>OZ005659.1:40824227-42024227 GCA_963930645.1 Salticus scenicus
GTTGAAATATAATAGTTTAAAATTAAAGGGGGGGGGAGATAAAAATTAGTTAGCAGGCACCATTAATTTTCTTTTTTTTTTTCTTTTAATTTAAACTATAACAATGTGCAAATTAAAGAGAAAATTGAAAATAAGTTAACATAAAACATTGTAAAATGTTAATTTTAAACTATTTTTTTAAAGTTAAAAACTTCAAGAAACAAAAATTTTAATGTACTAAATTTTAATATATTTAATATCGGTACATTTTAGTGCATATGTATGCAAACTTTTCATAATTTAAGAAATCGATTTTTAACGTTAACCATCCCAAAATTGTGTAACCATTCTTTTTTTAAAAACAGCTCGGCATCTTTTAATAAATTAAAAAAAAATTGAAGAGGGATAAAAAAAAACTTTTAGGTGAAGAAGGGCCGTTAAAGTTTTGAGATTCTTCAACATTTGTTTCTTATCCTAGGCGACAGCAAAAATGAAATTGAAACTAGATGCACCGTAATGCCTGACTGTCCAAATTAGAATGCTTGTGAGGTCTTCTAGGAAAATTTAAAAGCTGCCTATGTGCTGCAGGTGATAAATGTCAAACAAGCTTGTCTGGTTACTCATTTCTTAATGGTTTAATTTTTTTCTTCTATTATTTTTTAAGTGAAATTATATCCTTTCCGTTTAGTGAGAGTAACTGAAAGTGAAACCCTATGATAAAATTGCATATAAGAATTACATAATAAACTATATGAACATAGAAAAAAAAAAGTTATAGAAAATATATCAAAAGTTTTCTATTTTTCAAATTTCTTCTTCCTTCTTTTTCTTTCTTTCTTTCTCTGTTTTTTTTTTCTTTTTTTTTCTTTTTTAAGTTATTGGTAAAAAAAATTCAATACATAATTCTAAATCTAAATTTGTTTTTTCCACACAGTGGATTCAATAATGCTGGGTAAAATAAAAAGGGAGGGTGGGGCGGGGTGGGGGGGGGGGAGCTGTGTGTGAAAGGTTTTCTCCTCTATGTTTGCAGGAGGTTTCGCTCTCAGGTCAGTTTCTGCACTCTAGGCTTAATTAGATATAAAGCCGTATATCAGATTCTCTCTTTCTTTCTTTCTATGTTATCCAATGGGATTTTCGTCGCTTCATCTCATTCAAAAATATTTTTTTTTTTTTATTTTTTTTTTATTATTATTATTATTTGAATATGTCGCCTTTTAGCTTAGTGAGCAATTTTTTTGAAAAAAAAAAAAATAAATAAATAAAATCCTTCTTTCTTTCTTTTCTTTTTTTTTTTTTTTAAGATCCAAACTTAACGTCATAATTTTACATAATGAAATAAAATATTTAAATTAATAATAATAATAAAAAAAAACTAGTATGTTGTGGCCACCACAAGACTTTCTTCTATATTTTCCTATACATATTCAATCAGTAACAATATTTAAAAAAAAAAAAAAAAAAAAAAAAAAAAGATTTTTTTTTTTTTTCTTTTTCTTTTTCTTTTTTTTTCTTTTTTTTTTTTTTTTTTTTTTTGTGAAAATTAATACATATTCAATCACTAACAATAATTAAAAAAAAAAAAAAAAAAAAAAAAAAAAAAAAAAAAAATCGAATTTTTTTTTCTAAGTTTTTTTTTTTTTTTTTTTTTTTTTTTTTTTGTTAAAAGTAAAAAAAATCGATAACTTTGTTTTAAATTATCACAGATTTATGGTTCAACCATTCGTTTTAAAGGTATTGACGAGATCTTTCGAATGATACCCATCTTCAAAATTTAACCCCCCCGGGGGGGTACTTCCCCCCCAGGGGGGGAACCGATGCCCCCCCATGCACAATTTTTTTTTCCTAGTTAACTACTACTATCATCAATAATTCAAATTAATTTTACAATCACAAGTTTAAAATAACTCTCATTATGCCCATTTATACGGAATTTTGTCCTATGCTGCCATGTTAAAAATTTGCATAAAATGCGATTACAGCGCCACCTGTTGAGCTATTGATCCCCAAATCTAATGGGCACCAGTTCATGTCAGGGTGCAACTAAATACCAAGTTTGGTTAAATTTCATTCATATGTTCGTGAGATACAGCGTCCACAAAAAAATGATACAGACACACAGACAGACAGACAGACAGACAGACAGACACACAGACAGACAGACAGACAGACATTTTCTAAAAACTATCAATTCGTGTTCAGGACATCCCAAAACGTGTAGATCCGTCAAAAAACGGAGGTCGAAAATTTTCGCGAATCCAATACTTTCTCTATATTACATATAGAAGAAAGTAAAAATTGAAAAACTCCTCAATTTTTCATGAGATATCCTTATAAAACGAAGCAACAAAAATCTCGTGGGAAGAAAGAAGAGGGAATTTGACTGATGTACATTTTTAAACTGGATTCTGAAAACCACTACGAACATTCTTATCTTAATCAGGACTCGAACCCAGTACCGAACAACTGAAGACCAGAGCGCTAATTACACTGCTCGGCATGAAAATTGCCCCCAACACCATTTTGGCAAATTCTTATGTAAAATGACCTCCTGATTCCCAATATGACGCACATTTTGCCCTATCACTCACCTTTTTTAAGAGACAGACCCCTATTTTTTTTATCACTTTTCGGTAATTTTGTGGCTATAAATTTGATTTTTAGGGGGGGGGGGGATTATTTTAACTTTTAAATATCTTCTGTAGGGCTACAGAGTTGGAAAATTCTAAAATATGAACATTTTGCGACTAAGGGAAAATTTAGGGGGGGGGGGGATTTGCCACTGAAATTACGTATTACATTTCTTATATATATATATATATTTAATCTATTATTAATGTTATTAAATAAACATTATATATTTTTATTTTAAGGTGATAAATTAATTCTTTTTCATTCTCCAAATCAAATTCATTTTTATAAAATTACCGAACAGTGATAAAAATTGAGGGAGGGGGTAGTGTTTCTAGAAAACGGAGGGTGACTGAGTAAAATGGAAGTCATATTCGGATTCAGGAGGTCATTTTACATAAGAATCAGTAAAAATGGTATCGGAGCTCGATTTTTTTTTTTTTTTCCAACGCAGTGTTATTTGACCACCAGATGGACTTTTCTTTTCAGCTGAAACTGTACAAAATGAGCCAAAAGTTTTATTACTCTCTGTAGGTTTTACAACAATGAAAATATATAAAATAACAAACATGTCATGTTAGTTTAAAAAGCTGTGAGCATCAATTTAATTCAGAATGTTTATATTTTATAGGCAGAGAATTTTGTGTACTTCTCCAAGGTACACAAGAAATTTTATACAACAGTGATCATATAAATGTACACAAAATGGCCTCGTTAAATCATTTTGAGCAACTACGAAACTATAATAAGTCTAGAAATTTAAAATGAATTTTATTGATCCATTTTTCTATTATAATTTTTTTTTTTTTTCTCTTATTAAAATTTTTTAATTATGCGATACTTTATCTTTTTCCGTTCTTTTTCTTTTTTGTTGGAAAATGGACATTTTAATTTAACATCATCCACCTTTTATTCATCGGTTGCATCTATGTTTTATTGAGAATAAAGATTAGAGTTAAGTAGAACGTTCAAAAACATCATTGATGTTCTTACAAATAGTTAGATATATAGAAATTATTTAGTGTAGGGTTATTTATATTATTCGTTTTTTAGATTTTTGTTCTTTAATTTTGATAATTAGCACGTAGTTTTCTTTTAGAAGACTGTTTATTTTTCTGTAGAATTTTTTAAATCTTCATATAAATACACCCCGCGACAAAAAGATAGGTACAAAGGGTTTTTTCTTTGATTTTTCATAAAATAACATTATCTAAATTGTGCTTATTATTTATTATTATCATAAAATAACACTATTTCCGGACTAATTTTTGATTTAAACTAATTTAGAAAAGATTTAAGACTAAAAATTTTCTAATTTAAGACTACACTCCTCGACAAAAAGATAGGGTTTTTTTAAACAAAGGGTTTTTTTTTTTTTTTTAATTTTTCATAAAATAACTTTGTCTAAATTGTGCTGATCATTTATTATCTGAACAAAATATTATCATATCAAAAACATTAAATATTTGAATCATATTCAAAATATTCACATTCAAAATAATCATATTAAAAAAAAAAAAAAAAAAAAAAACTTTGTTCCTATCTTTTCGTTGCGGTGTGCAGTCTTACATTAAAAAAATTTTAGTCTTAAATTTTTTCTAAATTAGTCTTAAAATAAAAACTTGTCCTTGAATAGTATTATTTTATGATAATAATAAATGATAAGCACAATTTAGATAAAGTTATTTTATGAAAAATCAACGAAAAAACCTTTTGTACCTATCTTTACGTCGCGGGGTAGTTGATAATTTTGTATATCTCTAGTAAAGATTTTTAGTGGAGTTATTTTTTAAAAGAATTTCTTTGCATTAGTTTACAAATGTAGTAAACTGTAGTGACTACACACTCTCTCGGAAGAAATCGAACTCACTCCTATTTATACCTTTTGACGATGAGGCTTGAAGGTAATTCCATCGGGAATTTAAGGAAAATTCAAGATCTCAGCTGCTATGCGTCGGAAAGCTACGAAACTATAAACTATTTTTCGAGAAATTTGGTCGCCAAATCGTCGTCAAGTTTGTCGTAAGGCTGACCTCACTGAAAGTGAATGAACTGCCGATTTATTTTCACTTTGCCTGTGAAACTACTTTCACTGCAGCAGTGTAATTGATGCAGAGAAAAAGGCTTTAATCCATTGTAACACTATTGAGAAATAGAGGCTCGACATTATATAAGTAGGACAATAACCGTCAGTAATTCGTCTAAAACGGTATGTTCAATGTGACTTTTTAGGGAAAGCATTATCTAATATTTATTTTGCGGTTATTTTTGTAAGCTTCTTTAGGTACAACTATACTTTTTTTTTTTTTTTTTTTTTTTGTTGTTGTTTGTTTGTTTTAGTTTGTCCAGCAAAAATCTTGCAATCGATTTTTAACTAACTTCCCAACTAGCTAGACATTTGAATCTTTTAGATTAGCTCAGAACTCGATGACGATGCTTCTTTTAATATTTTTATTCAAACAATTAATGTTTGAAAATTTCTTATAATTGCTCTCTTTATTACGCATTTCATCATTTTCTTTCTAGTTAATGAGTTAATTCATCAAAAAATTAAAAAAAAAAAAGTATTTATTAATATGTAGAATTGTCAAGTTTATATGATTCAACAGAAAATTTAAAAACATGGTACATAAAAAGTTCTTTTTATCTTCTATTTTCTTTCAGAATGAATTTATCTTATTTGAACCTTCGCTAAAATTGTTTTGCATGTAGTGAGATTCATGGAAAGAGAGGCACATGTGTCAATAGCATAGCGCATCATTTATTTATACAACAAAAACGTTGTACCGGCATTTTTCTTTGCTGCCACAAGAATTATATGCATGTACACGTCAATAATTAATAACATTGAAGTAAAACTTTACCATGAACTAGCAGCTTTGCAGGTTTCGCTGGTCCCTGTGTTTTCTTTTCTTTTCTTCTTTCTTTTTCTTTTCTTTCTTTTTACTTCCTTATACAAAGTATAAGGAAGTATAGTAATCCCGATTTGCGAAATGGATTTTGTATTTCACATTGCTCGAAAACGAATGATCGCTGAATGTTGCTAATTTATACGTGTGACTTTCATGATGTCTAGTTGCACACCTGCAAGTGTCATCTTAACACGAGCTCTCGTTTTAGAGATATAAGGGATTTTACACGATTTTTCGTGACGTCTGTATGTGTGTGTGTGTGTCTGTGTGTGGGTATGTCGCATAACTCAAAAACGGTTGGACGTAGAAAGTTGCGAATTGGTACATAGGTTTGTTATAACATCTAGTTGTGCACCTCCCTTTTTGGACTTTCTATGATTTTCCGTTTTGGAGATATTTAGGAAAATTAGGTTCATAATGACAAAAATTTGGCCATAATGTATCAAAAAACGGTAATAACTCAAAAACGGTTTAGACAAATCTTGCAATTTAACTGACTTTCCGATTAGCTAGACATTTGAAACTTTCAGAAAAGCTCAGAACACGTTGACAATGCATTTTTTAAATATTTTTAGCCAACTGTTTCCGATACCTGCTGCCTTCAGCAGCGTTTATGCGATTCAACAGAAAATTTATTTAACTAACTTCCCGACTAGCTAGACATTTGAAACTTTCAGATTAGATCAGAACACGGTGAAAATGCATTTTTTAAATACTTTTAGCCAACTGTATAGGGTCCCTGCTGCCTTCGGCAGCGTTACCAGTTCAAATCTTGGAATCGATTTGTAACTAACTTCCCGACTAGCTAGACATTTAAAACTTCCGGAAAAGCTCAAAATACGGTGACAATGCATTTTTAAAATATTTTTGGCCAATTGTTTCGGGTCACTGCTGCCTTCGGCAGCGTTTACATGGTTCAACAGAAAATTTATTTAACTAACTTCCCGACTAGCTAGACATTTGAAACATTCAGAATAGTTCAGAACACGGTGAATATGCATCTTTTTAATACTTTTAGCCAACTGTTTCAGGTCCCTGCTGCCTTCGGCAGCGTTTATATGGTCCAACAAAAAAATTATTTAACTAACTTCCCGACTAGGTAGACATTTGAAACTTTCAGAATAGTTCAGAACATGGTAAAATTCCTTTTTTTAATACTTTTAGCCAATTTTTTCGGGTCCCTGCTGCCTTCGTCAGCGTTACCAGTACAAATCTTGCAATCGGTTTTTAGCTAACTTTCAGAAAACTCAGAACACGGTGATAATTCATTTTTTAAAAATATTTTTAGCCAACTGTTTCGGGTCCAATGTCAATGTTTTTTAACATTATGTATATTTCTAAAAGTGTATAAGGAAGTCATGTGGTGCCCACATCAGTTTTTTTTTTTTTTTTTTATTGAATAATTTAGATGTTTAAATAAATATATTTCGATTGGCGACTTCTTTCAGAAAATGTAATCTTTGGCCAAGCGTACTATAATATACAGCCGTTAATGAAATATCAATGACATTTAATTATTTGAGCTTCATTACGTTGATTATAAACACTGTTAATTTAAAATAAACTAAATATACACTCACATTAGGGAATAGCTTTAGTATATAGCTTATGCCGCTATTTGGTGAAATTTGAAATCTGACACTATAGTAGCACGGACGTTTTATGTCACGGTCTTCTTACCATTTTAATTTATAGCCAAAATGGCAAATATTAAAAGACGCCTAGGGAGGGTCGTATACTAAAGGTGCACTCACATTTATTTGCGGACGATAAAATCAAAGAAAAAATATAATATTTTGGATAATTAAAATTAATATTTTATAAATCAGTAAATAAAAATAAAAATTTTAAAACTATTATGACGTCAGTTTTATCAGAAAATTTTAATGATGCACCTTTTAAAAAGTTTTTTTTTATTCACGTGTAAAGAAATGTTTCTTTTTATGTTAAATAAATGAATGAAATAACAAGTTGTAAGCATTTTATTGTAATTTCAGGCTGATGCCAATAAAATAAAAAGTTGTAAGCATTTTATTTTATTGGCATCAGCTCGAAATTACAATTGAAAGGAAAATGTCGGGAAAAAAACACAAAAAATCACATAAAACATATTTTTTTTTTAAAATATCCAGCAAGAATAAAATCTAAAGGTGTGTTTCAAACCTGCATGCGTTCTTCTATCTAAGAAAAAAAAAAAAAAAAAAATCAGGACTGCACGGCGATAGATTTTTCTAATCGTCGCACGCAGCAAACTTTTTTTTTAAAATTATTATCATACATTAAACTTGTCTTCTGTTAGAAAATAGCATTATTTATTTACTCTTTTAAATACTCTTTTTTTTAAAAAAAATATAGTTAGTATTTCAAAATTTTATGTTAAAGATCGATTTGTTTATTAATAAAATATCTCCACCCTTTACCAATTAGAAGAAAAAAAAAAAAATGCATTATAGCATTTACATCTGAATAATTTATTGCTCTAATATGACTTGTATGTAAATATGTCATTTTTGGCTATAGTGTTCTACATCTAAGGTTCGAAATTTCTCGCTTAGTAATGCTATAATCGGTTTCTGAATTAAGCTGAAGGACGTGCAAACGATTTTATAGCAATTACGTTCACAGGTAATTTCATTTTAGTAGTAAGGAAAAAAGCAATAAGACCGTTGATTTGTTTTTCTTTGTGGAATATTTATGCAAACATAGATGTTTGAAAATCACAGACTGAAAAAAAAAAATCTGGAGTGACTCCACTCGACTTTCCGAACATTGAGTAATTAACAGTTTTGTAGATAAAGTAAAGAAAGAGTAGTTGTTAAACAAACAAAAGAGAGAAAACCATAATAGAGTGTTTGAGTATTTTTCTCCATCTATTACAAGTTGTTTTATTTAACGCTACTGAACTTTGAGCCCATAGACCATAATGACAAAGAAATTTTCGTTGTGTCCCTGTAAAAACCTATAAATGTTAGATTCACCAAAATGCTTATAGTTAGTGCAACAGTGATTTATAATACTCATATAAATTTTCAGCTCAATTCAATAAGGCATTTAGATGCTATCGTACTTTTAAAAATTTAGTCCCATAGGCCATAATGATAAAGAATTTTTCTTTGTGTCCCTGTAAAAAAACTGTAAGTGCTAGATTCTCCAAAATCTATACAGATTGAGTATTTGTGATCTATAATATGTGTATAAAAGTTTTGCTCAATTGAATAAGGCGTTTAGATGCTATCGCACTTTTAAGATTTTGCTCCCATAGGCCATAATGATAAAGAATTTTTCTTTGTGTCCCTGTAAAAAAACTATAAGTGCTAGATTCACCAAAATCTATAGGGTTCGTACTATGGTGACTTACAATATGCGTACCAACTTTCAGGTTAATCGAACGAAGCGTTTAGACGCTAGCGTGTTCACCCACAGACATACACACATACACACACACATACATACATCATCGTAAAAATAGTGAAAACGGACTCAGGGGACCTCAAAACGTATAGAAACATCAAAATCTCGAATTCGGATTTTTGACATGATTACAATACTTTCCTCAGTATAGTGTTCGGAAAGTAAAAAAAATGCATAAGATCTTTCAACTGTTTCTTACAGATTTTTCGCTTACATAATCCGAAAAATATCGTAAGGGGTGGGTGGGAACCTGTAATTTAATTTTGTATGTAGATAGAAAATTTGGTACCATATCGTTGATTATAAAACAAGACATTAACTATTTCTTACTTTAAAACAATATTTATGAGAATGAATCTAAGAAATAATACAAAATGGAAAATAGGAGGAATTTCGGAAAGGGGGGATTAAAAAGAGTGAAAACGAAAGCATGCTAGGAGGGACATCAAGAAGAAAAAGTGTCACAAAAAAAAAAAAAAAATGAACACAGAATGTAAAATATATCTTGAAGGAATTGTTTGTTTAATTATAAGGAAGAATATATTTAGTTCAATGTAATAAAATTAGTGTTTTTTTTCTTTTTTTTTTCTTTTTTTTTTTTTTTTTTAAACTGTAAACTATAGAAAAAAAAAAAAAAATCTGGTGTGTCACTCACACGACTTTCTCTTACCCTGAAATTTAATACAATAAATACAGGTTGGAGATTAAGAGGTAAGATAACGAGTACTGTTATGTAAACCTATGTTAAACAATTCAAATTAGGCTTCGGAAGAGTTTTATATAATGATTAGTTCTGTGTGAGGGGGGCTACCGCCCCTCTCAACCCTCCGTTTCATTAATGCACCTACATTTATATAGAATTTAATTTTGTTATTAAAATTAAGAGTTTACTTAAAATTATACAGACCATTTTCACACACAACATTCATTGAAACTTATCAATCTTGATCAAACTTTTCCAGCAACAAACTTATATTAACTTCAAAATACAACATTTGGATCTTCGAAAATTATTCGTTTTTAAGTTACTCTAAGAGACACAGACAAAGATCAAACGTTAAAAAACTTGACTACGGTAATCAGGAAGCCTCAAAACGTATAAATATACAAAAAGCAAGCGATGAATATTTAGCTTAAAACATAAATTATTTACCATATCTATGAGGAATTTATTTCAATTCCGAACAACTTTCCTGGAAATGGTAAAATATTATTAGTAAAGCACATCCACTAACAACAAATAACTAGTGTGTTGTGGCCACCACACGACTTTCTTCTATATTTTCCAATACAAATTCACTCAGTAAAAATAATTTATAAAAATTATTATTTAAAAAAAATATCCTCCATGATAATGCAGACGATTTCCATATTAGAGAAGTAGTATAACACTAAATATCCAAAAAAAGTTGAATTTATTCTCAATACTACATTTATAAAAAAAAAAAAAAATTTTTTTTGTTAAAATGAAAAAAATCGATACCTTTATTTTAAAAATATCGCAGATCGATGGTTCAACCATTCGTTTTAAAGGTATTGGTGAGCTCTTTTGAAAGATACCCGTCATGAAAATTTACTCCCCTCGAGTCGAGGGGGAAGTTCCCCCCCCCCCAGGGGGGGAGTCGAGGCTCCTACATACACAAAAAAATTTTCCTAGTTGACTATCTCTATTACAAAAAATATATATTCGTTTCATTTTGTTTAGTGCAGTCTATACATGTTAAACTCTACTTACCTGCAATTTCCCCCATAGACGTAATGTATTTGAATACTTTTGAGTGTCCCTGTACACAAACCATTTACTTCATCTCAACGAAAAGCTTAGTGTAGCATCCCTATATCATGCACATTTAGTTTGGAATTTCTGCTACTATTTGTTTTTGAGATATGCTGATAACACACACGCAGGTAGACAGACACACAGACCATTCGCTAAAAACATGAATTTCGTATTTAGGGGGCCTCAGAACATGCAAAAAAAAAAAAAAAAAAAAAAAACGTTCGAAAATTTGACCCTATAACAATACTTTCTCGACCCTATGGGTAAGAGAAAGTAAAAAAAGTGAAGGGCAGAAATTGAGATCATTTTCTTGAATTCAACATCCTGGGAAAACATACTATTAAAAAGAGACTTAGCGCTAGATAAATAAACACAGGAAAAATCTGCAACGTCTTGTACGCCAAAAGAAATAATGAAATAGAAGAGAGCTGTTTCAGTAACATTTTAGAGTATCGTCGTCAGTGCATACAGAAGTATAAAAAGTTAATTTTTTGAGTAGGTAGAGGAGATGAACACGTATGGAGAGGCAAAGAGGCAGTTATATTTTACGATAGATGGTGGTACTGAAGCCTTTTTCAGTATTAGAGACAAAGGGTATCAAGGAAAGGAAGTGAACCATTATTTTATATTTCATATATGAATTCGATATTACTGTCTGTAGAGTTTATAGTTTGTAAGACGGGTCAATATTGTGATGACATGTGTCGACTAGCCTGAAAATATCATCAACGTAACGGGTCCAAAAAGGCACTTGAAAAATAATGCATGTAAATGTCAGCAAGAATTGATGAAAGGGGGGAAACCTATAGGTAAACCTTCAGATTGACCTTAAATTTTTCTTTAAATATAAACACAGTACAAACCTTCAACGTCTTGTATACCAAAAATAATTACTGATAAGATAATAATAAGGGATGCACTGATGACATTATGCTAAATGTTACTGAAACAACTGTCGTCCATTTCATTATTCCCTTTGACGTACAACACGTTGAAGATTTTTTCCTGTCTCTATCCTCGAACACATTTTTTTCCCCTCGAGACCTGCGTTGTTAGAATAATGGGTTATAAAAAAACGCCTTATCTGTACCGAGTATTCAAGCATGTTATTTAGCAAGCAGAAAAATTTTGTCTATGTGTTCATGTTTAATACATCATTTGAAAGAATCCGGGCAAAAAAAAAAAAATACCAATACACATTCTATGTCAATACAATTCAGCGCATGTGTTACTTGTTATTGTAAATTATAATATTTTGCATATTATGGGCTTGTGAGCTATGAAGTTCCTAGGTGGCAACATATATAAAGTGTTTCGTTTTTGCTCCAACCGTTTCTAGAAATTTTTTCCAGGAAAAAATAATAAATGCATTATAGCAATATCATTAAAGTAATAACATATTTTTATCGAGAATATATCATAATGTTACTAAGAAAATGACAAAGAACTTTATTATACATTTTGATTTGAGTATTAGATCAAACTTTTCAAATAGGTATATCTCAGAAGCTCGGAAGTTCATAGAAATGTGGCTTAGCACGTCACTTCATTTCTGCTCTTCGCTTTTTCATGATTTTAAATTATATTATTATTTTTCTTAAGCTACTTTTTCCAAGCAAACTTTTGCAATAATATTTTTATTTTCTCTCTCCAAATAAACAAAATCTAGTTATTTTTGGTTAAGTAATTATTTTATTTATTTGTTTATTTTTTAAGAAGCGAAGAAAAAATATTTCATTCATTAGCTCTATAAATATAATCTGAATCATTTGCGCAAAAATAAAAGATCGTGAGCTGTTACCTAGAAACGTGATAAATTCACTTTAAAACACATAATAACCATAAGTTGCGGTGTAAAATTACGATTTAATTTGAATAGGTTGAACTGCATTTATTACTTCTTTATGTTTTTATTGAGACTAACTCACAGATATGTAACTTGATTTATGAATAAAGATATGTAAAAGAATCGCGGCTGAATATATGTCCGAGAGCGCAATGCAGGTGATGCTAAATATGAAATTTAATAATTTATATAATGAATGTATTTATTTAATGAATATATTTATTTGTTTGCATATATTGAAAATGAATTCTTTTTAAATTTTACATATAACGTACTGTTTTTTATAAGACATTATTTTTCGTTGCTACGGATTAAATTAAAAATTACCTGGGGAAAAAAAAAAAAAAAAAAAACTAGTGTTTAATTATAAATAAGATTTTTCCAATCAACTACCATAAATTGGAAAACATTGAGCAATTTACAAGTTGGAATAACCAATTTACAAGTTGGAACAACCTCATAAACTAGTACTAGATGCATGTTGCGTGGCTCGGAAACTTGGCAATAGTTCAAGCGGTAGACAGCGCCACCTAGTACAGATTGCGCGATTTTTTTATTCAAGAGCCACCAAAATTTTTTTTAAAGTGGGATTTGATATGCATAAAAGGCCAATAGAATCGAAGAAACGTCGATTGTATATATCATATATCACTTCTTAAAATTATTGGTGACAATTGAATAAAAAAGTCGCGTAATCTGTACCAGGTGGCACTGTCTACCGCTTTAACTGTTGTCAAATTTCCGAGCCACGCAACAGGCATTTAGTTTAGGAGGCTATGGAAATAACTAAGCGGCATCTTTCATCCACGTCATGCGCATCGTCTTAGCCGTTCGGAGTTTTTCGTGTTTTTTTTTTTCTGTATAGCGAGTGAATACCAGATAGAGCGCCTTAAAAAGACCATTCTGGAAAGCATTCGACCCAGAACTAGTCCCTCATTCAAACAAGTGGCCTAGAGTCCTGCACGGGTCGAGTAAACTTGACCCGAACCCGATCTTCAAGAATATTTTGGACCCGCAACCCACAAAAAGTATTATTCAATTTTCATTATACAGTATCTACCAATAAGTATTTAGACACGTTCGAATTTAGACGTTTTGTCAAATATTTTGAAAAATTCTTTAAGAATCATCTTGAAACATTGGGGTGTAAAGAACATGTTATACCTCATACATTTTAGCAAACGTTTTGTCCTGAAAAGTAAAAGGGGGCTAGTAAAAAATTAAAGAAAAATTAAAATGTTTTCATCACCCTGTAAAAAGTAAAGCTTTAAATACGTTTTGGCTGTAGTATATGATTATAAGGATTTTTGTCATTATCTGCATAATTTTTTTTATGAGGCCACCATTCATGGAGATATAATGGTTTCTTAAAATTTTTCTAAAATAATTGCCACTTTTTAAATTATAACACGTAGAGTTTTACACCCAGTGCAAAACCATTTTTCGGAAACTTGGCGTAATACGTTAGACACAGCATACTGCAGTTAGAATGTAAAAATATTAAATATCTTACAAAATATGAGCATTTTTACTAAATTTTTAGCTACGCATGCGTAAGCGCTTTATAAAAATTTCATTTGCATAATTCAGTAGCTAAAAGTATTAATGTAATTAATAAAGTATTAGTGTATCGGCCTGGATAGCTCAATTGGTAGAGCCTTGACCTTGTAAGTCAAAGATCCGGGGTTCGAGTCCCGGTCCAGGCATTATTTTCACTCAGTCGGAAAAATTAAATTTCAATAAATATGATTTTCTTCCACAGTTGATTGTGTGATTTTATTAAAAATTGTAAAAGTATTAAGCTACTTATATGAAAGCCCCAAACAGATATCGTGTAAATATATATATATATATATGTATGAAAGATAGAATGAATAGATTTTCAGTTCTTGAAAAAAGAAAAAAAAAAAAAAAATTGTAGGGCGTCCTGCAATTGTGCTCAGTCCTATATGTTTGTGGCTATACGTTGCATAAAAATAATAATTTCTTATTTCTGAAGGTTTCCATTTGTGTCACAAGCATTCTATGTACAGTCGGTAACAAAAGTGTCCGAACACTAGCAAAAATTCCTATGTAAAAAAAGTACACTTCATACATTTCTGTTAAATAAATCCTTATCTAATCATGTTCTTAGACTGACTAATAAGAGGATTCGACAAAGATTTATTTAACAAAGCGTATGAAGTATACATTTTTTACATAGGAATTTTTGCTAGTGTTTGGACACTTTTGTTACCGACTGTATATCTTTTATAAATACGTAAACAAGCTAGATATGCAATTTAAAATGTTCTATTTAAATCATAGTATTTGAGTAGCTGCATAGATATTATGTTTCAAATAGAAGCGACCGCGTTGCTTAGTAACGCAGCTCTTGGTCTTTTTATTTTTATGTAAATAACTGGAAATGAGAAACATTTTGTTACAAATAATAAATAAAATGCTGCTTTTAGTTTCTTGAAAGTTTAAACTGTTTAAATAGAAGGACGGGAAAAAAAAAATTGAAGTTTCTTCATTTTGATAAAAGAAATTGCCCAAGAATATCGCTTTCTAAATCTTTAGAAAGCATTGAAAGATAAATTTTGTGTTTAGAAAAGTATAGATTTGATATTTTAAAAACATATATGGGAAAAAAAAATTAGATATGGAAGAAGCATTTTAAATATGCTGAAAAAGAAAATATTTATAATCTTAAAAAATTTCACTTTTTTCCTTTTTCACAAAAATGTCCTATTTTTGAAAACTAATACATAAACACTAACATATGCTACCTGTCAATTACATAAACTAGTACATAAACACTAACATGCTACCTGTCAATTACATAAACTAATACATAAATGCTAATATGCTACGTAATTATAAGCTTCCTTTAATATCATTCTGAGGAATTAATTAATCGGAAAAGTACCTAAAACCTGAAAAGTTATGTATAACAGCGCCTTCTATAGGTCGATATGCACCCAAATTTAATTAGCATAGTGTTTTTTTTTTTAAATAATAGCAGTACTCTAAAGATTGGTGCACTTGTACTTTACAGAAGCCGAGATATATCCTTTTCTTTAATGGGGTAATAGTAACATGGTAGCGCCATATGATGTGTGATATATATAATCGTCCAACAGGTGGTGTTGCCGCTTTTTCTTAATTTTTAAAATGCGGTATAGGAGAAAATTTCGTATAAATGCGCATAAAGAAAATTATTTTTCAAGAATCATCTTGAAATTAAAAAGAATTATTTATAATAGTGATAATCAATTAATTTTTTTTTTTTTTTATATGTAGGAGCATCGCTTTCCCCTTGTAAATTTATGAATGTCTTTTAAAAGATCTCACCAGTACTTTTAAAACGAATGATTGAATCATGGGTGTGTGTTAATTTAAAGTTATCGATTTTTTCGTTATTTATTTATTAAGATTTTATATAGTGTAGCGCGCCTATGCTACAAACCCAGTGCCGCCTAGTGACCCGGTTGCCGAGAGGCCCAAAAAGAAAATTCCAGAATAGGGAAGTGACTGTGAATGCAATGGGTGGTCGACGTTTGCCGCTATGGCTAACGACCACAAAGACACATCATGTAGGATGTGGAACTCTTTTTTCATACTATTTAATCAAACCCATTTAACTTTCCCGTGTATATATTTCCGTTTTGTTTGTTTGTGTGTTAGGTGTGTAACTTTTAAATGTAAAATAAATAGTGTTGCACTAAATCAGCGTCATTATTGAGTTCCGCCCCTACAATAGAGAATAAAATTGTCTTTCTTTGGATATTAAGTATTACACTTCTCTAGAATGAAAATCGTCTGCATTCATCATGGAAGACAATTTTTATGAACAGTAAGTTTAATAAATTATTTTTATTGAATGAATTTGTATAGAAAAATGTAGAAGAAAGTCAGGTGGTGGCCACAACATACTAGTTTTCATTTTTCTTAAGAGACTTTCTACAAAGTCACCACCCACAATTACACACTTCTCGTAGTATTTCTTGACCATTGAAAGTCATCATTGTAAAACAGAGCAGATGTGGGTTACTTCAATATACGACTTCCTGAAACAGAGCAAATCACCATTAAGAGGACTCTCTACTTATCGTCACTGGAAACCAAAGCCAATGTTATTCTATGGAGAATTTTGCCCCATTATAACTGATTAAGTAATCCATATTTTTAAATTCCGTTTTCACATTCAGAAAATTTTTTATTGTTAAACACTTTATAGCTTTCTAAAAATTGATATTTTTTTTATTAAAAAAAAAAAAAAATAATAATAATAACAAAATTAATCAAAAGTCATCGCCAACATGACGACAAAAATTTAAAAGGCGTCGTGAGAGGCCTATATTATAATTGCACTTCCTGTGGAAGTATGAAAATTGGGTCGTGAACCATGAATTTTATTTGGAAACCTTTCTTTGAATGATTTTAGTTTCACTATTGTACAATATTAATTTGGTTTTATTAATAATTTGGCTTCTGGTAAATTAAAATTTTAATTAGGTGGTGAAATTTGTGTAACATTTATGAGTTTAAAATTTTAAAGGTAAATAAGAAAAGAAATAAAATGCGAATATTTCGCACGGGTTTGCTAGTTGTTATTATTGTTTTAGAATTCTCAAATTTTGAATCAGAATCTTCCATACAATTTTAAATTTCTGCAGCTTTTTTTTTTTTTTTTGTTAAATTATAATTAAATTTGATATTTTTTGAATGATTATCACTTTTATGCTTTATCTAAATTTTAATTCCTTTAGTTATCGTATATTTCATTTTATAAAATAATGCTCTCTAACCTAATTTAAATGAATTGGATAATTCATTAAGAATTATGATAATTATGATAATTCACGAATGCAATAAAAACCACAGATAAAACGAAGGTGTGGGCAAGATATAACATGTTATTAGCGAACTGCTTTATATCAAGAGTAGGAAATGATTATTATCGTGTTATATCAGGATTTTGCTGTATATGATAGATAGTTGTTTTGAAAATCAAATCTGTTCATAAAATATCATGTATAATTCATGAATTAACGATTCATTAATTTGTGTGTGGCATAAACAATAGATACGAAATAAAATTGCCTAATGGGTAAAAACTGAAACCAATTTATTACAAACAGTAATGGATGATAGCCGTCACACATAACAGATCAACAACTTAAACATGAGTGAAGATGTTTTTTTCAGTATCAAGGAAAGCGTCAGAAATTTTATATTGTTGCAATGTTTTGTAACTGTAACCTTGTTGGTCCCTTCGCAAAAAAAAAAAAAAAAATACATGACGGTTGCACTTACATTTGGAAAGTTGTTTTAAATTATATACTGCTTGTACAACCAAAGATTGTAAAAACTTTCGCAATAATTTAAGGTTGACAAGTAGTTACAAAAACATTTTTTTATTTGCAAATGATCTCGTTTTTTCATTTATTTGTCCCTTGTCGTGACTTCAATTCCCTGACTTTCCAGTTCCGGAAGTCTCCTAAGCCCATTAGCATTAGCACCCTCAAGTGATAATATACCTAATATTAAAATAGAGAATTGATTTGTTTAAAAAAAAAAAAAAAAAAGCTGAGAGAGAGAGACTAAAACAGAGCTGCCAACCTAATCCGGCAAATTGTTTGTACCGCCCCTTTTTCTACACCACTTAATTTTTAGAGTATTTGTTTTCTTCATTAATCGTAAATATATTGATGAGAATTATTCTAAAAATTAAGTGGTGTAGAAAAAGGGGCGGTACTAAAAATTTGTCTGATTAGGTTGGCAGCTCTGCTAAAAGAAAACTTTTTAGAAGTAACAAATTCGTGCATCATGCTACTTAATAATAAAGCTGTGCAAATTTATTTCGGATTCTTTGAATCATAAAAAAATATTGAAAGAATTAAAATTGCGACTACAAGTGGAAAAGATAATAATAAATAAATAAATAAATAAATAAATGACAAATGCAATTAATAAAGAAAATTAAGACTTGCGTCTACATATATTAGAATTTATGTAAATTATCTATGAATAATTACGCTTTTTCAAAGCTGAGACTGCATTTATTTTTCATTCTAACACGCCGCATAAACATATTTGATACAAACCTACTTGAATTTGTCAGCATACAAAAAAGTAAGAAAAATTTGCACAATTTCAGAAACGTGTCCCTAACAAATGATTTGACAGAAATTTATTGCTTCCTGAGAACGAATAGTTAATGAATAGTTTGCGAGAAATCCGTAAGGTATTGGTGTCCCCCTCCCCCTCCCTTCCAAGCCAAATAAAGAAATAATAATGAGGAGGATTAATTTTTAATTCTGCATGCATACTGAATGATCAGCAATTTTCTTGTAAAGAAGACCACACTTAACTTATGAGTATTTTGAGAATATTTCATTATGGAAAGGTAGTATTTCTTTGAAAGAGATATTCAATATACTGTATACAAGATACTTATTTATACAATCTGAAATATGCTTTTAATTAGTATGTTGTGGCCATCACAAAACTTTCTTCTATATTTTCCTATATTCTTTTTATATTTTCCAAATTCACATAGAACGAATTATTTATTAAAACTATTTTTCAAGACAAATGCAGACAATTTTCACCTCGGAGAAATAGAACGATAAATGTCGAAAGTCATTTTTGTGCCAACGTCTGCAAAAATGCCCTTCCCCCAAAGATATTTTTTTAACTAAAAAATAAGAAGAATAGATTTTGATTTAAATTATCACAGATCTATGGTTTAACCATTCGTTTTAAAGGTGTCGACGAGTTTTTTTTTTTTTTTTTTTTTTTTTTTTTTTTTAAGGTACCCATATCGAAAAGATACATCCTTCGCGGAGACTACTTCTGCCCTCCTCCCCATCAGGATGGAGCGATATACTCCTGTATACATAGTTCACGGCCCCTAGTTACTACAGTCAAACCTCGTTAACGTGAATCTCGAGGGGGATAAAAAATTGGTTCATGTTATCAGTAGTTCATGCTATCAGTAACTAATCTTCATATAACTAAACTAATCTTCATTTTGATGGGGATTGAGGAAACAGTTCATGTTAAAAGTAATTCAAGTGAACAGTGTTCACGTTCAAGAGGTTCGACTGTATTATTATTATCAATAATTCTTATCAATTTCACAATCATTTGTTAAAAATAAATCTTATTATGTTCATTTATACAAAAGTTTTTTCGGTACTAGCATATTAAATTTAAAAAAAAAAAAAAAAAAAGCAAACCTCTTAATACACTCGAACGTCGCTAACGTTAGCACTGTTAACGTGAATTACTTTTAACATGAAATGTGTCCGCAGTCCCCGTCTAAAGGAAGATTAATTTCTGAGTTACTGATAGCATGAACTACTGAGAACATGAACACATTTTTTATCCCACTTGAGATTCGTGTTAACGAGGTTCGACTGCATTACCAAAGATCAATGTTTAAAAAGTTAAAATCGAGTTAAAGGTTTTTAGAACACCCTGTATATGATTCCTGACAGAGAACCACCTCTTAAGCGATTGATAATCAAATGTAATAAACACCAATTTGAGGCAAGGGCCACTAAATGTCAGGTTAAATTTCGTCCATTGGTTCATGAGATACAGTGTTGACAAAATTCTGAATGTACACGTTCACACAGAGACAGATATTTTCTAAAAGTGGTCAAATTGTGTAAATCCATCGGGAACTAGAAATCGAAAAATTTCACGAATCCAATATTTTTTTCTTATACATGTATGTATAAGAAAATAAAACTATGTTTTAAAGAAATGATGTTCAATGCTGAATCTATACACGTGTAAATATAGTATTGCATAATACTAAAGGGAAAAGGGAAGAAAATTGTTTTTTTTGGAAAACATCCGATCAAACTGCGTTGACCGGAAACTAGTTTCCTATTGAGAGATAAGTACGCTGGTAAATAATTGCTTTCATTTTTTACGTATTGCGACATCAAAGAACCCTTCCGCTTGTCTAGATGACTTTTTAACAGAATCATTTATTATCTGCATTGAAAGGTTTTAATTTAGAATGTCTTTGAAGTACTTTGATGGCTTAATATATAGTATGACTTTTATATTCTTAATATCTGGTTTTTTGTTAATTATCTCTTCCATTTCTGGCAAAGATATACAGGGTGTCCAAGAATTATCTTTACAAATTTAAACTTTAATAACTTCTAAAATAAAAAATATATTTACATTCTGTTTTCTGCAGTTATTAGTGCAACTAATAAAGTGTTTTTCAGTTTAGGCTAACCAGTTTTAAATAAGCATGTGGGCCACACAGGAGAAGTCACAATGTGTGGCATTGTTCATAGAGAGTAAGTCGGACACACAGGTTCAACGGAACTTCCAGACCAAATTTCGAAAGGACCCACCATCCAGGCTCACCATCCGTGCATGGCACACCAGCTTCATGACCATAGGCTGTGTTGCATAGTAAAGGAGCATGACGACCCAGAACAAGTGGTGAAAATGTTGAGTGGGTATGTGAAGCATTCCCACGCAATCTGAATAAGTCAGTTCGTTCAGCTGCTAGACAATCGCAAGTAACTCAGGTCCACAGTCTACATAGTGCTTCAAAAACGGTTGCGCCTCTATGCCTGTAAGGTACAGTAGCTGCAAGCATTGTTTCCAACAGACAAACCAAAACGTGTAGAGTTTGCCATAGAAAAATTACACAGTATTGATGAAGATGAAGGGTTCTTGAAACATGTGTTCTTTAATAATGAGACAACATTTTATGTGTCTGGCCAGTTAAACCATCATAACGAACAAATATGAGGCTGAGAAACACCTCAGCGTACTTGGCAGAAAAATGAATACAGACTGGATGTGCTAAGGGCCACACATGGTGCACATTTTGAGGTAAAAAAAGTTTAAACAGATAAATAAGTAAACTTGATGAGTTGCCCTATTAACTGCAGAAAACAGAATGTAAATATCTTTTTTATTTTAGAAGTTATTAAAGTTTAAAATTGTAAAGATAATTCTTGGACACCCTGTATATACAGGGCTTTCGTAAAACCTTGATCCGGACATTAATTTTTTTAACTATTGATCTTAGAGAACTCGAATATAATGAACATAGATAACAAATTTAAAAGATAATTAAAGTAAAATGTTGAAGCATCCCCATGCAGGGCCTGACTATCGCACGGGCACTCGGGGCTCTGGGCACGAAATTCCTGTGGGGCACAAAATTTGACTAACGCTTTAAAATATATGGTCTGAATTTTCCTTTTTTTCATTTTCCAAGTCAACTGTCTTTCACTTACATGAATAAAATTTTAAAATAAAATCTGGCTCTAGGCTGACTGGGGACAATTTTATTTTCCTTTAGAGCCCAAAACAGAAGCAGATTAATTTTTTGAAATTTGTAATATGTTAATAATAGTTTTTTTTTTTTTTTTTTTTTTTTCGGCTGGGGGGGGGGGGGGCAGATGGAGAAGTCTGGCTCTTCTAAAGGGACACGAAAAATTTAAAGTGCCCTGGGCACAAAAATTTGTTAGTCGGGCTCTGTCCCCATGTGATACGGATTTAGAATATGAAGTGTGGGCTTCCTGCTATTATTTTTTCAAAAGTTATGCCGATTTGATAAAAGAGTGGCACACAGACCAACTGCTGAAAACCTAATTTTCGGATGCAGGGGATCTCAAAACGTATAGCAAAAACTTTATTTCGAAAAATTGACTCTAAAACAGTACTTTTTCTACCATTATATGGGTAAGAGAAATTAAAAACGGTTTTGTATTATATAAAAATCGATCAAAAACTTCAGATCATTCCGTTGCTGGAATTACAAATGAGACTAAAATAGGACGTTAAGAGATCTGACAACAATGGTTAAGATCCACCTTAGGCTTGGAAAGCCCTACTTTAACGAAGTATTAAACGCGCCAGTTGAAATTCACAGGATGATGAAGATAAGGATAGAATTGAGTCTAAGTTCAAAGAGAACATACGTTTGACGGAATTTTTTTACCGAAAAAGTTTGACGATAAATTACAATGTCATAAACACTGATGGTTTTGGATGAATTATCCTGTAAGTTTTCAACAGACAGTCTGCAGAGTAACGCATAGCTGCGATATGAAACAATCAATTAGTATATAAAACATAAGTAAGTTGCGTTAACCTCACCCCCCCCCCACACACACACTCACACATCACAGGCTTCCATTTCCTAGTAGTCGCCCGTGTGGTTAACATGTAGTATTTGTAAGATCGTAAATTCGCCATTTATGCTCGCCATCGTCATTATCACCATCGTCATCAGTGATGGTTCAGGAACACATATGGCAATTGTATGGGATTCAGTGTTCGAGCATATCTACTAAGTTTCCATAGCACTGAAGAGACATGAGCACATGGACTAACTGTTTGTGCATCGTGAATGCACAAGACTGTAGAATCCTCTGTCATTATTCGTGAATTCTCTCCTTCATTTTCCTCTTACAGGCCAATCTTGGTAGTTTTCAGAAGTTTCCTTTAAATTAATATACGCCAATCAGTTGAGACCGTGTTATTTATTACTGATGCCATTTTTACAAAAGGAAATACTTTAGCGCTCGTAACACATCTGGAGAAACACCATACTTTTAAAGTTAGTTGCTTTCGAAGAATGGCAATTTGCTATTTTATAAGTACAAAATAGCATGAACTGCGAATTGTGCTTATATTAGGCACAACAGCACTAATTAAATGTTTCATTATATCTATTTCAAACGTTAATTATACTAATCATGTCTATACATAAAATTTTGTAACAATTATTTTTTTTCTAAATTCTGCTACTTACCTTGCACTGTATGAGTTTCAAATTGCAAAAATGCAAACTAAATTTTCCACACCACCTTAAAACTGCCAGTTGTCTATTTCTTTAAAATTTAAAATTCTGACTCTGCTTTTTTGAACTGGGTCGTCCATATGAATTCCATAGAAAAATATTTTTATTTTCTTATATATGCCCCTTTTTGAAGCATTGAATATTGTTGTTTCCATATTTTATGTATTTTATTAATTTTATCTCTTATTGGGATTTAAACTTCCTTACGACTAAATATACTATAAAATTTTCTGTACATGTATCATGTATGCACACACACACACACACACACATACAGTCGGTAACAAAAGTGTCCGAACACTAGCAAAAATTCCTATGTAAAAAAAGTGCACTGCACACGGTTCTGTTAAATAAATCCTTATCGAATCATGTTCGTAGACTGACTAAGAAGAGGATTCGACAAGGATTTAATTAACAAAACCGTATGAAGTGTACTTTATTTACATAGGAATTTTTGCTAGTGTTCGGACACTTTTGTTACCGACTGTTTATATATATATATATATATATACCCAGGGCCTGATTATCCAAAAGGCTCAGGAAGCACAAGCTTCCCCTCTAAAATTTAAGAGAGGGCCCCATAAGGATTAAAAACATGGTCTTGAATTTTTTGTTTCATATTTTCACACTGAGATTGAATTTTTTCTGAGAAAGGTTACCTAAAACAAGACAAAACACTCACTATTTCGGGAAAAATCTCTTATTTAACCTCAAAAATCTGAATGTTCTTAATTAAAAAGTTGTATGATTTTAATGTTCTGTGTAGAAACCTCCCAGATGTATGAAAAAGAAGGAAAAAAAATAATAATAAACACACACTATTTTTTGGTCTATAGCATTTTTATATTACAATATGTAACAGGAAAACAAGATTTTCCGAAATGATGCTGAGCTTCCGCTAGCTTCAAAGCTTAATCGGGCCCTGTATATACCTTGCAGCAATCAAAAATGTCTTTTGAAAAGTTACTGTTAGCCACACATATTTCATTTAAAATGCAGAACTTAATGTTTAATTTTTCTTCCTCTTATATTTTGCGTGATTTAGCATAGTAAATTCTTCTAACAATTTTACCTACTGTAGTAGGCGTTCTTCTCAACTCATCTCTTATATTTATCTCTTAACATCTGCAATAAAATACCACCGCAACTGAAAAATTTGCACTAATTTCTATTCAAATTCGCTAGTCACGTCTGTTCGACCTTCAGACTGTCGTGCTTGGCAATCCATATTTACAATCGACCAGTTTTATGGGATTTCCCGTTATTGGAGCCACGTGCACTTTATAAACATTTCATATTAATATCATTCGGATATTTCAACAGTATTAGTTTGTATCCGCTGAACAGTGTATATTTAGGCCCATTTATTGCAAACCTTAATTTTAACGAGAGGCTGGGTGTAACGAGAAATTTTAAAAACTACTTGGCACAAGTGCACTCTGCTTAACCCTTTGACGTTCACTACTTAATTTATTTTGAAAATTACTAAACTAATTTTAAAAATGGCTTTTATACACATAGCTGATCATAAATATTTAAAAAATAAAAAAATTAGCATTTTTCCTTTTCGAGAAATTTTCGGTTTGAAACATCTGTATGTAAACCTTATTAAATTCAAATAATATTTAATTTAATAAATAAATCACTTTATAAGTAAACATTATCGACAACAAAAACTCGTAAAAGTTGCATAGATCCTAACATTTCAATTTATTCCGGAGTATTTTAACCCTTTGCGGCGCAAAGTAATTCGGATGATTTAAATTACACTGCCACCGGAATTTACGAACACAATTAAAATAGAAGAAATTTTAAATTTTCACGTTAAAAAAAGGGCCTTTTCTGCTATGTTATAAATGTAAATTTTTGCTAAAAAATTTCCGGGATGAGTTTTTGCACTTGAGAATTAAAAATAGGTGTTCCATCAGCGGTAACACTGCGATTGAAAGGGTTAATTTACGTTTATGTGTTTGTTCCTTAAAATTTCTATGTCTCATACCACATTCATGAACAATGCAATGAACTCGGCTGATCACCCAGCACGATCGGAGTTTGAAATATCTCACTCATTAGGCTACCCTACTTTAATACATTTACTTTATCTGTATTGGTGCGTAATTATATTAGTGCTGATTTAGTATTTTACTCTTCTATACGCTATTTTTTATGCAATAATTTCCAGTATCCAAATGTATGCGGAAATATTATTACCCTCTTCTACTGTATTACGAAAATATTATTGCCCTCTTCTACTGTATTACGAAAATCTTAATTTCTAATTTCTTATGAAGTTTTTAAAATAGAATGCTGATCTTCATTAATATTCAAGCCAGCCTTATATATGATATTTTAAAAGAAATCGCGGGCATCTCCAAAAGCATATCTTCAGCAAGAAAAATGTTATTTGTGCACGCTAAATAAATTCTTTATTTACGCTGCGATTTTTAACTAAAAAAAAAAATAAAAAAAATAATAAAACACAGCAATCTCTCCGGTATCTCTCTGTCGCAAATTTTACACTTGCAGCATAATAACAAATTAAACACGCCTCACCACTTTTCTCGGTATCAGTTTTAAGGAACGTCTTCTTGGAAACGCTGTAATATATGTTAGAAATTTGATTTAATTTTCTTTCCTTAATTTTAAAATTATTAAAAGACAATTTCTAGTTTTTATTTTTAAATAACTAAAAAGCAAGAGTTTAAATGGAAAAAGTTTAAATTTAAAAGAAAAGCGTGAACTTTTGGCAAAATAATGATGATTTTTCTAGGAAAGCGTATGGGAACTTGGAATGTGTTTAATTTACTTTGAAGGAACAATTAATTATCTGTCAAAAATTAATTAGTATTATTTATTAATTCCTTTATACGTTACATTTTGAAATATCTTTTCAAATTCAGGAAGTAATACCTTTTCCTTGAGTGCAGGAACGTTCGCCGGATTATAAAAATCAGCCGCTTAATAAAATCAATTTTTCTCAGAACGAATGTGATTTTAATAAGCCGCGGATATTGTAGATAATATGGGCTATCAAGGTAACCAAAATTTTAAATTAACTTTAATAAAATTAATCAGCAAATTAGGATAAAGTAAATGTATCGAAGCGGGTTTGAGTGGCATAGTGGGTGAGGTATTTTAGTCTGTGATTGTACGATGCAATCTGCCCAGTTCATTGCTCTTAACACGAAAATAGTATGCCATATTGTACAAATTAATAATAATTATTATTATATGATGGCGGAACTGAGTAGTGTCCACTTATGCCAACTAGTTCCTATTTAGCTTTTTCTCTCCCCTTATTTACCAGAAACGAATTTCACAATTAATTTCTACCGTACAAATAGTATAAAAATCTTTTAGAATTACTCTACTTTGTTCTAAAATATGCAATTAAGTAAAAAAGGATAATAGAATTCGAATTACCAACCCCTTTCAACACTCATCTTTCAAAAAGCTTACAAAGTATTTGGCATACCGAGTAAAATACATTGAAGTGTCACTGGCTATCCTGATATTCATAGTGCTGCGGAATCCACTTTACAGCTGCCTTCAAACTCTGGCAACTTAGAAAGCTGCAAGTGCGGCTCTATTGATATTTCTTTGATGTGGTTTAAGAGATCGACGCTCGCTGGAATCGAAGCTCACAAACCTCCTAGTGCGATAATTGCATGAGAAGGGAGTCTCTTTTGTAAAAGAGCAATAAAAAGTAATGTACTTCATCGTAAATGTGTGCAAAATTTGAAGGGTCACTTTCGGACAATGGATAATTTATGACTTTTGAAGCTCTGTATGTTGCCAGAGTTTGAAGGAAGCCGTAAGATCTCGCGCTAGAGAAGCAACTTCTTTCCTCAATGGCTATCTGTGTTAAAAATCTGTACGAAACTTACGATTTTTTTTTCCTTCTTTTAAATGAAGAAAACAATAATAACAATAACAAAAAACTTAAGGTGTGGTCATAACATTTTTCTTTTCTATCATTCTAATAGCGTAATCGGTTGGGAAATTAAGTAAAAAACTCAGCAGAACTGCACAAGAGTGCCACTTATTTACCAGATGTTCAATATGCGCCAAAATGTAAATTATAATTCCGCTGTCATCTCTTTCTCTCTCTCTTTTTATAAATGAATTCGACTGTATTGACTCTTTTAAATCGTCTCTTCAATAATGTCAATTTCCTCCTTATCATGATGCTGTATTATTAATAGTACTGAATTTTGATATATTTAGCTGGGAGGAGAATTTTCAGCTTTGGAAGTACTTTCTGGAATTCAGAGGAGAGGGAACTACTGCTATTCTACACCATTAGGCAGAAAATCTGAAGTCACCGGGAGGACTTTATGGTACTGTTTGGGGGGTATATATTCACAAATGGCCACCCGCTGAATTTATTATCGATTTTTTGTAACTCGACAGCTGGTTAATTTGTGTTTTAAATGTTTCAAAAATAGGTATATCCTTGTTGTAGTAGATGTGACAGTATGAAGGTTAAAATATTAAGGGTTGAATGTAACGTTTAGATATATGAACAAACCTTTAAAAATCAGTTTTATTTTAGGAACATTTAGTGAGGTTAATTACCGTTAAAATTTCCCAATGTATTTTCTTCTTTGTATTAGAATAAAGGAAGTGAAGTGAAAGCTCTTGAAGAAGGCACCTCCCAGGGTACGAGAAGTTAACCCTAACGAGAGGTGGTCTTTAAATAGGGTTTGAATCAGAAAATCTGAATTTAGGCAACTTATTTGATATTTTACCAGAGCAGTCGTGAGGCAATGAAATTTTGTTTGGCAAAAGAAAAAAAAAGTTCCAAAATGTGCCGTTAATTATCCGTAAAGAATTTGTTTCACGAAGCTCCTCTTTTTCTCTTTTCACTATGACTGTTTCCGCTGTAAACACGTATTCTTGTCTTTTTGCTTAAAAAAAAAAAAAAATGTAGTAAACCGTTGAAGTCTATTGTTTTCTGCTATTCCATTGTGTTTCTAATAATATTTCTGTGTTTAACGAGTCCATTTAGGCGTTTCCCCTGACAACGCCATCTATAGGAACATGTTGGAACTACTTTTTTCCTCCCCAAAACAATATTTCATTGCCTCACGATTGCTCTGGCAAAATATCAAATCGCTTTGTTGGGTAGTTTTAAACTTATAGCGTTTTGAAATCGTAACTTTAATTATAATCACCCTGTATTAGGTTTGTCCAATAAAATTGATAGTCAGGGCACCAATCCTTAATGTTTTTTGATACATTTCTTTTCTTCTTCTTCTTCTTCTTTTTCTTTTTCTTTTTCTTTTTTTTTTTTTTTTTTTTTTTATGAATTCATGATTTTCAAAATGCTAAAAAATGCTACAGATATTTAAGGAAACATTTTTTTTTTTTTTCAAATTTTTACAGACTTGCACTTTTTAATATTTTTCTCAAAACTAATAAATTTTAAAGTCTATTTCTAATTTTTTTAAATAGATTTTATTAAATAAAAAAAAAAAAAAAGCTTTTTCTTAAATATGTGTAGAAGGTTTCGCATTTTAAAAATCGTGAATTCATAAAAAAAAAAAAAAGCAAACTGATTGAACGTAATTAAATATTTCAAAAATTTTAAAATATATAAAAAAACAAAAAAATTGTTGTCTGAATATGTTTTTGAACATACCCAATATTATCCAATTTATAAAAATTAAATATGGAAATATAAGCCTTCATAGGAAACCTACATCAGTGGTGTCAAGTCAAATGTTGCGAAGTCCTCTTATAATGCATGTGCCAGTAAAAATCAAAAATGGTTAGTCGTAAAAGATTAAAATTTAATAATTAAGACTTTTATAATATCTTGTTGTGCACCTCTGTTTTTAGTCAGTATGTGATCTCCAGTTTTAAAGTATGGCAATATTATTAAAGATATATGTATAGTTTAAAAGGCGTAGAATAAAGTCATGTTGTGTTCACATTAGATTTTTTTTTTTTTTTTTTTTTTTTTTTAAGCTGTGTTTTATTTTTTTCCAAGTAAAAAATGAATCAATATAAGAAAGTAATTTAGAATATGTGACTAGATAGTGAATCTGCTTTTAAATTATTTTAATGCAAATAGCATTATCACACAATATTGACTTTTTTATATGTTACAAATTTTACATTTCTATTTTGGTATATGATCCCTTTATTCAGAATTCAGTTTTCTATTAACTGCAACTCATTCAATTTTAGAGATACAGGTATGCGTTTATTATTATTATTTATTGTTTTTATGATATTGCATTAAAAATAGAGGAAGTAACACAAAAGTTTAAAAAGTAGAGATATGCTTTTTCTTTTTAACACTTTTTCAATTTATACTGCCCACGTAAAGAATTAAATCGGGTTTCAATTTTTTAACAACATCCCGTATATGTTCATGGGTGACCATGTTTTGTTCAGGTACCAGTTTAAAAGTTTTTACAAAAAAAAAAAAAAAAAAAAAAAAAAAAAAAATGGATACTGTCTCATCGTAATTGATTTTTCCGTCCAGACAAGAGCCAGGAATGGAAAATGAAAGAGAATGCAGACTGCTGAATTTGATGAAATGTAATGCATTACAATCTATTTTTATTCAATTTATTGTTTCCAAGTCAGCGAAAGCGAATCAGTCATTTGTTCGAAATAAAATCAATGTTCTGTTAAAGCGATGAATTAATTTTCTGCACGAAATTCACAGAAAAGAAATGAAAATAATTTACATATTAAGATTAATTTTTTTTTTCATAAGTCTTACATTATAGAATAAATGAAAAATAATATGGATACTCTTTCAAAGGAATGTATTTTTATTATAATAAAAACGTTTCTATAAATATTAACTGTTTATTAAAAAAAAAAAAAAAAAAAAAAAGTCCTGAAAAGTGTAAAAAAAGAAAGAAAAAAAAAAGTGTGGCAATATTAGTTTTACCTTTAATCGTGTCATTAATGAAAATGCTGATAGTAATGTATTGGAAATACTGCCTACTATGTATTGGAATGTATGCGGGGACCGTATTCTTAAAAAAAAAAAAAAAAAAAAAAAAAAAAAAGAAAGAAAGAAAGAAAGAAAAAAGAAAAAAAAAATCGATTTAGAAATTTTAGTAGAGAAAGAACAAACTTTTATTACTTCTTTATTTTTTAGAAAAATATAGCGGAATTTTTTTAGAATTTAAGTTATTTTAGAAATTTTTTTTCTAGAATGTCCAATTACTTTTAATTTCTTTTATTATAACTATTTTTTTTTTTTTTTTTTTTTTTTGTTAAAATAATACTCTTGTTTGTATGATTTATACTTTGTTAATCATATATGGTAGAGAAAGTATTTTTTTTGTGTAAAATTTCTCAATTTAAGATTTTGTTACATTCACACGTTTTGAGGTTCCTTGAATTCAAAATTTCAGGTTTTAAGCGATTGGTCTGAACTTGTTATCAGCTTAACTCAAGAACAAATATCAAGATTATGACCTAATTCGGTATTCGAAATCCGTGCCATATGGGGATGCCATATGAAATTTCTTATTGAAATCAGATAAGTAGTCCGTGTACAGGGATATATAAAAGTATCCTAATGCACTACGTCTATGGGCGAAATTTATGGTAGGTACAGATTTACACCTTTAAACTGCAGTCAATAAAATGGCGTCGACTCACATTCTTTATAAGCAATGTTTCACATAAAATATGGCATGAAAAATATTTATCCTTCGTTTACAGGGCTGAAAAAGTTTAATAAATAAATAATAAAATAATCCTGTTATTATTTGTGCTAAGTTTGGAAACTGCTTGTTGTGCATTTCAAGTTTTATTTATTTTTTACTATTTTAAATATTTGTTAAAGTAATAACCTTATGTAATTTTTTGTATTAGCATACTTTTAAAAATCAAAGTTAAAATTTCGAAAATTTGAAGTTTTCTTCACTTTTTCAATGTAAAATAACAACTAAGAAATTAATAATTAATATATATATATACATATAATATAGATATATATATATATTATTTATAAAACTAATCGAGTATTTCATGGAATTAAGATTTATAAATGATTCCTGTTAACGTATAGAAAATTTTAGCCTCTTGAAGTAACTTTTGAATTATCATTAAAAATCAAAATATTGAATACAAAGAAGATGTTAAAGAAACAATTCGTTATGATTAATGAATAGAAAACCGGATTTCAAATCTAAGGGGCCTTGGAAAAGGCCTTAAATAAAGTATTACATCTTTAAGTGTAGAAATGTCTTGAAGTTTTACTTTTCGAGTAATTATAGTGTGTAAAATTTTCTACAGAGTTAAATATGAAGAATTATATTAAACTGATTTAAGAGTTAGTGTTCATTTATAAAAAATATAACGTTCTTAGAAAATGTTAAATTAAAGAACACGAGAAATTTGCTGTTTATTGATGCTCATATGGTGGTTCTGTCGCTATTTTCTTTAGAGTAAATATGAGATGTTTAATTTGTCACAGTTGTACATTTTGTTTCTATCAATAAATAAACTAAAAATATTATTTTATTTTATTCCATTTTTTTTTTTTTTTTTTTTCAACCTGATTTAAAAGTACTGTAGAAGTTTAACTATTGGCACAAATCTGTCAGAAAATTAAAAATGTTTAGAAAAATCATTGTCGAAGATTTTCAAACTTTCGTAAGTTCCTCTTGCATTATGGAAGTAGGTGGAGTTATTTGCTTTATTTATTCATTTAAATTATAAAGTATGCATTAAGTAAAATAATTATATAAAAATATGATATAGAAATTATTAATTTTATTTATGTGTTTCCTTGTTTTAATACATTTTAATACTGACAACTTAATCTTGATAAAACTAGATTAATTCGACATATTTCTATAAAGTTGAATTTTCTATATATACTCTATAACAAAAAAAGTGACGCACTAAGAAGGAGTAATGCAAACTGGACACAAATTGACATACATACAGGTTTTGATGGAATAAAGCACCCATTCATCATTATCGTCGATCCTATGTGCAACTGGTACTTCAGTGACTTCAAATACCCTTAATAGGCGGTTCAGTGGGGTTGAGCTCAGTCCCCGGATCGCTCTTCCACTGAGGACATTTGGAGCATCATAAAAAGGGTCCTACAACCAGCTCGGGATTTTACCAATCTAATGCAACAATTGGACAGAATTTGGCACGATACTTCACAGGAGCACATCCGCCAACTCTAACAATTAATACCAAGCCGAATAACTGCGTACATAAGGGCCAGAAGTAGACCAACGCGTTATTGACTTGTTTACTTTGTGAGACCCTTTCTCTTGATTAAACCATTCAAATTTTCTAAAACTGTAATCAATTGTTCTTCTCCACATGTACATCACATCTACCAATTTTTGTCCCATTCGGACCACCCATTCCACACCATCTAGCAATTTTTGTCCCCACTTCTTCTTGGTGCGTCTTTTTTTTTTTTTTTTTTTTTTTTTTTTTATAGAGTGTATAATAGATTGAAGCTATTTGCAAGAGCCTCTACTCATGATTAGTTTTTGTTTTTAATAGTTTTATTTACAATATGTTCATGTCACTCGAACGTAATGTCGAAAATCGAATGATTTATATTTCATACATCATTATTATTTTATTAGTGTAACAATATTTAAAACTTTATTTTTATAAATAAGTAAAGTCATTAACTTAATAATAAATAACCTTTTAGAGTTTCCTTCGATACTTAAATTTCCTTTTATGGTATAACAATGTGCCTGCTGCATAATGGTTATAAACGTCTACCCAAACCTGCTCGTATATAATATTGTAAATCGGCTTTGTTTAACCCCCTAGTCCTTGCGAGACCCTACTGTATATATACCTTAAGAGGAACCCCCTAATAATAAGTTAAATGTATTATGATAAGTACCCTTTCTATATTGAAAATTTTTATGATACATTATGAGCCATTAGTTCCGGTTGGCCGACCCTATAGTTGTTAGATACCATTCATAGGCGTAGCCAGCTTTTCATGCGGGGGGGTGCCCAAATTTTAATTTGAAATTTTCAGCATAGATATACATACAAAGTACGCATGCGTATGAGTGTTTTAATATACGTGTATCCATATATATGTCGGTAAATGTACATAATAAATGAATTATGTTATTGCGTGCACAAACACACACACACACACACCTTATATATATATATAAAGAATAATGATATAATTCAGCTACCCGACGATGCTTGGGTTGAAGTAGTGTTTAAAGAATCTAAGAGAAATTTACAAAGATTCTGATTGTTCAGAAGTTTGAGGTAAATGAAATTTTCCATTGTAACAAAACATTGCAGGTGAGGCTCTGAGACAATTTTTAGCACTACAATTTCCACAAACATTTACTAGTTTTCCTGCGCTGACAATACTTTGAAACGCATAATCAAAAGTAGAATCATAGTTAAATGTACACTAAAAACTAATTAGCAGCATCCAATGCTTGATAAATTGTGTCATTGATGACGAAAACATCAGCTTGAATTCAAATATGCCGTTGCTCTTCAGTTTCTTCTTGTTATCTCACCTCTGTCTGTTGAGCATCTACACGATACCTGTCTAGTCGAAATACAGTAGTACTTTCTAGTCTCTTACAGCTTTCCTTTTACCTAGTTATTCCTGAAATATTTCTTGAATTAATATAAGATGTGGCTGTTGAATAATTTCTTGCTGCTGAATAATTTCCCTCTGTCATATTCGCTCTCTTCACAGCAGAAGTCTTTCCGTAGAAAAAATCTTTTTTGGAGGTATAACAGATTAATTTTTTTCATAGGTACTAAACGTAAGTGTTAACTATTTATATGACTGTTGAGTTTCAGAATAAAATGTTGATATTTAGAAAAAAAAAAAGAAACTAATTAAACCATCTTAATAAAATTTATATTAGAGCCATTTGAATTGAATGTGAATCCCAAACAATCAATAAAAATTAAAAATTTTGATTTTAATGTAAGTACTGAATTCAAAACCTAAAATTATTAAATAAAAGTACAAAGCTGATGTTATAAATAAATAAATAAATAAAAACAAATGTTTAATATTGTGAAGCTATAATGACATCAATTTTATTTTCATTTTCATTTTATTTTTCACGCGTAAAAAAATATTTTTTTTTTTTTTTTTTTTTTTTGTACAATAATGATGACTATTATTATAATTATAATAAATAAAGAACCTGTATTTTTTTTTTTTTTTTTTTTTTAATCAGCTCCTCCGTATTTGTTTATAATGTTAAAGATAACATAAGTTTTTTTTTTTTAATTAATATTGTTTAAACTAATCCGGTTGAAGTAAAAAATATAGGATTAGCTAGATTTTGTCTTGATTAATTAGTGTACAATTTTCAATAGTTATATGTTGAACGAACAGTGTAGTTCTGCATCGAAAACTAAGAAATCCAAACTGATTCATAAACAGATATAGATTTATACATATATATAATGTCAAAAATAAGTTGAAAAATGAGTTTTGCACACATTTTTGATGGAAAAGCAGAATTTAATTTAACAAAATGGAAGGGACAAGGTCAGAAATGGAACTTGAGACTTTTGATATAACCCGTCAGTGCTCGACAAACTGAGCTATACGGTTGATATACGACCAACACTAACCAATCATCAGATGGAAATTTTCATCTGATTTGCAAATAGAAATCTACACTTCTTTACATAATGAGGGATTAGTGTGAGCCAGATCTTACCCGCGTGTTTCAGTTGGTTATATGTGAATCTTACTAGAATATAATTATATTGTGGTAAACTGTGGTGACTAGACTATAATATGAAAACTTTAAGAAAATCGCAATAAATAAGCTCATAAGGTGATATTATAGAAGGCAGGGAAGGGTATGAACACAGATGGAGCATTTCTGTCTCCGATTGGTCTCTAATCATCAGCTGAATGGATTGCCAAATGACGATCGCACATATTTCATAAACATTGCATAGAATTGGAGGGAAGCAGCGAAAGGAACTCACACCAACAAAATCCCACAGAAAATAAACACAAAGTAAAGTTAATGTATTGAAGCAGAAAAAAAGGTGTGGAATGACAATTGAGCAGAATGCCAAATGACCACCATACATCAGAAGTGCATGAAAAATGGCATAAAATAGCAAGGAAATAACAAAAAAAAAAAAAAAAAAAAAAAAAAAAAAACTCATTAAAATAAAATTGCGTAGAAAATCAACATAAGGTAACACATATGCCAGGCACTATGAGTGAATGAGGGGTTCTGCTTTCGAAGATGGTAGGCGAGTGGTGCCGGGTTCGAATTCAAATCAAACCCATCAGTGTAGCCTTTGTGAGAAGTTTTCGCCCCAATTTGAGTGACAGTTTTCGATAAGCTTAAAAGAAACGCAATTTACATTCACTTAAAAGTAAGGAAGATGCGCTGCATTACAACGTTTTTCGGGTAGATATTTTTTTTTTTTTTTTTTTTTTTTTTTTTTTTTTTGGGGGGGGGGGGGTAGGGGAGGTGCATATATTTTTCGGAAGGGTGGTGTTTTACAGCACCCAGCTAAACTCTTCATTTAACGAATATAACTATATTCTTAGAACGTTTGAGGCTGTAATTAAACTAAAAACATTTTTTAAATAATCCAGAGAACTTTTTTCCACACCACTTTTTGAAGCTTACCAACTTCAATTATCATTTCAAATTCCCTCCGCTTATAATATACATTCAGAAAACTTAATAAAATAAAATTAACCAATGAGAAGTTCCATCAACAAACAATAAAATATTTGAATTTTCTTTTGCACATCCTTATAAACAGGTTCCATTTGTCCAATCTCAGCGAGAAATATCATGCAATATCATAGTTCTATGATATTGGGATTAAATACGATTGCGAGTTTTTTGCGACTGCATTAGTGTCTAGGCTTGGGTTAAGTGTTCCTCACGAAGAGGGAACTATCAAGGTTCCTAGGTTATATTCATGCAAGTTTTTTTTTTTTTTTTTTTTTTTTTTTGGGGGGGGGGGGGAGAAAAGCTTTAAACAGCTAGACGGCCGAAAAGCTCTGTTCAAACTTGGCACCTCTGATGTACCAGCTCTGAGAGCATTGCCGCTTTGGTATTTAGGAGCAGCAAGAAATACAGTGAATATATATACTAGCAGACTTTGCCGCTTCGCTGGTCGCTACATTTAAATGAATTCTCAAATTTCCATATCATTATTAATAGAATCTCACAAAATCAAAAATGAAAAAAAAAAACCTACCAAAATTCATACTGCGTACACTTAAACAACAACCGCACACCAAAATTCGCCATTCTAAGATAATTGGGAGCATATTTAAGCTTAAAAGCGTGTTTTGTGTGTCTCCCCCACACCCTCTACGGGAAGTTAGAAAGTAATTTCGAAAAATCTCTTTGTGGTGTGTGTATTGGGAACGCATAACTAATCAACACATCAAAATATCGTTTATCTGAGATAATTTGGAGCAGAGTTACTCTTGAAAAGGCATCTCACCCGACTTTAAAAAGCGGTGGGGGGGGGGGGGTAGGGAAAATTTCAGAAAATTCATTTGTTGTACGTGTTCGGTACGTATAATTAAACCACACATAAAAATTAATCTAATATAATTTAAAAATGTTTTTATTCCCCTCCACCTACTCCTAGGAGGAAAAGGAGGGGATTTTCTCTAAACCTAGTTATGCTCATAAAGAATCCACGCACTAAAATTTGTGACTGCAGTTTCCATAGATTTCCCAGGACAAATTTAGCGCTAAAAAGGGATCTCGAATTTGCATACTTATAACGCACCTTCCCCCCCCCCCCCCCCCGAAAAAAAAAAAAAAAAAATTGAAAGTTGCAAGAAACTAAAAACGGGTTTTTTAAAATATACTGAAGAAGACGCATGATTGTTTTTAATAACTTTATACCACTTTTGGTATCTACTCAAAAATCCGGATTTTCTGAAATTTCCCTCTGAAAATCAATTTTTCTCCCTCCTCCCCCTTAAATATAGAAAAATCCAAAATCGCAGAAAATTTTATTTTCGTATTCAAGTCTAGTCTCTTCATGTGCAATTTCTTCATCGTAAAGTAATTTGGAGCCGAGTTATGCTTACTAACGAGTTTTTGACTTTCGGTCCCCAGGGGAGGAACAGAGGGAATTTTGGAAAATTTGATTGGTATACTTTTAAGCTGGGTACAGACCTAAATTTTTGCCAAATGTCGTTGAATTGTGTCAAGCCATTCTCACGTGAAACCCGGACAAAAATAGTTAACAGATGCACTCACACACAATGACCCCCCCCCCCCGTCCCGTTAAACACACACATAAAAAGTCATTTTTCGCTTTCAAGATGTCTAAAACGGGAGGATATCGCAAAGTTTTTTGATTCTAAGAAACTTACAAACAAAAGTCTGTTTTTATGAATATACATTGAAGTTTTTGGTATATTTTTCTCTTGCTTAAAATTTTACTTACCAGTGGCAAGTAAATTAGTGGAATTCCCCATACCTGGGTGTGCATGAACGGGGGGGTGCCCGGACACCCAGGGCACCCCCCCTGGCTACGCGCATGACCATTCAATGGTATTTTGCAGGGGACTGATTTAAGTTTAGTGAAAAGGAAGCTATTTAAAAATGCTCTGCTCTTTTAAGTCTCATTAATTTAATTTTTTTTTTTAATTTAATTTTTTTTTTCATTCTTTGATTTGTCTACATCATTAAGTAGCTCTATATTGAACTATGTATGCATTTTTTTTTTTTTTTTTTTTTTAATCGTATTATTTATGCATAATTTTGTTTTATATTAGATGACTGCATTCTATTCAATATAATCTTTTGCGATTCAAAATTGAATTATTTCTACAGCATTTTCATATTAAATCTGGCGCATTCAAATTTCATTTCAATTGGCTGTAATCTCCCATTATGTATTCGTAAATGATTTTATTTCATTAAAAAAAAAAATAATAATAATAATAACTGTTTTAAATCTAGCAACGCGATTAAAAATTTCTTTTATATATTTTTGTGATCATTTTTTAATGGTTATTTCCTTTTTAAAATAAATTATTTTATCATAAAAATTTCTCATAATAAAACTTTAATTTTATTTAAAGATCTTCTTCAGACAGTTAAAACACAAATTACATTACTTCAATATTCCTTTATAATACCTTTTTATTTCATATATTCTATATCATCACTTAAAACATTTCATATATTATATCCTGTCAATATGAAAATGAAATTCTTGTTTGAGCATTTCTGTATACTAAAGATTAAATTCATAATCGACTTTAATGTCCTTAACAGCTAATTGATTATATTTGCAATGAATGATTAAAATATAAATTTTATCTAAAGGATCTTCATGTTATAAATTAATATGATTCAAATTAGACCTGATGTATTTAATAGCTGAATTATACACAATCTAAAGCATTTTCGTATTAATGAATTCAACTGGTTTATAAGTTATAGAACTTCCTTTTGAGCATATTCATAATATAATAAAAGGTATTAAATTAATCTTACTTATCGTCAGCAGTTAGTTAATTTATACGTACAGTGGATTATATCATATCAATATAAAAAATTAAAATCTTGTTAGAGCCCTTTTATATTCTAGGAAATTAATTCAAATTTTCACTTTATCCAACTGGATGATGTATTGCACTTTTAATACTTATTTTCATTATAAGATGAAAATAACCTTCTAAATAATTTATTTTTTCGAATATATATATATATATATATATATATATATATAACTGTTGCCTAATACAGAGCGACAATTTATTTTTAACGGTTAAATTTGGCATCACATTCAGATGTACTGAATTCTATTGTTTAAAAATTTTTCTAATTCAAGTTTTAGTTAGATCATCCAGACTTATCTTTAATTGTAGAAGGTGTTAGTTTTTTATAACTTCGGCCGCAAATGATGTCGTGCTATGATAGTTAACTCACCGGCGCCATTTTAATCTTGCAATCTTATGTTTTTTGTTGGCATTGAAGCAGGTAAAAGTATTACTTTACATAGACTTATGTCATTTAGAAACTTTCATAAATAGAAACAATTAGTGTTTTTAAAAATATATTTTTATGAAATATGACTTACAAGGAAACATTCAAAAGGTGTCATCTTCAAAAAGTATTGAAAAAAATATATATGTGTGATTCTACTCTTTATAAAACACCAGAAAATGAAAATATTATCGGCTGAAATTAATTACAGCGGCCACAAAAAAATTATCAAAACAAGCATATTTGGCGATTTAGCGCTGTTAGGCGATACGTTTGCTAGCACCGAGAGATTACAGTGTGCCAACAGAACCGTGTTTTGCTTTTCCGCCAAGTACTCAAAATGAATCACCTAGGTGTGTGAAATCACCAAATATGCTTAAGTTTGATAATTTTTTGTGGTCGCTGTAATTAATTTCAGCCGAAAATTTTTTCATTTTCTGGTGTTTTATGAAGAGTAGAATCACATATATTTTTTTCGATACTTTTTGAAGATGACACCTTTTGAATGTTTCCTTGTTAGACTTGTGTCATTTAGAACCTTTTATAAATAGAAACAATTAGTGTTTAAAAAAAAAAAAAAAATAGTTTTATGACATATGACTTTATTTAAGGCAGTTTACATTTTGTTATGGCTTCTGGAACCTTTCGATAATGTGGATTTTAAACTGTGGCCCTCACTCTTAGCTAAAAAAAAAAAAAAAAAAAAAGTGTTTTCTTTTATTATAATTCGTGATTAATTTTTCTTGACCTAATCATGCAAGAAAATTTTACTTCAAAGAAAATACAATGAAAAATAAAAGCTCAAACAAACAAAACACAAAGTATTCTAATTACGCGCCACAGAGATTAACATTAAATACATTTAAAATTTTTAAATCGATCAGACAATCTCCCCATTACACACACACATTACGCATGTACCTTAAATGTTTACATATACGTATCAAAACAATGCATATACAGGTGTTGGACAAAATAATGTGAACACTCACTTTTTTACGTGTTTTCGAATATCTTGAAAAATCCTTACCGTATTGTTCTTCAATTTTGGGAATAGCTGAAAAACAGCTCAATCAGCGATATCTCTATGAATTTTTGTGATGTTCAACTGGAATTTTTTTTATTTTTTATATATATATATATAAGGTGCTGTATACAGTTGAGCATTAAACTATGTCAATGTTTTTTTTTTTTTTTTTTTTTTTTTTTTTTGCTTCAGTCCACGCATGCGCAGTAATAAATTATTTACTACAAGTGGCCACATCTTTTTTAATATTAAATATATTTGTTTTAAACTATAATATAATGATTTAGGAATATGTTGTCATGTTTTCCGAAAGTTTCATGAAATTTGAAGACAAACCTTTGGAGTTATAAAGTAAATAAAAACTTGCTAAAATTTTTTGCATTTTTTAATAAAATATTAATAACTCCTTAAATATTCGAGATATCCTCGCACAACTCTACACGCGTATAAAATATAATATTTATAACCATATCCAACATTTGCAGATTAATCGAAGCTTTTTCCATATACAGGGTAGGGTTATCACAAATACTTTTTATTTTATTGTATTTGTTGTCCATCCCCTAACGGCCTTCGGGACAAAATCTTTGCTGAAAAATATGAGGAAAGACATGTTTTCCTTATTCCCAAAATTCAAGAACAACACTTTAAGTATTTTTCAAGATATACGTATTTTTCAAAACGTAAAAAAGCGAAAGTGTTCACATTATTTTGTTCAACACCTGTACATACATACACACATGTATCATCGTAAAAATAGTAAATAAGAATTCAGGGGACCTCAAAACGTGTAGAAACACCAAATTCTCAAACTCAGATTTTTGACATTATTACAATATTTTCCTCACTATAGTGTTCGGAAAGTAAAAAATGTATTTTTATTTTATTTTATTTTATTTACAAATACTTTACTTTATGAACATGTTTTATAAAGTCAACTCTCTGAAGTTTGAAAGCCTGATGCGTTTACTATAGTTTATGTTTGTAATATAGATAGATTGTTTAGCTTTCTAAAATTTCAGTTATTACCTCTTGGTTTCACAAAGATATACCTTATAAAAGCACGTTCAAAGATGCATGGCTAAGAAATATTAAATTATTATTCCATTCTCTTTCCATTTTAATTTCCCTTGATAATGTGGAATTATTGTTAGCTTCATTAATGAAGAATTTATTCAACCTTTTGTTCCTACGTGCTTTTCAAAGAGTTTTTATTTAATTTCAAATATATTCCATTAAACTCGGAGGATTTTGATTTATATATCTGGCAACTCTTTTGCAGACGATTTCATGCATAAATATAAGGCCTTTATGTAACTTCTGTTAAGAATGTCACGTATTGGATTATGGATAATTAGAAATTATTTAGCTATAGAAGACTGATGCTTTAAAAATGTTGATATTCACTTTTCATATGTGCATTTCGATATCACAAAAGTATCAAGTACTGTATTAATATGTTAAAAGTTTTAAATTTATTTAAGTCATAGAGTATTTTCGAAAGATATTAGATTAGGATAAATTTATCCTGCAATGGCATGAAAAAATATGCGTACATATTTATATGATGTTTGCCAAAATAATTCAAATTATTAGTTGTTTATAAAAAAAAAAAAAAAAAGAAGAAAGTGTTTTAAAGATAAAACTGACTTTGTTTTAAATAAAATTATCCTTATAATATATTTTTAGTTTTACAAAAGCTTGTTTTATAAAGTGAATGATTTATGAATTTTCGTCATTGTATTACTTTTTTTCCTTCATTGAATAGTTTAAATTGCATACAAAAAATAATTTAAGCCCTATAATCTTTCTAAAAGTTATTGAAAATATTTGTTACATGTGTATTTTTTAGTTCAGCGGTAAACAAATGAAATGAATGTATATTTTTTATTTGCGCAAAAGTATGCAGCATGTAGAATATGGTATGAAAATCATTTACCGTTTATTTACAACTTTGTATTTTGATATGAAAGGTAATTTTTTTAAATTCTTTTTTGTATATATAAATCAAAAGGTAATTGTTATATCGAAATCAAACAACAAAATAACGTTGTTACCATGAATACCTTGAATAAGACAGGAAGGCCCACAACAAACCAAAAAAAAAAAAAAAAAACTGACACAAAAATGAAATTGTTACTTACGACAGAGTTTTAGGTTTTATAGTTATTTTATTTTTTCATGGGTTCAAGTGACCCTTCAGCCTATTTAATAATTATTCAAATACTCATTCAAACATTTCTTTCTTTCTTTTTCCTGTCTGATTGTATTTCATATCGTTTAATAAAAATATAGTCTTACATGACTTTGCTAAGAATCACAATGTAAAAGCAGCTTTTTCTGCTTTTCTTTTTTTCTTTCGTCTTAAAAATTTAATAGAAATAATTCGAGTTCTCTCTCGGATAAAAGATGGTGCCGAATTTCACCACTTAATATCCCATTTTCAATCCATCTATCATTATTTGTGACACTCAAAAGATAACTCGATTTTTTTTTTTTTTTTTTACTTTACTTTGTCCTTTACATTATCGTCTCTTGAGCTACTGTAAACTGGTAATAACATTTGTTAAAGCCACTGGTTTTTTAGAATGATTCTTTTCATTTTATTAAGAAAATGGCTAAATCTTGTACAAAATAATGAATCCGAGTTTTTTTTTTTTTTTTTTTTTTTTCGGTGGTCTTTGTTTTTTATATCACACGGAATATCTATAATTATTATATATAAAGCATTCAAAGATTAATAACTATCAATTAATGCATTCAATTAATGTATTTCAGTAGCACCTAAATCGATTAATCGTTTCTATACTTTTAATCTTCTCTTTTTACTAATGTTCGTTTGGCAACAAGTAAATTTCTACTATCTCCGTATGTATCGTTTAACATGCGGATTGCTTAAAATACTTATTCCTTGTTTCAATTTTGGTTTGTGTTACTGTTTAATTTAATTTCCTTTTTTATTTTGTTTTGTTGCAAGATACACTTGAGCTGTATATTTGCTTGAATTAGCTATGCATTTTTCCGAAATCTTGCATATGCTGATAGAAAATGCAAGTTTCCTGATGAGTAAACATTTCTATTTTTCAGCATTTAAAATTCCAATTTTCAATTCATGAATTCCCTTTTTTTCCCCCTTTTAACGGAACTCTTTGGTAATTTTATCCTTTCTCTTTTCTCTAAAATGTTGACTGTTACTATTAATTAAATTTTTTTGCAAATTATCTTATCGTTAGGCTTATGTCTTATGTTAGTGTCATTTTTCTTCTGCGTAAGTACTTTAACATGTTTTTACTATTCATTGGTACTCAGATTAAATTATTACCGTGACATTTTTTATTCGAAATAAATCTCAATTAAAATTTAATTTCATGTTGGTATCTTCCTCTATTTTATTTCTGCTGAGTGTTACAATGGTAAAAAATTATTCAAATTATATATATATATATATATATATATATATATATTAATGTTATTTGAGCGATTTTTTAATGATACCTCTTTAATAATAAATTTTTCAGGAAGATTTCGTTTTACAAAATCTAAATATTGTCAAAAAATCACATTTCATTTAAAAATAAATTATGGTTATTTATTGATTTTTAAATAGTGCTTTGCAAATAATGATGTGTTTTTGATGATTTAGTATAATTAAATTTATTTGAAAGCTACAACATTACATTAAAAAGGGAAAAATCTAGAAAACTGCATGTGGCTTATAATTTTTTGATGTTTTTACATATTAGTATTCACCATATCTCGATAATTTACTGTAGCTATAGCAATATTCGTTGAAAGCAGTAGAATTAAAATTAAAGATTAATCGCGGGGAAAAAATAAATTATCGATAGTTTTGTTATTTTTTCCCCGTATCTGGAAATAAATATATATTTATATAATATGGAATACAGAAAAAGTCGGAGAGGGAAACTAAATGGGATCGAATAAAATAAATAAGTAAAATAAAACCCGCTTCTTAGTAGATACGCTGTATCAACTTTTATGCCAAAATGAAGAAATTTTATTATTTCGCAGATTCATACTCTTCAAGTCACGCTCATCATTGTTCCTCGGCTCAATTTATGTGGCACCATTATTCATGCATTCTGAATCTTTTCTTATGTGTGTAAATATTTATTTATTTATTTATTTTGTAATATTTCTAAGCGTTTTGAGAGTTATTTTTGAGATTCATTTTTATTGAGCACTTCATTGAAATCCTCATGCTTATCGTTTAGTCTAACATCACGATGTTCTCTATCAACAACATAAAAATTGCAGTTTAAACAGTTCCCCCACCCCCCACCCCCAAAGATCGTTCAAGCGATTTTTAGAAAAACAAGTTTATGCCGAATTTTTCTAAGGTGGTGCGTGGATTGCTAGTGAACGGCAATTATACTGAAGATGAGAGTATTTCAGATAGAAAAATGTCATCTTCAAAACACTCTGAATATTTATTAATATCATTCGAGTACTTAAAACAAGAAAACGAAGTTTGTCATTTTTTCCTGACGGGGTGGGGGGACGCGAATCACCGATGAACTTTAAACGTACTAAAGAGAATGTGAGATTTTTGTGTTTATTATTTAATTCTAAACTCAAAAATGCCCTAAATTTACGTTTTTATCAAAAACAAAATCATTCACATAGTTAAAAAAAAAAAAAAAAATCTTTACCATATTTTGTCACGTGCGAAATGTGGCTTAATATTTAATGATAATTTTTATGAAGATAAGTCAGATGGGCTTCCCATTTAAAAAAACTCTTATTGCTAAATTTTTATCGAAATCGTTAGAGACATTTCCTAGAAAACAAAGTTTTCTGGCATAGTTTTTCAACGGGCGAAGTGGAGGTTAACTGTAAATGTTTAACGTCAAAACTCAAAACCATAATTTGCGTTCATTTTTCGATACGATATATTCCCCGAGAACAGAACAAATTAACATGCTTTTGCAGGACTTTTCCTTTGGTGAAATTCATAACGAATGTAGTGATGGAAAAAATGGCTTATGGTATGATATTTTACACCTTCGAAACGTCAACTTTAGTAAAACTTTTCTTTCAGTTTCAGCTTTGATTCTATAACTATTAACCAGTTCCTATTTCATGACACAATCTCAGTGTACTGATTGGTGTACTATTTCGTAGCAGATGTCACACAACTTGCTTTAAAACTTTTTGCTATACCAGATATTTTCGGAGAAAGCTGAGCCATAAAATTATAATTATTTAGCTATATTTGATTGCTTTGATAGGTTTTATAAAAATTAATCCAATAATAGCAATACAAACTTTTTCTCGATAGTTCAGTATGTTGAAATTAATGTTCTTAAAAAAAAAATAAGTCAACTGAAGCACAATATTAGCCACATCTATCTTAATTTTAAATCTTAATTTTTCTTGAATCTCTATTTTTCTGCTTGCGTATTTTCAGATTTGCGAGCAAGACATTCTATATCCACACTTTGTCGAGTTTTCAGTTTTCGTTCGCTGGAACATTCACAGGCTTCAAAATCTTAAGCATCTCCTCACTTTATGTAATTTATAAATGGGGAATTTATGCTATTAATGAGATTTTTCATTAACTTTTTGCTATATTATTTTTTATGTAAAATACAAATAATCAAATGTGAGGCGTGACGTAGTTTTGAACGTTTTGAACTGCACTTTTTGTATGCAGTGTTACTAACTTACAGGAACTTTTTTTTATTTAATAGCTATCACTGATTTTGAAGAATGGTATTTGATGTATGTGATAATCGATTAGACAAACATGCAATTATACAGACATTATAACACAAAATTAGTAATGGATATCGAATATAAGTTTCTACAAGTTGGCAACACTTTATACATCTGATATCGAAGGATAATTATCATTGACATCATAAATGTAATATCAGACCATAGATATAGTAATAAGACATAGATTGATCAGCGAGAGGGAGAAAGTGATTCCTTTTTTCTCGGGAAAAGTCACTCTAATACCCGTCTTTCCCCGAGTAAATTATACACAGAAATACACACGGATAATTTAGTAAATAAAATTTATGAATAATTTATTTACTAAAGGTTAATGAAAAACTCCAGATACAGTTTCAAATTCAGATTTCTTTTTTTCAATACTCTCTAATGGCTGATTTTAGAACTTTTTTCGGCATCAAAAATTTTTGCTCGATAACATGGGGATGATAGATCCTTATATATTAATATATCAAGTATCAGACTCTTTTAGTCTCTGTGATATGATATATGAATCAAAATTTAGTAAAGTAAATGTGTATTTTAATGTTTCAAGTTTTATAATTTGTAGGTTTTCAAAGGCATAAAGTGATGTGATCTTATTTTAACGAATTTAGATACAAAATTATGAAAACTAAAGAAGAGTCTTTTAAATACACTCCTTTCTGCTCTTCAGGCAAAATTACCAAGTAATAAAATCTTTATTGCGTACATCAAAAGTGAAATTCTTACATTACCAAAGCTTAAGCATTTAACGTTGTAGGAAAAAGATCATATTAACAATAAAAAAGATAATTATGCATGTGGTTAAAAATTATATGCAAAATAAATCTGTTTATTCATTATTAATCAACGTGGCTCTTTGTGCAGTACATAAATTGTTTTGCTGGGGAGCATTATATTAATGAAGATATTAATAAGTGGGTCCGAAGTAATTACTGCCAAGTAGCATCCATTAAAGCGCGTAGATTACGAAAAATATGTAGCGTGGATCCCCCTGCTCATCTGATGTCAGACGAGATCCTGCACGTCTTCAATGATCACGTGAGGCTTTTGGTTAGGATATTGATAGTTCCTCATGCAACAGGTGGTTGGCGTTGGACACTGTCTTATTTAAAATCCATGCTGTAATTGAAGAGGTTAGCGGATAAATAAGTTATGGTTTAATTTAGTAAGTTTGAGAAAATCAGTTGTAAACATGAAATAGAATATCGCATAGCTATAACGACTTCTTCCACAAAAAAAAAAAAAAAAAAAAAAAAAAAAAAACGCTTTATTAGAAGACTTAACAAAACCACTGAATATCTAATATTGAAAGAAGACCATAAAACATTCGACGACTCGGAAATATCTTTTTTTTTTTTTTTTAATACCACTTATCGCTTTTCACACGCACTTCCTCTATTGTCAGCAGTAATGGTTGGAACAGTGGTATTATAACTTATCTGAAAATATCTTATAAATCACATTATATAGTGCGACCACGTTTCCTACGACTAGCAGTGAGGACGAGTCCAAAAGTTGGGAGGAGTGCAAAATTGGCCGAGAGATTGTTATTTGGCAAATATCCAGTTATTCGGTGTTCCTTTATCGCTTGTTTTCTCTCAGTCACCCCTATTTTAACATTGGACTCGTTCAATCCGCACTTGCGCAGAGGCTTCCATGGTCGCAAGAAATGTGGTTAAAGAATACCTGCATTTGTGGGCAAGAACTTTCCGATGATAAGAAAGATGTCTTTCCAAAGCTTAATTTTTTTGCTGATAAATGAGGCTCACTGGCACACTTACTCATGACTGCCATTCTTCAAAATGGGTTTTCATCCATAAGTAATATAATACTATTCAATTGGTTTGCTTGCGATTACGACTATAACACGTTATGTGTATGCAAGTCTGTGAATAGCTTAGTGTCATCTCGGGGACAATTCTCTCGTATACAGTTACTACTATCTCAGTTCATGCAGCCTGCTACTAATAGTTTGGTTAAATACAATCGATTTCGTTACATGATACCACACTGTTTTCGATGTCACGTGCCGCTAAAAGCGGATTTCGACGAGGGATTTCTTAAACGCTGATTTGTTTACTTTATCTTGAGAGTTTCTGATTCATTCATATTCTTTCTATTTTGGTGTGTTGTTTCACATTCCTACGTCCATCGTGTCATACATCAATCGTATTTATATTGTACCAAAAGGATTAGACAATTGTATGCATTAGAAATTTCAGGCTACGTAACTCAGACATATTCACTTTTCTCAGATGTAAACAGCTGACATGAACTATTAATGCCTTAAAAAATTTCGAAATATGACCTTTTCGATTTTTCGAAGGTTGTGGAAAGTTTTACTGCCATGATTTATCTTTGGTGCGTTAAAGGGACTATCCGATTGCTGTCTTCTATCACTGGTCCAAAATGTTGTTGCTGCGAGATTTGTTACATGTGAAACATGTGTACAAAATAAAAAATATACTCATCAAAATCTATCCAGGTTGGGCGATGGGGACCTGTAACATACACTGGCTTTCCATAAATGACCGAACACTTTCAATTTCAGACGTTTTTTAAAATACCTCAAAAAGTATTAAACAAATCATCTTGAAACTTCAGGAGTGTAAAAAAAACCCGTTATACCTCATGTACTTCCGTTAAAGTTTTGCGCCAAAAGTGAAAGGGTGACTAGTAAAAAATTAAATAAAAATGAAAGTATCTGGCATCACCCTGTAAAAAGTAATGCTTGAAATATGATCTGGCTGTAGCATGTGATTATGGGGATCTTTTCCCGTTTTTTGACTAAATTTTTAAATCTCTACCGCATGTAATCAGGAAGATATGAAAAATTGAAAAAAAAAAATTCACTTTTTTAACTATAACACGCAAAGTATTAAACCCAGTGCAATGCTATTTTCGGGCCCTATGGCAGAAATTTTTTATGCTCTCTGCGACAAGTCTTGTTCGTGCAAACCTTTACTTCAAGACGATATTGACATTTTTGTTATTTACACATAATATGTGCATGTAATTATAAAGACATCAATATTATTAGTAGACTGTTGAAGAATGCTTAAATACAAGACACGGGTTTCTATTTTCTACTGAAATTTAGAAATAGCTTTCATTTTTATGGACAAATATTTTTGCGAGTGACAATTTATTTTCTGCGACAATGTCGCTGTGTCACCTAAATTCTGCCACAGGGTACGGAAAACCCGACATACAACATTAGACACAGCATACTGCAATCAAAAAAAAAAAAAAAAAAAAAATTAAATATCTAATGAAATGTGAACATTTTTACTAAATAATTTTTAACTGCGTATGCTTAAGGTTTAGCGAAATTTTATTTGCCTATTTTAATAGCCATATGCATTGAGCTACTTATATAAAAACTCCAAGCAAGTATCGTATAAACTCAAAAATTTCTACGCCATAGAATGAACTGCTATTGAGTTTCTCTCGGAAAAAAAAGCTAAACTATAAGGGGTTTTACTCACATTTTTATTTTGATTCAGTGAATGGTAATACAGTTTTCTGTGATTGTAAATAAATATTGAGAAAACCCCCTTATCAATTTCTTATTTTTGGGAACAGCTGAAATTCAGTTCATTCTATGGCGTAGAACTTTTTGAGTTTACGCGATACTTGTTTGGGGTTTTCATATAAGTAGCTCAATACATTTGACTGCTATTAAATTATGCAAATGAAATTTCGCTAAATCTTACGCATGCGCAGTTAGAAATTATTTAGTAAAAATACTGATATTTCATTGGATATTTAATATTTTTTCATTCTGATTTGCAGTATGCTGTGTCTAATATTGTATGTCGAGTTTCCTGAAAATAGCTTTTCACTGTGTGTAATACCTTGCATGTTATATGGCTAAAAAAGTGAAAATGTGTTTTACAATTTTTTAAAGAAACCTTTATATCTCCCTGATTATATGCCTTAGAGACCTAAAAATTTAAACAGATAATGAGAATGAGTTTCATAATCACATGCTACAGCCAGATCGTATTTCAAGCATTACTTTTTAGAGGATGATGCCAAACACTTTCATTTTTTTTTTACTGGTCCGCCTATCGCTTTCGGCTCAAAAGTTTAACTAAAATATATGAAGAATAACATATTCTTCACATTCCTGAAGTTTAAAAATAATTTCTTTAGTACTTTTTGAGATAATTTAAAAAACGCCTGAAATCGAAAGTGTCCGGTCATTTATGGAAAGGTGTTCGAAACAGCTTTCAGTCCAGTCAAATGAGGCATTTAGACATTATCGCATTTCAAGTTATTTGGATGCATAGACCTTATTTGATAAAGAACTTTTCTTTGTCTAACTGTAAAAGAACTAAAAATCTGTATAGATTGTGGGACAGGGAGCTATAACATCCCTACCAACTTTGAGTTCAGTCGAATGAAGCATTTAACGTTATCTTGTTCACTCACATATATAAATACGCATGCATACATCCCAAAGTAAAGATAATCTATACAAAAAAAACTTTGAAAATCCAAATTCTTTATATATCGTATCATATAAATCTTTCCAAAGTTAGAATAAAATTTAATTTGAAAAAAAAAAAAATAATAACAATAATAATAATAATAATAATTCCTTGTTTATTAACTAAAATTGATATAATCTGAACTACAATTTGGTCTTGTGTTGTACATGCTGTATATTATATGTTTGCGTTCGCGAGAGAAAATTAAAAAAAGGCTTCTTAAAACAACTCTTCAAAAATTCTTAGGATACGGTGTAGTCATCGAAAAATTTTCTTTTATCAATTGACATCTTTTCTACTAATTATCTGCAAAAATTAACACCCCGGACCTTCGGGGTATCGAACGCTCGACCACCGCGTTACTAACATGGCGCTCTAACCACCTGAGCCACGGAGAGACAAATGAAAAAACTTATATTTACCTTAAAATGGAGGCGCATTTTTTATAAACTTGAGATTTACAAACATACCGTAGTGAATAACAGTAAGCACATAATAATTTGGAGATGAATTCAAAAGCAATATTTCTATATTAAAATTTCATAGTCGAATCTTTTCATGATTACAACACTTTCCTTACACAGTATATGTTCGGAAAGTAAAAAGCAACACCCGCTTGGAACTTTAATTACAGCATTTCAACCAACAGATTCTCATTTAATTAGTCTTTTACAGGTGCTTACTTTTGTCTAGAGGAGAATTATGTTCAATTAATCTTTCTCCTCACGTATGCCCGAGTTTTCACTGAATTAAGCCCAAAGCACGGTTGCGGTTTTCGGTCGTATACGATTACATTGTCAGTATAATACAGCTAATAATTGTTGAGATTGTCAAAGATATCATGGCAGGTGTCTCTGCTTATTCAGACTACTACCGTAAATTAAATAAAGAAATTGGAATCGGAAATAAAAATAATACTGAAAGAAGCACAGTAAAACTTGAATAATTCGAACTTGTTTAATTCGAAATTCTGGATAATTCGAATTTTTTACTCGGTCCCTTGAATTTTGTATTAAAATAATGTTAAAAAATCATGGATAATTCGAATTCTATTTTGGATAATTCGAATTTTTCATACGATTATTACCTTTAAAATATTACAGTAAAATTTGTTCCCGAGATTTTTCTCAGCTTAAGTGCATTATTATTTTTTTTTTTAACAGTCTTTCAAAAGAAGGATAAAGAAATACAAGAGTATTTCCTACCTAGTGCATCAGAAGAAGATATGGTCCATATACATGAACTTCGAGGTTTTTTTAATTGAAAGTCATGTCTAATGTAGAAGATTCTGTTTTTGTATCAGGTGATAGGTGGAAGTCATATGCTATGACATAAAGATTGTACTTAAAGAAGCAATCAAAATTATCTGACTATTTTTTTTAAAAATGTTGAATAATTAAGCTCGTAAAAGAATATTGATTTAATTGGGAGGGGGGGGGGGTGTGAATGTAGCAGTATTCTTAGATATAAAGTTTATGTGTTAAATCTTTGATCGTAGTTTTTTTTTTTTTTTTTTTTTTTTATTTATCTATTACGTATACTATTTTATGACAAAATAGTACATGTAATTCGAATTTTTGGATATTTCGAATTTTTTTCTGGTCCTTTCAACTTCGAATTATCCAAGTTCTACTGTATAACCGACTTCGGTTATTACAATTAAAGGGAATTAATTCTATTCAGTAAAGAGTAAATAAAATAAATACATAATAAAATATTTTTAAAATATGTACTCTAAAAAATAATTTCTGAGAACAATTTAGTATTGAAATCTTAGATTTATAGGACTCAGTAAGTTAAAATAAGTGTTGTAGTCGCAAATAAAGTAGAATAAACTGTAGTTGTAGTATAAAAATGCCTTTAATACATTCTTCTAAAAAAAAAAGTTTGCAGATTTAATAAAAGTTTATTCCATATGTTTTACATAGCATTATTTATAATATATTTATAAAATTAATCTTCATGTTTTACATCAGGATTAAAAAAAAAAAAAAAAAAAACTTTAATATACAAAATGAATTTCTTAAAAAACATGAGTTTTTTAAAGAAAAATTTCCATCTTGTTCTTTATATTATTTACTATTGTATGCTTAAAATGAAAGAAAATGCAGGTTCCAGAATTGTGAAAATTGATACTGATTTTCGAAATAAATTCATAAAATCTATAACAGAAATATAAGAAAATGAAAGTTCAAGTATTTTGAAAATTTAAAGAGATTTTTTTAAATGAATTTGTAAAAGCTGCAACAAAAAAAGTAACAAAAAGTAACAAAAAAGAAATGACTAATAATTTTATTACATCCGCAATGAGATCAGGAAATGCCTTTCCCAGTCCCAAGATAAAGTTCTTTATTTTACATTGCTTTCAAAAATTTTGACCAATCAATATTTTCTCTACCAATCTTCTCTGAATTCTCATTTTTAAAACAAGGATTCTATAAACTTTTGAAACAAGTAGGTAAACTCTTCCTTTATTTTCAATATTATAGGATTCAATTTTCAATTCTTTTTAACAACGTAATTCCTGTGAATATTCAAAACCTTTTTATTTTCGCTTTATTTTTTTTATTTTTTTATTTTTTTATTTTTTTTTAAGGTTAAGAAGTTAAAATGACAACCTCACACTTGTTCTATGTACTAAACAATTATAAAAGTTTTCGAAATTTTGAGAGGTAATTTATATTTATTTAAATGAATCAACATTTAAATAAACCCGAAAACCGACCCGCACTCTACAAAAATATATCCATTGACCCGAATCCACAATAGAGAATTTTGCCGAATCCAACCTGAAAATCGATTTTTTTTTTTTTTTACTCCAACCCGATTTGAAATCGAAAACTAAATGAAAATTAATATTTCATTTAAAAATCATACATTTTTTTTTTTTTTTTTTAACTATAAAAGAAAATTTCGTTTTCACATAATAGGTAAACCATTTAAAAAAGAGTTAAAAACATAATTACTAATACATTAAGTTGAAAATTTAAAAATATCATAAATGGATTAAAAATAATTTTTACAGCAAAGTACACACAACAAAGTACATTGAATCATAATGGCGCGTCGAATCAAAGTCTCAATCCAGAAAAAAAAAGGGGGTCCTGCCAAATATCAACAAAATATGTTTTTTTTTTAATAATGCATTTTTGTTTGTGTCTATATGTTGTTAAATAATCAGAAAAAAAAAAAACAAAGTATAATATTTACATCAGTATTGTATATCTGTAACTTGTTATGATATTCTGCAGCACAGGGTAATATCTATTGCCGTAGCCTTTTTGAATAAATTTTGGAAAAATGATGCCTAAGGAATTGATGTTTAATTACAGTTTATACTTTATCATAACGACAGTTTTTAAGCCGTTATCGCAGGTTATCGTTCCCACATATGCAGATATTTTAAGAGGGGACAATACCTAATCCCGCGGACAGCCGTGGCCAATGTTATTCTATGGGAAAATTTGTTGCGACAATTACACATTACCTAACGTATATTTTTTAATTCTGTGTTCGCAGTCAGAAAATTCATAACCGTTAAATGAGTACTCATTTTTGAAAAATTAATTTTTTTTTTATTTTTACATTTTAATTTTGAGTTAAAAAATGCGATTTTTCACAAAATGCATTTTTCTCATTTTCTAGTCGCAAAAGGAAATACTAAAATTTTAAAAAATCAATTTTTGGAAAACAAGGACTAATTTAACGCTTATGAATTTTCTAAATGTGGAAACAGAATTGAAAAATATTCATTAGGTAATGAGTAATTATGTAAACAAATTTTCCCATAGAATAACATGGGCCAAGGTTGCCGGCGAGAGTAGGTATTGTATTCGTCATTTTCAAGCCGGCTTAGTGTTTCACAACTATTATTCTTCCTCCTTCCCAAATGTAGCATAACCTTTTCTTCAAATACCAGGATAATTTTTTTAAGCTATTTCCCAGGAAAATAATCTCATCTTTCCATTAAGAACCATGTACTCTCCACTTTTTTTCTGTATCTTAATAAAAGAAAATTTTTCTTGTTATCTTTTAGCACACATCTCGCTCGTTCTTTCTGTTTTATGGCCCGACGTGTTAAGCTGCACCCTTTATCAGTTGCTGAAAAGTAGCCGTCATCGAAATCCAATGTTTTTTCATGCTCCTTTCTGATAGAAGTTCACCAGCACCCATGAGTGGGTGAGAAATTGAGCAGGCGTGAAAAAAAAAAAAAAATTTTTTTGAGAGGTTTATGTTTTATATATAAATTGTGAAGCCATTATATCTGTAAACAAAACAGAAGTTTTAGCTGGGAAAAGTTCAGGATTATAAAACTGATAATTTGTTTTCAAGGGAGCTACATATTTTAGTTTCGCAAATAGCTAGCTATCTTTTATGTATTCAAAAAGCATTCGTATGTAACTATTTTACATATTTTTTTCTAAAATTATTCTCAGTTACCTACCTCTTGCCAGTGTCTTTCGTAAATAAAAATACAATTTAAGTCCTTCTGACACGATTCTGTTTTTATTATAATGTAAAAATTTTTAGTGTAATAGTATATCATCTCTTCAATACAGATATCAGTAAAACTAGTTTAATACTTGCAAAAATGTTCTTGATAAACTCCGAGATTTCCAAATAAATCTTTAAAACAGACACGAACAGTATTTTGTGTAGTTAGTTTTTTATTCATTTAGGTCAAACGGTAATATCTGAATTTTAAAACCCGGACTTTCAAGTTCGGCAGGTATTGTTGTTTCAAAAATATAACTGAATTATGAAATTGATAAAGGCTGATGATGAATACATTGTGAAACTGTATAAGAGTGACGAGTGAACTCTTAATTTCTGTCTGAAAACACGAAAGCTCTCTCTCTCACCACCTGGAGGATCGAATCCCGATTTAGGCATGGATACCTTTTGTGATTCGTAATACATTTTAAGCCGTAAATCACGGTGTAATGGACCTTCATGAAGGAAAACTGACCAGAGAACTATACCCCCAGACCAAATCCTCTCTCATACTACACGCACAAATTACATGATCCAAAAAATGAAAGTTTAACGATTCAAAACATTTGGATGGAATAACATTGCAGTTTATAATGTAGGGTAAAACCTTTCGAGGTGTTTCTCAGAAGTTGGGAGATTTTGGCATAGTGTCTCTCCAAAAAGTTGTACCCTATTTAAGAAGCTACAGGTTTTTGCCTCTGGAAATTTCACCTGATGAATCAAGAATCTGAACAAACTTAAATATTATGTGGTATTTGGTTATGGACTGATGTATAACATTTGCGTAAAACTAATGATGCTGACAGGCAGGTTTTTGCCCGCGGAATCTGACCTTGATGAGATAAGGGTTCTAAAAATTCTTCCGTATTGTAATCGTCATCGACTATAGACTTGAAATTAAAATTTGAACAAAATCAGATCGGTAGAAGTGGATTAAAGATGAGAAGCAAAATTTACACAGGTAAGCAGATGATAGTAGGTCCGTGGAAACAGCCCCTGGGGGCATAGATCTCGAAAATTGCTTTCATTTTGTATACTCATCAACTATAAATACCTGTGCCAGTTTTTACCAAAATCGGTTCGATGAAAGTGGATTAAAAGTTGACTACAAGATTTGACCTAGACAGAACAACCAGTTAACTAAAAATGCATAAGAACGTAAAAAAGGTGTCTAAATCAGATGTTTTAGAGCTAATTAATTGTATATTGAAAAAAACTAAAAAGTAACAAAAAAAAAAAAAAAAAAAAAAAATCGCAGCAACCCCCCCCCTCCCCTCCCTGCCCTTTTTTTTTTTTTTTTTTTTTTAATATTTTGCCGTGTACACAAATGTTGGTCATCATATATTGAATTGATGTAATTTTAGATACTTTGTGTATCTTGTATGTATTGTGCTATTATTGACACAATTTAAAATCTTCTTTCATACCATAAGTAACTTATAAAAATGATTATACCTATAAATTTTCAGAACTATAATAAATTTTCTACTTTAAGACTGAGTTTCTACTTATAAAAAAACGACTTTTATTACCCACTACTATACAGATTATATACTCTTTATGGAAGTAGTACACTACTTTAAAAATTAGATACCTTACAATTTTCCTGTAAGTGCAAACTGATACATGCGTTGCTGGAAGACTTATAAAAATAGTTTACAGAACGATTTTAAAAAATTGTTAGAGAACCGTTTTTTGAAACACCCATATTCCAGATTTGTAACTGACTTACCTAAGCAAACACATGTCAGATTTTCTGTGGTAACCAAGTAACACGTGCTAAAATAAATTTTAAAAGGTGTTTTATGCAGCAAATTTGAAGAAAATCGTCACAGCGCCTTTTTTGAGATTTCGACGTTCGGTTCCACTGCCGATTTTCACCAAAATTTGGCGAAACTAAGCAGCGGAAACTAACAAATAAATTCGAGGATATCTGAAAGGGAGTTAATATGGCGAGTTTGAAGAAAATCCGTAGAGCTGTTTTTAAAGGAATGCACTAAAATTGACCAATTTATACAGAACGTTTATCAATTTTCCTGAACTAACCAACTAGTAGATATGAAAAGACATCTGAAAGGATGTCTATATAGCAGTTTTGAGATGCCCCACTTCTCTTTTCTAATTTTTACCAAAAGCTAGGAAAAGGATCTATACACTAGACCTGTTTTAATTTTGAAGTTTCATCGTTCTACCTGTATTCATTTTGGAGATATGGTAGTCAGAAGATCCCCCCCCCCCCCACACACATATGTATACACTTTAATCAACTGCCCAAAATAACTTTTTTGGACTCAGGAGACCTTAAAAGATGTAAATCAGGTGTAACTCAATATCGCAATTTTTGACCAATTTCAGTACTTCCATTACCAACGGTAGTCAGGTAATTTAGTTTTCATAACGACGGTATAAATTATTTTAGTGGATATTTTAATTGTTCATTTAGACATGTACTTCATCACAGTTAGTATAAATAGAGCTCATTTTCTAATTTATTGTACATTATAATCTCGCCCACACATGCTAACATGTTGTTGAACCCCCCTTTTCTTTTTGTGGTTAAAATAAAAGAAAAAGAAGCTCTTCATTTCAACACATGATAATGTTGAGCTACGAGGAAAGATGTGTTACAAAGAAACAAGTGACGCGTCGCGCGGCCATAAAACACTAATATCCTGATCCTGACACTGTTCTTGACCTTTAGGGAAAGTTTTAAAGGTCAAATGCTGTAAGAAATATAGCTTGGTTGTGTAATGAGTGTAGAATTTCAAGGGCTCAAAATACATAAATGATAGAAGGAAATAACCCATTTATATAAAGAAAACTAAGTTTCTCTGCTTCAGAAATTTTCTGTGGAGAAACCGTAAGATGAATAGTGATTTAATTACTACACTCATAAGTTATAATAATCGTAAAAGTACTGCTTATCAATTTAGAGCCATTAATGTCATATATTTTGTCCTGCACACAAAAATCGCAAATAGGTGATTTTTCATTCTAGTATTGAAATTTCATTTACAAAATATTTTTCAACTTTAGCAATTTTCAAAGGAAAATATGTAATGAACGCTAAACTAATATAAATAATGACTATTAGACACGTAGCTGATTATAAATATGTAAAAAGAAGAAAAAAAATATTTCTAAAAAATGTTTGGTCTGGAACATGTATATGTTAACCTGATTAAATTCAAATAACACTGGGCTAAAAAAAAAAAAAAAAAAAAAAAAAAAAAAAAAAATTCGAACCCTGATACTATTCTTGCTGATTCTTATGTAAAATACCCCCGTGAATCTCCCAAATGGAGGTTAAACCTCCATTTTGCTCGATCACGCACCGTTTTCTCAGGACACCAATCCCTCCTCCAACTTTTATCACTGTTCGGTTATTTTATAGCTATTGAATTTCATTTGGAGAACGGAAAAGAATTATTTTAACATTTATAAACAGAAAAAATATAATGTATAATAAATCAGTACAAAAAACCCTTAACGGGTTAAAAGTTTGTGACGCCGCTACTTTATGGCTATAAGAATTTGAAATATGAGTCTTAAAAATAATGATATCAAATTTTAAGTGACGCTTTGCAATTAGTTAAAATATACATAGATTTTCTTATTTGATCATTTACTTTCTACTTTTATTTATATTTATAATGCAAGCGTAATATTTTTAGCTTCAAGATCAGACAGATATATAAAATACACTCACCGATGCTTTTTCATTTACATTTCAAATTCAAAATAACAGTTTTAAAAGGAATGATATAAAAATTCCAGTGGCGCCTCGGTGTTATTTTAAAAGATTTGTTTTTAGATTCCACTAAAACTACTTTTGTTTTGTCTAATAAAGTATATTTACATATTGAAACCGTGCTTTTAATTTTCAAATATACTGTCAAATAATTATACTTTCACTGAGTTTGCATTATAAATTAAAATTATTTATTTCAATAGATTGATTTATCTTTTGCATCACGCTATCCAAAACATAGTATATCATAGTATCCAACTGAGTGAAAATTTGCGCAAAGAGGTAGTGTGACGTAAAGAAAACATTTACACAGATTTTACTTGCAGTTTTGGATAGCGTGACGCAAAAGATAAATCAATTTATTGAAATAAATAATTTTAATTTATAATGCAAACTCAGTGAAAGTATAATTATTTGACAGTATATTTGAAAATTAAAAGCACGGTTTCAATATGTAAATATACTTTATTAGACAAAACAAAAGTAGTTTTAGTGGAATCTAAAAACAAATCTTTTAAAATAACACCGAGGCGCCACTGGAATTTTTATATAATTCCTTTTAAAACTGTTATTTTGAATTTGAAATGTAAATGAAAAAGCATCGGTGAGTGTATTTTATATATCTGTCTGATCTTGAAGCTAAAAATATTACGCTTGCATTATAAATATAAATAAAAGTAGAAAGTAAATGATCAAATAAGAAAATCTATGTATATTTTAACTAATTGCAAAGCGTCACTTAAAATTTGATATCATTATTTTTAAGACTCATATTTCAAATTCTTATAGCCATAAAGTAGCGGCGTCACAAACTTTTAACCCGTTAAGGGTTTTTGTACTGATATCATTACTTTTTAGGGGTTATTGATCAAAAAATAAAAACAAGTCCTTCTGGCTCCTAGGAAGGGTGAACTGATTTATTTTTTATTATGAAGTTGCCACCATTTTTTTTTCAAGATGGCAGCTACAATTTATTAATGGACTTCGTGGATTTATTAATGAAGGCTTGTATATATGGAGTTTTAAGCAAATCGGTTCATAAAACCTTTCTAATGTAAATTTGAATTTTTCAGTGGGCTGGCACAGGGAAACAAGAGGGTAGATTAAGTTGGCAAATGAACATAACAAATACATTTCTGAGATAAATCCAGACTACAAATTTAGTTTGAATTAATTCAGTATTTCAAATGTTATCATGCTGACAAATTTTCAAGTAGCCTGCCACTTGGAAACAAAATAGAGAAGCTTCGCACTAGAAAAAAATATTGAGTGGGATTCTCAAACTCTTTAAAATAATAATAACAATAATAAGTGGGAAATTTCAAATTTAAGTTAGAATTACGTAATTTACATTTTGCAAGTTTCTTTTTAAAGAATTACAAATGCAAATTAAACAAAAAAAAAAAAAAAAAAAAAAAAATCAAGTTAATGTTAAAAATGGAAATTTATTTATTTTCTTTTCCCTTTTGAGACTAATACTGCTCCAATATTCACAATTTTAAATTTTCATCAAAAGTGCAGGTAAAAATTATTTCATAAAAATATTTAGTGGAAGAAAATAGACAAAATATAAATTAAGCTCTACATTTCTATAATTTTAAAAATAAGATAAAATCATTTGGAGAAAAAATTTATGGAAAATACAAGTTAAGCTGAAGTTCATACAAGTTAAGTAAAATACAAGTTAAGCTTAAGTTTTATGGAAAATACAAGTTATATATATATTTATTTTTAAAAATTAAAAATCTCTTTTTAAAATACAGTTAGAGTTTATTCATATATTTACTTTTCAGACTTTAAAATGATACACATTTTAAATATTAACATAATCAAACTAATTTTTTTTATTATTATTATTATTTAAAGCAATAATGGCTAGGGGATGAAAAAGGGGATAAATACGCTGTATATTTAAAAAAAAAAAAAAAAAAAAAAAAAAAAAAATTAGAATTAAAATTCATGAAAAATGTGTCAAATATAGCAATTATTGAAAAACACATCAAAATAAATAAATAACATCTTTACTTTGAAACCAATAATAGTTTATTTAAAAATTATAATTCTCTCTTTCTTTCTTTTTTTTTTAATTAATTATTTTCTGCATGAAAAATTCCATTTCATAAATATATTTACAACAACGATAAGAAAAAAAAAAAAAAAAACTCCTTTAATTTTAAATAATATTTCTACATGTTTCTAAGCAATTAAAAGTGCCCTTTTTTTTTTTTTAAGAAAAATAAATAAAATATAGGAATGTATATGGTTTCAATATAAGTTACGAGATGGCGCCACTAGATGGCCAAATTATTACCTTCATGATAAAACAATATACATTCCGATATTTAAACTATTTTTCTTTAAAAAAAAATCACTTTTAATTGCTTAGAAACATGTAGAAATAATTATTTAAAATTAAAGGAGGGTTTTTTGTTTATTGTAGTTGTAAATATATTTATGAAATGGAATTTTTCATGCAGAAATTAATTAATTAAAAAAAAAAAAAAGAAAGAAAGAAAGAAAGAAAGAGATAATTATATTTTTTAAATAAATTATTATGGGATTCAAAGTAAAGATATTAATATTTAAAATATGTATCACTTTAAAGTCTGAAAAGTGAATATATGAATAAACTTTAACTGTATTTTGAAAAGAGATTTTTAATTTTTAAAAAGAAATATATACATATATATATATTTGCAAAAGTGTATGTTTTAATTTAAATTAAAAGCAAAAGATGGCGCCAAAACTGCATTTGCTGTTTTTTCCTATTCCCTGTGCGGAAGGTTACATGAATAGGAATCGCAAATGATTGAGCTACTACAAAATCGATGTTTATGAATTATTAAAAATTTTTTGCTTTAAAAAATTGTAAATTCATCATTATTATGATAAAATGGAATGTCTAAAATTACAAAATACTTCCTTATTTAAAATGTTATCTAAATACTTTTTTGACTAAATATGAAATTTTAAATTCAAAAATATCTTTTTCATAGCAGAAGAGAAAACATATTTAAGTGAATTTGTCTTAGTATATATACAATAAATATATAAAAAATGTAATAAAGTATTTTTGCGTTAAAAAAAAGGAAAGTTTAAATAATTCATTGACTGCATTCACGTTGGTCAGCCAACCAACGTGCCTTGAAAGTGAGAACCGAATTACGACATTTTCGCTGAATAAAAGCATGCATTTTGGCGGAGTAATATAGTTCTATTTTTAAAGCAACTTTTACAAAAAACAAGAGTTTTCCTGAAAAAAACGAAAACGTTACTAGATTCAGGAAGATCCCATTAACAACATATATTAATTAAATTAAAATCGTTCGTGCGGTTTCAGAGATATATTTTCATTACATCCTTGCAGCGTACATCACACATTTTCCCTTTTTGGCTTTAAATTGAGATTCAGATCTCAAAACATACTGCATGTAGAAACGTAAAATTTTCAGGATAGATTAAGACCGACGATAAAAGACTATTTTGAAAATATCAGAACAAAATATGGCATATTTGCTGAGATATTAAGTGTCGGCTTTTACAAATCTCTTTGATGTCAAACTAGGCGTATATATGAGTTCGCAGCGTACCGTCCGTTTGTCCTTCCGCTTGCGTCACTCGAAAAACTGCCGTTTTTCATGATAATAATTATTATTATTTTCCCCTTGTTGCAAATGTTCATGTTTTAGTATTTTTTACTGCTGTAACCCTTCAGAAGATATTTAACAATTGGAATAATCCCCCTCCCCCTACAAATAAAATTTATAGCCATAAATTTACCGAAAAATGATAAAAATAGGGAGGGCGTCTCAAAAATCGGTGGGTTGATAGGGCAAAATGGTCGTCATATTCGGATTCAGGAGGTCCTTTTACATTAGAATTTGCAAAAATCGTGTTGGGGCCGATTTGCATGCAGAGCAGTGTAAAACAAATAATAATAAATAAATGTAAGTAAACATTATAAATTAGCCTTTCCCGCGCATAACATCTGCGTACTAGTACCTACATGCGTGTAATTTTCAGAAAAATCTTAAAAAAAAAAAAAAAAAAAAAAATGATATTTGTGTTATAATGTCAATTTTAGAAAATAATTGTTTTCGCTGCTGAATTAAAAGTTCTTAAAAATTAAATTATCTTAAAAATCAAATATTCTATAACATTTCACGTAATTAAATTACCATATGTAACAGAAATTCCACGGTTAATAATTGTATCTATAAAATAAATAAAGAAATAACGTTCATTCTATTTATAACGGATTAAAAATCTAAGAAATATATATTGCTTTCAAAAATTTATATCATAATATGATTATTTAATAAATAGATGGCGCCAACACCGCTTAACCGAATAGCCAACCATGCATGCCATTGAGATGCTAGGTCTAACTGGCTTTAAATTCTTCCAAATATATTTATAATAATCTGGTGTGCCACTCACACGACTTTCTCTTACCCTGAAATTTAATACTATAAATACAGGTTGCAGATTAAAAGGTAAGATAACGAGTACTGTTATGTAAACCTATGTTAAACAATTCATATTAGGCTTCTGAAGAGTTTTATATGATAATTAGTTCTGTGTCTTTTATGATAAGGCAGACGATTTCTATATTAGAGAAGTAGTATAACACCAAATATCCAAAAAATGTCCATTTTATTCTCAATATTTAAAAAAAAAAAGTAAGATTTTTTTTCTAAGGATTTTTTTTCGTTAAAATAAAAAAAAAAAAATTGATAACTTTGTTTTAAATTATCGCAGATTGATGGTTCATCCATTCGTTTTAAAGGTATTGGCGAGCTCTTTTGAAAGATACCCATCATGAAAATTTACTCTCCTCGAGGGGGACTTCCCCCCCCCCAGGGGGGGAGGCGAGGCTCCTACATACACAAAAAAAAATTTCCAGTTAACTATCTCTATTACAAAAAATATATATTCGTTTCATTTGGTTTAGTGCAGTCTATAGACATTAAACTCTACTTTCCTGCAATTTCTCCCATAGACGTAATGTATTAGAATTCTCTTGATTGTCCCTGTACACGAACCATTTTCTTGATCTTAACGAAAAGCTTACTGTAGCATCCCTATATAATATACATTTAGAATACCAAGTTTGAACTTTCTGCCATAATTTGTTTTTGAGATATGCTGATAACAGACAGACACACACACAGAGACACACAGACATACACACAGACCATTTGCTAAAAACATGATTTTCATATTCAGGGTACCTCAAAACGTGTAAATATAACAAAATCTCGCGTTCGAAAATTTGAACCAAAAACAATACTTTCTCTACCTTATGGGTAAGAGAAAGTAAATATGATATATTAAGCATATGTTTCAACACAAATTTAATATTTTCATTTTCTTTAAGAAAATATGCATTCCACGTGTACTAGATTAAATTTTATGTCACTATCTTACCGTTTAAACGGAATTTAATTATTCCACGTTAGAAAAATATTGTAATGATTTAGAAAAAGAAAAAAAAAAAAAAAAACAAACCTTGCGACAGTTGTTTTAGTTTGAAATCAAAGCACGGCTATTAATCAGCTGAAAAAACTAGGCATAAGTGCGTCATTGAAGCAGCACCTATGCACTGGCATTTGCACTTCGAAGTGACTTCTGCATTTCACTTCCTCTAAGATATCATTTGTTGATTAAAACAAGAGGGGGGGAAATATTGAAAACTTGATGCATTATAAAATTGTTAAATATCTGGTTTCAATGCATAAACAATGAACGTTAAAGGGAAAGGGATAAACAACAATTATAATAATTAAAATGAAGTTCATCAGAGCATATCGTATCGATATTCCTTAATAAAAAAAAAAAACGTTCATTAGAAATAGATTTTATGTTTTTACGTATTCGTAAGCTTTACAATCTTGCCGCTTATCACAAACAGCAACATCTACTTCTTTTGGTCATGTTAGCATCCCATCATTCAATTGTTTGCATATAATAAGGTTTCATGATGACAGTAACATTTAATTATATTAGTAAGCTTTGTTGAAAAACTTAATGATGAAAGAGGCCCGGGATACTCAATCATCTGGATTTGAATCGCGTAAAAATCCATTGTTAATCATGACAACTTTCTACATATCTCAAATGCAAAAGGTTTTTAACCACACCACCTGGGTTATGTAACAATATTTTACTGTGCCATTTCTTTTGTATGCTTCTAAACAGATACCTGTTTTCCTTTCCTCCTGTTTCCCTTTACCGTTCACTCCCTATTTTCTTTTCAAAACTTCTAAACTAATTTCAAAAATGGCTATCAGACACAGAGCTCATCAAAAATATGTAAAAAAAAAAAAAAAGGCGAAACTTTAAATTAAACACCTATATTGTTAACTTGATTACATTTAAGTAATTTAATAAATAATTAACTTTGTAGGTAAACACTATTAATTGCATAAAACTTGCAACAATTGTTTCAGGTCAAAATAATAACATGACCTTTCATCAGGTGATAAAAAAAACTAGGCATGAGTGCATCATTAATACAGCAAGGTGCACTTGAGTTCCATGAAATTTAAAGTTTGTTCTGCATATTTTTCCATTTGAAACATCGTCGTTAAATTTCGGAATAGTGCTGCTATCTATCGAATAGTAAATGAACAAAAGTTTAAAAATCGATTTAAACAAGGAAACGATATTGAAAAATTGAGCATAAAATAATGTTAAGTATTTGTTTTCAGTGCGAAAACAAAGAACGTTTAAAGGGTTAAATGTAATAATATAATGAAAGAATAGAATGCATGAATTTCTTATTCAGGCATTATATGTCATATAGCATTATAGTCATATACATTTCTGACGAGTTAAGGCCCATCGCTCTGTTCTATATTTAAGGCTCCGAGGCGCAACATTTAAGCAAGACAATGCACAACCGCAAGTTGTCCATATTGTCTGGCCCTTCATTGATGCCGAATGTATTCGACTGTTGCTCTGGCCAGCGCGTTCTCCTGATCTCGTATCAATGAAAATGACTGTTTAATCGTTGAAAAGCGACTGGCCCCCACCACTCACCAGTAACTTAGATCGATGAATTATGGCATCGTGTCAAAGCTTTATGAAGTGTTTTAATCGGGCTCCAACACGACAATGTGACATCTTTAGCAAACACGCAAAAAATTATTGGATCTTAGTTGGTAAACGTCACAGCCCCATATAGCCCTACATTCCACCATCGAATTATTATTCATAGAAGTTACATAAAAGATGACAAAAGATCGTGGAACAGAATAGAAGATATTTGACTAATTAAAGTTCATTTTTTGAATTTAAAGAAAAAAAAAAAAAAAAACCACTAAAAAACGGCAATTACTTTCTTACCTACCGAATAATTAAGCGATAAATTCAACGAATTTAAAATTTACCAATCTTACTTTTCATTTTAGTGTTAATTTGATAGAATCTAAATAGATTTCTTCTTCTTCTTATTTTTTTTTTTAATTTTAATACTTTATACGAGGTCATTAAAATTTTTTCTGAAGTGAGAGCTTCCGTTTAAAGCACTAAAATATTTTAAAGAACATATCAAGAATAGATCGTTGTGGGAATTTCAGTTCTTTTTCTGAAATTGAGAAATTCATCGATTATCTAAAACGATTTATTGTATATTATCGGATCACGCCCTGCCTAACAGACTGCTGCTGCAATAACAGCAATTATAGAGATCACTGGCTTAAACTACCCAAAGGTTAGTTGATCTTACCTCTGATTAAAAGGATGTTTTTTTACTAATCGTGTCAAGTTTAATCATTCGCTATCGGCATGAAAAAGAACCGCATGAAGTGTTTAGATATTAACTGTTGAAAGTCATAACTGATGCTACATCAATCATCATCAGTCGTGAGCTTTTCAATACTATGCTACTTGGGAAGGAGTCTCGCTTTTTATAAGAAATTTTAAGTCTTATGATATAGTGCTTCGATAACATTTGAGTTTAATTTTAAGGTAAAATTACAGAAATTTTTCATATCTTTTTTTTTTTTTTTTTTTAATATTTTGAATCTACGTCATTTATGATTATATATGGTTATAATTTGTTCCCTGTATCTCACTGAATCTCCTCCAAAAATGATATAAAAAATGAAAATAAGAAAAAGAGCAAACAAAAAATTTCTAGAAACTACACACAGAAAAGATTGCTTTCTTTCTTTTCTTTTTTTTTTTTCCATGGAAAAAATAATAATAATAAATAAATAAAAATAAATAAATAGATAATTTAATTAAAAACTAAAAGTAAGTAAAGAAATAATAATCCAGTATGTGTACATACATATTGTATATATTTTGATATAGGGTGTGGGCTCCAGTGATTGGCATGCTCCAGTAAATAACATCTATCCCTAAATAATTAATAAATAAGAAAAATAATAAAATCATATATTTTACATATAAAAATTTTAACGTTTTATGTCATACACTGGAGCATAGGGTGCTAATAAAACTGGTGAAAGGAATAACTAGCAGTGTCAAACACTGGAACATAGGGGGCCAATTACTGATAAAATGATAAACTGGCAGTGTCAATTACTGGAACATTGAGTGGGTGTCAAATAAAAAATCATAAAAAAAAAATAATAATTGTTATCAAATGTATATATTTTAACATCTATGTGGTTCTGAATGTCTTTCATACCATATGTACTAACTTAAGATTTCTAAAAATATTTTCTCATGACTATAAGAACATTAAAAACATCAGAGATTGCTCTAAATGTGTCAATCACTGGTGCACTTACCCTATATTACGTAAAAGTTTTACCATTCTAGCTTTATTTCTATTAAAAAAAAAAAAAAAAAAAACCCGCAGATATTGAAATTTTATGTGTATATTATATGCGGTATTTTTGCTTGGTAAAAATTTAAAACCTAACAAAAAAAAAAAAAAAATGCTTACATATCGTAAATTAGTAACTTGTAAGATAACTAGTAATTTTTGGTAAATTCTACAGTTTAAAAATAATTCTGCATAAAGATATTTGCTTTTAAAATTCATTAAAAATTAGACAAAAAACTTCCTTTAAAATTGACAGCAAAAAAGTAGTTTTACGAAATAATGTTCAGTTTGTTTAAAAAAAAAATAATAATAGTTAGAAATAAAGATAAAAATCAAAGATACAGACATGTTACTTTCCAGCCTTAAGGCTGAATTCAGCCTTTTTGAGCTTGAAAATTATTATTCTTGGGATCAATGCAAATCCGCTTTAAAACTTTTTGGACATGTGTAGGGGGGGGGGGCAGCCTGAATTTGTGCAATATATTATCAGCAATTTCTATGTGATTGGCTTTCAAGAAATGTTAAATTCAAACTTGGAGAAAATGAAAAAGAAATTGCACTTCAACTGCATTTTCCTAATGAACTTGAACTACAATATTTTGCTAATCAGTTGTCCCAGCAAACAATGCTTCTATAGAATAAACTTATTTTCAAGTATATGTAATAATTTTGTCTGTTTTTTAAGCACTTACAACTATTTTAATTATAATTAATATGATAGTTAATGTAAGATTTATTGTTCTGATTTTGTTTATTGTGTGTATATATATGGAATCAGATTTAACATTATTTTTATTATTGAAAAATTTATATTGTGTCAGTTGCCTGATACCACTTTTGAGAGGGGGGGGGGGCGTGAAAAGTTCAGCCTTTTTTTCTGTAAGCTTGTACTATGTCTGAAGATAGATAATAAAATATCTTATAGATAATGTATTCTAATTTATAACAGTTGTTCTAATGTATTCTAATTTATAACTATTGTTGTTTAAAGAAACGGTGAACTTTTATGAGTTTATACATTATATTATACCCTTTATATAAATTGCATGTAAATTCGTTTATAGCAAAATTTGTTTTAAAATAATTAAAATTAAATCATTTTTTGTAAAATAAATGTATAAAAAAATTTATATAAATGTATAAACAAATTTATATAGTATAGTATCTTTTGTTCTTTCTATATGAAACGATTATGATGAAAGAATAATAAAATAAATGTTAAAACTTCTTGCGCCTAGAGCATTTTTGAAATATGCTACTTTTTTTAAATTTAAATTTTGCTTCTCTAAAATACTGTTAAAAATGCATTCACGAATTTTTTTACAGTATCTATTTACACTATGAGTTATTGTTGACATTTTCGAAGAAATTGATATTAAGAAAGTGAATTTTGAGAGGCAACTGTACTTTTAAGTATGTCACGTGTTTTTTTTTTTTTTTTTTTGTGCAAATTTTAAAGGATTACTTGCTCTAAAAATGTACGTAATATTTTATACGTCAATTTTTTAAAAGGGCAAAAGTATTACTCAATGTTGGTGATAAAGAAAAAGAAAATATAATTATAAAATAAAAAAACTTTTTATAAACCATGTTTTTAAATTTTCTGTCGAATCATAGCTATAGAACTAACAACTACATTAGTACTTTATCAATGCGTATGAAATCTGTAAACCGATAGTGACGTCGATTTTTGTGAGATACATAATTTAACTTTTTACAATTTTTTAACTCTCAATCTTAATTAAATTATTTATTTAATCACGTTTATTTATTTTTATGTCGAAAGAAAATGAACTCGTAAATTTGTTTTGGCAACAATTAAATTATCGCTAATATTTGAATGGCTATTTATAAGGTATTAGGAGGTTATTATTTTCATATTTTAATTAATTATAAAAAAATTATTCGAAAATTCGAAAATCGGACTTCGAAGTATTGTGTTGTCATCGAGTTGTGAGCTATTGTGAAAGTTTCAAATGTCTAGCTAGTAGGGAAGTTAATTAAAATTCGATTGCAAGATTTGTACCGAACAAACAAACAAGAATAGAAGTTAATAAAAACATGGTAATAAAATAAAATAAAATAAATAAATAAATGAAATAAATATCGCCCTTTCCCCAATTATTAGGTGAATCAGTTTCTGTAGAACTTGTATTTTTGCGGTGGCTGGGCGGTTCGCAATGTCTGTAATTACAGGATATTTGTGATGGGAATAAATGTTTTTTGATCGGAAGAAGTAAAAAAAAAAAAAAATCTAACAGAGAGACCAGATCGATTCGTCAGCTGCTTGCTTTTGAAATTAATCAGCGATCAATCATTTTCAATTGGAGTGGTCTTCTGACGTCAATTCAGATTTTTAAAATTATGATTACGGACATTATCCCGATATTTATGAGCAATGGTGTAAAACACCAGGTTTTATATTTTATAGAATATATATATATATATATATATGGTTTGCATAATTATAAATTTTTTTAAATATATTTTCCGATTACAGTATAAATACGGAGTCCAGTTTTTTTTTTCTTTTCTTTTTCATGGTAAAGTATAACAAGAATGAAAAATCATGTAATACGCATTGATTATTAATGCTTTCCAACTGTATTTATTCATTTCATCGTTTAAACTTCGGTGTTCTTTGCCAAAACTATCACACAACCAAGAGACAGAAGGAATGAAAGGTAGGCAGACAGAATAACTGAATTTACAACCACTCTTAAACATCATTAGAAAGTGTGTAAAAATGCTTAACACAAAAGGAAATGCAATTCCAAGCTTTTAATGCATCTGAATATTTTAGTGTATCCCTGTAAATCTGAGCGTTAAACATATTATATTCTATACAAAACATTATTTTAGCATATTAAAAATAAATGTCAATTGCATTACGATTTTTTGCAGTAAGAAAGTTGATTTATAAAAATGTCTGTCCTAAAACGCAATGCACTATCTTTTTTTTTTTTGGGAGGGGGGGGGAGGGGTGTTCCTGTATACAAACCAGTTGCTAAAGTCCTATTAATGCCATTTTAAATATAGGAGACATCCCGTAGTGAATTTGAATAACATATATCATTTTCAAGAAATTCTGAAAATATTTACAGACACTGGAGGCAGGTGTGCAGATAATCAGACGGACAGTCAGTTAGAGAAATAAAATAATTCATATCATATTCACTCTTAAAAATCGTTTCGAAGGGTTAAAATACGGTTAATGTAAAAGAAAACACAATCCAAGCAAGTTTCCAATAATAGTCCTTAATATAAGTGAATATTTTTGTGTGTAAATCTTAATGTTAATCCTACTATCTTCTATAGAAAACATTATTTTGTGCATATGAATAACATAGTTCAATTTAATTAGATCTGTACAAAGTAAAATTATTAAAATATGGTTTATAGAAATATCTCTCACTAAACGCTATGCTTTGGTATACTTTCGTGTGTCCCTGTAGCACAAACCAGTGGTGGCATTCACTCCATTTTCAACAAAGAACATCCCATAGTAAACTTAAATAACATATATAAGTTTCAAGAACTTCCATTAATATTTACGGGAGTTAGAACACGGACAGGCAGACAAACTGAAGTTATGAACAATTTCTTAACTTCGTTGGAAAGTATTTAGAAACGCATAAAAGTAAAATTCATTCTGAACAGTTTTCACTAATATCACACAATTTACTATTTGAGTACTTTTGTGTGACCGTATAAAACCAATCATTAATTTGATTATACCATATTCTATAGGAATCATAAGCTTCTGCGCATCTGAATAATGTATTGTTCAAATGGATTAAGCTTAAACGTTTTTCTTGCTTCAAATGTGTTGTTGGTGTAAAAATAGATTTAAAGTCAAATTAATAATAATAGGGCAGTCGATTCACTTCCATTAAGTCGGCCTTTGGGAAAAACTTAGTAACTTCACAAAAGATTTGGCAACAAAATTTTACGAAAAATGGTAATTTAATGTTTTCGTACTCTCGTAAGTTTCAGTACTCTCTTTTATAAGAAGTTAAGTTTTGGAATTTTCATTTGAATTCTAGCACCGAATTTACCTAGATCCATTACCCAATTGCATTCGCCAAAAGTATAACTATCAACAAATTATTAAGAATAGACTGTTCTGTTGGACTGTTTCAAAAATATTCTTTGAACTTGTATTTCCATTGGACTGGTTTCGAAACTATTTGATGAATTGGCAGTTTTATTGAACCTTCCTGAGAATATACGTTGTGTAAAATACATTCATCGATAAGAACCTGCTTGATTCTTTACGATTTTTTTTTTTTTTTTTTTTTTTTTAAACACGAAAGTCGACATTATCCTAACTTTTGTTCCCAAAACCGACTGTAAAAATGGATGGATTGAGCCTTTGTTTTCAATTTGACTGTAAATCTCTTTTTACTGCAACCACACATTTGAAGCAAGGGAGAAATTTAATCCGTTGCCACAGTATGTTAAATTCGCTATGTTATTTGTATAAATATATTAAAATATACCTTTAAGAAATAGTTCTAATAAACCCTAAAGGCAAAAATATTTTACAAGAGTGCACAGAGGCAGAAACAGTGACCGAATTTATAAATACTTATTAACTTTGTTGAAAAATATTAATAATTTTTGCATCCATAAGACTATTTTTTTAAATTTATTTTATTTTCATAAAACGTTTAATTCTTTAGTTAAACCAAAGAGTTAAAAGTACATTTCTTGAAAGCATCTCTTAAAGTATTTAATTACTAATTAGTTGTAGGGCGACTAAGGCGATTATTATTATTTTTTATGGGACAAATTTTAAATTTTTGAAAATGATTTGGAATTTAATAATTACCGAGTAATAATAAATGCATTTCATATTATTTTTTTTCTTTAGATTTGTTCAATAAATTTAGTTTTCTTTTAAGTCGTTTTATTCTGACAGTATTTAAAAAATTAATTGCCATATTTTGAATTGTGTATTATATTAAAAGCAACTTTTCAAATATGATTGTCCTACCAGTAAAATATTTTTAGCAAGATAATAAATCATCTTCTAGTTTATATTTTCATAATTTTGTTATAAAATCCTATCGTGGAATTTTTCCCCGTTGCACATTTATTTTTTCGTATTTAAAAATTTGTACGGAATTCATACAATTACTCGCATGTAATCAGGCCTGAATCGTTCATATAAATTTTGTTATTCTTATAGTAAGGGAAAAAAAAAAAAAAAAAGTATAAAGCATATCGATATAAATTCCTCGATATGAATTTTCTTATTTTTGTAGGAAAGCAAAAAATAAACAATTATAAAGCATATCATAGTTTAAAATTTTTTACTTTCTCTTACACATAAGTTAGAGAAAGTATTGTTTTTGGGTCAAATTTTCAAAACTGTGTTTTCGTTATATTTACACGTTTTGAGGTCCCCTGAATCCAAAAGTCATAGTTTTAGCGAATGGTCTGTGTCTGTGTGTCTGTCTGTTTGTTATCAGCATATCTCAAAAACAAATTATAGCATAAACTCCAAACTTGGTATTCTAAATGTTGATCATATAGGGATGCTACACTAAACTTTTCGTTGAGATGAATCAAATAGTTCGTGCACAGTGACACCCAAGAGAATTCAAATACATTACGTCTATGGGGGAAATTGCAGGTAAGTAGAGTTTAACATGTATAGATTGCGCTAAACCAAATGAAATGAATGTATATTTTTTATATGCGCAAAAACATGTTTCATGTAGAATATGGCATGGAAATCTATCACTGTTCGTTTACAGGGCTACATAAAAGAGGTAGGTTATAGTGCGACAGTGCTTGAAAATCGATGAAAGTGTATTTCAGGTTGTATCGTGTGTTATTATTATAGGATTATATTTAGGTTCACATGTAATGTGTACATAACCTTCAGAAGATATACAGGGCTGCATATATTTAAGCCATAATATTCTTTTTTATTTTTAGTGAAAGTGCTTTACTATAATATTTTACCATGTCCAGGAAAGCTACTCGAGAACTGAAATTAATTCCTAATAGCCATATGGTAAATAATGTAATTTTTTAAAGTTAAATATTTATCACTTAGTTTTTTGTATATTTGCACGTTTTGAGGCTTCCTGAAGACCGAAGTCAAATTTTTAACGTTTGATCTTTGTCTGTGTTTCTTGGAGTAAATTAAAAACAAATAATTTCAGGCGATTCAAATGTTGTATTTTGAAGTTAATACGTTTGTTATCAGGAAAGTTTGATCAGTATTGATAAGCTTCAAGAATGTTGCCTGTGAAAATTTTCTGGATAATTTAAAAAAAACTTTTGAATTTAATAACAGATTTTATTTCTATAAATGTAGGTACAATAATGAAACGGGGGGTCGAGGGGGGCGGTCGCCCCCCTCACACAGAATTATTTGTCAAATAAAGCTGTTTAGAAGCTTTGATTTGAATTGTTATACTACTCATAATATATACTCGTGAATTTTTATAGTACTCGTAATAACAGTACTCGTTATCTTACTCCTTAATCTCCAATCTGTATTTATAGTATTAAATTTCAGGGTAAGAGAAAGTCGTGTGGGTGACACACCAGATTATTTTCTTTATTGCATACTCGTTTATTGTTTAAATATTCATGTAGTATTTATACAATTATTTGCTTTTTTTTTTTTTTTTTTTTAAGTAGGAAGGGTTTATTGCTTTTAGTCAGACTTTTTCGCATTGTTATTATTTGCTGTATTTCACCTTGATTAAATCAGAATGTTCTCCCCTTTGGCAACAAGTTAAAAAAATATATTAAATTAAATTGAGATAAAATCTGTGACTGAAATTTTAAAAAATGAATAAGGCAAATGTTGCTAAGGAATAAAAGTTCATATTTTGAGATAAAATCCAATTATTACCATGTTTTTATTAACTCGCTTTCTTGTTTGTTTGTCCAATACAAATCTTGCAATCGATTTTTAACTAACTTCCCGACTAGCTAGATATTTGAAACTTTTAGAATAACTCAGAAAAAGATGACAATGCATTTTTTAATACTTTTATTCAATCAATAAGTGTTTGAAAATTTCTTATAATTGCTCTCTTTATTACGCATTTGATCATTTTCTTTCAAGTTGATGGGACAGTTCCTTTTTTGTTTTTTTTTTAAGTGTTTATTAATACATAGAATTGTCAAGTTTACATGATTCAACAGAAAATTTAAAAACGTGGTGCATAAAAGTGCCGTTTATCTTGTAATTATTTAATGTTTTTATTTACTATGCTTTTTGTATATTTAGACTAATTAAAAATGTTTTTTCTTTTTTCTCCTCGCCTCAACTTAAATATGTGTGTGTGTGTGTATATATATATATATATATTTAAAATAAAATTGCGAAATATTGTCTTAAAGATGTGGGATCGCCTATGGTGAAATCTGAAATTTATCCATCGGGTTCTCGGACGTTTCTCCCCAAGGTTTTTAGCGATAGCCAGTTTAATTCATCGCCAAAACAGCAACAAAAATTTAATAATAGCCAAGAAGATTTTATACTAAAGCTGTACCAAAGGAATATTAAGAAATGATTATAGTAACTGATGACAAGGATCAACACAGTTACCGCATGTTTTTATATGGAAGAATGGACTAGAAGAAAGCCCTGTCTTACTAAATTAAATTCTGTTTTGTACAGAATTTTATATACGTTACTTAAAAAAAAAAAAAAAAAAAAAAAAAAAAAAAGCTGCTTTTTTTTTTTTTTTTTTTTCATGTTGTAAATTCGTCGAAATAAGCTGTCTTATGTTGGTTCACAGTACAGCAAAAAGAAAATCATTTACGGCGTAAATTGTTACTTAGCGAAACATATCTGCAATTATACAAGGCTTTGGTTTCTTTACATGGTACATTTTCTGCAGTTTCTGATTGGATATCAAATTACTGTAATTACAAGATTTTTACCTTAAAATAAATGGATTTTTTTTTAATCGAAGCGAAGAAATAGAAAAACGAAAGGTCAATCAGTATTTCTACTGATCGTTTTTGAAATTAATCGGCGATCAATCATACTTTGTTACCTGGAATGTCTTCTGCGGTTTTTCTGACGTTGAACTGTGGTGGAAAAAATCCATATTTTTGAAATCATTATTTTGGAGAAACACTTCAATAAAATAAGAATTTTTTTTTTTTTTTTTTTTTTTTTCGTGTTCATTTATTTAAAATTGCTTTTTATTAAATTTAAAATTATTTGCTTTCTGAAAGAGGAAAAAAAAAAGTTGTTTCTTTGATTTGGAAATTTGTTATGCAGCGTTCTAACATTTCTTTTATTTTGCTTCCATTTACCTCCACTAACCCTCTCTCTCTTTTAAACTTTAAATATATGTAATACCTTGCATCTGTTAAAATACATGCAGCATAGAACCAGATTATTTCATTGACTTTTGCCATTAAGTTCACCTTCATTTTGAAATAATTTAACCGTTTGACTGCTGAAGCATCTTCTGAAATACATCCTTAAACTGCTATCGCTATTTCAAGCCTCAATAAAAGTTTTTTCGGTGTAAATATTTAATTTTAGTTTTCTAAATAAATCGAAACCCGATCATGCCAACTGGAAAACCACGCCTTGCAGCAAAAAGTTTAAAAAATCCAATTAAGCAGAAAGTGAAAGGAAATGTATAAATGTGTATTTTTATGCCTAAATTATTTACCCTCGATAGCTCTTTCTACAAAAATAAAATATGAAATTTTCTAATGATCTATAAAAACACACCTAATTAATGAAAACCACGCCTTACTGTAGCGTTTGTAAAAGGCCAATTTAAGTATCATTAAAGGATGAATAAAAACAAAAAACGTGTTTTACCATTAATAATTGTTCACACACGATGTTTTACGAAAATTTTGGATCAGTGAAAAAATCCAATTTTGTTTTGCAAATATGCAATTCAGCGTAGTGAAGGGGGTATTTTGATAAAATTTTATCGAGACTCCGCCCATTCTTATTTTTTTCCAACTTATTTCACAAATATTATTATATATATTTTAAAAATGATGAGACCAGCGTCGTAATATTGTATGCTTCAAAAATCATGTTCTCTTTTGAAAGAAATACATTTAATTATTTCAGTGATTAGAGTATTGACGTTGTTTTCTGGTAATATTTTTTGAGCATTAAAAAAAATAAAATAAAACATAATCACTCATACAATTGTCAGTTAATTTTTTAATTCTTTTTCTGTTTTACAAATAAATAATGAAAAAAAAAAAAGAAACTTTATTAAATAAATAAATATATATATATATATATATATATACAGAGCTGCCAACCTAATCCGGTTAATTGTTAGTACCGCCCATTTTTCTACACCACTTAATTTTTAGAGTATTTGTTTTCGTAATCATCGTAAATATATTTGAATAAAACTACTCTATTTAAGTGGTGTAGAAAAATGGGCGGTACTAACAATTTGCCAGATTAGTGTAGCAGCTCGGTATTATATATATATATATATATAAAAAAAAAAAATACTTCTTGTAAAAGAAAATAATGAAAAGATAATGTTTACCAACTGTGTTTTGGTTCTGAATGGTTGATTTTATTTACGTAAAAAAATTAAATTAAAATTCCGGTGATATCTGATTTGTACCTCTCGCAGCGCGATAGCGCTGCTTAGCAGTTTTAGAGACTGAACATTGCAGCGCTATCGCGCTGCTTAGCAGTCTAACGGTTAACTAATGCTTTGTAAATTACTTAGTTATTAAATTTGAAATCAAGTACTTTTTAATAATTTGAAAAGTATGATATAATGGAATACTCAGAAAACAAATACAAATTACAAATGAAACACCCGAACTATTTCTCTTTTGTCGAAAAGAAGTCACAACATGAGTTTTTAGATTACATAGCATTTACTAAGCGACATTATTTACTTTAAATATTAAATTTTCCAAAGACTTTACATTGTTGAAAATTATGAATGTTTCTTTTTTTTAAATATGTATTAAACAGAATTTAGTACGGGAATCCTGTTTTTGATCTTAGATCTTATTTCGTAAACTCTTTAAGATACTATTTAAGACTATTTCTTGAGACTATTTCGGCTACGCATATTTTCCTGTTTAAAAGACAGGATTCTGGTCTTTTTATAAAGGAAAGAATTATCAATTTTTGAAGATAATTTAATAAATAGAAAGTCCATAATGAGTATTCCTGAAAATACATATTCATTAAAAATCTTTCTATACAAATTTGCAATATATATATATATATATATATATATATATAATTTGAATAATTTATTACCATTGTAACACTCAGCAGACAAAAGATAGATGAAGATACCAACATGAAATTAAATTTTATTTGAGATTTATTTCGAATAAAAATTGTCACGGTAATAATTTAATTTGATTACCAATGATTAGTAAAAACATGTTAAAGTACTTACGCAGAAGAAAAATGACACTAACATAACACATAAGACTAACGATGAGAGAATTTGCAAAAACTATGAATTATTAGTAACAGTCAACATTTTAGAGAAAAGAGAAAGGATAAAATTACCAAAGAGTTCCGTTAAAAGGAAAAAAAAAAGGGGGGGGGGAAATTCATGAATTAAAAATAGGAATTTTAAATGCTGAAAAATAGAAATGTTCACTCATCAGGAAACTTCATTTCTATCAGCATATGCAAGATTTCGGAAAACTGTATAGCTAATTCAAGCAAATATACAGCTCAAGTCTCTATTTTGCAACAAAACAAAATGAAAAAGGAAATTAAATTAATCAATAACTTAAACCAAAATTGAAACAAGGAATGAGTAATTTAAGCAATCCACATGTTAAACGATACATACGGAGATAGTAGAGATAAACAGGTTGCCAAACTAACATTAGCAAAAAGAAAAGATTAAAAGTATGGAAACGATTAATCGATTTAGGTGCTACTGAAATACATTAATTGAATGCATTAATTGATAGTTATTAATCTTTAAAAGCTTTTAACAATATTAAAAAGGTAATTTTTAATTTTAACTTTAATCATTTTTAAATGTCAGTATTTTTAACTATCAATGTAGCGTGAGCAAGCGCCATCTTACGTGAAAAAGTGATTTACTATTAGGTAAATACAGAAAATGTACGGTTTAACTTACAATTTTTACTTAGTTGAGTTAAATTTTTAGTCTTAAGCAATCTCATCCAAAGGCCAACATGTCATGATTCAGACATTATGATTATTGGTGAATTAATTAATTATTATTATTATTTATTACTATTATTTTTAATCTATAGAATTTAATAATATTAATGAAACCACCAAATTTGATTATGCATGTAAATAAATCTAAAGTGTGAATAATTAAACAAATTTTAAGTAAGAAAAGTTGAATCTTTTATAATATCAACCAGAAAAAGAATATGTATCCTGCAATTGCAATAATAGTATGCTTCCTTAAAAAAAACATCATCCCTCCAAACCATTTAACCATACAGCACCACCCTTCCTCCTTATATATATTGTTCTTCTCATACATATTTTCTTTACTCACTTGAGTCTAAAAGAAGTTTTTCTAAAAAAGTGTACTTTAAATTAATTATATTGGAATCTAATTTGTACATATAGAATGATGTTGTGCATTGAAAATGTTTAATTATTTAAAGTAATTAATAATTTTTAATTTGAACTACGAAATGCCACGTGTGAGAAATAATAAGTATCAACGCATTTTAAGATAGAGGGTAAAATGTGTTCAGAAAGAGTAAAGATTAGCGAAATTTTAGGAATTAGAGACTGAGAGAATTTATTTATTTATTCATATTAGCATATCAGAAAAGTTGTTATACTTTTTAGTGGAGAAATACTAAGTATTACTTTTTCTTTTCTTTTCTTCTTTTGGCACCAAAATTAACAAGAAATTTTGTTCATGTAAGATTATTTCTCTTAAATATCTTTTTCTTGTAAAAATAGAGCAATGTTTTCTTCAGGTAGTTTTAAAATCACATTTATATTTAGTGCATGTAACTCTAAAAAATATTTACATTTTGTTAGGCTACATCTGATGTCAGTATATTGTAGGAATTGTTAGGTATAATAATCGAAGTAGATGTAGATATATAATGTAAAATTTACACGCACATACACACACCAAAGTCATAGCCAGAAAATTTTTCGGAGGGGGTTCAAGCTTTAGTACACATTGTTGAATGTTAAAGATTTAAAATAACTCAAAATTTTCGAGAAATCTGCAAAATTTCGGAGGGTTTGAACTCTCCAAACTACTCTTAACGCACACACACACACACACAATAATATATATATATATATATATATATATATATACCTTATTGCAATGAATTAAGTCTTTTCCTCTGTATCGTTTGTTCTATTGCAGTGAAAGTAGTTTTACAGTCAAAGTTTAAAAGAAAAAAGGCAATACATTAATTTTCAGTGAGGTCAGCCTTGGCAACAAATTTGACGACTTGGCTACCAAATTTGGCGAAAAATAGTTATGTAGGGTTTCTGAAGTTTTAAAACTGTACAGTGCAGGGGAACCGAGATCTAGAACTTTCTATGGGATTCTGGGTAGAACTACGCCAAATCCCATCGTCTAAAGGTATAAATAGGAATGAGTTGACTTCTGCGGGTGAGTGTATAGTTACTGCGATTCAGATGAGTTCCGAGAGCTATTCTGAGATATTGTACTTTGGAGACTGTGCTACAAGCAACTGAACTTTGTTCGTGAACTAGCCAGAATTTCTGCTCTGGAGTACTTGACGTTATTTGTTTTACTCCTGTGGAACAAGTGATTGTTTTCTTGGACTGTTCCAAAACATTGTCGAATAATGACTTTTCGGCACGAGTGACAGCTTCATTGGACTGCCACCAGAATATTCGATGAATTAACAATACTATTGGATAGTTTCGAGAATATTCGTTGTAATCAGTTTTGTTGTACTGGTTCGAGAAGTTACGTTGAATATAAAGCATTCATAGACTAGAACCTGCCAGTTTTTTTACGAATTATTTTCTTGCACGAGAAAGTTGACAAGTTTCTCGTAACTATATCAAACATGATTGCCAGTTGTCCCCATTTATAATTTATCATGCAATTTGTAGCATTAATTTATCTGAAGATATCTGTACTGATAAGTATAAAGGATTTAAGTCCATATTCTTGATTTTTCAGGAGACGAAAAATAAAGTTAAACTAAAAACTAATCAGAAGAATCGATTAGGAAAAAGGGATTATGTTGGTTTATACGCTTTATACCATTCAGTGATTGTCAATCTTCATTTAATAAAGGGAAAAAAATGAATTAAATATTTTATACCAAAGATTAATGCTAAATTTCTATATTGAATCTTTTTTTACCAATGGAGTTTCTCAAAGACTAAATGACATGGGTTTAAATCCTTTATACCAATCGATAGAGAATTTTTTTTCTGAGTTTGACTATGTACTGAACTCAAAATCGACATTTTTGGACTTAAATCCTTTATACTTATCAGTACAGATATTAACATGAAAGCAAATGTGATAAAATTTTTGAGATATTTAAGGGTGAATAATAATTTTGTCTGGATATTTCATTAATCTTCAATATTGTATTATGCAGGTTCAAATGAATATTTCTATTCAGAATGTTTCATTTCAAACACTTAAAGAAAAAACATAAAAAAAAAAATCTTCCAATAGGCGAAATTTGTATCCACTTCTTGTTGCGTGTCACATCAATTTGGCGAAAAAAAAAATATATAAGTAAATAAATAAATAAAATAGCGCCGCGATCATTATCATATTGAAATAAAATCTTTCGGATTAGTTGTTCCGTCGTTCAAAGGAGTATAACAGATGGTTGAATTCTCTGAAGAAAAGTAAGCCTTTGTCTTGAAACCCTTTTTTACCTCTTCTAGAGACTCAAAAGGCTTCATTTTATTTTTATTTATGTTTTAATCTGAAAGGAGTAAAAGAGCAGTTTAAGTTTGGCATTTTTACTGTTACCACCATGTTATTAAAAAAGCATAGGTAATTAGTTTAAGAAATATTTTTTACTTTAGTATTAACGTATTACAAAACCAAAAATTTTCCTTAACGAATCTTTATACTTATTTTGTAATCTTCATTGAGTGTTTTTTTTTTTTTTTTATTTATTTATTATTTCTTTTTTATCTATTATTTCTTTGACAAAATAGAAGAGAACAGAAATGCTCCTATAAATTTGAAAGACATCATAGCGTCGTAAACAGTTGTGGAAAGATCAATGCAAAATGTATAGCTAATAGGTAATCAAAGTTAAATAAAATGTCATCGTATGATGCTTTGAATAGTTTTTTAGTAAAACAATTTTTAATTTATTTAATCGTGGAAATTTAATATGGTTAATCTTATTTAAAAAAATCTAAATAATCTTCCTCATCTTTATTGTTTATTGTGTGTGAATAAATTTGTGAACTGGCTGACACTTTGTGAAATGATACTACAATCCTGAGAAAAAATCATTGTTTTGTAGTAGAAAGGATTTAGAGAAGTAGTTATGGGATGCTTGCAATTATGTTTTTTAATCATGTAATTCTGTTTAAAATCTAATCTAATATGATAAATCTTATTTCTGGTGATAAATCTTATTTCAGAACCGAAATTTTGGCAAGTATGACTAAAGCTTCACTATTGTTTAGTCATCATCACTATTATCACAGGCACTTTGTGAGTTCCTAAGGTATTTGGTCGAAACCACCACTTACCCTCACACGAAGATGTAGAAAACATGAAAGTGGATTGCATGAGCACAAGAAAGAGTTTCAACAGAATTTTACAAACCCCTAAAAAAATAGTCAGAATATTAGATGAACATTCAGAAATTAAAATGCATATGTTTAATTTTTGCTGATATATGAGTATTTGTAGTAAATATTCTTTTACTTATTTATTTATTTATTTGTTGAGCATGCGTGAAATATAGAACTTTATTTATTACATAATTTCAATTGTTGGATATTAGGGCAATGTCAAAGCATCAGTTCAATAGAATAAAAATGAGTAATAGATATGGGGAAAAAAAAAAAAAAAAAAAAAAAAAAAAATTAGTCCCTTTTTTAACAGTTGTTACCCCATAAAGGTTTTTCATAAAAATGATTTTTAAAATGTGCGTGAAATAATTAGATCTCCAAATTAAATACGCACGATTAAACATTATGTAAAATTAACACTTTTTACAAGTTTTATGGGTCCAACCAGTATAGATTTAGTCTTTTATTTAGCTAACCATAGGGGCAATTAAAAATTTGAACATTATTTTAAATTAAAATGACATAGTTACACTTTTCTATTAATGAATGCTCTAATTTATTTGAATAACAACATTAAATCATGTTCTCATAAATATTTTCTTTTATAAAGAAATAATTTCTTTTGTTTCTTAAGAATTAGAATAATGTTTTAAGATTGAAGTACGAGTGAATAAAACCGGTTTCGTATCTTGACAGATTTACATGCCTAAGTCTGCTTATAAATTCTATTTTACTGTTGCTTAAACTAGAGGTCTGCACGGGCCGGACTCGGTCTTAATTTTTTTTTTTTTTTCAGGCTCGGGCCCAGTTTTTTTGTGTATATTCGGGCCGGGCCTGAATAAAATTTTCTCCGGGCCGTGTCGGCCCACATCTTTTTCTGGTTTCCTCGTTAATCAACGAAAAAGGAAAATAAAATATTTCTTCAGTCATTTATTTTACATAATTTTACAGGCTTTTATCTCACATAAAGTTCTGTTCTGTTAAAAAGTGTCTGTAACTTCAATTTGATTGGGGTTGGATTAACATTAAAGTTTTGTTTACCGGAGCACATGAAAGATTCAGATACATTACGGTATATAATAGGAAATGGTGGAAAGGGCATTTTTAGTAGTATTAACCATTTTAAATACCTTCCTATATTGTTTGATGAATGCTAATATTTTCGGTTTGACTTTCTGTTTGTCTTTGTGCCTTGTCTATAATAATGAATTTCTGTTTATATATAATAATCTTGTAAAAGTTCAGCAGCTTTGTTAAAAAACGTACTATTGTTTAGTTATATAAAACCTCTGCAAAACACATATTAAAAATCGTTTTCATAGAAAGGCATTCATTTTTTTTAAACATATTTTGGAATCGGGCCGGGTCGGGTCTGATTTTATCATTTTTTGTCCGGGCCGGACCGGGACATACAACTTTAAAAAATAAACGGGCCGGGCCGAATTTTTCGACTTCATAACGGGCCAGGCCGGGCCCGGGCCTCGAAATTCCGGCCCGTGCAGACCTCTAGCTTAAACCTTCCGATTGGGGATTCGCATATTTCTTTAGAAAATCGTTCTATTTTGCTTCAGTAAAATATTCAGTTTTTATACATGGAAGATATTCTTAAGCATTCGACTGAACAAATTTCACTTGAAAATTTATTTTACATGTTGCCTCATCCGAAGCTGAGAGGTATTGTTTTCAAAGTTGTTTAGTGGAATGTGCTAAATTCGCCCAACTCTTAGCTTTTTGAAGTTTTCTGTGACTTTCCTAGAAAATCGCAGTTTAGAAAACCCATTAGAAACACTCCTTAAAGTAAGGCGACCAGATTGTTTTAAAGTGAATTTAAAGCCAAATAGGGTGGTGTCTCCGAATTTTGCGGACAAAATAAATAAATCGCCTTAAATCGTAAAATTTTAGTAATTTTTATGCATGAAGTACCTGAAAACATTTATTTTAGTTTATCTGTTATGCATATAGCAAATTATTACATTAAAACATTAATAAATTCATAACCAGCATCCTCAAATGAGTTCTAATTTTTTGGGAACGAAGAATAGTTTTCGAAGACGGCTGGTCACCCTACCTTACAGGGTCACCCTACCTTACCTACCTCTCACATCCATAAGTTATAGTTGAATATTCTCCATCCGCGTTTGTAATGATCGATAGATGGCGCTTTTTCAGCTTTTGTTGTTAGTAAATATAATAGCCACGTGTATTTATTATTGTTCTATTTGTGTTACTACTTAATATTCGTGTTATAATTTCTCCGCCATTTCATCATGTAAAATTGATTGCTTTTGGAAAAAAATATTTCAGTTTATTCAAAGTTCGATCGGAAGTAGATTTTTTACTGAAGCTGAACAAGTATTAGTTTCAAATGATCTGATTAATTCTTTACTTCCATTAGCCGAAGCAACTGAAATTTTAAATTTGTCATTTGGAAATAAAAGGAAGCTTAATTCTGGATTTCTTGATCCTTTGGAGTTACACTGTAGCACACAACAGTATGTGTTGTCTTTTTTACCGGATTTATTCATTTTTATTCAATAAATGTATGTGAAACTAAACATCGGCAAGCAATGGCGTCTCGACGAAAGCCGAAAGCTATTCATGTTAATTGTAATTTCACCTTAGCCCACCAGAGGGCGAGCATTTCATTACAATCGCGGATACCCGATTTATATTATTTTCTATTGTGTCTTTTAAGAAATTGTTTAATATGCATAATCTTAAAGAAACAGAATTACACGAAAAAAAAAAAAAAAAAAAAAGCAGTTTATAACAACATATAATTGCAATTACCCCATTACTACTTCTCTAAATCCTTTCTACTACAAAACAGAATGATTTTTTCTTGGGATTGTAGTATCATTTCACAAAGTGTCAGCCAGTTCACAAATGTGTTCACACACAATAAACAATAAAGATGAGGAAGTGCATAAAAAAATCCATCTCCGCGGGAAAAAGAAAGAAAGAAAAAAAAAATGCCCTGCATGTTCCGGCATAATCATGACTCACGTTAATTAGTGATTATACCGAGGGAATGCCAAAGAAAAAGAACGTTGCAACATCCCACTCTCATGAGTTAGTTCAATACTCTTAAAAACGATGCGAGAATGTATCCTTCAAATGAAGGAAATTGATTCTTAGCTAAAAGCTGTACAGCTAATTGAAAGGTTTCAATGTTTCAATTAAGAGTGATTATTTGATGTTAAATGTTAAAATTTTCTTTCTTTTCATATTAATGCCTATTCTTGCATGGATGGTTGTTTTATATACCAATACACCAATTGTGGCACAAATTTTTAGATGATTTTTGTTTTGTTTTCCCAAGTTATTTTCACTGTTTATTAATATTCATAACTGAACTGAGTTATGCTACAATTCTAAACATTTTTCAAAGACACTTGTTTTTAATATCACTTTAAGCTGTTTTAGAAAATTTTATTTAAATTACAATAAAAATAAGTATTTATTAGTGAGTATTAAATCTGAATGAATGAATTCTATTAACAAAGAATATAAACATAAAACAAATACAGTATTAAATTATATGCGAACTGGAAACAAAAAGAATTTATGAAATGAGAAACTATTCGATTAGTCCTCGTTTAACACGTGTAACATAATATATAAACACAGGGGCAAAAAGATTTGTGAAGCAATAATAAACCATTATTTAATAGGCCCACGGTTAACACGTATAATAGCAATACACCATGATTTAAATAAAAACTATAGAAAATGATTTCATTATAAATTATTCTTGGAGTTGATAGAATATTTTTGGATTTTAGTTTTTCCAATTGAAATGCTGTTCTTGATTTAAGTTTACAAACTTTTAATTTTATCTAATTTTTACACTTTGATAGGGGAATGTCAGAGTTCAGTAGAATGTTTCTCAAACTAGTTAGCGGCAATTTTGATATTAAACACAACACAATCATCATTCTAAAATACTGTTTTTCGTGTAACCAGGTATAAAAATGATGAAAGAAATAAAATATCTGGTCAAAAAATTTTGATAGGCATGTCGTATGATCGCGTGAGTCAACTTATTGAGATTGTTCAATTTAGAATGCATGAACCACCTTATTGTCGAACTATAAAACTCAATTTTCAAATGAAATTGTAGAGCGAGAGTTAGTTAAAATTAAGTACGACCAGGTGAGAAACACATTTTGAAAGAATTAAGAACACATAAACTTGAAAGGCTAGGAAAAATCGAATCAGCATTAACTAGAGTCAAGAAAGAATTCAATCAAAATATGCTTGCAAGGTTAGAAAGTTGTCAAATGAGAATAAGAAATTATAGTTTATAAATATTGTTAAGAGAAATAGTTTAAAAAAAAACTAGTATGTTGTGGCCACCACATGACTTTATTCTATATTTTACTATACAAATTCACTCATTAAAAATAATTCATTAAAATTATTATTTAAAATAATTTATCTTCCATTATAATGCAGAAGATTTCCATATTAAAGAAGTAGTTATAACACTAAATATCCAAAAGAAGTCCATTTTATTCTCAATATTTAAAAAAAAAGTTTTTTTTTTCGTTAAAAGTAAAAAAAAATCGATAACTTTGTTTTAAATTATCAGATTTATAGTTCAACCATTCGTTTTAAAGGTACTGACGAGACCTTTCGAAATATACCCATCTTGAAAATTTACCCCCCCCCCGGGGGGGGGAGGGACGCCCCCGCATGCACTAATTTTTTTTCCTAGTTAACTACTACTATTATCAATAATTCATATTAATTTTACAATCACAAGTTTAAAATAACTCTCATTATGCACATTTATACGAAATTTTGTCCTATACTGCCATGTTAGAAGTTTAGAAAAAATGCGATCACAGCGCCACCTGTTGAGCGATTGATCCCCAAATCTAATCAGCACCAGTTTATGTCAGGATGCAACCAAGTTTGGTTAAATTTCATTCATTGGTTCGTGAGATATAGTGTCCACAAAAATCGTGATACACACACACAGACAGACAGACATTTTCTAAAAACTATCAATTCGTGTTGAGGACATCCCGAAACGTGTAAATCCATCAAAAAACGAAGGTCGAAAAATTTCACGAATCCAATACTTTCTCTATATTACATATAGAAGAAAGTAAAAAAAAAAAAAAAAAAAAAAAAAGACGAGCATTAAATTAGCCAGTAAATTACACTGCATACGCTTCGGTTTGGAATGAAATTGCGCTATATTTTTTACTGTAATAATTTTACTGTAATAAATCTATAAATTGGAATTGTTATTAATAATTAAATTTAAAATGTTTGGAAAAAAGGAACGGGGAAAAGAATGAAAAGCTTTTTTAAGATAAAAAAAATCATTCATTATTCTTAATTTAAAGTGTACACTGGTATAACTCAGAAATTTACATCAAGGCACATAAATGGCTTTCAATCGCTTTAATATGGGTTTCATTAGATATCCTTATGTAAATCTTTGCTTTGTAGATCGCAGATTTTGATAAAACGTATGCAAAGAATGATAAGTTATTCTAATTCAGTTATTTATTAATTTGTTTAAATAAGATTTGATTGTCAAGTAGGGAAATTCCAATTTTTATTCATCATTCCCGAGTTAACGACCGTTTGAAACTGCATCGTTTTATTAAAGCCTTTTTCTTTTCTTCTTTATTTGATGGTGTATACGTTGACTGGTCGGCTTCCATAACAGAGCCTTTTCTCGAAACTTCTTTGAATAGTAAATATTTGCTTTAGTGATTCAAAAGTAGTTCTTTGCTTACCATAAATTAGCTCGTTAAACTAAATATATCTTCAATTTTGTATTCATACTTGGAAGAAAAAAAACGCATTATGTGCTTACTTTTTATTACATCTGCTTTAGAAAACAGAGGAGAATAGTTGGCTAAAAGGCATACAATATTTTAAGGTAAACGTTTTCAGTTTAAAAACGTATTATGTTCTACGATAAAAGGTTTTTAAACATGAAAAGGAATTAAAAAGAAAAAAAATTACTCGTGGTTAAGATTATTTAATATTTATATGTTTTAAAGAGCAAATTTTTTACACAAGTGATTTTCAACCAAATAACACAAAAAGTATGTTATTCAGTTCTCGACTGTTAGTTATTATTTGCAAAAGTTCAATGAATATGTATGAAGTAATAGTTAAAAGGAAAAAGAAAATCTTAATTTAAGTATTTGTAAAGAAGAAAAACCCATTTCGTACTCGCTGTTGATTTGGCCATATCTGAACTCTAGATTTCGACTGTGAAAGAATAATCGCATTATGTTATATTCTGGCATAACTGCTTAAATTTGAATATAATTACGTTTTATATATAAATAAATAAATATATGTATATATCTCCAATTTTGTATTCACACTCGGGTGTAAAAAACCAGGGTATATTTACTAACTTTTTATTAGATATACTACTTTAGAAACCAGAGGAAAATAGTCGGCTAAAAAACATGCAATATTTTAAGGCCAACGTTTAAAAATTTCAGTCTAAAACGTAAAATGGCCCTCGGTTTGATAGAGAAAGTTATGATTCATATAACAGTTTACTGTTTCTCTTATAATCATCCATTTAAATCACAATATCAGTGGTATAATATAATTGAAATGTATTTTTTATATGCAATGGTAATTATAAAATAATAATATTATAGTTTAAAAAAATTAAAGAACACGCTTTTATAGAAATGTGAACTAAAAAGCACAAGATATCTATCTTAGTATTAAAATGCAGGGTAAGAGAAAATCGTGTGAGTGACACACCATAATATTTACATACACTTAAATCTTTAATTAAAATAATTTAGAATTGAACAAAAAACATTTTTAAAAATCTCTCCTGACTGGGCTCGAACGCTAGACCTTTAGGCTCGTAGCGCGGAGCTATACCACGGCGTTCACGTAGGGAAAGACTTTTTTTACAATATAGATTTTTTGTTTGCTCCCAGAGCGGTTACAAACATACATACAGGTGAAGTTAATAAAAGCGTGTTAAAAACCATCATGAAAACATATTTCTCTCTCTCTTTATATATATATAAGTTGGTTTTCTGCCCTAAAGTAGAGTATGTGAGAATATGGAATGCACGTTGCCGCACAAATAGCTTTACTGCAGAACACTTGCAGATATTAAAAAGTTGGGGGATGGAAAATTGTGAATTATGGCCGCAAGAATGTACATTTTTTAAAATCCTGTTTATATTATTGAAACAATTTATCAAAATACTTCTAAACTAATTGATTGCTTTGGTTTAATTTATTTCTTTTATTATTATTATTAATTAAAGAGTTAGTAAAAATATATTTAAATGTCATTTTCTTATTTATTAAAGTTTTTGCTATCATACGCTTATATTACAGCATATCAAATTGTAAGATATGTATATTTTATGTCAATAATATTGAGAGTAAATTTGAAAAATGCATATGTTCCCTGCAGAACATTTTGACCATCTGAAAAACTTGTTCCAGAACATTCAAAAGTATTCTGCTATTGGAGTCTGCTGTATTTATAATGTTAGAGAAGCTATTATAATTAACACGTATTTATTTTACGTTGTAGTTAAGTATGTTTTGATCATAAATTGAATTATTTTATTCTCAAAAAGCAAAATAGCTCTTCCTTTTTTTTTTTTTTTTTCTTTTTTCTTTTCTTTTCTTTTCTTTTTTTAATTACAAAATAAATGTCTCGCATTTTTGTTTAATTCTTAGATGACTTCAGTAATATCTTTTAACATCTTTAATCTGAGCCGTACGTAATTATCAGCTTGCTGAACTTTCATTCCTCATAACCCATAAATTCTACTTTCGAATGCTACAGAGGTAAATTTATACAAAAGATAATCTATATATGTAATATCTTGTATCAAAACATGAATTCTGGCTACCAATAAATTATATTATTTAATTAAAAAAATTAATTTCTGGAAACACCTCCAAATAAGAAAGTTTTACGTAAAATATAATTGTAAATGTTCTTCTTAAAACTGGTTAAAATGCTAATTTAATCATACCTTTTTGTCGCACCGTAAAATTAACAATATAACACATTTCGAAAGTTCAAGCACTTCCATAATTGAGATATGACAGCACACAACACTCTCAAGTTGGAAGCAAGAATTGTTAGAAACTTTTGAGTAAATTAAAGTACAGCTGATCATATATATTTATATAAATACCAAATACCAATATCAGTTACCTATTCGTAACATCTTTATATTCTTTTTTTGATTGAGAAGCTAAACACTGTATCCTCTGCTTATTATTATTTAAATATCTATCTTTTGCCTCTAAATTTTTTCCCCTGGTAAAATAGGCTTTTACGTAACTAAACCCAGAAAAAATATTCAACGTAAAACTGCTCAACTGGGTTCCGCTTGGCGTGTTTTGACGAATTTTGCTAGCGCGATCCACGCCAAATTGTTCATGTGATCTAAAGGTAAAAGACGGAGGCTGTCGACGATCGCAAATACATTTTCAAAAAAAAAAAAAAAACTAGTTGGCATAGGTGGATTCTGCTCAGTTCCCCATTCATAAATTTCTAGGACATTCTCTTAACATAGTTATCATGTTAAGGTAAATGAATCTGAAAAAACGCTTGACACAGTGACAGAATGAAATCCCCGCCTAATAGTCTATCCACCGTTCACTTCGATATATTTATCTTATTCTAATCTATTAATTTATTTTATTAGGGTAAAGTTCGTTGTTTAGTTTTCAATAATTTTAAACAAAGTTATCGATTTTTTTTTTTTTTTTTTTTTTACTTTTAACGAAAAATGAAGAATAATTTACGAAATTTTCTTATTAGAATATTTGTATTCAATCATGTTCAAACAAATATTATAAATGTTATTTTGAAGTTGTCTGATATATTTATGATCCGGAAAATGGCCGTTTATGCTCACTTTTGTATTCTTCTGCCATTTTAAGAGGATCGTAAATTCCAAATAACTTACGAATTTCTTAAATTAGAAAATTCATATCTTGTGGTATACATGTCAGTATCCTAAATAATATTTTAAAAGTGGTCTGACACCTTTACGATGAAAATATCCCTCAAGATTGACGTTTGTGTGAAATTTTGCTCTATTCTGTCATGATAAGAAATTCGTAAATTTCCAATAACTTACGAAATTTTTATATTGGAAAATTCATCGTCAGTGATATTCATGCTAGTATCCTAAATAATATTTCAAAAGTAGTCTGACATCTTTACGATGAAAATATCTCTCAAAATTGACGTTTATGTAAAATTTTGCCCTATACTGCCATGTTAAGAAATTCGTAAATTTCAAATAGCTTGCGAAATTTTCAAAGGCATATTTATAGTTACTGATGTTCATTCCGGCATCAAAACTGATATTTCAAAACTGGTCTGACATTTTTACAGTAAACAGTTTTCATTTAAAGCACGTTTAAGTGAATTTTTGTCCTATTCTCCCATGTTAAGAAAATCGTAAATTTCTGATAACTTACAAAGTTTTTAAATTCGAATGTTGCAAATGAATAGGATTCTTGCCAGTGTCGAAAGTAATATTTTAAAACTGATCTGACCTCTCTGCGACAATTTGTTCTTGAGATATCGTGTACACAGACTAACAAACTAACGGACTAACGGACTCACTCACTAACAGACACCCTACAGACAGACACCATACAAATTTTGTCATTTTCGGATTTCTCACATATGAAAACGTGTAAAAAAGTAAAAAGAACCGAGGTCGAAATTTTCACGATTACCTATACTCGGGGAACGCATATCTTGACAGCATTGCAAAGGCTACAGAGACCTGTTTACGCACTTGGCGTTAATTGGGTTGCGATATCGGGCGATTTAGCGATGATTTCGGAAAGTTTTTTTCTTTTTCTTTTTTTCGATTAAAGTAAAAATATTTTTTCAGAGTATATTTTTTAGTTTCTTTAGAAATGAATTTACACTAAATTCATTACTTACAATTTATTGTAAATCCATATTACTGCAAATTATGTAATATACTACATTTTACCTTGAGAGAAAAACAAAAAACAAAAAGGTTAATACTTAAATATTTTGAAAAAGGAAAAAATTAAATAAAATATTATCTGTATGTACATTTTTTGTCTTTTTTTTTTTTTTTTTAAGAGAAACTGATTATATATATATATATATATATATATAATTTAAAAATATACTTTTAAAATATTTCGAATATATTTTGGCAGAAAAATTATTTTATCATAAGATTTAAACTGTGATTTTTAAATGGCAGTATCTTCTGTGGAGAAAATGAACAAAAAGTTCTAAATGAACAAAACATAATAGATTTTCAATTTGCATTATTATTTACCGATTAATCAGTAAAAGTTAAAAGCAGTAAAAAAAATGAGAAAGTGGAAATAGTTTAAAGCTTTTATGAAAATATTTAAAAAATATTAATTTAAAATAAATAAATAAATATAGTGAATTTTCATATGCAGAGGCAATCTCTGTTTACAATTTGTTTATACATTCATTTTGTCTGTATCCCGATTTTTTATGTTAAATGTGAATATGAGAATTTTTATATATTTATTTCTGAATAAAATTAAGAAACTCACAATTTATATGAAAGGGAAGCGAATTTTAATTTACTTGTAAATATGATTTGTCTTGATGTATTTATTTAATACTGATAAACACACACCTTTGGGACTGCTATTTTTAAAAACTGAGTTGAAACATTTATTTTCATAGCATTTTTAGGAGGTTGGAATGAGATTTTTATAGATGAGAAAGAGGGAAATGTTACGTTATTCGATTCTTTGGAATAGGAATGAAAGCATGTCATTTCACGCATTTTTCAATTTATTTTGATACATTGAATGGATAAGCATGCTTTGATATTAATGTGTGATATTAAATCTAAAAGCAATCTTAAAATTTTCAGAAACAATGTTTCCACACTTTTATTGAGGACTATTTCTTTCCGACAGCATAGACTAAATAAAAACGATTTATCTTTTTATCTTTTTATTTTGTGATTTTGTTTTCTCTTTGGCACAGTTAAAAAAATATTAAAGGTAAAATTGAGATATAATGTTCGACAGAAATTTTCAGAAATTTATATAGTAACCGTTTCAAAGGGCTACAATTTATAAACAAAGTTAAGAACCCCCTCCCATTTTTTTAAGGATATTTGTATATTTAAATCGAAAAATAACTATTGTAGTAAATTATGTAGAGCAATTGCAGAAAATGAGTCAAAATTCAGTCATACTTGATACTGAAAAACTTAGCAATTGAATGAATACCAATTTTGAAGTCATTTGGAATTATTTTAGATAGCTGAAAATAAGTTTTTGACTTTTGTGTAGCTTTTGGAAGAACTTCGAGGCATTTTTATGAATTTAGGAGGCGCTTGGCTCTAAATTCAAATCTCAAAAGATAGATTTATAAGGACGAGAGAACTATTTCTTTCAAAGAGCCAATAATAATACAGTGAAACCTCTCAAGTTGGACACCCCTATAAGTTGGACACCTCTCTAAGTTGGACACTTTTTCTCGGAACGGAATGTATTCATTAACATTATGTCTAACCCCTATAAGTTGGACACCTCTCTAAGTTGGACACTTTTTCTTGGAACCGTAGGTGTCCAACTTAGAGAGGTTTTACTGTAATAATAATTGTGTCGTTAAAATTTTGCGGTAGACTACCTTGATTAAAGCAGGCAGTGTCAAGAGTGCATTTTCATGCATACACAATAAATAAATAGGCCACTTTCACAAAATTATACTATGTGTAGGACAGAATTTAAATTTCATTTCAATTCACTTGACCACTATCAGCCTTTATTTATTTATTTATTTTTAATTTAATTTAAATTAATTTAATTTATTATTTTTGTTAAATAATATAGTTTTTATTCACTTGATGAAATTATTTTACCAACTAAATCCACAGAATTATAAGTAATAATTCTATTCAATGTAAGCTTTTTCTAATCAAAATTTTTTATAATGATATCTTTAAAAGTAAATATTTTAAACTACAATATAGAAAATCCTACATAATTGCTCTACATATCTATAAAATTTTGTAATTCCTCTCCAAGGTATCGATCAATTTGTTATAAAGTCTCAAACAGTATTTATTTCCCAATTAATTTTCTTTAAGTAAATATCCATTAAAATAAAATTTGTTTTACAATGTAATGCTTGCTAATTATGTAATTTCTGCTTTAAATAAATGATCTGTCTCTCATTTATATATAAATTGTACATATATAAGTATGATATATATATATATATATATATATATATGTAAATTATTAATATTGTTAAAGATAATTATGTTTTTCTTTTATTGTTCTGTTCCAGAAAAAAAAAAAAAAAAAAAAAAAAAAAAAAAATAAATAAATAAAATCTTTAGTATATAGTGCATAGTATAAATTAATGTAAACACTTAGTTGTTTGTATTGGAAATAAAAATATTTTATATAACAATGCGTAAACGAATTGAAATTATATTATCAATGTAATAATAATAACGAAAAAGAAAAAGTATTTGTCGAAAAATATTTTTCCTTATTCCTGTTAGCTTGAATATTTCATTGACATACAGTCGACACCGGTTATAACGTACCTGGGATATAGCGTACTTTCGCTTATAACGTACTCAGGTGCTTGGTCCCGAATGAAACCCTATATAATGTAATGGTTTACATCTTCGGATATAACGGACAATGCAAAAGCCTTAATCTGGTTATAACGTACTTTTTAGACTGGAACGAAAAGCCAAAATTGGATGTCAACCTTGTATTTCTGGTTTGGAAATCGGTATATTTTCTTGGATACCGTCTTTCGATGTCTCCTTTATCGCCTTATATCTCCTTTATACCTTTAAAACTTTATAGCGGTTCGTTGAATTCCATACTGACTATTCAGAGACTCTGAAAAGTTCCATTATAAATGTTGAAAATGTAATTTTTTTTTGTGTCATCTAATCAAAGAAAACAACGAAAAATAACAGATTATTTTTCCAAATAAACATGTAAGTAGTAAAATGTTTTTTATTTTTTTTATTTTTTCTTATTTTATTTTGAGAAACTCATAAACTTTCTATTTAAAATCTCTATTATTGAGAGTGCTATTATGCACCTTTTTCTTTTGTTAGGCACTAAATTATATTGGAAATATTGCTTATAACGTACTTCGGTTATAACGTACCATATTTTCTGGTCCCCTGACAGTACGTTATAACCGGTGTCGACTGTATTTGGTGTGAATTTGGTGTGAAAATTTCCCAAAAGTTCAAATCCGTTAAAATTTTTACTCTATTTTTAACAGTTGTGAAATTAAAGAAGCGGACTGTGCATTAATTATCTTCAAATTTTCGAAAATAATCTATTAGCCCCTCCAAACTGTTTCGCACTCACAATAGGGGTTAAAAGGTTGCTTCCGGTATTCCCTCTTCCGCCAATATTTCGCCAACAGACTTTCTTCGCGAAACAATACATTGATATAAATTTTATGCTTATCTTTTACAAAAAATTCCATGTGTTAACATAAATATGTTTAGTTTAAATAGTTAATCTTTTTTCAGTTTACCAGAATAAAAAAAAATCGAGAAAAAGTTTATTACACTTAAATATAGTAAAGAACTATTTTCTTTCGCGGATGTGTAATTTCTACAGGCTAATACACACTGTCAAGTTACGCTTTCCCCGAGTATAAGTTCCCCATGCCTATAGTATGAAGGAGAAATAAAAAGTATTAAATACAGTAGATTATTTACAATCATCAACAAACACTATATTTACCCATAGGTCACGTAAACTACTTAGCGTAGATCGTACTAATAAAAATCACCATAACATAATCATATTACTATTCTCAAACCACGTACCCTTCCTTATAGACCTTTTGAGGAAGTGGGGATTCGCACCTCTGACACGAAACTGACACATATAACCGTCCGAATCTGGCCTATCGTACGTTCAACCAGATTCATAGGTTTCTTACATGCAGGACAGCAGGACATTCTTAGTAAAATGCAATCAGACCTTCTTTCATACACCGATCAACAACTGCTTTCTTACCAGAGAATTCAAATGGAAGAAAGAATTTGGAATTAATCTTACAAACAGATGCCAATTTTACAAAATCGAAACGGGAGCGACGAGAAATTTCTCTAATCAAGAGGAGCATCCATTTAGAAAGACAGATTTCATTCGCTTAAAATTAAACTCTGTTTAAATAAACCGGTCAAATCAAAAGCCAATTAAATTTAAATTTCATCGATCACTTGCAATTTAAGCGTATCAGGTGTTTGATGATATGAAACCGTAGTGTAAGGAGTATCCGAAAGCTGAAAACCTTACGGTTAATACGTTTGGCGCAAAATCGCCTGGTTGACGACTGGAACCTAAATGTGTAGCCTAACCTAAAAATTGAATAGCAGATAGCTGTTTCGGTAGCATTTAGCGTATCACCTTCCGCGCATAAAGAAATAAGAGGGAAATGCTTTCACATGCTCGACGATTTATCTTTTTAATTAATGCTCTGTTTATTTACTGCTACATATGAAGACTTTGTGACAATTAAACCATGTCTAGCAATCCAACTAAATATAGTCATGTTTGAACCATATACTTTTAGAATATTGATGAATTTTGAGGATGATTTAGTTCAGTTGAAATGCTCTTTAAAAATATCAACCAGAGAAGAACGTTGCAATTTAATAACGCCTTCAGAATATATCGGTAAACATTTTTTTTAGATTAGTTTTTGATTATTAAACGCATGATATCAGTTGTTAAATGTGAAAGTCAAAGTCACCTTTTGCCCTATTAGCGATCAGGTTTAAGGAAGTAGCAAGAGAAATATTTGCCACATTTTTTTATTTTTATATGTCTGTGTATTTTATAATTTAAAATATTATTTTTTGCCTTTCCGTCATTTCAAATATTGAGAAATATAAGTTAAATAAGTTAATATTTTATTTCTTAATTGAGGAGCCTTTTTTTTCTCTCTCTTTTTATTTATTTATCTATATACAGAGGTACATATTTTTTTATTTTTGAGAAACATATACTAAAGAAATAGAATTTCTGTATATCTTCTTGAACATATTATGTGTAATTTTATTTATTATATACATATTTTTAATACATTAATTCTATGTGTATAAGCTGACGCAAATGTGACAATTCAATTAATCATATCCAGTGGCTATTGACCATATACATTTTTTTAGACTTGAATTTTGACTTTTGTGTGAAGATCCTTATACACTTTATACACTAAGACACGCTATAACACACTGTTACAAATGTCATCTTTCCATAAAGTTCTTTGTACGGATTAAACACTCCTCTGTTATACATTATTCGTTGGGGGTAATTTACCAATTACAAGCAAACTGCTCGCGTAAATAAGTCAATTTATAACTGTGCTTCCTCCTACGCTCGTAAATATTCCCAACCAGCGGGATCTACAACTTCCTTTTTTTCTTATCGTTCATTAACACTGGCCTGATTAGCGGGACCCTCTGCTAATTGGGGTCCCTCATTCGGCCAAGGTTGTTAAGAAATTGTATCCTTTCTTAAAAGCGACCTTCGGGTTAAAAGACATGTGAAAAAAATTACAAGGAGAGACAGAAATAAAAATATACAATTAAACATCAATTTTCCTTGCAGAAATTTTGAGTTCTGTGGCTACAATGATTTCGTGCAGTATTAGTATGGTTATCGCATATCATATCATATGTATCATATGGTTTTTCATAATTCAGGAGCAAACATTCAAACCGTGTTTTCTTCAAGGGAAAAAAAAAAAAAGTTTAAAGAAATATCACTAACATGTATGTCTGCATAACTTCTTAAATATGTCTACATGTCTCCCCAGTAACTAGTAATACGTCTAAACAAACAGCAATGAGCAATTAGTGTTTAAGTTAAGTTATTTTTTAGTTTATTAATTTTTTTGTGTTTTCTGAAAAATTGTATCCGAAGGAGAAAGCATGATTTGAATGTTTGCTCCTCAATTTAAGATGTTTTTCTTTGACATGAAATGGAATCAACTTTAAACATTTCTGCAACAGTGTATTCCAAAAGCTGCCAAGTTTTAAATTTTTAAATCAGAATTGACACCAATATTTTTAAATGGAAAATGTTATATGTATTTTCGACGATTAATTTTAACGAAAACAGCTCTAAAAAATTTCCGGTTTGAAGTCTCCCGCCAAAAGCAGTAGACTTGGCACTTATGGTATTCTGACTACGTGAATTTGAAATCAACCATATAATTTAAAATCTTTGTTGAATATTAGAAATTCCAAGTAGAGTCCAGCTTTTGATCGGGTAACCTGATTTTACCCGAACCAAATTCGACCTTTGGGTCAAATTTAAAAATGCTTTTCTGATGGTCGAATCTGTGTTGTATCTTAGAATTTAACGTGTCGTGTCGTGTCGTGTAGTGTCGAGAACATGTTCCAAAAATAAATAATTTTAATCCTTAGAAATGTAAGCAGACTTTTTTAATAAGAAGATAAATATATCTGCATATCGAAATCATCATAGTGCAGTACTCTTCTGAAGACATTTTTCCCAGTGTGATTCCTATCGATTCTTCAGCTCTTCCCAATAACAGGCACATCCAAAGTGCGAATTATCTCAACCAACTCTAAACAGCCTTATTAATGGCTGAGAAGTTCAGCTCTGAAAGTTGGAAAACGATAAGTGTCAGGTTGCCTGTGATAAAGAGAGCAGTTATTATCTCTCCATGTGCCAGGTTCGAACCAAGGTTCCTCTCATCAGATTAGTTGCTTGGATTTTTCTTGGTTTTCTCTAAACTGCTTGTGAATTTTTTTGCTATTGCTCCTTAGAAAGACCCCCTCAAGGAAGACATTTCAGCCAGGCCTTTGTCCCTAGCATAAACAATCTGCCCCCACACACCACATTCTTTATAAACAGTATTTGCTGATAAACAGTGATTAAAAACTGTGATCACTACTCACAGCTTAAATTCATTTGAAATGCAATGTAGAAATGGAGCTTATGTGATAAGTAACCAATTGTGCAACATTGCTAATTTATTTAGATGAATTAATAATTTGTTATCCCCCCCCCCACCTTCCTTTCTCTCTCTTTTTTTTTTTTTTTTTTTTTTTTTTTTTTTTGTTTGCACGTGTGTGTGCGTGCGCTTTTGGTTACGTTTAGCTATAAAGAAGTCGAGTCGGGTTGAAGATGTATGATATTTTTTGTTTTAAACTGTTTTGTAAGGGGCATTTATAATTTTAAAATCGCTTTCTTAGAAAAAAAAAAAATCTAAATTTATGTATATTAATCTAATTTTCTAAAACTCTGCAAATATTTTCAATATTTCTTAATTATTTACGGATAAAATTACAATATACAAAAATCGGATAGTTAATAATATAATAATAAAGGAATCTCATTAAAAGAGTTGTTTGGTTTCGAAATAAGACTTGTTTCGCCTGCAATTGAATGTTGCCGTAAAAGGGGAAACCAAAAAAAGCTATTTTTTGTATTTATATTATTTTTTAGTCTCTTCACAATTTAACACGTTGATTGCCAAACCAAAATTGCAAATGTTCACCACGGTGCCAAAAAATTCTGTTGTGTAATTTGTATTTTTTTTTTTTTTTTTTTTTTTTTTCGACATAAAATTATATATACATATAAAAAAAAAAAAATATTTTTCAATCTGATTTATTTTGCAACACATGGGGAGATTCTCATTCTCCAACAAACGAACTCCAGTACGATTTTCATGTAACTGATATCGTTTTCATAGCCAAGGACTGAAGTGTTGAAAATTCATGGCTATCATATCTGATAGCCAGTGTCCCCAACGGAAACATCACTGGCTATCATATATGATAGCCATGACAGTCCAAGTGTTAAACTATTTATATAAAGAATATAATGTAATTACTGCTAGACAATGGAATACTTAATTTTTGCATAAAAAATATTTTTTGTATCGCTAGCTGTTTAATTTTTATATTAATTTTACGTCTTTTGTTGTAATTAACAAAACAATGAAATTAACAACAACTTTCTTACTATGAATAAAAATCATTTTTTTAAATTGCATTTTCCTTATTTATATAAATGAAATTGTGATATTCTATTTGACAATAAATACTTTCACTACCTTATAACTAGGCATATACTGAGTAAATGTACCGTTATATTTTAAATACTGATTTTTGTAATAGTATATTGAAATATCTTTAAAACGACATGGACTTAATTATGTTTTTTTTTTTTCTTTTACAGGTAAGATGATCATTGAAGCTTAAAATATTCCTGTTCAGATATTTTCTTAACATTTACTTACAGGTGAGAAATTTCGATAATATAACATGCTAATGAATGTATTCAAATATACTTAATTTTTGCATAAAAAATATTTTTTGTATCGCCAACTGTTTAATTTTTATATTCAGTTTACATTTTTCATTCAAACTCTGTTTATTTTCGGCTAGCTTAATTTGAATTATTAGTTAATTCGAACTTGGATCAATTGACCTTAGGTGAATTTTTTATTGTCTCAGAATTTCTTCTTAGAATTTAATACTAATTCCATCTAGAGATAAATAAAATCTGAATATTTAAAACGATTTACTTTGTATATTTTGTTACCTGAATTAAGATTTTTCTGAATTACCTCTGTTAAAAGGCCACCTCTCTAAAGGGCCAGTTTTTTATGCAACAGTGAGTGGACTTTTTAGGGAAATTTTGCTGCAATTTAATTTTCAAAGAATTTCTTAGGATGATTTAAAAAATATTGAAATTTGAGATCAGATTCGTATATTTGTTATATAAGAAAGTACTTAATGTATTTTTTTTTCCTTTGAAAAAAATGTACATATATTTTTACTTTCATTAACGGACCACTGTATGTAATGGAAGTATTGTTGTCATTAAAAAATTTCGATATAGAATTTTCGCCTCATTTACACATTTTGAGGTCTCTCGAGTCCAAAAATATAGATTTTGAAAAATGATGAGTGTGTGTGTGTGTGTGTGTGTAGGTTTGTGGAGAATCTTCTGACTATCATATCATCAAAACAACTAGGTCAGGAAGACAAAACTTTAATAAAAACTTTAATTATTAACTTAGAATTAGGATAGATCCAGTATAAAAGTGATTTTGTCAACTTTTCGTGAACATTGGAAAACTGGAAGTAGGGTACATATCTCAAAAATGACTCTAATGAGTTTCTTCAGAGCATATATTAGATGTATTTTTGTATGTTTTAGTAGATTACTTCAGGAAAATTGAAAAGCGCCCTTTATATATACGGTTCATTGTAATAATGGTGTAACTCCATATTTTTTTAATATATATATATATATTTGCTTAATTGTATAACATTTTGTCACATCTTTCATTATGAAAAAGAAAAACTCCAATAATTGCATTAAAATCCCATAAGTGGTATTATATGTTTTTCTCAGAAAACTAAAACTTGTAAATATTCATTATAAAAATGAAGTTTCTGAGCTACTTCAAATTATTTTTAATATAATTTATAAATTCTTTTAACTATGATTTGTGTTAAACACAAAAGTCGATAACACTTACTGAATCTTGACTTTTTTTCCCTATGCGTAAATTTGAAAAAAGCTTGTTATTTGAAAAAAGCTTGTTCTAATAACTCTCTTCCAAATAAATAAATTATACAATTAAACGAAAATAGAAAAAGAAATAAATCTATTTTTTTAATTAATTTTTTTAATTAATTTTTTTTTTTTTTAATTTTCGTTACTAGTATATCCGAAGAAATGTTTAGTTCAATGGACTTTATCCGTGTTACGTCATAAAAACCCTCACACGTGACCAGTATAGGGAGAACTGAAACATTATAATGTTTATATCTGTGTTGTAGGGGGAAATGTAGGCATTATGTAGGAAAATGTTTGTATCGTATAGGGAAATTTACAGGGAAAAGGAGAAACAGAAATCACATGTTGGGTATCATTTATCCTCGAAACAAAAAAAGCGGATATTGTCCATTTATTTATTGGATAAAATATTTCGTTCATTTAACTATACTATGTTTAGCTGAGTGTGTGATTCGTTGAACTTTTGCTTCCTCCAACAAATTGATAAAATTAACTGTTGATTTCGAAAAGGAGCAAGTTTTATTATCTACAGATTCAAATAAGCCGCTGATTCATTAAGTGGCTGAGATAATTAGTTGTTGATTCATATAAATTGATGTCTCAGTTAACCTTTGATTTTAATGAGCAATAAAGAGAATTTTCTACATAAATTTCACGCACTAAATTGGATTCCCAGAATCGCCCACATCGATGTGTTCATTGTCATTGGAATACGTGCAATATTCATGAATATTTGCCAGTGTTGCCAGATGATCGACAGTCAGTTTTCCCAAACAGGCTTTCAAATTTCCCCAAATCAGGGGCTTTTCTAAAAAAAAATCCTCAACTCAATTTTTACTAAAAAAGTAAAAAAGTAAAAAAAAAAAAAAAAAAAAAAAAAAAAAAAAAAATCGAAATAATTATCAGATTTATGCCCACAAATTTTTCCCCAAATAAAGCTCATATTTGAAAAAAATCCCCAAATACACGAATTTTTTTTCATACACACTAATTATTAACTTTATTAATAACTAGTGCATCACTAATAGGAATAGATGCCAGTTAATTAACTTTTAATTAATTTTACACTTGTTAATTAACTTTTAATTAATTAATTTTACACTAATTCATTCTTTATACATATTAACTATCGAAATTTTTTTAATCTGCGTGAAGTACTGAGTCTAGTTTCATCAGCTCTTCCTGTAGGGTATTTGGGAAGATGTATTATTAGACCCTCTAATCAATTGTATATACTAAATTCCGTATGTGTATAACAACGGGCGCTGAGGATGTTCGTAGGATGTCTTTTCATCCTCATGATATTCTAAGGATATCCTAAAGAGAAATGGCACTCAAAAAAGGCCCTATATGCTCAAGAAAACTGCTAAAGTCCGTACGCGTAGGGACAAACGTGAACTAATCAGATAGATCAATTTAGGACTAAAAAGTTGAAAAAATCCCCAGGTTTCTCCCCAAAAATTTCAAAAATCCCCACAAATATTTAGTCCCAAAAAAGTCCTCAGAAGCCCAAATAATCCTCAAAATGGGGACAAAATCCCCAATCTGGCATCACTGATATTTGCAAAACTTCTTTAGCTTCAACAGTCATTTCTGCTCAGTGTTGCCAGACTTGGGGACTTTTTTTATTCAACAGTCACCAATATTTTTAAGAAGTGATATTTGATTTACATAATAGACGATTAAACTTCGAAATGATTAGGCAATCGTTATAATTAAAATTTAGTGGTGAATATTGAATAAAAGAGTATCCAAATATGGCAACTTGGCAACATTATCCAAATCTGGTACATCTGGTACATCCAAATCTGGTACGTAGTGCTTGTGAAATACAGAATTCGCATGTTTGACAAGCGTATCAAATTTTCCACATGGGTCATATTCTGGATGGCCTGGTTCAGCTAATTGTCTGTTATCGACCAAATGGAAAAACTTCAAGATCAGTAGGAACCTATCTCTGGAAAACATTTTTCCAAACCATGGTATCTGCTTTGAATCCTTTTTCCAATAACTGTCAGCTGTTGGTCTTTTAGTTATACCCATCTCCAGTAAGACTCCAATGAATGCTTTAACTTCCTGTACTGTTATTAGCGTCCACCTTTTTGCCCGGGAATTTTCAGATAAAATTAATGAATTCAAAAATTGGGAAGCATACCTGTTCCTTTTGCGATAGTTTCGAGCAGTGACGCAGTAAAAAAATAAGTTTAAATAGGCTATAGGTTTCGCATCTGAAGAAAGTGCGTGTCTAGGTCCAGGTATTTAAAAAAAAAAAAAAAAAAAAAAAAAAATTGCTTTAGAAAAGGATTTTGTCAGGAAAATATCGGTAAAAGTAAGCTCTTTTGCTTCCGAAGATGAAGAGGAAGATTATCTCAGTATTAGCAATCTTTTCTTTCGATGCATTATGACGCTTTCTTCATCACTATCTTCGTTGTTACAAGCTCTTCCGAATTTGAAGGAGAAGAATCACTCAGTATCTGAAATCTTTTCCTCCGACGCATTATGACGCGTTCTTCTTCACTTTGTTCATTATTTGCTTCCAATGTCTCATCCTCCTTCGTATCATTATGCGCCGAATCATCATCCAAAATAATGTTGCAACGTAACATGGCCAGCTGTTTCACGTTATCTAGAAGTTTCGATTGACTAACTGATTTTTTTGTACGTAAAAAAAATTAAATTAAAAATCCGGTGATTATTTCTGGCTTCGCAGTTTTTGAGTCTAAACATTGCAGCGCTATCGCGCTGCTTAGCAGTCAACCGGTTAATAGATTAGAATAAGGTAAATATACTGAATAGAAAGATGGGTAGCCTGTTAGGTGGGGATTTTATTCTATCACTGTGTCGAGCGAAGGGTCAAATTCATTTCTGTTAGCAATAATATAATATGTTCCGTTCTAGAAATTTATGAAAACATACATATGATGGGGAGCTAATCAGAATCCACTTATGCCAACTAGTTATGTGTGGAAAGGAGGAAATAAAAATACTGTTTTATTTTTAATTATGCTTTTATTTATTAAGTACGAAAATTATTCTGTAATTAAATCTCGGAATTATTTAAATTATAATTTTACTATTAAAAATGTTCATTTTTATTCAATATCCAACAACATAAATATTCGATTTTCCTTGCATATACTATTTTGTATTTTCAAAAATAAATGATATTTTAATTAGCAATGCTTTTAAGCATTCCTTTCGAAATTTTTACTTTCAATTACTTTTAACTTGATAATCAAGTAAACAAAAATTGCTGAGAGAGATTTAAGAAAATTTTCAATTTAGCTGATAGAAATACTTGAGTCTTTTAAAGAGAGAAAACCGAAACTGCAAATAATATTTTAATTACACGTTGTTTAACTTTAAAAAGAGACTGCGTTATCGAATATTAATTAAGGCAAATAATTCCTCAAGGAATATGCAAACAACTGCTATACAGTTATGAGAATGATTTCTTTTAATCATACAAGTTTTTCTTAGCGCAACAAATTCATTTAAAATTAAATAAGCGATCACATTTTTGCTATATTTCACGTATGTTTCTTTCTAGCGGTTTAACCTCTTTCGAAACTAATTAAGATTTTTGAGAGCATTACCCTCGTTTTAAAAGTAGATGACTAAAGTAAATTTACTTAGTAATTTAACGCTGTTGCGGTGTATTAAATTAAATAGCATAATAAAAATATTTGACTCATACAGAAATATTATTATACGCACACATAAATGTATGATATAAGTATTACTGTCTATACATACGCATAAATGTTTAACAGAAATATTACCCATACACAAATATATTATGGATAAATATTACTACATACTCACACATGTATAAGTTTGTTATACGTCAATATTATTCCACGTTCAAAATCCTAAACATTTTCTTCGTTCAATTTTTGTAGAAAAACGTAAGAAAAATTATTGTTAATTTTAATTAGTTTTTTCTCTTTTTCATTAACCCCGCAACGCGCAGTGTCCGGCGCGAGGACGCAGTCATTAACCCCGACAGCAAAAACTTATCCCGGACATTTTTTTAGCGAAATTTTTCTTTTATAACATAGTGGGAAAATTTTTATTTATTTCTTGTATTTTAATTTTGTTCGTAAAGTCTGGTAGCAGTTTAATTTAACCCTTTATCTATCGCATTATGAAACACACGAAAAATGTATTCGAAGTATAATTTTGTTAATTAGGAGTATTATTTAAAGATATCTGCAATAAAAATTATGCATATCATCTCTTCATAGTAATTAATGAAGATTTTGTGGGATGGAACTTTAGTGTACTATAGAAACATACAGGTCAAAAACATATTTGGACCTTAAAAAGTGCAGAAAAAAAAATATGCTTTTTAAGTTCCTTATATTTTTTCTAAGATTATTGGAAGATTCTTGAAGTAATATAGGATTTAATTGTAACACACATGAAGATCGTGAAATGCCAACCAAAAACAGCGAGTACACTCTATATAAAATCCGTTCTGGAACAAAAACAGCTACATGTAGCTTTTAATGCTTGTAGTGAGATTAGAGTGAGATACATATGTTCTATTCTTATAAATATCTTTCATATATCTTCCATAAAATCGATTTTATACGCTTTTTAAATTAATAATACTTCAAAGAACCGTTGGTAGATAATGAGTTAAATGAGCGCAATTACATTAAGGGTTAAACCTTTGAGGCGCAGTGTCCTCGCTGCGAGGACGCAATCATTAAGTTCCAACTGCAAAAACTCATCCTGGAAATTTTTTAGCAAAATTTTTACTTTTATAACATGGCAGAAAAGGTCGTCAATTTCTTTTCTTTTAATTTTGTTTGTGAATTCCGGTGGCAGTGTAATTTAAATGTTCCCAATTACCTTGCACCGCAACGGGTTAAGTACAAAGACTTTTTTGTAACGAACAGTCTTATTTAAGATGCAATATTTCTGATCTATATATTTTTCTATTTTTATTAATAGCTTGTAACATAAGTGTGTGAGTTTTTTTTTTTTTTTTTTTTTTTTTTTTAAACAAGTAGTTTAAAAAACGAATGAATTTTGATAAGTAATACTATTAGCGTTCCTTTAATAATTTTTATTTCTTTTGATATAGTTTTTGTTCTGATAATCATGTAAAGAAAAATTAGATTTTTTTACTAAGATATTTAATAACATTATGTTAACTTATAAAAGTCTCACTATTTTTTAAAAGGGAGATGGCGAAACTTAAGATAAAATAAAATTATACTTTTAAAAAATTAAAGAACACGCTTTTATTGAAATGCGAACTAATAAATAATGTAGAATTAAACAAAAACCATTTTTAAAAAATCTCCCCTGACTGGGCTCGAACGTTAGACCATTAGGTTCGTAGCCCGGAGCTTTACCTCACAACATACTTGCCAACATCCTAATTAATATTCCGTAGTGTTGTTAGTCCCGCCCTTTTTTACACACCAGTAAATTTTTAGAGTAATATTCTCTAAATTCACTTACGATTAAATAAGAAGAAAAATACTCTAAAAAGATACTGGTGTGAAAAAGAAGGCGGGACTAACAATACTACGGAATATTAATTAGTATGTTGGCAAGTATGCCTCACAACCACAGCGTTCACGTAGGGGAAAAACCTATTTTTTTTACAATATAGATATTTTGCTTGCTCCCAGAGCGGTTACAAACATACATACATACATACAGGTGAAGCTAATAAAAGCGTGTTAATATTAATTACACGTTGTTTAACTTTAGAAAGAGACTCCATTATTAGAATATCGATGCAAATAATTACTCAGAGAATATACAGACAATTCCACGATAGTTATGGCGACGATTTTTTCTAAACGTGAGTTTTTTTTTCGGGGGCATATCAATTTTATCTAAAATTGAATTTGCAATCACGTTTTTGCTATATTTCCCGTATGCATCTTCCTAAAGTTAAACCACTTTCGAAACCAATTAGGATGTTTTAAGAGCATTACGCTCGTTTTAAATGTAGATGCTTAACCCTTTTGCTACTAATTTTTTCCTTTCCAAAAATAAAGTAAATTATAGTGCGACCACGTTTCCTACGAGTAGCAGTGAGGTCGAGTCCAAAAGTTTGGTGGGATGCAAAATTGCCCGAGAGATAGTTATTTGGCAAACATCCAGTTATTCGGTGTTCCCTTATCGCTTGTTTTCTCTCAGTCACCCCTATTTTAACACTGGACTCGTTCAATCCGCACTTGCGCAGAGGCTTCCATGGTCGCAAGAAATGTGGTTAAATAATAAGGCTCTAATTGGTCAAATAAAATAAAAATAGCAATATTTTGCCAAAATAAAAACAAAAAAAAATAACTATAGAGACAATTGTGAAACTGGGATATATATATATATGTTCCACTTGTCTTTCTAGATGGCACACATGTGTCCAGTGGAGTTGAGGTGAGGATATAAAATACAGCGAAAAGTTCAGTTCCCTAGCTCTAAATTAAATTTACACTTTGAAATAATTTTATTGCAAGACACCACCTATTCAACATGTTTCATGCATTTCTATGTATCTTACATTGGAAAACAATGAAAAATTTTTGTAGAGTGCAATTTTACACATGGCGCAAACAGTTTTTGTTCGACACAGCGGGCACATCTTCTTGTTGGTCTCTTCAAACGGCAAATAATCGCCAATATTCAACATCAATTTTGTTGTATTTGACGATCGACCTTTCAATCCCAATGTCCCAGTGGGGTTGAAATGGTTAAACTAAATTTCACTTTGTCCTTTAAATTTTTTTCAGCTGTTACAGTGTAATTATATTTTATAAAAATATTATTACAAATACACACATATAAATATGTTATATACAATTATTATTACACAAACACGTATAAATGTGATATATTTAAATGTTACTATTAAGTGACACACAAATATTCATTAAGAATACCCATACATAAATAAATTATATACAAATATTATTACACACACGTATAAGTATATTATATATAAATGTTACAACACATCCACACTCAAAAGCATTATGTATAAATATTACTCTACATACTCACACAAATTTTTCTTTTTCTTTTTCTTTTTTTACAGAAATACCATTACACGTTAGAAAAAATGCGATCACAGCGCCACCTATTCTGCGATTGATCCCCAAATGTAATCAACACCAGTTTATGTCAGGGACCAACTAAATACCAAGTTTGGTTAAATTCCGTTTATTGGTTCGTAAGATACAGTGTCCTCAAAAGTCGTGATACACACAGACAGACAGACATTTTCTAAAAACTATCAATTCGTGTTCAGGACATCCCAAAACGTGTAAATCCATCAAAAAATGCAGGTCGAAAATTTTCAAGAATCCAATACTTTCTCTATATTACATACAGAAAAAAGTAAAAATTACTTAAAATGCAATATATCTTTTTCTAAAAAATTTCTATTTCAATTAATATCTAGCAACATATACGCCTTTCTTACATGTAGTTTTAAAAATGAATCGGGTTTAATTAGTAAAGTCTTGAACATTCCTTTAGAATTTTTTATTCTTTTATGAATTAGCTTTTAACTCGATAATCAGGTAAACAGAATTTAAGTTTTTAACCGTGAGATTTAACAAGATTTTTCAATTTAAATTTAACTTGTAGAATCCTCACCATCTTTTAAAAGAAAGAGCAAAAATGCTGATAAAATTTTAATTACACATTGTTTAACTTTAAAGAATGATTCCGCTATAAAATTTTAATGCATGTAATTACTCAAAGAATATGCAAACAATTGTTTCGTAGTTATGGCGGTGATTTCTTTCAAATATGCAAACCTTCCTTGGCGAAACAAATTCATTTAAAGCAATCACGTTTTCGCTATATTTCATGAACGTTTCTTTCGAGAGGTTAAATCACTTTAGTAACTAATTAGGATGTTTAAGAGCATTACGCTTTTTACAAAGTATCGCCTTAAAGTAACTTTATTTTAATATTTTTATATTGTTCAGCTGTTGTGGTTGTTAGAGAGGAAATTTGTTATATTTTTTCCCGATGTATTTGAGGTATTTATGTTCTTGTTGAGAATTATTCTTAATACACTAAAATTAAATCTGGATAAGAATAAACATTTAACCCATATCGTACCAAGCATTGAAAAAATTCTTTTTTTCTTTATAAAACCTTAAATATATGTTTCTTGTTCCTTTAAGCCTATGTACACACACAAAATCAAAAAACTTACAAAACTTTCATTAATTTAATCGGTACAGGCTGTCCTAAAAAATAGGACACTAGTTTAGGACAGTCGGAAATATAGGGAAAACAGACCATATATATATTTATATAATTATATAATTGCTTTACCAGTACAAAAGTGTAGAATATTACCTCAATAAATTTATATGTTCGTTATTCTTGAACGTAAAACCTTTTTAAGTAATAATGTGTTGAAAATGTAATGAATAAATCTTCAAAAATTGTCATTTTAAAAATTAAAATACATATATATTAAACGTTAATTTAAACTAACAATAAAGACGCATGTGTATTTATTGTACTTTTAAACAATATATCGCCTTTAATTTGAATTAAAATATTCAAAAGAATTTATATAAATACCACTTATGCATGGTGTCCTATTTTTAGGACAATGGTGAAATATGGGTTAAGAAATCTGTAACGAACTTCAGAAATATATTATTATCTATGAGAAAGCCAGAAAGTGTATTTATTAAAATTATTCTTTAAATCTTAATAGTTTTGTGCAGAAATGGCTTTACATTGATGACTGTATACGTCAAAGCCACAGTGTCTGAAGAGGGATTACTAATTTACATTTACGTTATGTAAGAATAACTATTTTCAATGTTATAAACGTGTATTCGGTATTCCAGTTATATTATTCGTGGAATAGTAGTTAGACATGGAAATTTAGGGGGGGGGGGTATCTTATGAGAAGTAGTCATTTCTGACATCAGTAGTTCAAGAATAGTTTGCCGAAAATTGCGAAAAAGCTGAATTTAACATATGCATTGGTTAAAAGCTTTTAGTCAAAGCAATGCATAATAAGCGATTAGAATGGACGAAGTTCACAAAAATTAGAGTATCTCGGTCTGCAAACAAGTACTACTGAGCAACAAAGATTTTTTTTTTTTTTTTTTTTTTTGTGTCAAGTTTGCTCACGTTAGGTAGCGAAGAAAAATATGAGACTTGCTAATTGTTCCATAAAACATTCAGTAAATCCCATGGTCTTTGAAATTTTAAGTCAAATTTATGAAAGGGTCCATCAACAGTGACTAGTACGAATATATTACCAAAACAATTGCAGGGCCCGATCAAGCGAATGTGAACCCCGATTCTGATAAAGTTTGATGCCCAAAGTTCATAGCCGCCTCCAAAATCGATTGAAGAATAGGTAATTGGTGAAGTAGTATTCTCATGCAAAAATGTCATTGAATATATATATGTATATGTATGTTTGCGTGTGTTATGTTGTTTTGCAAATGTAAACTTATTATCCAGTGATCATGTATGAAATTTGTGTATCGAAAATTTTGTAGGCTAGGTTCTGAGAGCCGCTGGACCAAATGCACGTGTCGTGTTTTCATAACAACTTTGGCTGATTTAGAGAGATCCAATCTCATGTTATATGTATAAAAAAAAATTCCAGGTATTTTTACACTACGGGTGTTCTATTTTTGACTGTCATTTTATTAGGTCATGGTTGAATATACAAAAAGCGGTATTATTGTTCACTCATAACTGGGAAACTCACCTGATTTAAATCTGAATGCGAGCCTATGTAGTATAATTGGCAGAGAATTATCCCAGCATCATCCTTAAATAAAACGAGAGCTTCTGGAAAACATAACGAGCTATGAAATTGTGGAAGGAGTGTGTCAAAACCTTGTTGAATCCATGCCAGAAAAATAAGTGTGATTAAAGCCAGAGGCAAATCAACATTATATTAAGACCTTTTTGATTTAATTATATTGATTTAATTATCTTGGCTTTTGAAATTATTTTATTATTTATGTTTTGTTTTGTAATAGAAAAAATAAAATAAATTAAAAAAAATCCCCCCAAATTTGTAGCTTTTAAAAATTTTGTGATTATAAAATATAGCATGCCTATAGCAATTTACATATTAATCCAATGTAGATGCTACTGATTAAATAATTCGAACCTATAGTCCGGAATAATAAAGAATTTTTCTTTGAGTGCCTGTGAACGAAGTGAAAAGCTTTACACTGATAATAATTGATTCAAATCGTGCGACGTAGACCTTTACCAATTTTCAGCTCTGTCGAATAAATGCATTTAGATGCTATCGTGTTCATACACACACATACATATGTCACCATAAATATAATAACAATGAATTCAGGAGATGTGAAAACGTATAGATACACCAAAATTTCAGAGTCGAATTTTTTTTTTTTTTCATAATTGCAAAACTTTTCTTACATATTGTATGTTGGGAAAGTAAAAAAGTCTTCACAGCCGAAAATTCTGACTTTTAATTCAAGCAGACGATATTACGTATTTTTACTTTCTTCCATATGTATATATACAGAAAGTATTGGATTCGTGAAAATTTTCGAACTCCAGTTTTCGATAGATTTGCATGTTTTGGGGTAACGTGAACACGATTTCCCTGTTTTTAGAAAATGTCTGTCTGTGTATATGTATCACAAATTTTGTGGACGCTGTATCTCATCAACCAATGAACAAAATTTAACCAAACTTGTTATTTAGTTGGACCCTGACATAAACTGGTGCTGATTAGATTTGCGGAACAATTGCTCAACAGGTAGCTCTGTGATCGCATTTTTTCTAAATTTTTAACATGGCAGTATAGGACAAAATTTCGTATAAATGTACATAATGAGAGTTATGTTAATTGTGTGATTGTGAAATTAATATGAATTATTGATAATAATAGTAGTTGACTAGGAAAAAAAAATTGTGCATGTGGGAGCATCGCTTCTCCCCTGGAGGGGAGTAAATATTCAATATGGGTATCTTTCGAAAGATCTCGTCAATACCTTTAAAATGAATAGTTGAATTATAGATCTGTGATAATTTAAAACAGTTATCGGTTTTTTTTTTTTTAATCTTTTAACTCAAAAAAAAAAAAAAAAAAAAAAAAAAAACTGAATTATATCTTATTTCTTCTAATTTGCAAAAAATTGCCATCTTTTGGCATTTAATGATAATATAATACTGTAAGATAAAAATCGTTTGCATTTATAATGGAAAATAATTTGATAATTTAATAAATAATTTGTATAGAATAAATTTTGTGTAAAATTATGTAGAAGAAAGTCATGTGGTGGCCACATCATACTAGCTTAAAATATTAATTAAAATTAATGCTTATGCATATAAAAATTCTTTAAACGCATTTTTTTCTCTTTCAAAATAAAAATCTGCCAATTGGTAAAGAAAGAAAAAAAATGTTGAAAGATTCAATTAAATTGCACAAGCTTAAACTTAACCTATAGAAATTTGCATGCTTTTTAAAAGAAATATTGCAAAGCCTGAGATAAAATTTTAATTATGCGTTGTTCAACTTTTAAAAGGATTTCAATCTGGAATATTAATGCGTATAATTATTCAAAGAATAAACAAACAAGTACTGCTTTCTTTTTAACATGGCTAGTTCTCTTTTTAACAGCAACGATTTTATTCGAAATTGACTAAGCAATCACGTTTTTCTTGTATTTTATATTTCTTTCCAGAGGTTAAGTCACATTCGAGACTAATTATGATACTTAAACATAGCGTTCTTTACAGGAGTAGTTGCATAAACTAACTTTATTTTAGTCTTTTAATGTTGTTCAGCTGTTACTCTGTATCTCGCTTAATTAAATGATGATTAAGTATGCGCTATATTTTGTTTTGTTTTATAAGATGCATATGAGCTGCATTATTTATACTTGTTGCATATCGAGAATTATTATTAATATATGAAGTTACTCGGAGATGAAATTTTGACATTGTGAAAAGTTAGTAGCCGAGTTAGTTTTGAATGAAGGAAGATGTTATTGGATTAAACTTTGTTTTATTTGTAAACAATCACGTATAAAATTACGTTGTTTTTGTACTGAAATTCTACAGATTATATAAAATATATTAAGATCTATGTTGGAGGTATTGCATAATATTTTTTCTAAATCTTTTCTTATCTTATCATCGCAGTTCAAAGAAATTATCACTGAAATGTCAGTAAAGCCTATTTGTGTCTGCCTGTATGCACGCCTGTATGTACCACCATAAGGCTCACAAAAATCGTTAAATTGACTTTGAATTAAATTTTTATGACTTACATGGAATAAAATAGTTTATTTTATTTTTTTGTGTTTATAGTGTTTATGGCTAGTGTACAAGGACACACAAAATATTTCGATATATTACGGTCTGTGTACTGCATTTATTATAAGTTCTTTTTAACACCCTTACACTGCATTCAACATAGTAGAATTAATATAGATTATTAAGATGCTTAAAAGCATATTTTCTGTAGAAAATGGCGTGCATAGAACTAATAACATTGCTCGGCATGAAAATTGCCTCTGACACCATTTCAGCGTATTCTTATGTAAAATGACCTCCTGAATCCGAATAGAACACCCATTTTGCCCTATCACCCACCGTTTTTTATGAATGGCCCCATATTTTATCTTTTTTCGGTGATTTTATATAAATTTGATTTTTAGGAGGGGAAAGGAATATTTTAACAGTTAAATATCTTCTGGGGGGCTACAGAGTTGGAAAATTCTAAAACATGGACATTTGTGACAAGGGAACAATTTTGGGGAGGATTTGCCACTGAAATAATGCATTACATATTTTATATTTTTTTAATCTGTTATTAATGTTATTTTTTAAACTTTATATATATTTTTGTTTGTTTTTAGGCGTTGAATTATTTTGCATTCTTCAAATCAAATTCATAGTCATAAAATTATCGAACAGGGAAAGAAATTGAGGGAGGGGGTGATGTATCTAGAAAACGGTGGGTGACTGGACAAAATGCGAGTCATATTCGGATTCAGTAGGCCATTTTACTTAAGAATCAGCAAGAACGGTATCAGATCTCGAATATATTTTTTTTTTTTTTTTTTTTTTTTTTTTCAGAGCAGTGTAATTAGTTTGAAAGACTGCACAAATGAAGCATGGTATGTTGCGGGTATACTATGCGAGGTAACTACTAGATATATATTTTCAATACAATCACATTCATATTTGGCAAAGAAAGCAGATACTTAAGTAGTTGGTTAAGGGAAGGGGAAATAAGAACTTTTTTTTTTCTTTTTAAAAAAAAAGACTAAACGTAGTTTAAGATTGAACTCAAAAATGCTGTACGAGAAAATTCAACTCAAAGAATATTATGAAACATTTACTAGCCTGCATCTGGATGGGAACCTCCATATAAATGTTAGTTTAATTCATTTTTTATTTTTTTTAAACTCTTAAAAAACATGTTTGTCACATAATGCCCTATTTTTGGAGCTTGTGTCAGTAAAAGCGAACCAACCTACCTTTGATTACTTGAAACGTGATCTGCATATTGGAGTGTATATCAGTGTATCTTCTTTTACGGATTATCTTCAAATCTATTTAATAAGTATGAATTCTTTTGTTGTCATCTGTTTAAAGTTGTAGCCATGTGCCCTGTTTTCAATACAGCAAACAGAGGCAATTTTTTTTTTCTCTGCCTTCGGGGAAAAAATGGTTTTAATTGAATGAAAGATTATCGAACAGTCAATTAAAAGGCCTTACATAAAAACACAACTTCATTTTTCAAATCGCTTTCTAAACTAATTTTACTTGTCCTTTGCACAAGGGAGCTGACATACAATTTCAATAAATAAATGAACTTCTCAAGTATGAATAAGATAGGATGTCAAACAGATATATTGAATGACGTCATGACTTTGAACTGGAAGTCCAACAAGAAAAGCTCAGCGGTTCTTAATTTGCTTAAAATACAGGGTGAATCAAAATGAATATAGCTATTACAAACGGCTATAACTATTTAATTGGAAAAAATATATCAATAAGAACTACATAGAATATAAAAGAATGTTCAAACTTTTGTTTACATACTTTATAAGTGTTATATGTCACTCCATTTAGTAACACGGGCAGTATCTAATCGGTAATCCATTTGCACATGTTAGATCGATGCGATGTCTTGCAAGGTCTTTTTTCTTCATTGAGCAAAATGTTACAGGAAACCTTTACCTTGACATGCTTGAGCAATAGCTGATGCCTTAGCTTTCATATAGATTTCACACATTACATCTTTCAGAAAGATGGAGCCACCCTCAAATTGGGGTATGGAGATTCGTACATTTTTAAACCAACGTCTTCCAACGCGTTTAATCGGTCGAACTAGAGATGCCGACGATGTGTTTTTCTCTTGGCTACCTAGATCTCCAGGCTTAATACCTCGCGATTTCCTTCTGTAAGTTATGTGGAAGACCTTGTGTATGTGCTTCCTTAGCCGAAAATAATTCCAGAACTCTAATTGTGCTTTTCTTATGCGCTTGCGTTGCGCTCCAGATACGCTTCAGAATGTATGGCCTGAAATGCATTGCCCAGTAGCTTCGAACTACCATTTGTTTCACTCTATAAGCTTTAATTCGTCTGTACACTTCTGGACAGTGGACAATGTACAAAAATAGGTAGATGAATTCATCTCGTTAAATCAAAATTGGTCTACACTTATGAATTCCTCATTTGCCCAATCGATGACGGAAGGTGTTAGAAAGTGATGGATCACTGTAAAAAAAAAAAAAAAAAATATCTAAAATAGGTAAAAATTTGTAAGATATTTGGGTAAAGCAATGTTCCAAATTGGAAAGTTCTGTTTATAGCCCAAAATGGGTCAGAAAATCTATCTATTTTGAGTTTACAAACTTGTTGCGTATAGTTCACTATTTTTTTTTTTTTTTTTTTTTTTTTTTTTTGTCTATAATAAATAAAGACGTTGTAGAAAATATTGTTTCACAAAATATAAAATAAGAAAGTGAACCATACATAACAAGTTTGTTTGTAAACTCAAAATAGATAGATTTTCTGACCCAGTTTGGATTATAAACAGAATTTTCCAATTTGGAACATTGCTTTACCCAAATATCTTACAATTTTTTTTTTTTTTTTACAGTGATGATAGTCTGATAAATAAAGGTATTAGTCTCCGCTCTCAATTATATATTCAGTAAAATATATTCATTCATCTTTAAAACTTACTACTACACCTATAAATAAAATTTTGAACCTTCTTTTACATTCTGTGGATTCTTATTGGTAAATTATTTTTAATTAAATAGTTATAGCCGTTTATAATGGCTATATTCATTTTGAATCACCCTATACTTTGAGACTTTCCAGGCACTACTCATTTTAAAGACGCCTCGTTCAGTTTTTTTTTTTTTTTTTAAATATAATTAATAAAAAAGAGAATATCTTCTAACAATATTCTGACAAGCTCTTTGAAAACAGCGTATCATCAGGTATCCAGTGATACCAACTAATCAAAGAGACGACTTTGAGTCCGCAAGTTATGTGTAAACATGCAAATTTGTCAATCGAAAATAAATTAAAAAAATCAAAATCGGAAAAATTTCGATGAGATGCACTTCTTCACGGTCCGTGCTAACCCCTGTTGAGTTTTTGTAGCTATGCGATCAACGGCCTTAGTTTCTGCGAGTATACAGACTAGAGTTCTGAGCGGGTCGGGCAAACGTTACCTACACTGACCCTCAAAATGACTTTCGATCCGAACTCTCAGCCCAACTTGCGACCCGCAATAAAAGTATCTTTAAATTGTAAATGTTTTGTAATTCTTAAGAAGGACGAATAAACTTTTAAAAAATTTAAAATACCTTTGACAATCCTTCTACTTGAGCAGCTTTAATTATACATTTCGACTTGCATTCGCAGTCATCCTCATATGTTTGTTTTGCTGCATTACTGATTCACGTCTTCATCCTCTTCCACATCACTCTCCTCTTTTCCTACGTCACTTTGTCGTCGATAAGTCTTTATTACATGTTGCCTAAGACTCCTATAATACGAGCTGGCTCACAGCTGATCATTGTTGCCCAGCAGGAATATAGCTTGGCGACGTTTAGTTGCAGACGTATTACTCAGCGTCTTTATCGCCTAAAATGGCGAGTTTGCCTAAACAGAAGAGCGAATTATTGTTCGTACTTGGTAAGTTTGGCGGTAATATTTGGCGAAATTTTCTTATAACCCTTATAAAAAGTAGTCATCACTGTTGCTGTTAAATTAGTTAATTTTAAATATTTATACACGTTAAAAAGTAGTGTAGGTTGTAAAATACAACATTTAGATAATCAAACAGCAATAAAAACAAATAATTGATACAAAAAATGCAAGAAAACATATCATAATTACACTTCATATTTGTGATTGAAAGCTAAGCATATAATTTTCTTTTGGACAATTCATAGCCCATTTCTTTCGCCTTTCTTCATCTTTTGGAAATCTAAATGTTCTAAAAGCAGTTCTGGTATGATATGAACAATTTTCGGCTGCAAAACCTCCGTTTTATGTGATTTGATAACACTTGAAATTCGGACCGCGTGGGCAACAATCGCTGAGTGGGAAACAAAATGCCTGATGAGCCAGCCTGTATTGAAGGAGCTCTAATGTTGCCAATCCTTAGCTATAATGCTATGCTCTCTCTCATTTACTGCAGAGTTAGAGGTTAATATTTCTAAAGCTTCGCGTTTCAGGGCGTAGTTATGTGAATTGTAAGGCGCTATTTTGATGGTTTTTAGGGTATCAGTTATTATAGGGTTAGTTTTATGCGTACGAGATAAAGCGGTGGAGCTATAATAACTGATACCCTAAAAACCATCAAAATAGCGCCTTATAATTCACATAACTACGCCCTGAAACGCGAAGCTTTAGAAATATTAACCTCTAACTCTGCAGTAAATGAGAGAGAGCATAGCATTATAGCTAAGGATTGGCAACATGTAATAAAGACTTATCGACGACAAAGTGACGTAGGAAAAGAGGAGAGTGATGTGGAAGAGGATGAAGACGTGAATCAGTAATGCAGCAAAACAAACATCTGAGGATGACTGCGAATGCAAGTCGAAATATATAATTAAAGCTGCTCAAGTAGAAGGATTGTCAAAAGTATTTTAAATTTTTTAAAAGTATCTTTAAATTTTTTATATAATTCCAATAGCAAAATTTTAAAATCTACTGTTCCAAATATTTTTATAGTATATAAAAATTTTAAAATAAGTAAATATACATTTATAGACAAATAAATTTCGGATAAATAATTTTTAAACATTAAGTATTAATATTTACGTAAATGTAATTAAATTCATATTATGAATCATGTTGCTTCAAATTACTATGGAGAAAGAGGACGTCGTCCAATCTCTGAATTAAAAAAGTTAGATTCATAAAAAAAAAGCTGCATAAAAAATTCTACTAAAAATTTTTTTGCTGTTAAAAATTTTTGCGCAGGTTTATCTGCGAATCAATTATCAATGCAAAACCAACTCGCACCATACCCGTAAAGTGGGTAACCGCGAGTACCCGACATGATGCAGGATGCTTAAGGGTCCTCTTCACTCACCGCCGCCGGAAGCCGAAGCTAATGTTATTCTTTGGGAAATTTTTCTTTACATATAACTTATTAACTAATACGTATTTTTAAATTCTGTTTTCACATTCTGAAAGTTCCCAGCTGTTAAATTGACAGACCTTTTTTTTTTAAAATGTATTTTTTTAATTTTTTATATTTTATTTTGAAGCTGCAAAATACGAATTTTCAATGTGTGAATTTTTTTCATTTTGCAATATCAAAATAAAATATTAAAAATTAGAAAAATACATTTTAAAAAAGGTCCGTCAATTTGACAGTTGGGAATTTTCTGAATGTGAAAACAGAATTTAAAAATATGTCTTAGTTAATAAGTTATTTGTAAAGAAAATTTTTCCATAGAATAACATTGGTTTGGGCTTCCGGCGACGGTAAGTGAAGAGGGCCGTTAAGACTGACACATTTCTTCTTTTGTATAGAAGACATTTTCTTTAATGTGTGTGGATTCCTTTCATGAAAACTCGTCCAGTCACCACATCTCTCCATTCCCAAAGAAAACATCTGACAGTTTCAGTGTATGTAACATATGGAATGGACCCAAGTTGGAAAGTGTGTTCAACCCTTGGCGTGTGTAAACGTCCTTCATCACAAATATTCTAAATCTTTGAGACGGATCGTCTGTTGGAGTCACTGGATGAGAGCATCCCATCTTTTTAGAATCTTGGTTAAAGGACAAAAAAGATTCCCCTTTTTACCCACGCAGTTAAATGCACTTCTTAAATGACATCCTGTTTAACTTTTTTTTTCTGCACGTGCTGCGACACCCGACCATTACTTCATTTTTTTATTTTATTTTTATTTTAGGAATCTGGAAAAATTATATCTTCAGTATTCTATTTTTAGAAATTTTATTATCTGGTCGAAATAAAATCCTTGAAACAGAAGAAGAAAAAAAAAAAAAAAAATCAGTGTCAATAATGGCTTAATGGTTCTGGATATCAAATAGATAAAATTTTGATTATATTAAATAAATTTGAAAAATAATAAAAATAAGAAGGCATATTTTTGTAACAGGGGATGTAATATAATTTAAATTATAAAAAAAATACATTTTAAACAGACTTTTATTTAGTGCCAGAGACCTATACTCCTATAGTGCATATTCTCCCTGAGACATCCTCAGAATATCTTGTCTTGTCTTACCTAGAACATGGTGAAACAGGCCTACTAATTTTTTTTCCCTTCATTAAAGGGTTAAGTTTCTCTACGATTGTATTAAAATGGTGTAATTTTAACTACTTAAATGTGACCGAGGAAAAAAATATAAATGAAAGGATAGAAATATTTAAAATTTTAAAATAATAATTTAAAATCTTAATTCTTTTTATCCTAAGAATATCCCTTTCAAAATTCATAAAATTAATTCTAAAGTTTCAAGGGCCCTCTTCACACACCGCTGCCGGAAACCGAAGCTAATGTTATTCTATAGGAAATTTTTCTTTACAAATAACTAATGCATATTTTTAATAACTAATGCATATATTTTTTTTTTTTTTAACTAATGATATTCTTAAATTCTGTTTTCACATTCTGAAAATTCCCAGCTGTTAAATTGACGGACTTTTTTTTTTTTTTTTCCAAATATTTTTTTATTTTTTATATTTTATTTTGAAGCTGCAAAATACGAATTTTCAATATGTGAAATTTTTTCATTTTGCAATTTCAGAATAAAACATTAAAAATTAAAAAAAAAAAAATACATTTTTTAAAAAGGTCCGTCAGTTTAACAGTTGGTAATTATCTAAATGTGAAAACAGAATTTAAAGATATGTATTAGTTAATAAGTTATTTGTTAAGAAAATTTCCCCATAGAATAACATTGGCTCGGGCTTCCAGCGACGGTAAGTGAAGAGGGCCGTTAAAGCATCATTGACACTGATTCCCAATTTTTTTTTTTTTTTTTTTTTCTGTCCCGAGGATTTTACTTCAACCAGATAATAAAATTTCTGAAATATTTCCCTTTGTAAAGTGTATTTCACTGTGAGATACTTTCATAACGCAAAAGTAAGAAAATTTTGAATACAATTTGCTGAGTAGTATGCAACTTTCTTTTTCTTGTGGTAAAATAATACATATTAATAAAATCTGGATTTCTGAGTCCCAGCTAAACTGTCAATCATAAAGTTAATAAACAATGAAAAAGTAGAGGAGGAAATTAGATTCTCGCCAAAATTAGGACTATTTTAAGAGGATTCATGAAAAAATCGATACTTTTTTGCATGCAGCTCTTGACCAAACAAACTAAATTTTACACCAGGACCGGGTTCAAGACCGGAACTGGCGTTAAGATCGTAAATTATACCGATGCTACACGGATAACATCTGAATGCACGGTGTGCTTTAACGGCTTGACGATGTGGATTAATGTGTAACATGTTTTAAAGCACACAAATAATAATTTTGTTAATCAACTGGACATTTATTGAGAGAACACCTATGGATACAACTTCTCACAAGGAAACATTCAAAAGGTTTCGTCTTCAAAAAATTAGGGCTGTGCCGATTAATCGATTCGGTTAATCTATCAATGCTAATTTTTTTAATCGAGTTAATCGGAACGATTAATTCGATTAAAAATTTTCAAAATCTGATTAAAATTTTCAAACTATGAATTAAAGTAAAAATGTTGTTCTGCCTACAAAATATTTTTTCACATATTTTGCTAACAAACATTGTAAGAAACATCCATCAAATAATGAAAAAGAAAAAAAAAAAGTAAAATAAAATAAAATAAATAAATAAAAATAAAACCTCTCAAAAGAAGTTGTTGCACTTTTGTTGATAGAGAAAAGGGGGAGGACAGTTATTAAACAAAATGCCGCTTCATGTGCATGCTGGAGCAGCAGCCCCCTGTCAATGCTAAAGATAAAAAAAAAAAAAAAAAAAAAAAAGAAGAAGGGATTGAGATTTCCACTATCTCTCTGTTGGGGAAATGTATCTTCAAGCGTTTATTGTCTGTTCAGAATTGCTGATAGTAACTATTGAAGTAAAAACAGAAAATAACATTCTGTGTTCTAGTCCGAAGGGACAAAGAAGAACTAAAATATAAGAATTTGAGATTTTTATGATAATAATATGGAATTTTGAGAATTCATTTAAATATAGTGACAAGCGAGATGGACAAATCTTGCAAATATAAAACTAAAATATGTGTAAATTCATTTAATATTTCTTTTCAAATTGAATTGAAAAATTAATTTATTTAAAAAAAATTGAATAGGTGAAAATATTTACATAAAATTAACACTTAAAGTCACCAATTATTACTCTGAAAACTGATTTAAATTTCAGCTATGAAACAGATATAATTAATTAGACAAAAATTTTTGAAAAAAAAAAAATTTTTTTTCAGTCAAACTAATGAATAGTATCTATATATACATATATATATACACAATATGAGTGTTTCATTCATCATTGAAATAAAATTATACAAAGAAAAATGAAAACCGATTAAAAATCCGATTAATCGACCGATTAATCGATTAATGAACTACGATTAACTCAGTTAAAACTCTTAATCGATTCCCACCCTTACAAAAAATATTGAAAAAAATATATGTGTTTCTACTCTTCATGAAACATCAAAAAGTGAAAACATTATCGGCTGAAATGAATTACAGCGACCACAAAAAATTATCAAAATTAAGCATTTTTGGCGATTTAGCGCTATTAGGCGATAAATTCGCTGCCACCGAGATTGCCGTGTACGAACAGAACCGTGTTTTTCTTCTCCGCCAAGTACTCAAAATCAATCGCCTAACAGTGTGATATCGCCAAATCAGCCGATAATTTTTTCACTTTCTGGTGTTTTATGAAGAGTAAAATCACATATATATTTTTCCATATTTTTTGAAGATGACACCTTTTGAATGTTTACTTGTCAGTAATATCGCATATAGCAACTAACTATCTAGGAATAATATTAAGTTTAAGTGTGTAGTTATATTTAAAAAAAAATCAATCAGTAAAAATTTGTTTCAAATATCAAAAAGTAAAATTAATTGTTTCAATAATTAACAAAAAGTCTTCACAGGTTAATTTAATTTCATGACATTTTATTCTTATTGGTCTATGTGGTTTCAGGGGTCTTGAATCTTCTGTTGCTTGAATTTTACTACGTTTTAAAAAATTATTAATATATTTACATTTAAAATTAAAACTGCTGTAATTGCGCATATATTTTGAATGTATTTTGAATTTATGAATAAAATAAAACATTGTAATTTCATTTAATAAAACTTAATGAATTATGTATTTTCAAATTAATGTATGAAATTCATATATCTGCATTTACCTAATTTAATCATTAACACTATATATATAACGTTGTATAATATATTTCTTTTTGTAATCGGCTGTAATTTTTTGTTTTTAACTTGATGCCAGAAAAAAAAAAAAAAAAAGATAAATTTGTAGATTTGTAAAAATTGACTTAATAAAACCAAGCATAATGAACTGCAGTGATTAACATTCATTAATAAAAATAAATAATTAACACATTAACACATTCATAGTGGCAATGGCATGCCTTCGTCCCAAAAAATAAGTTTATTACCTAAGTTAACCCATAAATGCCTGATTATTTTTAAATCCTTTAAAAATGTTTTATTCTTTATTACACGCATTATATGCATTTTTTGGAGATAATGTGACCTAAAGAAATAGTACGAACCTAAAATTTTTCTGGTAAGAGAAACTTTATACACATGTAAAGACATGTAAAACGAAGCTTGCATATAGTGAGGTAAAAAAATAAAAAATAAAATAAATGGTAGAGTTATTTTTTGAAACACCAATTTCTGAGATCTAAAACTGACCTACCTTAGAAGAATGACTCTTAATTTTCCTCTAATAACCACGTAATACATAAGAAAAGAATGGATTTATATAATAATTTTCAAGAAAATCAATTGAGCCGTTTTTGACATACTTTTACCAAAATTCAATTAATGACCGGAAAACAATAATTATATACAAAAGGATATTTAAAAGTGAGTTAATATGGCGAGTTTGAAAGAAATCCGTACAGCCGTTTTTATGGAATGCGAGACCTGAAATTGAGTTATTTATACAGAACGCCTATCAATTTTCCTGAACTAACCAACTATATCATTCGGAAGGACATCTAATAGAGTGTTTATATAGCAAATTTGAAGAAAATCGTTAGTGCTGTTTTTGAGATACGGACTTACGGTACGGTCCCACTTCCGGTTTTTCAATTTTCACCAAAATTTGGAAAATTTATCTGTACACCAGACCTGTCTCAATTGTGAAGTTTTGTAGTTCTGTCTTTATTAGTTTCGGAGATATGATAGCCAGAAGATTCCATACATACACACATACTCACACTGACCAATTGCCAAAAATAACTTTTTTGGACTCAGGGGACCTTAAAAAGTGTAAATCAGGTGAAATCTCGATATCGAATTTTTGGACCGAATACAATACTTCATTACCTACGGTAGTAGGGTAATGGAAGTAAAAAATCATAAATATATTTAAAACACTTTAAACACACGTAAATATAAATTTATTTAAAAGATGTTAAAATTTTTTTATCCAAAGCTTTTCGCTTTAATAGTAAAGCATCATCAGGGATTTATGATTCGTTTCCATTGCGCAGTTTTAAATATGTTTTCTTTTTACAGTCAACAGTTAAGTCTTTTAATAACGTGATATATTTTAAATATCAGCAAAAAACAATATGAATTCCGGTAGAGGTTGGACCAAGGAGTTAAGAAAAGTGAGAGAAGCTGGAACTATTGCATATCATACGAGGTTATTGTAGGAGAAAAAGCATCATGAATAAGCAGAAATAAACTATTAACTATTTTATAATATTGTGCCAAATTATTGGTAAAATTGCAGCATCTTTGGAATTTATTGCATTTTTGCATTTAATTATATGAATAGCTCGGAAATGTAAAGTTCTTGGATATTAGATGGTGCTGTAATAATTTTGGCTTTATCCCATATAGGGTTGGCGTTTGTGTTGGCATAGATGAAGTCGACTAGAGTAGAACTATTTGCTTCTTTTATATTTCGTATATGTTCTTGTATTCTTTTATTTAAAGTCCTCTTGGTCTGTCCAATATAATAGAAAAGTTCTGTATTGCTTTCTATGGGAATTTGATAGACTCCTCCAGTGGGTCCATTTAAGTCGCGGTCATGAAGGGTTAATTGTTTAATAGTTATAGGAGAACTGAATGGGATAAAGAAATTAAATTTACGTTGTATATAATGTTTAAAGCTATAGAATTCTTTACAGAAAGGGAGACTATTAGTGTAACGAAATTTTAGAGTTGAATCTAGAGTGGGATTATTAGGTTTAATTAGCATGCGATTTTTTATTCTATTAACTAATCTTATAATACTAGATTTACTATATCCCGCAGCAGTACCTATTTGAATAATATTGTTAATTTGTTGTTTTTCATTAAATTTAAAAGTGGTATAATTTATAGCTCGGGTAATGTAGGAATTAAAAAAAGCATTTTTATAATTAGTAGGATGAGCTGAATCAGCTGGGATCGGTAAAGGGATAAATGTGTTTTTGGAAAAGACGTCAAACCATATAGTTGTATTATTTTCGTTACGATGTATCTTAAGGTCAAGAAACGGAAGCGTACGATTGATCTCAGTTTCAAATGTAAATTTAATCGATGGAAATTGGTTGTTGAGACAATCAATTAAATTAAGGAGTGCATTTTTTGAATAAGGCCAGGAGATAAAAATATCGTCAACATATCGCAAATATATAGTAGGTTTGAGTATGGAAGTTTCAAATACGCGTTTTTCTAATTCAATGAGTAATAAATCTGCTAAAATAGGACTAAGAGGGGAACCCATCGGGGCTCCAAAAGTTTGTTTAGGCGAGGTTTAGGTCTAAACCTCGCCTAAATCCTGTAAACGTTATCCCTAAATTTGAAAACATTATAAAAGATATTCCTAAGGAGCATCAAGATCAAGTACGGGCTTCTGCAGTTTTCTCATTAAATAAGCATCTTAACAGCAATAGTGGGTCCAATAAACAAAATCTTTTTATTTCAAAACAAATTAAAACTAACAAAAATGTAAGATTATTACTTGCTGATAAATCTAAACAAATCGTTGCCCTTAATACAGATGATTTCCATGATAAAGCTCTTGCAGCTATTAATGACTTAGCCTGTATTATAATTAAAACTAATCCTATTGAAAATTTTACTCGAAAAATTCAAAAGTTCATTCATAAGTATATTGATTTAATTGCTCCACAAAGTATCAAAATTCCTTTATACCCGTCTATTCCTAAAATATTTTTTAAAATTAAAACTCATAAAATTAACCACCCGTTTCGTCCCATTGTTTCCAAATGCAATAGTCCTTCATTTTTTCTAGAAAAATTTCTCGCAAATTTACTTAAACCATTAGTATTTAACGACCCACATATTGTAAAATCCGGTTTGGAAGCTAAAAGTAGAATTCTAAATACTACATTTACCCCTACAGATAAATTTTTCAGTCTTGACGTTGTTTCCTTATTTCCGAATATTCCTTTAGATTTAGTTAAATCCATTATCCTTGATAAATGTACTGCTACACCATCACTTAACCCTTTTCTCAAATTTATTTGTGAAGCTTTTGACCTCATTAATGCTAATAATATCTTTTTGTTTAATAAAGTGATATATAAACAAACTTTTGGAGCCCCGATGGGTTCCCCTCTTAGTCCTATTTTAGCAGATTTATTACTCATTGAATTAGAAAAACGCGTATTTGAAACTTCCATACTCAAACCTACTATATATTTGCGATATGTTGACGATATTTTTATCTCCTGGCCTTATTCAAAAAATGCACTCCTTAATTTAATTGATTGTCTCAACAACCAGGGACCGATTTACTCACTTGAAGGCCCGGGGGCACTGATGCTCAATGGGCCCCTTTTTCTCGTACTTTAATATTACAACAAACAAAACAAACCGATTATTTCCAATTTAGCCGTCTAAAAATTCACTTCACTTTTCATTTTGTTGGTAAGAGTAAGACTAAACAAGATGTCGCTTGTTTATCGGATCGACGTATGTCGCCAATGCAATGGTAGTACGTAGTTGTATTTGCATTTAGCAAAAATATTGCAAGTTTTTCGATGAGTTGATAGTTTCCTTGAAAGATCATCACACCAATTTATAAAACAGCGCAGTAATCCCTCTATCCATTGACGAAAAGCAAAAAACAACGATCATTATAGCAAAATTTGGAAATTTTTCATTTTAACTATTTTTTAAAATGTATGATGGAATTTCTTAGGGGCCCCTTCACTGTGAGGGCCCAGCCTAATGCCCTGCCTTAAATCAGGCACTGTCAACAACCAATTTCCATCGATTAAATTTACATTTGAAACTGAGATCAATCGTACGCTTCCGTTTCTTGACCTTAAGATACATCGTAACGAAAATAATACAACTATATGGTTTGACGTCTTTTCCAAAAACACATTTATCCCTTTACCGATCCCAGCTGATTCAGCTCATCCTACTAATTATAAAAATGCTTTTTTTAATTCCTACATTACCCGAGCTATAAATTATACCACTTTTAAATTTAATGAAAAACAACAAATTAACAATATTATTCAAATAGGTACTGCTGCGGGATATAGTAAATCTAGTATTATAAGATTAGTTAATAGAATAAAAAATCGCATGCTAATTAAACCTAATAATCCCACTCTAGATTCAACTCTAAAATTTCGTTACACTAATAGTCTCCCTTTCTGTAAAGAATTCTATAGCTTTAAACATTATATACAACGTAAATTTAATTTCTTTATCCCATTCAGTTCTCCTATAACTATTAAACAATTAACCCTTCATGACCGCGACTTAAATGGACCCACTGGAGGAGTCTATCAAATTCCCATAGAAAGCAATACAGAACTTTTCTATTATATTGGACAGACCAAGAGGACTTTAAATAAAAGAATACAAGAACATATACGAAATATAAAAGAAGCAAATAGTTCTACTCTAGTCGACTTCATCTATGCCAACACAAACGCCAACCCTATATGGGATAAAGCCAAAATTATTACAGCACCATCTAATATCCAAGAACTTTACATTTCCGAGCTATTCATATAATTAAATGCAAAAATGCAATAAATTCCAAAGATGCTGCAATTTTACCAATAATTTGGCACAATATTATAAAATAGTTAATAGTTTATTTCTGCTTATTCATGATGCTTTTTCTCCTACAATAACCTCGTATGATATGCAATAGTTCCAGCTTCTCTCACTTTTCTTAACTCCTTGGTCCAACCTCTACCGGAATTCATATTGTTTTTTGCTGATATTTAAAATATATCACGTTATTAAAAGACTTAACTGTTGACTGTAAAAAGAAAACATATTTAAAACTGCGCAATGGAAACGAATCATAAATCCCTGATGATGCTTTACTATTAAAGCGAAAAGCTTTGGATAAAAAATTTTTAACATCTTTTAAATAAATTTATAACGTGTGTTTAAAGTGTTTTAAATATATTTAATACAAATGACACGTGTTCAATTTAACTCTTTATTTTTTAGAGATTATTTATAAAAAATCATACTTTTTTAATACTATGGTTTACAGCTAAAAAGCAATCTGTCGGCAATTGGCAAACATGAGGCATTAGAGATTCAATAATAATACTTTAGAAAACAAAATTGGGTACGTTGCCGAGAGGCAACACACGGCATTTAAGGGTTAATAACTTTAGATAATAGGTGGACACGCTGCAACAAAATAGAAGAATATCATGTAGGGGAGATCTATCTCGTCTCGCCTATAGCGTACAGCGAATCCCTACGAAAGCGTTAAAATTTCGATTTTAAAATGTGGTGGTATTTCACGCCAATGAAGCGGTTTTTTCCATTATAAAATTAACAATAGTAATTTAATAGCAGTAATAATAACTTTCATTTCAAATCGACTAAATGATTTATTTTACTATTTGTATGTAAATACTCTAAATTAAAAATACCCTTTAGTAAACAGTAATCTCTTAGTCTGTGATGGTTTTCTGTAGAACATACTGTTTAAATATTCAAGTACAGTAGTATTAAAAGAAAGAATCACGACTTGACCGTAACGGAATTAAAGCGTGCATTGTATGGACAAAATGCTTCAAATTAATCCCAATGGAACACAGGAGTGGATATGTCTGAAATAAAAAGCAATAAAAAATAATAAACACCCCGAAACAAGTGTTTTTCTTTTTTCTTTTCCGAACAGCAGATTTTTTCTCCTGTCAAAGAACAACAGTCAAATGGAGAGAGGGTGGGGGAAAGGGGTAGGGTGTAATTGCATCCTCACGTTTTTTCCTCGATACCACTTCTTTGTTTGCATGAATCCATTTCAATACGATTTTTCTTGTTCCTGATTTAAAAAATAAAAGATTGTCCCCCTTTTTATTTTATTGGATTCGTAAAAATGTTATATTTTCGGTTTTCAATGGATTTACACTTTTTGAGAGGTCCTGAGCCCTATTTCAACATTTTTAGAAAATATTTATCTGTCCTTCTGTATGTGTGACAGACATTTTCTTCTAACTCTAGCTCGAAAACTAATGAACATAATTTTATAAAAATTACATTTAGTTGCGTTTTGAAATTGGTGCCTATCAACTTTTGGTGAATACCGTTCAACAGGTGGCGCTGTCGTCCCATATTATCATAGTTTTTTACATGGTAGTAAAGACAATATTTCGTAAAAATATACACAATTAGGAATGCTTATAATCAGTCAAAATATATTACTTGAATTAGTAATAGTCATCAAAGATCAACAAGGATACATTTTTTGTATATGTGAAGCATTGCCCCCCTCCTCTCTTCCCTGATGATTCAGATTTTAAGTATGAGTATTTTTCAAACAAAATCGTCAATATTTTAAAAATGAATAGTTAAACTAAATATCTGTAATAATTTGAAATAAAATTATCGAATTTCTTTTAATTTAAATAAATAAACCTCTGCATTTATTATAGATGTAAAAAAAAAATTATTTTAATAAATAATCTGCGCTTCGTGAGTTGTTTGTGTACGAAAATATAAATGAAAATTTCGTGATGAACTAGCTTTAATGTATTGAAATAATTGATAAAGGTCAGATTAACTTAATTTCGAAAATTTAAGTAATTTGTCTTTTAAGTACTCGTTAATACCACTAAAACAAATGGTTAAACTATGTATCTTTGATAATTTGAAACAAGATTATCGATTTTCTTTTAATAATAATAATAATAATAATACATTCACCATAGATTTAATAAATAATTTACTCTTCGTGAGTTTGTATACGAAAATATAGATGAAAGTTTTATGATGAACACAAACATGAAAAATTCGAACTATATTAGAAAGCAATAAAGATTAACCTAATTTCAAAATTGAAATAATTTATCTTTTAAGAACTCACCAACTCCTTTAAAATGAATGATTGAATTATGTATATTATGTACAGGTTATATACGAAGGTAGGTATATAGAAAAATTTGAAACACATTGTTCTTTTTGTCCCCCTAAGAAAAAGGAAGAAAGAATATACAGAAAAACTAAAAATATGCATTTCTAAGATGTCCTCTATAGCAGGGATGGCCAACTCGCGGCCCGTAAGCTGACTAACAATATTTGTTTGACAAATTTGGTTAACACTTTAAAAATTAATAATTCCGTTCTGATTTTTCGAATTGAAAATACCTTTCAAAGATTATAATAGCTAAAAAATAGCACTGTTGTAATAAAATATTATTAAATCCATTCTTCTTCTTCTTTTTCTTCTTCTTCTTCTTCTTCTTCTTTTTTTTTTTTTTTTTTTTTTTTTTAATAGTTATTAATGTATAGTCAAAATTTTCCCGATTCTGTTGTTCATTTATGAATGAAAATAATTTATGTATTCTGCTCCAAGTCTTCACCAAGCCCTCCCCCGAAAAAAGTACATACATACATCACTCATACACTCACAAACATCTATACACATACACACATGTGTGGCCAACCGGAATAAAATAAATTTCCAGTGCGGCCCACTAAGTGTTTTGGGTTGGACATGACTGCTCTATAAGGCAAGAAAATTTTCTTTCGATCTTTAGTGCTGTACTTTTCTGAGATGAAAATCGTCGGCATTTGCAACAGAAAATATAAATTTTACTAAACAATTTGAGTTTCGTGTATTTGTATACGAAAATATAGAAGAAAGTTTTGTGATGGCCACACACAACATACTAGATTTAAACTACTGGAATGCAAGATAAAGGTTAGATTGATTTTTTCCCGAATTAAAGTAATACATATGATCTTATTAACGCAATAATTATCTTTTTTGTGCATAATTTTAGTTAAAACAATTCATTCGTTAGCATTTAACTTTTAAATAAAATCAGATATGTATGTCAGTATGTCAGAATAATAATATGAGTATATCAGCTTCTTGTTTCATCATTAACAAAAAGTTTTAACAAAACAAATTTGTCGAATCAAAATATTTTATTTTACGTGAAAAGAAAATGATCACAATCAAGTTATTTTTTTCTCTCTTTGTAAAGAGGTATCAAATTTTGAATTTTAGAGAATATTAAATAGTCTATTTATGCTCTGGGAAAAGTATAGGTAGATTATGTTTATAATTCTAAGTCAGTGTAAAAGTTTTTGCAGATCCCATTTGTAATATCGTAGGACTTCATTTCACATATGTTATCGATTCTTGAACTAAAGGACTAATTTCTACATCGTTTAGTTGAGGTTGTGCTCTTGAAGCTAGTGCACGGAAAGTGCCGGATTCGAATTAAGGTTTCACTTTTTGGCTTGAAGTTTTTCGGAATTTTATTTGATTTTCCCCGAAACTTTCAAGGATTCGTTAGAAAAACCTTCACGCGGAACATTTCACCGTGGCCTAGGACCCCCCATGAAATTAACTGGCATTAACCTATACCACCTACACCTAAACCGTTAACATTATTTATATGCATAAAAAAATAAATTAATAAATAGCCTAAATATTTTAGATATTTCGAGCAATATAAATGCAATTTTGGAAATGTTAGTTACAAACCTGAATTTTTATTTAGTACCGAGATTATGTAAATAAGATTTTGTAAAACAACTTCTACGCTTTAAAAATACAAATAATTACAACCATCGACGGTTGAAACTTAGAGTTAAAGCATTTTTTGTATTTTACGAATTATAGAACGTTAGTTAAAACGGTATTATATAAGATTAACCTTTAAGCGGTCATAAATAAATCGAATTTATTTGTGGAAATGACTAGCTGCAAATTGAATATATAACTAGTTAGATTTTATTCAATTACGTGTGTAAAAGTTAACAAGAAGTATTCTGGTATAAAGGCATAAATTCTGGGCATTTTGTCGAACTTGGAAATATATATATGTATGTATTATTATGATACTAATAAGTATATTCATTCTTTTTACTACATATTTATTGATATTAAAAAAAAAAAAAAAAAAAAAAAAAAAAAAACTAGTTAAAGTGGAGGGGGGGGGGGACCTTTTTTCCCCTCAAAAAATTGCGACTCTCTAAAGTACAAGAGACATTTTTCGACTTTTTTTTTTTTATAATTTTTAACTTATTAGAAATAGTAAAAAAAGTAGTTAGCATAGGTGAACTCTGCGCAGTTCCCCATCACGTATTTGTTTCCACACATTTTAATTATTATTAAAAACTATCAAAGTGAAATTTACATATCGCATATCGGCAAGAAAAAGGGTGGATGAATTGAGAGTTATAAATGCGACATTTTCCGCGCTCATTGGGGGCAATTTATATGCATTTTTCAAAACATGAACTCAAATTTGCGATTTTAGGTTGATTTCTTTGGAAATCGAAATATTCCAATCACTTCGTTTATCTCTCTCTCTCTCTCTCTCTCTCTCTCTCTCTCTCTCTCTATATATATATATATATATATATATATATATATATATATATATATATATATATATATATAGAGAGAGAGAGAGAGAGAGAGAGAGAGAGAGAGAGAGAGAGAGAGAGAGAGAGATATGATAAGTCTCTATATAGAGATATATGATAAGTCTCTCTCTCTCTCTATATATATATACATATGATAAGTCCCGAAATAATACTCCAAATCGAACCAAATTTGCACAGCGAATTTATCTTATAAATATCCTTGATAAGTTCGTTTACCAAGTTGCTCTACAATTTTGTTTTCAAGTGGCGATGTATGCATAGCCCATGTAAGGGTCTCAACCAATTTTATAAATGAATTTTATCTGCCATAATATTTCCAATAGCTTTTTCTCACCAAAAAATCCCTAACTCCAAACTTTCATCAAAATCGCTATGTCCAATTTCGTGTAAAAAAAAAAGTAGGGATGACAGAGGGCTATCTATTGAAGGTTGGAGCAAAATTTTGAAAGAAATTGGTTAAAGTTGAGATATTATGTCATGTCTACCATGTTGAAAATTTTGTTTTAAGAAAAACGCGAAAGTTTTGAACAAAATTTCAGGCAGCCGCAGCAGGCTACGTCATGGAATGCTTATACAGTAAAACCTCGTTAATGTGAACACGCTTAATGTGAATTGCTTTTAACATGGGCAGTTTCCACAATCCCCGTCAAAATGAAGATTGGTTTCTGAGTTACTGATAGCATGAACTACTGATAATATGAGCAATCAATTTTTTTATTCCCCTTGAGATTCACCCCTCGACTGTATTTTGTAAATCGGCGATTTTAAATTGTCCTTTGTTAATCCATTTTACACACACGAACACACAGTTTTTTTTTTTCCAAAATTTTAGACCAAAATACCTTTTTAATAAATCGTTTAATAATTTATAACATAGTATTTATTTAATGAGAATTTTTATTTTTATATACGTATGCGTGTTCTAATTATCGGTATGTTGATTATTAGCTTGGACTTTATTTACTCGTACATTAAAGTATTTATCGTTAAAAAACTGTTCTCCGTGCGATGGAAACAAGAAATATACAAATAACCCAGCTTTGGTTAATAAAAATATCGTTTTAAGTAAATAAAACAATAGAATAGTAATGTTTATGTAAATAATTTGAGAGTTTCCTAGTACATGAACTGTTTGAACAATGGTTTAAATCAATATTTTTACTTAATTAACGTCTTCTAATTCATATTTTGTATTTCGACCGAAGAAATCTCACTTTGAGTAAATATTACCTTAAACAGAATTTTTCTTCTGTCTTATATTCTTGATTAAAATTAAAGGTTAAGTATAGATTTATTTTTCAAGGAAAACAAGACTTTTTTTTTTTTTTTTTTTTTTTGTGTGTGTGTGTGTGTGTGTGTGTTGTATAACAGATCTTTAGTTCTTTTCTTTTAGTTTCCCTTTTAAAAACAAGTTGGAAATAAATTTTTATATTGTGATTAAGAATGTAAAGGTATTTTTATTTATTTATTTATTTTTTTTTTTTAGACACTTTCAAAACAATTGTGATAGACGATAAATGTGCCAGGTTAGAACTCAAATCAGCCCATTTAGTAGCCGAATGGTTAGTGCTCTTATCTTTAATTACCAAACACAGGGTTCGAATCCCTGTCTAGGCATGGATGTTCGTATAATATATAAACTTTAAGAATATTCATTAACCCCTTAACGCGCGCTGTCCTCGCTGCGAGGACGCAAAATTTAAGATCCAGCTGCAAAAATTCATCCCGGAAATTTTTTAAGCAAAAAGTCACGTTTATAACATATCAGAAAAGGCCGGTTTTTTTTAAACCGTAAAATTCAAAATTTCTTTTAGTTTAATTTAGTTCATGAATTCCGGTGGCAGTATAATTTAAATATTTCAAATTGTCTTGCGCCGCAAAAGGTTAAAAAAAAAAAGTGAACACTGCTAAGAAGAAGCAATATAAGTAAATATTTCGCAATGTATATGTGATAGAATTTACTTTTATAAAGAAGTTAAGCATAAATTCACATCATGCTACACTGTTAAAAATATGTCCTATTTGCTGCTGGAAATTCTCTGTAATTTGAGAAAATACGCGTAACTTACGAAAAATTTACGTTGTCAAGAACGTATTTTCTCACATTACAGAGAATTTCTGGCAGCAAATAGGACATATTTTTTACAGTGTACCTGTACTATTAGTTTCTCAGGTTTTAAATGTTCAAGACTAAGCTTATTGGCTTATCTTAGAATCAATGTTTAAAATTGTCCTTAATAAAACTATTATTTCTGTTATGCCCTAGTATATAGAGAATCTTCTTGATTTTAAAGAAATCTTCCTATTTTTTGAGATTTTTTTTTTCATTATTCCAGCGAAAAGTTGGCAGGTTTCAGAACCTAAAGCATAGGTTTGAAAACAATCTTAAACCATATATCACGGTTAAATTGGTCCCACTGTTTAAAAATTGACCTTTGACTGAATCAAACTAATCAAATTTAGGTTGTTTTCGTCGTCCTAGTCGTTTGGAGTTTTCAATATTTTTCTGGAACTCGTTCTGGTAAGATAGGACCATTTAGAAAGACTTCTACAGAAGACCATGTCATTAGGCCCAATTTCCTTTGCGCAAATACAAAATAATCAGTCTTCACCCACACACCTCAATTTAAACGATTTCTGATTGTGAGTATAAGCGCTATAGAAATTAGATGACTTTGAACAAAATACGATCAACATGCATCACATTATATACTAAACGAAGCACTATGTATCATATATTTGCTGATATTAAATAGCATTTTTAGTCCAAGACAAATTAATACTGATATTTCTAATTCATTCATTCTTTTATTTTCAACGTTTTTTTATACACTCTGCTGTTTTAAATCTTCTCTTTAAAGTCTCGTAATGCACATTTTTATGCGAATTAAATTAATACAAAATTTTTAATTTCTTCTATATGCTATATATTATGTAATGTATTTGGAAACCTTAACGTCTGTTTCTATGCCTTAAATATTGATTATAGACATTTAATGTAAATTTCAAAATTTTGTAAATAAATAAATAAATAAATAAATAAACGGAAAAGGAAAAAAAAAAATAAAAAATAATAATATATATATATATATAATAATCTTACATATAAATTTATAAATAAAATAGTTTATTTATGGACAGTAGCTTTTTGTTTATTTATTTATTTATTTATTTTTCACACATTAAAAGTGATTAGCAACTCTAAGTTCTCATCGAACTCTCTTTAAGGAAATAATAATCTCTAATAATATATGTCTATTATCAATATTTAACGAACTAACGGTGAGTTTAAAGGTTTACGAAACACTCTGTATATACACAATAAAATGTCTGTAATGAAGGTATGACTTGAAACTATTTCCAAAGAAAGGAAGAAAAATTCAGTTGAAATATGGTCAGGGAAGATTCTAAGAATCTTACTGACCTTGTCAGTAGAAGTTCGTGTGAAGATTTTGATTCATCTGGCCTTGGTCAACCGACAGATATATTGGAAATATATGCGCTAAATGGACGAAAACATTTTTTTATGCCACGAAATTGTGAATATTAACAGTGATTTATTACACTCTTGGTCATTAGGGGCGAAATATTTATTATACGATGGGCTGCTTGTACAATATTATGGACCTAAAAAAATCAAGGTTAAATTTAAAATAATTCAAGCAGCACAAAAACAATATTCATTAGGATTATGTCTTCTTCTTCTTTTTTTTTTTTTTTTTCACTTTCTGAACATACGTATGTAAGGAAAGTATTGTAGTCATGTTAAAAATCCATTCATGTCAAAAACTTTGAAATTTTGGTGTAGCTACACGTTTTGAGGTCCCTCAAGTTCATATTTGCTAATTTTAGAGTTATGTATGTATGTGTGTATGTATGTGAGTGAACGTGATAGCGTCTAAACGCTTTGTTAGAATGAACTGGAAGTTGGTACATATGTTGTAGATCACCGTAGCACGGATCCTATTGATTTTGATTAATCTAGGACTCATAGTTTTTTTTACAGGGACACAAAGAAAAATTCTTTATCATTAAGGCCTATGGGCTCAAATTTTTAAAAGTGCGATAGCGTCTAAATGCCTTATTCGATTGAGCTAAAAATTTATTCACATGTTCTAAGTTACCGTTGTAAGAAATGTATAGATTTTGATATTTTAAGAATCATTATTTTGCATATATTTACAAGCGAAATGAAAATGTCTACTTTTTCTTTTATGTATTCCAAGCGAAAAATATGGCTGTACAGTATTTGGGCGGTTTTAGTGGAATACCCTGTATGAGGTAATGAATAATTATAGAAGCAAATTTCCTCACAGTATTTGTCGGCAAGGGGAGGTAATGTACGATTTTAAGTCAGACAAAAAGAGATAATTTTGAAATTTAGGATTTCATGCAATCGCACTTTTTCGGCGTTTATATTATAGTTTATTATCTAGACACTAAGGAAACGGGAATATAAGTTCGCGCAATCTTACAGCTTCAGTCTTAAACATATAATAAAACAGAAATTCAAAGAACAAATTTCCAAATACAGACCACAAAACACCTCAGAAGGAATTGTGATTATATTCTAAAGTTCTTGGCATAATTTCTTAAATACCTAGTCACAAAATTTCTGGACTAGACTTGTTTCAAGTAGTAATTTCTCCCCAATGTCACTAAAAATGTCATCATGGCAAATCCGATGCTGTTATTTCGGCGACATTTAATGTAAGGTACTTTTCCTGTAAATGTTGTTGCACTCCAACAGTATCATCAGTTTTAGAAAACTCTTTCGACGTACTATCTGTGAGTCATTTCCTGCAAAACAAATAACTGTTTACCAATTTGTAACAGCATACGTTTCTCAGTGTATGAGTAGATTCTTGAATATAGTATACGATTTTATTATAATTTTATCGTACTTTTTATTGTAAAATATTATATTGTAATAACACGCAATTATACATATAATCAACTACATGTATAAATTGCTTGCAGGCAGTTAAAGCAACGTATTCAATTTTACAATATTATTCTTCAATTTTCATCTAATTTAAATTACTTATTTCCTGTTTAATTCGGGTCAACTGACCACGAAGGGAGGTTTTCGGCCCAGTTTAAACATCTAATAGGATTTTACTTATTTATGTTTTTATCTCTTCCTGATATTTTGTCATTCGTTATTTGAATTTATCAATGTATAGCAGTTCTTTTAAAGCAGAAAAGAAACGTAATATATATATTTTTAACCCTTTATAGGGCCATTTTTTTCTAGTAATGTTATGCTAAAATATTTTTCGGATTGAGATTGATTTATAAAAAGAAATTAATTTAGCTTATTACCTAAAATTAATTTGATTTTTAAGCTGTTTCCCACCTCCCGCTGGGAGCTATTCAAAGGTAAGACATCATATATTTTGCTTTTGCATTTATTTTTATTTCGCATTGCATTATATATTTTTTGCAAAGTTGACATATGGTCACCAACTTTAGTCAATCGTACGTCATCTGGAACAGTTTTCTTGCTGCTCAGGAAACTTACAGGTTTACGACTTGAAAATCCAGAAATCAGTTGTCGTGCTAGCCGAAGTAGAAAATTTAATTGGTCTCCAAGTACCGAATCTCTTCTACTTACTTTCCAAAGAATGAAGGCATTTACAATTGCCAGATCAATTAGGAAGTACAGGATTTAACATTTAAAAACTAATAAAGTTGGTGGGAAGTATACTTCCCACGGCCTTATAAAGCGTTAACATGTGTTTCGTAATATTATAAAAATAGAATTGTAAATAATAATAATAAATTTTGGAAAATGCTCGTTATTATTATTATTATTGTTTTAATTGGCAAGACACGTAAAAAAAAAAAAAAATTCCTAAATTTCTGAAATGAAGCAGGTAAATTTGTTGTATTTTACTTATTGTTTTCTCAATAACATATAATTATTTCTGATTTTTAATACATAAAATAATTTAAATGCATGCTTTTTAATAACGACAAAATTAAAAGGACATTTAAATTGGATATAACATTAATATTTGTTTTGTTCTTTGCTTTTTCTAATTGTAAATCAACTAACAATTATTATTTTGCAATACGCTTACTATACAGATATTATCCATAGGCCTTTATCGTGCATACTTTCATAATAAATCAACAAAAATTAATTTAAATATGATTGATATGAAAAGTATGACTGATAAATATGTCTATGATGATGATTGATATGACTACGGGAAAAATTAAGTTTATGAGAACACTTAGATCGTTTTCTTGAAAAAAAAAAAAAAAATATATATATATATATATATCCGTGCTTTTTTAAGCATCAAAATTAGATCTAATCGACATAAATCACCGTTCCTTCTTTAACAACTCTCAAGACACTAAGGCGCCTCTTGCATTATTTCTTTATTGGTGGTCCACACGTCTAGAGATGTTAAGGTATCATAAGAAAAATTACTCGTGCAGTTATCTGTGGGGGCGGCCAAGCTTTTGTTTTTGCTTCTAAATTAACCGATGGAGTGTGTGTGTGTGTGGGGGGGGGGGGGGGATTGTTGAATGATGGATTCGTGCCATTTTCGCACCTCTGCCTTCAGACGATTTAAATTCTTGCATTTAATTTCACGTTAAGATCAGTTCAAATTGATCTTAACTTTAACCTGTTAGAGCCATAATATATCTTTTTTTTTTTTTTTTTTTTTTTAAAGAAACACTTTTTTTAATAGAATGATTAATTGTTCTGCACAAAAGGATTTAAATAAAATTAAGAACAAAATATTTCCCCTAATGGAAAAAGTGCGAATGTTGAATAATTTTCTCCCGAAATAGAACACCGCCTCACTGATAAGAATTGATATCATATAGCAGACCGCCCAACTATAATGTTTACAGGTAAGGCCAGACGGAGCCTTTGAATCCATGAGTATGCCATTCTAGGCAACTAACCAGTGGCAGAGTGGTGAGATGCTTGAAGTGTGATAAATTTACTTGAAGGCCCAACATATGTTATAAAAAAAAAAAAAAAAAAAAAAAGTGAGTAATTTTGTAGCTTAAGATTTTCAGGGGGGGGGAGGGATCCTAAGTGTATTTGGTTATTTACATGACTTAAGAGTCAAAAATAGTATTTCAATTTTCTTGTGAACATATCTAATCGGAATAGGTTCAGAAAACGTTGTTCAATTCGCATTATACATATTGGTCATTTTTTCTAAACAATTTGAACACTTTTCTCTCTTTCTTTTTTTTTTTTCTTTTTTTTTTTTAAATTTTAGTACGACATTTCAGTATTAATTTTAGTGCGGATTATTTCTTTCAGACAGTGATTTTGCGTTGTCACCATTTATTGTATACCTTGAATTCGCCAAGATGCCCGCCAATATTCTATTTTACTATTTAATTTCTTAAACTATCTTAAAATATTATGTCAAATCAGTAAAAAATTTTGCATTTATCGGAAGCTACTGATAAGTAAGAAACTCATCCTTAATTGTGTATGTAAAAACCAATTACCGATTTCGGCATCCGAGACCGCCACTATTCATAAATTGAATGGTTTCTGAGTATCAGTTGGCTATATCTTTTGAATAAGTAATGATGCTGGCTTCTGAATATTTGCTGGCTGTTTCTTCTGAATATGTATTGATGATGGCTTCTGAATATTTGTTCGCTATATCTTCTGTATACAACCAACAAATATTTGAAATTTGCCACCGAAATAGCTCGGTCGTTTCTAGCCAAGATGTTTATTTACGTAATTGCGATACTCATTTAATTCATCACCAAAATGACAACAAAAATATAAATTTGCCATGGGGCTCCTATGCTAAAAAAAGCAAAGTAATTTTAAGGAATGAATATAGTAACCGATGCTATTGTATGAAATACAGTTAGTTACTGCATGCCTTTATAGGGGAAAAATAGATTAAAATAAGACTTGTCGTACTAAATTAAATTCTGTTTATAAAGAATGTAAGCAGATTTTTTTATTTATTTAAGGTGATTTTATTATATATATATATATATTGCTTAAGCAATAAAATTCAGCCAGAAAAAAATATATATATTATTTTAATATAAAGAATTTAAGGTATACAGATCTGCCTCAAAAATAATACAAAGGAATGACAAAATGTAAATGTAGAGTTAGCTTGCACCAAATTTATATATACTTTTTACTAGCGTAGAAAGCTCAATTTAAAAAAAGATTGAATTAGTAGTTTCTGATTTTTTTTTTTTTTTTTTTTTTTTTTTTTACAATATTTAAATTGTAAATCTCGATAGATCTAGATAGAATTAAAATTTATATAAACAATAGGGCATGTAGTTGAAAACTTCTTGCAGTGTTTAATTTTTATACAAGTTTAAATTAGGGCTGTGCCGATTAATCGATTAATCGGTTCGGTTAATCGATCAATGCCTTGTCCCGATCAATTTTTTTAATCGAGTTAATCGGCTCGATTAATTGGATTAAAAATTTTCAAAATCCGATTAAAATTTTCAAGCCACGAATTAAAGTAAACATGCTGTACGGACTACAAAATATTTTTTCACATATTTTGCTAACAAACATTCTAAGGAACATCCATCAAATAATGAAAAAGCAAATAAATGAATAAAAATAAAACATCTCAAAAAAAGTTGTTGCACTTTTGTTGATAGAGAAAAGGGCGAGGACAATTATTAAGCAAAATCCGCTTCATGTGCATGCTGGAGCAACACTACCTGTAGCTTTCTACAGAAAGTATTGGCTAGGGCAAAAGTATTTTCAGAAACAAGAAGTTTTAAAAAAAATGGAAATGCTCAAGATTAAAAAAAAAAAAAAAAAAAAAAAAAGAGAGAGAGAGAGAGAGAGAGAAAGGATTGAGATTTCCACTATCCTTCTGTTGGAGGAAGTGTCAACAGAGTTTCACAATCTTTAAGCGTTTATTGTCTGTTCAGTATTGCTGAAGAAGAATCAGAAAATAACATTCTGTGTTCTAGTCCGAAGTGGCAAAGAAGAACTGAGATATAAAAACAATGAAGAAATTGAGATTTTTTTATAATAATGATATGGAATTTTGAGAATTCATTTAAAAATAGTGACAAGCGAGATGGACAAGGCCTGCAAATATAAAACTAAAATATGTGTATATTCATTTAATATTTCTTTCAAAATTAATTAAAAATTTTTTTATTAAAAAAAAATTAAATGAGCAAAAACATTTATATAAAATTAACACTTAAAGTCACCAATTATTACTCTGAAAATTGATTTAAATTTCAGCTATGAAACTGATATAATCGATCAGACAAAAATTTTTGATTAAAAGAAAAAAAATATTCAGTCAATCGTATGAATAAAATAATAATATAGAGAATTTATTTTTTAGAATATAAAAGTAATAATAAATATAAGTTATTTTTCAGCTGTATTAACGAATAAAAAGTTTATTTAAGAAGGAATATATTAGGAATATATTTTTTCATTATTTATTTGCATGTTTATTATTATTACTATTTATTGTTAAAATGAACTAGTTAAATTAAAATAAATAAATACACAATATGAGAGTTTTATTCATTATTCAAATAAAATTATATAAAGAAAAATGAAGACCGATAAAAAATCCGATTAATCGATTAATGAAATACGATTAACTCAGTTAAAACTATTAATCGATTCCCACCCCTAGTTTAAATGAGTTAATATTTAGGAGAGGAGCTTAAGAAAGCCACACTTTCAAAAAAAAAAAAAAAAAAAAAAAAAAGACACACATGTAAAATTTGTAATGATTAGTATAAAGGATTTAAGTCCAAAAATGTCGATTTTGAGTTAAGTACATAGACAGACCCAGAAAAAAATTCTCTATTGATTGGAATAAAGGATTTAAATCCATGTCATTTAGTCTTTGAGAAAATCCATTGGTAAAAAAAGATTCAAGTCAGAAATTTAGCATTAATCTTTGTATAAAATATTTAATTCAATTTTCTTCCTTTATTAAATGAAGGTTGACAATCACTGAACGGTATAAAGGGTATAAATCAACCTAATCCCTTTTTCCTAATCGATTCTTCTGATTAGTTTTTAGTTAGTTTAACTTTATTTTTCGTCTCCTGAAAAATCAAGAATATGGACTTTTATACTTATCAGTACATAAATGTTAAAATGGTTTTGGCTAAAGATTTTTTTTTTTTCAAAATATCAGAAAGTATCTCTTGAGATTGTAAAAGGATAAGCTTTTGTGATGGGAGGAAAAAAGACAGAGATAATTTAAGGCCTATTTGAATCAAAGTTGTTTAAAGTAAAATTTATTTCATTAATATGATTATCATCCGTTTGAAGCTACATTATTCCCAGCCTTGATTGTGATTTACAAAAAAATTAGTCAAAATTTAGATTCATTTAGTAGCAACATGTAAGTTTTCATCTTTTTGATGCCTTTTAATCATTCGTTTGAATTTGTCGGTCGAACTCTGAAACACCCTGTGTTTCAGAGTTGATATTATGAACAACATCTTTTAAACAAGCAAAAATAACACATTTCTCTCATAATAATACATTTCCCTAAACTAAATAAATAAATAAGAATTTCACTTCAGAGTACAATGTGTTAAATTTTCATCTCTTCTGCAAGTTTTAAAATTAATACGTTTAATTTTTTTTTTAGAATATACATACTCTGCAATTAATTGCTCTAGAATGTTGAAAATGATATTCGTGCAATGTGTTTAGAGAATAAAGTTTTTTCGTGCAGTATGTTGTTGCGTGCAGGCGATATCTTTTACAAAAATCGATATAGCTTTTGCTGTAACCTAATAATAGCATTTTAAATTTGTAAATAAGTTGTTATGCTATCATTTTAAGGTTTCGTTTCGTAAACAGAAAGATTGTTCTGTTTTTTAAATTTTATTACATCGACATGATTTTCTTAGCCGCATCTATCTTTTCTGTTTCATGTATGCTAAAATAACTTACTGATACTTATTTACATGTTGACAGATATATTAACTATTTCATAAAATTATCTTAAAACAAAATTATCAGAATCAGTATCATATTACTTTCTTCTATACATAACAAAAGTGTTAGATTTGTAAAAAATTTCAACTTCCCGTTTTCGATGGGTTCATTTTGAGTTGTCTTGAAAATAATTTTGACCATCTTAAAAAATAAATAAAGAAAGAAAAATTCTGTCTTTGTTAGAATTTAATTTATATATTGCTCGTTTAATAATAAAATGCCTTTTTTGCATGAAGTCGGTAATAGTTTCCATTGCATATTCATTGCCCCCTAAAATATTTTCTTTCTCTACTCAACGTGTGTTCAGAAACTACACATCCACTTATAACAGCAAACTTAGTTACAAGAATACATACATCGCAACGCCCCATTCATACACCGTCACTTTTGCGCTGTGAATAAGTACGTCAGTACAATAATGTTTTGCGGTATTTTTACAACTTCTTGTATCCAGTCAGATTGGGCTGTGTAAAGTATGTCCCTGAGACAAGAATACTATTGTGAAGTTACATGCTTGCACCAGTGCAATGTATAGTATGCGATGGTGCACTTCATGTCACAGGGTAAAATAAAGGGTATTTCAACGTTTGTACAACATCCCCGAGATGTGTATATGGATGGAATTTTAGTGTGACTGCCTACGATCTTGCCAATGTCACATTGCGATGTGTTTTCTACGTTGTAGGGATCAAATTGTGCTGTGTGGAAAGTACTTACCACAGATAAAAACATTATTAAATAATATCTGTATAATATTTTTCTAACGTGGTCCAGTTACGATTAATTTTTTTTAGAAACGATACGATACTGACTTAATAAAATACGCAAGGATAAAAAAATAATACATAAGCAATATTTAAGCACGCGGACTCAATTCAGTAATTTAATAATAAAAAAAAAAGGCGACATTTGTCTGATGAGATCATTTTATTGAAAATGTATTTTTAAAAATTGCATTTTTACAATCTATTGTAAGCGTCATTTTAAATCTAGAAATATTTTAATGATATAAGCCCCATATGAACTTTTGTCATAAATTGACTAAAAAACGCAATAATAAAAAGTGTAATCAAAATAGGTACTAAGTTTTTTTAAAGCCAAAATTATGCCAAAATAAATTAATAAAAATGTATCGCCAACATGGCGACAAAAATTAGGTCGTCAAACATGAATTTTATTTTTAAGCCTTTTGTGAATGATATTGGTTTGATTATCATTAGCATTTCACTTCGCAGTATTAATTTGTTTCTAATAATAATTTGGCTTCTGATGAATCAAAATTGGGTGGGAAAATTGGCCTAAGGTTTATGAGTTTCAAATTTTAAAGGTAAATAAGAAAATGAATAAAGTGCGAAGGTTTCGCACGGGTTTGCTTTTTGCTACTAATAATTATTATTATTAATTCACAATTCACTGCCCGACTACCGTAGGTAATGGTAGTGTTGCATTTTTTAAAATGGTACTTCTGAGAAAATTGTAACCATCATAGAAAATAAGAATGAAATGTGTAACATAACATGATATACTCTCAAGCTTACTTATTATACAGCAGTTACTTTTCATTTGATTTTATTTTCAATATACTGTCTGTCACAGTTTCTTATGATGAATTAATATTTTTGTTTGTTTGCTAACCATTAGTATTTTAATTAAAATTTTCTTCAGTGCGATATTTGTGTGGTATATTTATCAGCAGTTGACATCAGGGATGGAACACGGACGCAGAACTCATACCACTATCAATGTAAGAAAATTTTCTACTTCTTAAATCAACGATACTTTTCGTTGAGAAATTTCTTAAACAAATACCGGCATGAATTCTGCGCCCGTATTCCATCCCTGCATTATTACTAATTACATTGAATAACAAAAGTGTGAGGTTAAATCAAAAAGAAATAAATTTTTTTATTTGGTTGTTGATATTCCTATATAATCTGGAGTAAAAAATATTAAAAAAAAAGTTAAAATTATCTGGAAATTTTTCAGCTATCGCACAGCCCTCTGGATTTCACTATGATTTATTTTTGAATCGCGTATTCTTGCATACATTTTTTCGCGTTTTGTAAAAATTGAATTTCTATATTCAAAAGAAGAAAGTACACGTTTTGTAAAAATTTTGGATTTCAGGTTTTCGATCGCTTAACACGTTTTGTGAGATCTAGAACACGGCTTGACCATTTTTAGAGAATATCTGTTTGTATGTGTGTGTGGCAAAAGTTTTGTGGCAACTCTAACTCTATATAAATTGGTTAAAAATAACACTTTAAACACTTAAATATTTTCATTAAAAAAACTATACTTTAATTAAAAACATAATAAAAATTTTACAATTATATTTAGTCGAAGCTTTTCGCCCAGCTTGTCTGAGCATCATCAGGACAGATTAAAAACAGAAGTTTGACAAATGCAGCACGACATAATCATTATATAATAAAAAGTCACAGTACAGTTACAGTTAATTTCGATCAGTCAGTCCTCAAGTTACAAAAGAATTTTTTAGTTGAAGCTTTTTAGGGTCACTTATAGAACAACTTGATGTATGGAAAAAACTTGCATATAGTTGAAGTTTCACAGGGATACCATGGAGAATCATAGTTACTGAGGAACTTGCATGGAACTTCATCGGGAAGTATCTGGAGAGGCGTAGTAGCAACAGGATACATAACGAAGAGAACCAAAACACAATCTGAATGCTGCAATACTGAAGTAGGTTAGTGCTTATTGGAGTAACATTGGAGCCACCAGAGGACTTGAATAACTGAAAACTTTTTGGAGAGGCAGGTCTAACAGGAACATTATCCGGAGGTCCAGAGTGGTTGATAGCTATGGTTATTTTAACCTACTGAGAAATACAGTCCACTGAAAAGAGAATTAGATTGAATACACTGATGGAAAAAAAAAATCCCAACACCAAGAAAAAATTATTGTACAGTAATGAAATTTCAGCAATACATTTGTCTAGGTAACATATTTAATTGATTAAAGTTTCAAGATCACAGGTAGAGCCATTGGCGAGAAGAGCCATTTCAAATGTGAAATGTTGGTACATTAGTAACTGGTGTAACCGCCAGAATTTTGAATGCAAGCATGCAAACGTGCATGCATTGTGTCGTACAGGTGTCGGATATCAGTTTGTGGGATGGAGTTCCATGCCTGTTGCACTTGGGCGGTCAATGCAGGGACAGTTAATGCTGGTTGTGGATGACGCTGGAGTTGTCGCCCAATGATGTCCCATACGTGCTCGATTGGAGAAAGATATGGTGATCTAGCAGGCCAAGGCAACATGTCGACACTCTGTAGAGCATGTTGGGTTACAACAGCGGTATAAGGGCGAGCGTTATCCTGTTGGAAAACACCCCCTTGAATGCTGTTCATGAATGGCAGCACAACAGGTTGTATCACTAGACTGACGTACAAATTTGCAGTCAGGGTGCGTGGGATAACCACGAGAGTGCTCCTGCTGTCATACGAAATTGCTCCCCAAACCATAACTCCAGGAGTAGGCCCTGTGTGTCTAGGCCGCAGACAGGTCGCTAGCAGGCGTTCACCTGGCCTCCTTCTAACCAACACACGGCTATCACTGCGACCAAGGCAGAACCGGCTTTCATCAGAAAACACAACAGATCTCCACTCCGCCCTCCAATGAGCTCTAGCTTGACACCACTCATGTCGCAAACGGCAGTGGTTTGGAGTCAGTGGAATGCACGCTACAGGGCGTCTGGCTCGGAGCTGTCCTTGAAGTAACTGATTTGTAACAGTTCGTTGTGTCACTGTGGTGCCAACTGCAGCTCGAATTTCAGCTGCAGACGCAGTACGATTAGCCACAACCATACGCCGAACACGGCGGTCTTCCCTCTCAGTAGTGCCACGTGGCCGCCCGGAACCCGGTCTTCTTGAGGCAGTACCTTCCCTTGACCACTGCGTCCAACACTCATGCACAGTGGATACATTCCTGCCAAGTCTTTCTGCAATATCGCGGAAAGAAAACCCACCTTCTCGTAGCCCTACTACACGACCTCGTTCAAACTCAGTGAGCTGTTGATAATGGTTTCTTCGTCTTCTTAGAGGCATCCTTGACTAACATTAACCCACTACGTCAAATCTCAACTGTAAATAACGATCACGAACCTTACAGCGCTTATTTAAAGCAAACCTCATTTGCATGTTCATAGTGTCGCTACTAGCGCCACACTTATGCGCGTAGCTCGAAATTTGAATCGACGTCATCTTTCAGATGTATAAGCACGCCTACCAAATTTCGTTTATCTAGCACAGCTCCTTCCTGGTGTTGGGATTTTTTTTTTCCATCAGTGTATATGGTTGAATTAGGAAATTCCATATTTTTGTTAAGAAAGCAGCATCTTTAGTATTAATTGAAGTATTGTACTTTATAATACTGACAGCTTCTGAAACCATTAATTCTGAAATACTTGGTGGAAAAGAGATGATAGTTGCTTGATCCCAACGAGTTCTAGCTGAGTTATCGTAAAGAAAATTAACCAAGGCAGATGACACGTGGTTTTAAATATCTCTTTATGAGATGTGATTTCCTCTATATAAATTGATTTGTAGTTGCACCTTGACATGAATTTGTGCCTATCATTTTTTGATGAAAATCTCCCAATAGCATTGACATCCTATATTTTCTAAATATTTATCATGGCATTATAGGACAAAATTGCATATAAATGGGCACAATGAAATTCATTTTTAACTATTAATTATTTTAAAAATATAGAAGAATTTTTTTAACAATTAATTATTTTAAAAATATAAAAGACATTTTATAATGGTTACAACATACTAGTGTCTTCTTGATTTAGAGGAAAATTTAAATTAATTCGCTTCAATAACAAAGTTAATTTATACCATCAAAATTATAATCAACCAAAACGAATCAGTTGATTAATTTATTAATTTAAAAGGTTGAATACATATTAAAATTAGGTTAGTCATGTTAAATTAATATGGCCTAGCCTATTCTACTAAGTTCATTTCGTTGCATTAATTTAGGCAAGATAGTTTAACTAGTAGAATGACATCAACTAAATTATTAATTAAGCCAACGTGTTAAATATCTGTAGGTGTTAATAATGCATAAAATTGTATTTTGGGTGCTTTTTTGAATAATAAATATGACAGTTGCCGACCCAGTATTATGAAGGTTATGAGAATTCAAAAATTTAATATCTACGCACGTGTAATGCAAAAATTGAAATTAAGTAAATTCCTTACTTCAATGAAACATGTAGATCTACCAAAAATGAAGGATAAGTATATTCACGATTATAGTATCTTTATTTACTTCTATAATTATAGAAGAAAGTGCTGGATTTGTAAAAACTTTCAGCTTTTTATTTTCGAGGGAAATACACGTTCTGTGATGACTTTAAAATGATTTGACCATTTTTAGAAAATGTCCATCCGTCTGTCTTCGTGTTACAAATTTTGTAGCAGCTCTAAATCAAGATCTAATGCTCGGAATTTCATTATATATATATATATATATATATAGTTGCACCTTGATATAAATTAAGGTCCATGAACTGTTGGTTCATATCATCCGACATGTGACGCTGTTATGCTGTGATTTTTTTTCATTTTTGAAGACTATAATCCGAGCAACTATAGTCTATAAATTCACAAAACTTCCGGTGTAAGAGGACCGTTATGAAAATCTGTTCTGATTTAACTTGAGTGCATTTAAGCCGATAGGTGGTACTGCTGTGATGCAATTCTTTCTGTTTATAGAAAGATATATCTCAGCTTTTATAGCTTTGAAACGATCCAAATGTGCGAAATGATCATTATGAAAAATAATGCTAATTTAATTTGGGTGTATATGAGCTGATAGGTGTCGACCCTGTTACTCCTCTTCTGCGATTTTCCAGATGGCTACATCTCAGCATTAATTGGTTAAAATTTCACCAAACAAAATTTGTAAAATCTTTTTTTTTTTTTTTTTTTTTTTTTCGGGAAACTATAGTTAAAATTCTGTGCATATTAATCGGTAGGTTGATCTGTTTTATAGAATGATTTTAAAAAGTTTTGTTCTCGCCACAACATATAACTCGGGACCTCAATGTAGACTGTTGGCTTTCACATCAACACAATCACACTTAGCCACAGATTTTTAAAACATACTAGTTTTATAAATCTTTCTGTAAGACTCGGGATTAAGGTTCTTATGTCAAAAACTTGTCAAAAATAACTTACTTTGCTTGTTCCTCCCACCTTTCTTTTAATAGTTAGTGCTTTTATTTTTTTAACAACGCTACATTACTGACTCATTAATGTAATTAATGTATTTTAGTTTTATATTGCATTAATAATTAATGTAATTAAGTTATAATTAATTACATTTTATAATTTAGATTATTTATTTGTCAAGGAAAAGTACAAAAGATATTTAAGCTAAAAAGTACATTTTACATTTTCATATATATATATTTTTGTATTTATGGATTCATGTTGTTATAGATAATGTTACCGATCTAAATAATACTCTGAGTTTTTTATTTCATCCTCATTCTTTAAATTTGACTAGCTAAAGGGGTTAGTATTCAGTGACGGATTATAAGCTACAGTGGCGGATCTAAGGGGGGGGGGGGCTAAGGGGCTAAAGCTCCCCCCCCCCCCCCAAAAAAAAATAAAAAAAAAATCACTGCCATTCACAATTGAATATTACAACTGTAAATTTCTCATTGATCTGGAATAACATGTTGAAAAATCTTAGCCCCCCCCCCCCTCATTCAAAAAAAAAAAAAAAAAAAAGTTAAGTTCTGGATCCGCCACTGATAAGCTACCTAAAAATGTTTGATGCACCTAAATATTTGATTTTTCACATAAACATTACACAAATCATAATTACAATATTTTTTTTTAATTTTTAATCTTTAAAATTCATTTACTATTTTGAGTAAACAAAGTAACTATTTAACAGGAGTTGAAAAGAGGGTCATTCTTTTCTCTTACAGAAATTTGTCTCATTATTAAACGAGATAACCATAAATATAAGATTAACACACACATTTATGTGTGTAATAATAATAATAATAATAACTAGTGGATCTGCAGATCAGGAGCCTCAACGTCCTATTTACATCAGACATTATTCAATAGGTCATTTTTATTTATTCCTTATTATATAATCGTATATATTGATTCGATCGACTTGTTACCATAATGAGATACATTCCTGAGGGGGGCTGCCGCCCCCCTCAACCCCCCGCTATGTCTCTATTCGCATATCTTATAAAGTGTTACGGAATTGTAAATAATTGCATTTATTTTTGTATCAATTCTTTCAAAGAAGTTTAGTAAAGTTAATAAAATGCTAACTTTGTGCATTTTTAGTCGTTTTAGCGTTAAAACAGCCTAATTTTCCCTTAAAAACATATAAAAAAGCTCCAATAAGGGAAGAAATGGATTTGGCGCCAAATTTGGCGACTGTTTCCCTCCTTGGCGATTTTTTTGGCGACCTTTGCGAGAAAATCCTTATTAGGGATATACCAAATATGGAAGCTCTAATCTCATTATGAGATATGAGAATTTTCCAGAACAGTCTGTGTTCGATAGAAAAGTATAAAAGGAGCATTTTTTCGCCAAGGCAGTCAGTCTCAGATCTGTGTCAGTTTCGTGAAATTCTTGCTTTGCTTTGAGCCTCTTTAGATGAGACTTTCTTTATGTGTTATTGCTAAATAGTTTGTACCGTTGTTTTGCTGTTAACGGCTGTTGTTTAAGCTGTGTTTACTGGTTGAATTGAAGCTGATACTTGGTTTATAGACCTGTATTTTTCTGGAACTTCCTGTGAATACATCACTGAATTTTTGCAAGTTTTGCCTTTCATTCTCGGACAACTTACGGACCCCCAAGTACGCAACAATATGTATTCTTAATGAACGACGGTCTTGTATTATTTCCCTGAAATTCATAAATACCAAATATTATAACTCCAAATTTCATACAAAAAAAAAAAAAAAAAAAAAAAAATTACATAGCATATCGGAAATATTTTGCGTAACCTTTAAACTAATTTCCAATTCTATGCCCACAATTATCAACAAGAAAACATGCTTTTAAAATTCTAACATAAATTCATTATATTTGATGGGGTGTAACCATGTTAAAATAAACTTTTAAGAAATATCGACTATAGACCGTAATAGTACGAAATTATTTTATATATCCCGGAAAAGTAGCCACAGTCATTATAAACGCCAATAATAAGAATAAACTTAATTAATTATAACTCATTAATTTTTCAAACTAATTTGACATCATTCGGATGATTACAGTACATACTCGGAATTATTTTGTGTGATCCCATAAATTATTTAGTCTATACATAACCTTTTTTAAGAGTAAACATAATTTTAAGCATCTTTATAATGTATGATAATTTTATTAAGTTCAATGCAGCATAAACGCATTAAAGTGCGCTCTTAAATAAAAGTTTGTCCATAGGCTCTAATGCTACGAAATTCTTTTGCGTGTCTCTGTAAACAAACCATAAACATTCTATACACCTGTAAAAACTATTCAGCTTACTTTGCGTTTAAAATTAATAATTGTTCCAAATTTAACATCGTTTGGATGACTACGTGACATTGTCAGAACAATTTTGTAAGGTCCTGTACATTAATTAGAAAGCTTAAGAGCACATATTTTCTTCAAACAACATAAGTTTAAACATTTTACTCACGTACGCTAGTTTAATTTTCTTGATTGCAAAGTAAAGATGTTAAAATGCGTTTAAACGCAATTCACCTCATACGCCGTAATGTGAAGTATTTTGGCGTGTCCCTGTCTACAATGCATACAATCCATAAAAAGTATAGGCCTAAAAAAATAAATAGCTATTTCTATACCGAGCCTGAATATATGTGTCAATTTGCAAATCAATCGGGGAATTTTTGCGGCCGCTATTGCGGTACATACAAATTCTTCCCATAGGCCGTAATGATAAAAAAAATTTGGCGTGTCCCTGTACACGAACTGCAAATGGAATGCACACCCAAAACTATACAGCTAATTTCGTGGGGATCATGAACATGTGTACTAAATTTCAAGTCAATAGCGTGATTTTTGCGGCCGCTATCGCACGACAGACAGACAGACAGACAGACAGACGGACAGACGGAACACAAAATCCTTTTGAGTCTCAACAGAGGCCCTCCACTGAAGTTTCGGTAAAAATTCGAAGTCAATAGCTTGATTTTTGCAGTGGCTATCGCGGTACATACAGATTCTTCCCATAGGCCGTAATAATGGAATGACTTTGGCGTGTCCCTGTACACGAACTACAAATGGAATATACACCTAAAACTATACAGCTAATTTCGTTGGGCTCACGAATATGTGTACCAAATTGCAAGTCAATAGCGTGATTTTTGTGGCCGCTATCGCACGACAGACAGACAGACAGACGGACAGACGGAACACAAAATCCTTTTGAGTCTCAACAGAGGCACTCCACTGAAGTTTCGGTAAAAATTCGAAGTCAATAGCTTGATTTTTGCGGTGGCTATCGCGGTACATACAGATTCTTCCCATAGGCCGTAATAATAGAATGACTTTGGCGTGTCCCTGTACACGAACTACAAATGGAATACACACCTAAAACTATACAGCTAATTCCGTTGGGCTCATGAATATGTGTACCAAATTGCAAGTCAATAGCGTGATTTTTGTGGCCGCTATCGCAATACATACAAATTCCTCCCTTAGGCCGTAATGATAAGAAAAACTTTGGCGTGTCCCTGTATACAAACTACAAATGCAATATATACCAAAAACTATACAGCAGATTTCGTGGAGCTCATGAACATGTGTACCAAATTTCAAGTCAATAGCGCTATTTTTGCGGCCTCTACCGCGATACATACAAATTCCTCCCATAAGCCGTAATGATAAGAAAAACTTTGGCGTATCCCTGTATACGAACTACAAATGGAATACATACCAAAAACTATACAGCTAATTTCGTGGGGCTCATGAACATGTGTACCAAATTTCAAGTCAATAGCGCTTTTTTCGCGGCCGCTATCGCGATACGTACAAATTCCTCCCATAGGCCGTAATGATAAGAAAAACTTTGGCGTGTCCCTGTACACGAACTACAAATGGAATACATACCAAAAACTATACAGCTAATTTCGTGGGGCTCATGAACATGTGTACCAAATTTCAAGTCAATAGCGCTAATTTTGCGGCCGCTATCGCGCGACAGACAGACAGACGGACAGACAGACAGACAGACAGACAGACACAGCCCAAAACCGTTTTGAGTCTCAATGTAGGGCCTCCACTGACGTTTCGGCAAAAATTGGAGTGACTCCCACTCCACTCGACTTTCTAAACATTAAGTAATTAACGGTTGTATGAATAAGTTAGTGTAAGGGAAGTAGTTAAACAAACAAAAGAGAATAAATATTACTAGTGGATCTGCAGATCAGGAGCCTCAACGTCCTATTTACATCAGACATTATTCAATAGGTCATTTTTATTTATTCCTTATTATATAATCGTATATATTGATTCGATCGACTTGTTACCATAATCAGATACATTCCTGAGGGGGGCTGCCACCCCCCTCAACCCCCCGCCATGTCTCTATTTGCATATCTTATAAAGTGTTACGGAATCGTAAATAATTGCATTTATTTTTGTATCAATTCTTCAAAGAAGTTTAGTAAAGTTAATAAAATGCTAATTTTGTGCATTTTTAGTCGTTTTAGCGTTAAAACAGCCTAATTTTCCCTTAAAAACATTTAAAAAAGCTCTAATAAGGGAAGAAATGGATTTGGCGCCAAATTTGGCGACTGTTTCCCTCCTTGGCGATTTTTTTTGGCGATCTTTGCGAGAAAATCCTTATTAGGGATATACCAAATATGGAAGCTCTAATCTCATTATGAGATATGAGAATTTTCCAGAACAGTCTGTGTTCGATAGAAAAGTATAAAAGGAGTATTTTTTCGCCAAGGCAGTCAGTCTCAGATCTGTGTCAGTTTCTTGAAATTCTTGCTTTGCTTTGAGCCTCTTTAGATGAGACTTTCTTTATGTGTTATTGCTAAATAGTTTGTACCGTTGTTTTGCTGTTAACGGCTGTTGTTTAAGCTGTGTTTACTGGTTGAATTGAAGCTGATACTTGGTTTATAGACCTGTATTTTTCTGGAACTTCCTGTGAATACATCACTGAATTTTTGCAAGTTTTGCCTTTCATTCTCGGACAACTTACGGACCCCCAAGTACGCAACAATATGTATTCTTAATGAACGACGGTCTTGTATTATTTCCCTGAAATTCATAAATACCAAATTTCATAACTCCAAATTTCATACAAAAAAAAATTACATAGCATATCGGAAATATTTTGCCTAACCTTTAAACTAATTTCCAATTCTATGCCCACAATTATCAACAAGAAAACATGCTTTTAAAATTCTAACATAAATTCATTATGTTTGATGGGGTGTAACCATGTTAAAATAAACTTTTAAGAAATATCGACTATAGACCGTAATAGTACGAAATTATTTTATATATCCCGGAAAAGTAGCCACAGTCATTATAAACGCCAATAATAAGAATAAACTTAATTAATTATAACTCATTAATTTTTCAAACTAATTTGACATCATTCGGTTGATTACAGTACATACTCGGAATTATTTTGTGTGATCCCATAAATTATTTAGTCTATACATAACCTTTTTTAAGAGTAAACATAATTTTAAGCATCTTTATAATGTATGATAATTTTATTAAGTTCAATGCAGCATAAACGCATTAAAGTGCGCTCTTAAATAAAAGTTTGTCCATAGGCTCTAATGCTACGAAATTCTTTTGCGTGTCTCTGTAAACAAACCATAAACATTCTATACACCTGTAAAAACTATTCAGCTTACTTTGCGTTTAAAATTAATAATTGTTCCAAATTTAACATCGTTTGGATGACTACGTGACATTGTCAGAACAATTTTGTAAGGACCTGTACATTAATTAGAAAGCTTAAGAGCACATATTTTCTTCAAACAACATAAGTTTAAACATCTTACTCACGTACGCTAGTTTAATTTTCTTGATTGCAAAGTAAAGATGTTAAAATGCGTTTAAACGCAATTCACCTCATACGCCGTAATGTGAAGTATTTTGGCGTGTCCCTGTCTACAATGCATACAATCCATAAAAAGTATAGGCCTAAAAAAATAAATAGCTATTTCTATAGCGAGCATGAATATATGTGTCAATTTGCAAATCAATCGGAGAATTTTTGCGGCCGCTATTGCGGCACATACAAATTCTTCCCATAGGCCCTAATGATAAAAAAAATTTGGCGTGTCCCTGTACACGAACTGCAAATGGAATGCACACCCAAAACTATACAGCTAATTTCGTGGGGATCCTGAACATGTGTACCAAATTTCAAGTCAATAGCGTGATTTTTGCGGCCGCTATCGCACGACAGACAGACAGACGGACAGACGGAACACAAAATCCTTTTGAGTCTCAACAGGGGCCCTCCACTGACGTTTCGGTAAAAATTCGAAGTCAATAGCTTGATTTTTGCAGTGGCTATCGCGGTACATACAGATTCTTGCCATAGTCCGTAATAATAGAATGACTTTGGCGTGTCCCTGTACACGAACTACAAATGGAATACACACCTAAAACTATACAGCTAATTTCGTTGGGCTCATGAATATGTGTACCAAATTGCAAGTCAATAGCGTGATTTTTGTGGCCGCTATCGCACGACAGACAGACAGACAGACGGACAGACGGAACACAAAATCCTTTTGAGTCTCAACAGAGGCCCTCCACTGAGGTTTCGGTAAAAATTCGAAATCAATAGCTTGATTTTTGCGGTGGCTATCGCGGTATATACAGATTCTTCCCATAGGCCGTAATAATAGAATGACTTTGGCGTGTCCCTGTACACGAACTACAAATGGAATACACACCTAAAACTATACAGCTAATTCCGTTGGGCTCATGAATATGTGTACCAAATTGCAAGTCAATAGCGTGATTTTTGTGGCCGCTATCGCGATACATACAAATTCCTCCCATAAGCCGTAATGATAAGAAACACTTTGGCGTGTCCCTGTACACGAACTACAAATGGAATATACACCTAAAACTATACAGCTGATTCCGTTGGGCTTATGAATATGTGTACCAAATTGCAAGTCAATAGCGTGATTTTTGTGGCCGCTATCGCGATACATACAAATTCCTCCCTTAGGCAGTAATGATAAGAAAAACTTTGGCGTGTCCCTGTATACGAACTACAAATGGAATACATACCAAAAACTATGCAGCTAATTTTGTGGGGATCATGAACATGTGTACCAAATTTCAAGTCAATAGCGTGATATTTGCGGCCGCTATCACACGACAGACAGACAGACAGACGGATAGACGGAACACAAAATCCTGTTGAGTCTCAACAGGGGCCTTCCACTGACGTTTCTGCAAAAATTGGAAGTCAATAGCTTGATTTTTGCGGTGGCTATCGCGGTACATACAGATTCTTCCCATAGGCCGTAATGATAGAATGACTTTGGCATGTCCCTGTACACGAACTACAAATGGAATACACACCTAAAACTATACAGCTAATTTCGTTGGGCTCATGAATATGTGTACCAAATTGCAAGTCAATAGCGTGATTTTTGTGGCCGCTATCGCAATACATACAAATTCCTCCCTTAGGCCGTAATGATAAGAAAAACTTTGGCGTGTCCCTGTATACGAACTACAAATGGAATATATACCAAAAACTATACAGCTGATTTCGTGGAGCTCATGAACATGTGTACCAAATTTCAAGTCAATAGCGCTATTTTTGCGGCCTCTACCGCGATACATACAAATTCCTCCCATAAGCCGTAATGATAAGAAAAACTTTGGCGTGTCCCTGTATACGAACTACAAATGGAATACATACCCAAAACTATACAGCTAATTTCGTGGGGCTCATGAACATGTGTACCAAATTTCAAGTCAATAGCGCTTTTTTTGCGGCCGCTATCGCGATACGTACAAATTTCTCCCATAGGCCGTAATGATAAGAAAAACTTTGGCGTGTCCCTGTACACGAACTACAAATGGAATACATACCAAAAACTATACAGCTAATTTCGTGGGGCTCATGAACATGTGTACCAAATTTCAAGTCAATAGCGCTAATTTTGCGGCCGCTATCGCGCGACAGACAGACAGACAGACGGACAGACAGACAGACACAGCCCAAAACCGTTTTGAGTCTCAATGTAGGGCCTCCACTGACGTTTCGGCAATAATAGGGTGTTTGAGTACTTTTCTGCATATAGTATGTTGTAAACGCTATTGCCTGTTTAAATGATTTGAGCCCCATAGATCATAATGATAAAAAATTTTTCGTTATGTCCCTGTGAAAATCTGTAAGTGCTAGACACACTAAAATCTATACCGTTCGTGCAACGGTGACCTGTATGTATGTACATGTATGTAAATTTTCATTTCATTCGGATGACGCGTTTAGACGTTATAGCACTTTAAATAATTCCATAATGAGTCCATAAGCCACAATGATAAAGAAATTTTTAAATGCTAAATTCACCAAAATTGATACAGTTCGTGGGACAATGATCTATAACATGTATATAAATTTTCAGCTTTATCGGGTGAGGCGCTGTCGCATTTTGAAGAATTTGAGCCCATAGGGCATAGTGATAAAGAATTTTTAGTTATGCCCTTGTAAAAAGTACTATAATTGCTAAATTCACCGAAATCAATAGGATTCGTGCTACGGTGACTGAAACATGTGTATAAAATTTCAGCTCAGACGAATAAGGCATTTAGACTCTATCGCATTTTAAAAAATTTGGGCCCATAGGCCATAATGATAAAGAATTTTTCTTTGTGTCACTGTAAAAAAAAAAAAAAACATTAAGGGCTAGATACACCAAAATAAATCAATAGGGTTCGTGCTACGGTGACCTATAACATATGTGCCAACTTTCAGCTCATTGTAACAAAGCGTTTAGACGCTATCGTGTTCACTCGCATGCATGCATACATCAGCGTAAAAATAGCAAAACCGAACTCAGGGAACTTCAAAACGGGCCGAAACGCCAAAATGTCAGTTTCGGATTTTTGACATGATTACAATACTTTCCTTACATATCTATGTTCTGAAAGTAAAAAGGAGGAGGCGGGAGTAATATAAATTAATGAATGGGCTCTTGATATGTAGATCCAGTAATATAGTAAGTACTATTGATATAGTATTACTAATTATTGATGTATTATTGATATCGATAAGCAGTACATTTATCAATATTATCTGTAGTATATATGTGGGATTTTTATCTTCAAGGATTAAGCTAGTAGTATATTAATGCAACTGTATTTTTTGTATATTTCTTACTTGTAAACGGCAGTGTTAGAAAATAGTTACGTGTCATGTGACAGACTCGCTGTGAAACACATTAATAATGGGATACATATTAATAAAACCTTATGACAAAATCCCCTTATATAAATATAATGTAATATTGATAGAGTTAAAAATATATACTATAAGAAAACATTTCTTATTTTTTATTTTTTATAATTTCTTTACATCCTCCATCTGTTACAAAATATTATTTAGAGGGAATACAATAAATATATCTTATAGTTCAAAATTTGTTCAAAAAATATTTTTTTTTTTCTTATCTCATTTATATACCGCACATCACGAGTTTTCATCGCTGTCAGCTGTTGAATGTATTTGACATGGCCAGCTCTAAGAAAAGAATATGAATTTTCTTTTCTATTATTTGGCACATATCTTGAAAAAATATTCAAAGTAAAATTCAACCTAACTTTTTTACCTGTCCATCTGAGAAATCGAAATATGCAAAAGACTTGAGAGACCAGCTGCATTTTGTGTTCCTTTTTTAAAAGAATATATCGAACTTTTTCTTCTTTTTCCTTTTTCGTACTTTTTTTCCCCCTTCAGGGAATCAAGCTCTATATATAATACTAAGCTTGGGTTTACAAACCCCAAAGTTAACAGATGTGGTCTAGTTTTCAAAATGAAAATATATACCAGAAGAAAAAGCACTAGTTGAGTTGAAATATTAGGCATGCTGAGCGACATAAAATTTTTTTAGATGCGATGAATAAAATCGTAATAAAATAAGAAAGAATAAAATTAAAACTTAACCAATATATATGTAATTTGTTCCAAAACTTCAAAAAAAAAAAAAAAAAAAAAAAAGACTTTGAATTTAAAAAAAGAAAAAAAAAAAAAGAGTAACATATGCATTTGAAGATATTGTAATAATTTCAAATTGGTACTGTGTATGGTTGCTGTTTTTCATCTTCACATTTGATGTACTTTGAACTGTATTCCATGTTCATTAAATTTCACGTTCTGCTCTGTATTCTATATCCCACTGTCCATGTTTAATGTATTCCACTTTCATGGTATTCATGTTTAAAATTATACTTATTTCTTTTTACATATTATTATACTTTTTTCTATAATTCTGTATGATCTACAAAGATGCTTTATTAATCTGAAATCGACGTCTTAAGGGCCCTCTTCACTCACCGCCGCCGGAAGCCGAAGCTCATGTTATTCTATGGGAAATTTTTCTTTACAAATAACTTATTAACTAATACATATTTTTAAATTCTGTTTTCACATTCTGAAAATTCCCAGCTGTTAAATTGACGGACCTTTTTTTAAAATTATTTTTTTTATTTTTTTTATATTTTATTCTGAAGCTGCAAAATACGAATTTTCAATATGTGAATTTTTTTCATTTTGCAATTTCAAAATAAAATATTAAAAATTAAAAAATAAATAAAAAATACATTTTTGAAAAAGGTTCCGTCAATTTAACAGTTGGGAATTTTCTGAATGTGAGACAGAATTTAAAAATATGTATTAGTTAATAAGTTATTTGTAAAGAAAATTTCCCCATGGAATAACATTGGCTCGGGCTTCCGGCGGTGGTAAGTGAAGAGGGCCGTTAATAGTAAGCAGGCCTCGCAGCGTTCCTAAAATTTAATTATTTTATTATATTATCACCAGTACCGTCAATAAGAAAAATTTATTGAATATTTTTTACTATTTTAATACTGAAATAATATGACTAAAAGTATTGTATTAAAATTGTGGTGAGAGTATAATAAAATGAGTGTAAAATTTTAGGAACGCAGCGAGGCCTGAGTAATATAATTTTGTTTTTCATTTTCAAATTCTATGTCTGCCTTCGATTGCATTTTACTATTTTTACTTTCTTCTATATTCAATAGAAGAAAGTATTGGATTCGTAAAAATTTTTTGACCTCGAGTTTTTGATGAATTTACACGTTTTGAGAGCTGTAGAACACGATTTGACCATTTTTAGAAAATGTCTGTCTGTCTGTCTGTCTGTCCGTGTGTGTGTGTGTGTGTGTGACAAAATTTTGTGGCAACTGTATCTCAGGAACTACTACACAGAATTTCATACGAATTGGTATGTAGTTGCACCTTGGCATAAAATAATGTCTATCAAATTTTGGTAAAAATTGTCTTACAGGTTGCCTTGCCATCCCTTTTTTTCTAAATTTTTAACATGGTGATATAAGACAAAATTTTGTATAAGTGTGCATAAAAAGAATTACTGTTTAATAATCATTTTGAAATTTAGTAGAATTTTTTATAATAGAGATAGTCAACTGGGAAAAAATTTTGTATGTTTAGGAGCCTCGCCCCCTCCCCCTTGGGGGGGGGGGGAAGTCCCCTCTCGAGGGGAGTAAATTTTTAAGATAGGTATCTTTCGAAAGGTCTCGTCAATACCTTTAAAACGAATGGTTTAACTATAAATATGTGATAATTTAAAACAAAGTTATCTAATTTTTTTTTTTTTTTTTTTTTTTACGAAATTTAACCAAGCTTGGTATTTAGTTGGCCCCTGACATAAACGGGTGCTGATTAGATTTGGGGATCAATCGCTCAACAGGTGGCGCTGTGTTCGTATTTTTTCTAAATTTTTAACATGGCAGTATAGGACAAAATTTCGTATAAATGTACATAATGAGAGTTATTCTTAACCTGTGATTGTAAAATGAATATGAATTACTGATAATAGTAGTAGTTAATTAGGAAAAAAAAATTGTGCATCGGGGACATTAAGGACATCGCTTCCCGTCCTGGGGGGAAGTACCCCCCGGGGGTGGGGGTAAATTTTCAAGATGGGTATCTTTCGAAAGGTCTCGTCAATACCTTTAAAACGAATGGTTGAACTATAAATATGTTATAATTTAAAACAAAGTTATCGTTTTTTTTTTTTTTTTTTTTTTTTTTTTTACTTTTAACGAAAAATAACTGAAAAAACGTTTTTTTTTTTTTTTTATATTGTTACTGAGTGAATTTGTATAGGAAAATATAGAAGAAAGTCTTGTGGTGGCCACAACATACTAGTTTTATCTGCCTTTTGTTAAATTGAGATATCATCGCTTCTCATTTCATGTGTCATTTTCAATTTATACCTCCTAAAAATGAAAATGTCTGAATAATTATATATTCATATTATTCATATACTCAAAATATTAATAATAAATTAAGAATTAAAATATTAAGCATTCGACATGTAACAACTCGATGTAATTAAAATGTGCATAATTGTCTTGATAAATATCGATTTGCTCTAAGTTATTCTGAGAACAGGGTGACCACTGGTCAGGGAATCGTGTAAAAGTCAAGGAATTTAAGAGAGTCTGGAAAAGTCATGGATTAGTCAAGGAATTTCATGTAAAGTCAGGGAATTCTGACATATTTTGTCGAAATAAGACATATTTTCAAAGCTTGTTATTGTAAATTGTTAAATTGTTCGCTCATTTTGTGAAATTTTTGTGGGAAATAAACAGCGTAAGTCAGAAAAAAGTCTGGGAAAATGGCGAAAAATAGTAATGGAAAAGTCAGGGAAAATTTGGAAAATTTGTATTGTTGGCAACCCTGAAGAAAGCAGTTAGACTTTGAAAAGAAAATTAAATGGGCTTGATAATATTTAAATCTTTTTTGTTTCATATGACCCTAGGCAAACATAGCTATCAAAAAAGTGTACCCTAATTGGCGAATTTCTTTCCATTTTAATTTAATTTACAAATTAATTCTTTAAAAGTAATTTTTGTCATAAATATTTGAGTTTTCAAATTAATGATAATTGTCAGGTGGTAGTTGGAACATTAGTTATTCTAATTTTACACTAACACCTAATGCGAGTGATTGATGAATCGAACAATTTGAAATCATGTCATCATTTTTTTTTTTTTTTTTTTTTTTAATTACGTGTGTTTTAAATATTACTTTAATTTAAAAGTATCAATCAGTACCAGTATCAAATATTCATAAAAATTTCATTTGTCAAGTTCAAAAGATGCGATGGAAATCATTGGTTTTGAGCAGGTTGATATATCTTAAGTAATGTACTGTTTTTCTTGTTTTTGAAACATCGAAAAAAAATTATTTACTCACTATACTTTTATCATAAGCCATCGTATAGTTAAAATAAGTTATTTTGCTATTGCTATAAGCAAGTGTCAATCGCTTGTGAATAAAGAAACTTTTTCATCAAAAACTCCTAAGCAAATATCTTACCAAGTACTTTGTTGTCGTTAAAGAAATATATTTTTTATACGCTCTTTATTTAAAATATAATTTCAACTGTACATATTTTGAAAATAAATAAATTTATGGACAAATGTTTGACGTATTAATTTCAGCATACATCATTTACATATTTCAATAATTTTTGTTTTCAAAGAAATCTTTTTTTTTTTTTTTTTTTTTTTTTTTTGAACGTGTGTATGTAGTTTTAATTATGCTTCCGATCTGTAATTATTAATATTATTAATCTGTAATTAAAAATATTTTAATAATTTGCTTCTTAATTCTGTTTGGATATTTTGCTGAAATGATTTTTAACTCTTTGAGCATGTTGGAAAATATTCTATATTGCCTTTTTTTTTTTTTTTTTTAAAGTACGACAGGACTATTTCTTTAAATCTGGCATTTTACGTCGTTACCAATTTATAGTGTTTCACTTCGAAAATGCCTGCCAATATTAAGTTTTACTATTTAATTTCTTACTCTCTCTTAAAATATTTTGTGAAATCCGTAAAAACTTTTTTTTCACTTCCTATCGGTGAGGATCGAACTCACAACCTTCGGGTTCGTAGTTGTGTACTCTGACCAAAGAGCCAATCGGTCTCGACTTAATATTTTCTGATTATTTAGACTAGTTTTTCAGATATATATATGTGTATATATATACAGTCGAACCTCGTGAACGTGAATCACTTTTAACATGAACTGTTTCCACAATCCCCGTCAAAATGAAGATTAGTTTATTTATATGAAGATTAGTTACTGATACCATGAACTACTGATGATATGAGCAAACTTTTTATCCCCCTTGAGATTAACGTTAACGAAGTTCGACTGTATATATATATATTTGAAAGGGTGTTAAAATACAAATATAAGTAGTCCTGTCATACTAAATTTCGTCCATAGTGCGAGCATACATCGAAATACTCACCACTGCAGTACAGATATTTTTTTTTTCTTTGCTTTTAAAACTAAGCGGTAATTTTTTTTTCTTTTCTTTTAACTTTCATTGTAATTTCTGCTTGCAGTCGGTAATAAATTAACTTAATTTGTGTTTCATAGGATAAAAAAAATCGAAATTAATATCTCTTAAATCTGTGAAATTTGGTATACGAAAGTATTAAATTGTACTCCTTAATTTTTTAGAGCATAGTGTTATGAAAAATGTACTGCATATTCAAGTTTTCACTTTTGTTACCAATTGCTATTACAGTTTAAATACTTTTTTTTAAAAAATTTATGAAATATTATATATTACATTAAAAAAATTATTGTTTTCAGTTTTAATGACATTCCTCACTTTGTAATCATAAATAATTCTGTGTTTGTGAGTAAAACAAAAATCTGTGCACTAAAAATTTAATTTTATAAATAAATCAGAATTTTCAAAATATACATTATATTACAGTACTTTCAATTGATATACGTTAGTGATGAATTTATTATTTTTAATATTCTTATAATTGGTACGATTTTTTTTTAAAGTTTGATTTAATGATTGATGATTACAATAATATTTAATGTTTTTATCTTACAGGTAAGACAATTGTTTCTTTTGGATAAAATGAACGGATAAAGTAAGGTAACATTTTTTTATTGTTGCAGTGATTGTAAAATTTAAATCTCTTCTCTTTTAGGAATATATTTTTACACTTAAATGAGTTTTGCATGCATTATTTCAATAATTTAATAACATATGTGTTTTGTAAAGTTATAATGCAGAAGCTTTTATAATAAGTTGCAATTCTAATGTATAATTTTAAAGCAATTTTAACGTATTTTAGGCGTAGTTAAGCATAGATGAAGTCTATTTGGAAGTTCACCTTCTCTGTTCCAAGATATTTAAACGTGTCGTAAAGTTTGGACCAATATTTATCTGATCTTTTAAAGAGTTCAAAGTCAAAAACTATAATTTACAGATTGACTTGCATGATAACCTAACAACAATTAATATCGTCTAAGTTAAAATGTTTAAACAACGTGTAGAAAGCAATGTTTCACTAGGCACATCATTTTCCGACCAGAATATTACATATATTACCGCACTTTAGAATGCAGAAAAGGAGGGGGGGGGAGCTAAAAACCCCATAGAAATAGCATGGGACGAAAACCAAAAAAACTCACAATGTCAAGTGTGTTTAAAAAAAAAAAAAAAAAAAAAAAAAAAAAAAAGGCTCACACCGGAAGTAATAAAAGGACAAAATTGACTAGAAAAAGACATCGAGAAGCTGGGCATGACCTATCGTCCAGGATTAATACGTCTCGCCTATTATTTGTTATTATCGGAATATTTAACTAACTTATTTATTGATACTATATTAAATTAATAATAATAAACAAAATTCTTGTAACACTTACAAGCTTTCTGATTCTTCTAATTTTTAAAAAAGTTAAAAAATAGTTAAATCATTATAGATTTCAGTAATATGTAAAAGATTCTTTTTAGGCATCTTCGATAGTATGTACGCAGCCAAAATCTCGCTTAAATGTGATGTCAAATATAAAAGTACAGTTATTTCTGTAGAATTATGTAAATAAGTAAACATAATGAAAGTAAAATATATTTTAAAAATTGTTGACTGATAAAAACGCTTTCATTTTTGTATTGTACATTATAAAAGTCCTTTGCATTATTTCTTAGAATTAAAACTTAATTCTTGATTAAACTTGATAATATTTAAAATTGATTTGTTTGCAAATCTTCATAATTATAGCGATGCAATTTTGTGAGAAATCTTGTTATCACTTGATTGCTTGATTAAACTTGATAATATTTGAAATTGACTTGTTTTAAATCTTCATATTTATGGAGATAAAACTTTGCCAGAAATCTTGTAAGCGCTTTTAAATTGAATTTTTGTGTTATACATTATAAAATTCCTTTACATTGCTGCTTAAGATTAAAAACTTGATGCCTGATTTAACTTGATAGTGTTAAATTAAGTTGTAACGAATCTTATTATTTATAGAGATGGAATTTTACCAGAAAATAACGTTTTAAGGTTTTTTTTTTTTTTTTTTTTTTTTTTCTTTCTTCCGTGTGTGTGTGCGCGCGTTGTGTTGTGTGTAATACGAGTGTGTTTACATTGATGTTTATAATTAAAACTTCAAAAAATTAAAATTCCTGGAATAATAAATATTAATAATACAGCAAAAGAGTGGCAAAAATTAGTATAAAAATATCAAAGCGTTGTTATAATTTTTCCGAATGCAAATGAAACTAAAATTTGACCAAAAGATGCCACAACACATCTCGTTATAAAATGCTTTGAAAAGAGATCTTCTGAGATGCGATGTACTGAGGGTGGAGTGGAAGAAGGGCCAGATTATGGCATAGGCAGACAGGGCACTGGCTCAGGGACATCAAATTTAAGGGGCATCAACTCCAAAAACTGCAAAGTAATTAAACAAATTTTCATGTATTAATTATATCTAGGGAAAAAAAAAACTTGTTAAAACGTTCTTTCTATATCACATTTAAGAGTTTAAAGAATTACTAGATTTTGTAACTAATCTCCTAAACTAAAATTACATTTATATTGACTGATAATGTGTTTTAGTTTTTGTATTGTCTTGAGCATAAAACTAATGATTTTGTTATCGATTGATAAAAATTGAGAAAATTGGAGGTATAATCGTAGGTGGACTTTAAAAAGAGCATTGCACAATAATGAATTGCTTCAAATAATTGGAAAACCTTTTTCTTTTCTTACTTTTTTTGCCAGAATTAGCCTATTTTAATAAGCTTTGTAACGCAGGAATGAGGAAGGACACCAGTGCCCTGGATCTTCAAAAAGTATAGTTGGGTTCTGGATGAAGGTACTTCTTGAAATTACCATTGTGCCAACTATGTGATTAATTATCGAGTAACCATTCTTTCATAGAATTGCTATTTTAAATTGTCTCAAAGGTGTTTCTTTTACATCGGTTTTTGGTTATAATGTAATAATTGAGAGGTTGCCGATAGGAAAGCATTAATTAAACGATTAAGTTACAGACTTCCATTTTCTGTCTTTTTATCCTAATTGTCATTAACCAATGAAGTCTGAAAGAGTTTACCCTATGTAGTTTTCAAGAGAGGGGTTAAAAAAAAAAAAAAAAAAAAAAAAAAACTCCATTTTTTTTCTGTTAAAACTCCGCGAAGTCCCAAAAGTAAGAATTTGCAAAACTATAATTTATCTAAAATCGTTTGCTAATTAATATACTCAGGCTGCGCAAAGAAAGGGCAAAAGATGCCGACGTCAATGAACCAATACGTCATAGTGAGTGTAAATAAGCGAACAAAACCGTCATTTTCTGAGCCTTTCTTATTCTGAAATACCTGGGCTGTCTAGCTAATAGGCCACCCTGAAAAGTTCAATTCAGATGGTACTGCGGCAAACTATCAAGCAGCAGGGGGTGCTTGGCAGAAAAACTAGCCAACGCCTAATCATCTAGTTATTTCATAAACTTTCAGGTATTGTGAGAAAAAAGAATAATCCAGAAAGGCGTATGAGAATTCCATCCTTTTTATTTTCTCCCTCTTTTTAAAGCATTTATATTGGTATGAAATAAAAACATAAGATACGGAAAATTTCAAGGTGAATTCTATGAAGAATAATTACAGGTATGGAAAAATTAGGGAAGAGGTAAGCAATTTTATAATGACATATATTACGTTTTCTTAAATGGTATAATTTAGATAATATCTGAATGGTGAAGCCATGTGAAACTATAGGTAAAATGAAGATGATCTTCCTCCCACGTGATTTTAATGGAGAAAATAGGCTGTTTTTTATATAGGGTTTTCATAAAAACTTATCGTGAATAATATGCTTTGAGTCTCTATATTTTAACAGCGTTAAATTAAGATTTTCATGTACGGAAAAGAAATATTTTTCCTTATTAAACTTGCGTAAATACAGGCGATGACCCATTAAAAAGGCCTCAACGGAGGGCACTCTTCCTCAGGCCTAGAACCCCAGCACAGTCAACTGGCCTTAAGCCTAACACCAACATCACTTTTTATTATTAAAAATTTAGTGGTCCTGAACGTGAGAATGCTTGTTTGATAGAAAGTCTTTTAGACATAATTTCTTTCATCATATGAATATTTTATAAATACCTTGGATTTCTGCCCAGAATAGTAGTTTGGAGTAAACATTGAAAAACATTTAAACTATTCCCCTCAAAAACACCCAGCCATTACACTAAACATTCGCTCTATTTAGAAACACTCAACCATTGCACTAAAACTATGGTACAAATAAAGAATTTAAGAAAAACAGGGGGAACTGAAAAAGGAATGTTTTAATCCTTTTTCCATACCGTTAAAAAAAAAAAAAAAAAAAAAAAAAAAGGAGGGGGGGGGGGAGGATAGAACTATTGCTAACTTTTAGTGTTGTAAATCCGATTTTAAGTAACCCCTTAATGCCCTCTTCCGCATATGTGCACATTTAGTTATATATATATATATACATATGAGGCTGAAATTGATGATGATATATACATATAATATATGTAATTACTATATTTCATAAAAAGAACAAAATTTTGATATAGTATTCGCTACCGAATCTCTCTCTCTCAAAAAAAAAAAAAAAAAAAAAATCTATAATAAAAGAAAACAAAAATAAAATAAATAAATAAACTTTTTTTTTCCCCTTTGAATTTCTGTCAATATAAAATGAATAAATTACACAAAACTAAAATTATTTTTTTCTTACTAGGAAAAATCACCCCTGAAGAGGCTAATGTACTAATTAAAAACAATTAGGCGCGAAAATAAACCCATCTGTTTTTAAGTATATTTAATGAAAACCAATTTTTAATTAAAATCAAATGGAAAATATTTAACGAAATCACAGGAAATTTATAAATGGCATGTAAAACATTTTTTGACTTCCAACATCATCAAGTTTATAATGAAAAAGAATGCAAGTCGAGGGGGGGGGGTTAAAAAAAGTATAAATTTTGTCAATGGAATTTCATAAGAACCAATTACAAATAATGAAGACTAGGAAAAAAAAATTGTGGTAAATTTCGATTATGCGGTCGTCTGAAGATTCATCATATGCTAAAATTTATAAAATATTCAAAATCTTTTTAATAGTCTATCTTAAAGAAAGATTCAAATTTAGGTTGAAAAAATTATGACAATTGTGTTACATAGTAACAGTTTAGGAAAACGATTAAACATCAATATACAATAATTTTAAATATTAACGAAGTACCACACTATATTTGAGAAATATTTGTACCCAGGAAGTAAAGGACACCGCGGCACAAAAATGGAATTTTTCAGTAGAGTAGCTTTTTATTATTTTTATTATATTTGAACTTAGAATGCATGTTTAAATGAACTGCTTTGCAGCTAACACTTAGTGATTGTTTAGCACATTATTAATGATATAATATATTAATATAATAAAGGAAAAAAATGCACATCAGGGACATTATGAAAAGCACCACAAAACTGGCGTTTAAAAGTAATAAGTAGAAAACTTTTTTTTTTTTTCTTTTCAAAAAAATTAGCAACATGTTCTTGAGTAATAAGTACAAAACTTTGAATAAACACCATAAAATGTTAGAACTCGCAGCAATTGTTTTGAAAAAAGACATGACCCTTCGTCAGACGAACAAAGCGGCAAACAATTGTTGCGAGTGCTAGCATTTTATGGTGTTTATTCAAAGTTTTGCACTTATTACTTTTAAATGCTAGTTTTGTAGTGCTTTTTATAGTTTTTGTTGCTGACTTGAGCTTCTTGCAGCAAGTAAGTAGTTTTACGAGTGGGTGCGTTGTCGCTTTGCTTGCAGCACTCGTGCCTACTTTGTTCGCCTGACGAAGAGTCGTGTGTTTTTTCGACCCGAAACAATTGTTGCGAGTTCTAGCATTTTATGGTGTTTATTCAAAGTTTTGTACTTATTACATCAAGGACATGTTGCTAATTCTTTTCAAAACGAAAAAAAAAAAAGACGTGTCTTTTATACCTGGGGTAGAGATATTTAATAAAGTAATTGTTTTGTATGGTCAAAATTGTGTTACTTTAAGCATATCTCATTTAATTCGGAAAAAACTGTACAGGATTTATTTAAAGATTCCTAAAAAAGTTTAAAATTTATCAAAAACAGCAACACAGTTCTGATCTTTATACTAAATGGGCATGATGTCGCTGATCTTCACCGTCTTTTGTCATTTAATTGATTTAATATAAATGGAGCACCAAACAAAATGTGAATTCAATGTTTAACAGCTGGTTAGTTTATATTTGTAAAATAATACAATAAAGCAGTTTTAAAGTTGTAAACCGCTATTAACGTTAAAAAAGAAAAAAAAAAAAAACTGATTACGAAGACTATCTGTTGCATTATGCTTTAAAAAAAAACTGATTACAAAGACTATTTATTGCATTATGTTTAAAAAAAAAAAAAAAAAAAGAGTTTATTTTTTTTAGGTAATAGGAATTTAAAAAATGATTCTTAGATAAGTATAATTAAACTTTATAATTCAGAGAAATTCAAAATAATAGTCAACCTTTTACAACTCTATAAAACTCAGACGAAAAAATTTTATAGTTAAAGAAAAAAAGACCCCTTCAGAATTCTTCGCTACAAATCTGTTCTGTGATTGGAGTATTTTTTACGAAAACATTACCTAGAAACCTTAGATAAAATTAGATTAGGATAAATTTCTTTTGAATACAGTCGAACCTCGTTAACGTGAACACTGTTAACGTGATTTACTTTTAATATCGACTGTTTCCACAATCCTCGTCAGAATAAAGATTAGTTTAATTATATGAAGATTAGTTACTGATTACATGAACAAATTTTTTATCTCCCTTGAGATTCACGTTAACGAGGTTCAACTGTATTTGTATTACTAAAAATTATTTTCTTTATATAAATATTTCTTTATATGCTCCCTCCCCCCCCCCCCCACCACACCGTAGATATTTGTTAGACTTTGTTAGACAGTGGAAAGCCGCTCACCACTATACAGCAGTTTGGAACGATTATAACAACCTCAGCGACCACCACGAGAGAATACGGCGAAATCCCTAGCCCTCGCAAAATGCGGTGGAAAGAATTAGCCCCCTCCCCTCCCCCCCCCCCCAAAAATAAATAAATAAAATAAAATAAAATAAAATAAATAAATAAAAACATTGGGCGCCACAGATGTCTGAAGATGTGTCGTTTGACTTGTATGACCGAATTAAACTAAATTCTTTATTAAAAAACAGGTAATTGCCGAAAGGAAAGAGGAAAAGAATTGCAGATGTTACATTTGTTAATTCTTTACAAAATTCAAAATTTTTTGTTAATTTTTGACGAAGGGGAGGACGGCTAATAATGTTAAAAAGCCAATCGGGATGTTTAATTGGCTACGCGGTACTATGCCATATTACGCACAAATATTCTTTTACTTTAAAATCCAAATGTTCTATTTTTCTAGATCATTAATAATCTATTAATACTGCTTACCACAAAAGCTGGGGTAGTTAATTATATCCAAGAGATTCTTCGTGGAGTACTCAGGATATCATCCAACACTCCTTCTCTTCCGAGGGATAATTACATGGTTTTATAGCTTTTTTTTTTTTTTTTTTTTAATCTGCACCCATAGCCTTGAAAAAATTCCATATTATCATCAAAATCCACTTTCTCTACTCACTGTGATTGTATTTCCCGAGCATTATTTATTTACTTTTTTTTTTTTCCCTTTCGTGAGCATGGATTCCCGCCCATTGCGGAAACCGATAATCTCACTGAAAGATTTACACTACCTTGAATGGCAACGACAGGTAACAGTTCAAAGGTCGGCTTGTTTCAGGAACCAACGGGATCAACTCACGTTGATTTTACGGTGTGCCATTTTGTTTATTCCAGTGCTAAAATTGGCGATATAGCTGTTTATTTATATAAAGTGGTTTTAGTTAACATTTACGATAATGGAAAAATTTCAGTGAGCTGTAACATTAGACAAGCTGTTTTGTTCTAAATTTATTGTTAGGAGTTGTGATGATCCGCCCACTGGGTCCTCCTTCAAAAATGGCCTCAATTCGGTGCCTCTACTTCTTCGTCTTCTTGTAATTACTATTAACTTTCCTATTATTCTTTGATCATATTTACTTTATATGATCGCATCCACCAATGCTACAAAAACAATTCATATTATTTTTTAAAATATCTTTTGTTTTGTATAAGCGTTCATTTCCATACATGGTACTTTAATCATTAATTCACGTCTTCGTGCCTGGTGTTTGATTATTGTAATGATGAATTATTATATGTAAATATATACATATTCAACTTTTATTTAATTCAAATCTCATAATTCGAATCCCACCATCAGTGGTGGATTTAAGGGGAGCCCCCAAGCCCCCCCCCCCCCCCCCAAAAAAAAAAAAAAAAAAAAAAAAAAAAAAAAAAAAAAAACACTGCCACTTACAATTGAATATTACAATGGTAAATTTTTCATTGATCTGGAATAGCATCTTGAAAAATCTTAGCCTCCCCCCTCCCCTTCCCCAAAAAAAAGTTAAGTTCTGGATCCGCCACTGCCCACCATTATTTTTAAAGAACTCAATTTTTTATATTATACCATTTCTATAAATTTTGGGCGTTGTTTACTGTCTTAGACTTTCAAGTTCGTTCCTTTTTTCGCCTGATCAAGGCTCCTGCTGAAATATATCGAGCGGAACAATTGTTTAAAATATTTTTAAGAACATTCCTTTCGACAACAGTCCATAGTCACAGAGAATACAAATATGCAAGCTAGTGAAACGGTAGCTGGGGCAATTTTAACTATAAAATTTCAAGAATGTCTGCGAAAGAAGTTCTGTAGTACCTTTTTTTTTTTTTTTTTTTTTTTGTAGTAAGGATTATGAAGCAGCATACGAAGCGGGGAGGGGGGGGGGGAAGAATGTGTAAATGAAAATATAATAAAATCCAAATAAAACTCACGAGCTATGTGTCTTTTGTCTAAATGAAGTAGCAATACGTGTTTTAGATTACGATAGTAGTTGCTAGGCAACATTATTTACTATAAATACTTAAATCTTTTCAAAGATTTTAATTTTTTTTAAATTATTAATTCAATTATTTTCAAAATTATCATTCTATCTTTTAAACAAAATATAATAACAATAATATTAATAATGATGATAATAATAATAATAATACACTTTAGTTCCTTAGTCGTATTTTTAACTCTAACTTTTTTACTTTACGTATTTGTAAACTCTTAGATTCTGCTTTAGATCATTTGTTATGGATATGTTTACAGATAATGTTATCTGTCTAAAAGTGAAACGCTCTGGTCCTAAACATAGATATAGTAGTAATAAGACATAGATTAATCATTGGGGGGGGGGAAATTATCCCTTTTTACTCGGAGAAAAGTTCACAATATGGCCGTCTTTTTCAGAGTACACACATATAATTTAGAAAATAAAATTTATGAATAATTTATGTACTAACGGTTAATGAAAAACTGCAGATACAATTTCAAATTCTTTTTCTTTCTTTCTTTCTTTTATATATTTATTAATTTAGTTATCATTTAAACTCTTTTTTATATACTAAAACTAATGTTCTTTACTTACGCCGCTGATAAATATATTTAAAAGAATTCTGAAAATTCTATATTACTTACTAATACAAAATCTTAAAAAATATCAAACTTTAAAAAACGTATTCCATTAAAAACTAAACCAGTTTTATTTCATAATAATAACAAAGCAACTGATTATAAAAATTATATTTTTCATAATTTAGTCAAATATAATTTACTTTTATGATAACTTATCCATTTCTTTTCATAAATTTATTAGAAGAATTAAAAGACGCAATATTTCGACATTTTGAAAATTCATCAACATTCTATTCTATTCTATTCTATTCTATTCTATTCTATTCCAATTGCCGAATTTCAGTGGTTTCAATACCACTATGTGGCTGTTGCCAAAAAAAATTTTCAGCATCAAAAATTTTTGCATGGTAACAGTGGGATGATAGATCTACATAAATTACTATATCTATGGTTCTAAATAAAATAAAATATCAAAAAAGCCTTTTTACTCATAGCTCTTTCAATACCCATATTTTAGTTTATTCTACTACAGTAAAAAATGAAACACCAATCATATTTTCTTTTTGTTTTCTTTCTCCCCTCTATTCAATATAATTTCTATATTAATAGCTGCCCAATTACAATGGGTGTTCAAACCCGTAGGATTATGCATCAATTTGCCATTATTCGTGCGAAAAAACTCGTATCAAGAAATGATGAAATCATAAATGGGTCAAAGTAGTAATCTTCATCAGAAGTTACGGCAACCCCTGAGACCAAGAATCCAACCGGACAATCTTTTTATTACTTTGTGCTTGCCGCCATTGTGGACTATCATGATTTCCTCCCCCACAATGCCTTTTTTCAGGTGCATAAATGACGATCTCGGCTCAGGTGTGTGCTTCTCGATGGATTAGATGTGTCCTGAGTCATGCCCAGAACTCTAGAGGGGGGCACAGGGGTCCCGTTTTTACCTGTGAGGTCCTCCTTTTCAAGGGCGTCGTTGTCTTCTGTTTGCTGGTGAATGACAGTCCCTCACGATTTGCACGTGTCCTTAGTTCTATATATAAGTTGCGAAATGATGTACCACATTTCTTCTATTGCTGACTTCTACGTTGATTAATTTAAAGCGACCTCAAGATCGGGATTGTGTTTGGGAGTTACACTTTTCGTTTTGATCTTCATCCGTCACGTGGGACGTTACGTTGTTTATATTATAGTTTATTTATTAATATGAATGCTAAGATTTTTTAGTATACTTTTAATTTTTCTCTTAATAATATTGCAGAAAAATGCACCCAACCTGACGTTTAATGAAGTTGGTTGAAACATTTTATGTTACCTCCATAAATTGCAAAAAACGTGAAACAATTGCTTCGGGTCGAAATGACCCGGCCCTTCATCTGCAGCTACGTTGCTGCGCACTTTAATGCTGCGCTTATTATAGAAGGTGGGAAAAAATTCCTGAATATATTATAACCTATAATAATAATAATAAATAAAGTATTTGATGTACAAGGAATGGGTTGTACTACAATGCTGTGCTGCTTATGATAAAAAATTATGTTTCACCAATTAAAAAAAAAAATAGTTCAAAATTTTACTAATGGATGAGTGTGTGCCTTAAAAACAGCAGTAAAAAAGCATTAAAAAAGCAAGATAAACAATTAAAGATAAAGAATCCTCAGGTGATCTTATACTTTAAGTTACCTTATTTATTTATTTTAATTAGGGATGAAACGGATAGTGATTTTGCCGGATATCGGATATCTGGAGTTCTTGTGTCTGCTGGATACGGATATCTGGCACTAGTTTGGTTTTTTGTTGTGTTGTATATTTCTTTTCTTTTTCATGTTTTAAAACAAATTCAAGAGTAGTGTGTTTCACACACTACTCTTTTAAAAATATTTTAAATATGATTTATAAAAACTGTATATTTAAATAAAAGTATCTTATATTAATAATGCTGCATAAAAATAATAATAATTATTATTATTATTTAAACATTAAATTTTTCTATTCGTTTGTGCAATATTGCCATAAAGATTAAAATTTTAAGCCTCTATACTTGTGACTTGTGCTGTAAAGTATTGTCACAAAAAGATAAGTTTCGTACAAAATTATATAAAGCAATTTTATTTACTTAATTTTTACCAAATAGTATTAAAAAATATGAAACACACAAAACTTGCTTCTGTATTTTCCTATACAAATTCACACAGTACAAATCATTCTTTTTTTATCCTTTATAAATGCAGGCGATTTTCATCGATCGAAACTTTACACTAGATGTCCAACGGAAGTGAAATTTTATCAAGCAGATGACATCCATTCCGCTCTCGGGGGAAAAATTACAGTGTAGCAGCGCCACTTATCGGCGTATATGCAGTCACTTTAATCAGCATAATGTCTCATAATGGCCTTTTCATATATCAAGTTTTGTTCGATTAAACGCAATTGAACTTGAGATATAGATAGCCTTCCCTTAAATTGCGAAAATTGCTGTATAACAGTGCACCTGTTCCGCAATTGGCACCAAAAGTTGACATAATTTATGTTAAGGTTCATCTACATATGAATATATATGCAATTCTGTTCAGTAGTTTCTGAGATATAGCCTTCCATGAAATTGCGGAAATCAATGTAAAGCAGCGCCAACTGTTGAAGGATTAGCACCAAAAGTTGATAGGCATTAACATATGTGAAGGTGCATCTGCATATAAAATTATATGCAAGTTCGCGCCGCATTTTTTTGAGATATAACTTTCCCTGAAACTGCGAAAATCATTGTATAGCAGTTGATAAATTGGTACCAAAAATTGATAAAGACTAATTAATGTCAAAGTGCATTTGCATATAAATTTACATGTAATTATATGCAGTAGTTCCTGAGATACAATCGCAACATTTTTTTTTTTCACCCACACCACACAGACATTTTCTAAAAGTGGTCAAATCGTGTTCTGGAGCTCTCAAAACCTGCAAATTCATCGAAAAACAGAAGTCGAAATTTTTTACGAATGTGATACTTTCTTCCATTGGGGAGTGTTGGGGTTAGCTCGTTCATTTAATTATTTCATGCTGTTAAGTAATATTTAGTTTCGTTTAGAATTCAATTGTTTTGAGAGATTCTTAAGACGCACGAAACCAAAAGCTTTAAACTAGTATGTATATGTTGTATCTGTTACAAAACTTTCTTTTATATCATTTTATATATTAGCACTACATACTGTTTAACATGCACAAAAATTTAATCATAGCTTCCCACAATAAGGATTTTAGATCTGGAATTTGCAGCAATTTTAATAACCAAATGCCGAGATGTAGTCGTGTGGAGAATCACAGAAGTTGAGCAATAGAGGCGCTACCTGTTGGTCAAAATATACCTAAATTAAACCAGCATTCGTTTTCATAATAATTATCTCGCTTATCAAATTCAGTGCAATAAAATTCTATAGATGTTCAGATTTAGCCTTCCTATTCATACAATAATTTGTACCATAGCAGCGTCACCTGTCGGCCAATATGCACTAAAATTTAATCAGTATGGCGTTTTATAATAATAATAGCTTTCTCACGTACCATGTTTTGTGGAATTATACACAATCAAATAGTCTTCCTTTAAATGGGAGAAATAACATATAGAGCCGTTAGCGATTTGCACCAAGTTGATAGGCACATTTTTTTAAATTAAGGTGCAATTACATATAAAATTATATGCAATTCTGTACATTAGTTCTTGGGCTAGAGCTGCAACAAAATTTTTGCCACATGCAGACTATTTTTTAAAAATGGTCAAATTATGTTCTGGAATCCTCAAAATGTGTACATCCATCAAAAACCAGAAGTCGAAAATCTTTATCAATCCAATATTTTCTTTAGTTTAATATAGAAGAAAAGAATAATTGAAAACAAATTTATATTCTTTTTCTTTGCACATTTTTTACTTATTTTATATCTTTGTTTTCTGTACGGATAAGAAAAAAAAAAACTATGTATTAAAATTCTTTAATTAAAAGTAAGCATATAAAGTTTTTCTAATGCACAAAACCAAAAACTTTAAATAATTGCAAACAAACATTAAAGTGCAAAATTATATAAAGTGAAGGGTTTTTTAATCTTACGCAGAATTGAGTTAATAAGTGGTGCAGGCAGTGCCAATAGGGTCTTCTAGTATAAACTTATGGTCACAGAACAGCTTTCTTGTGTATAGAAAAGTGGATTGTAAATAAATAGACAAATTCTAGACTTTACATTCACATTGTTTGACTCACATTCTTGAAACAATCTAGTAAAACTTTTACTCATAATATAAGTCATAAAAACAGAATTATATGCACTGCAACGCATGAATATCACTTGTTCAGGAACAGCAGTCAATGCCTCTTTTTACAGTCATGGGAAAAATTAGGGGAAGTTTTATAAATCATTCTAGAAAAAAATGAGCTAACTTAGTACTAGATTGAGATAGGGCTTCCATATTTCTTACCCATAAAGCTATTATTATTGGCCAAATTTGTTTGCTAATGTGGCTAAGTTTAACCTTCTTCGAAACCAACTTTTTTTTTTTATTCCTTTACAAGCTATAAGAGGAATTCTGAGAGGAATTTGTCCGCTGAATTTCCCCCTCCCGATATCCGACTTAAAATTGTCGGATATCCGTATCTGGAGTGTTGATATCCGGTATTCCGTCGGATATTTAAAATTCAGCCGGATAGGCCGGACACGGGATACTTACCGGATAACCGCTTCATCCCTAATTTTAATAATTGATTTTAATAGAATGTAACTTAAATTTTAATGAAGAAATTATAATAGAAAATGTTTCACGACCAGTTTTAAAACGCATGCTAAAAATTTGCATATTATTTCTTCTGCAGAAATACGTACACCAGTTCGTTAGTGGTCGTATAATTTCTTAACGCACTGTATAGAGTGACATTAATAAATATTGATGAGCCCGTCCGAGATGCAATGCAAAAGCCTATTTTTTAAAAAGGCCTGTTTTGCTCTGAAACTCCAAACTACTGTTTCTTATAGGAATACGAAACTTTCTTCTTTGATAAAGGTTTGATAAACAACATTGTATTTTAAAGTTGCATCTTCTCTCTGTCTCGCTTGCTTATCCTTTGAATCATTGTTTTTTTTCATTTCTCGTAGATATTGCGCGATATCCGTAGAACATTCCTTACTCCACTGCCATCTATTTGAAGAGATGAATTATTTATGTCGCTTAGGGTCTCTGGGGTCGAGGCGATACGTTGATCATAGATTGGCAAAGGAAGACACGAATGAAGTCTCCCACCCTCATGCAACATACCTTTATCTGTGTGGGATATCTTCAACTTTGTAGAATCTGAAGTTAAAAGAATTTCGTAGTTAAGTGTAAGAAACTACAATTTTTTTATTGGTGTAAATTCCTGCACCCTCCTGACATCTATTGCTGTTTCTGATATGATGATATAATACTTCCCAGTTGATATATAATTTTTTCGAAAATTAATTTGAAAAGTCTTTTAAGCATATGATGCTTTTAATTGACTGTAAAAAATCAATCATAAATTAATTTCTCATCTAAACAAAATTTTAGTGACATTTCAGTTATTTTTTTCTGCTAAACTGCTTAAACAAATTGCAAGAAAATGCTATTGGTTTTTATTTACACGCTTTTATTAGCTTCACCTGTATGTATGTTTGTAACCGCTCTGGGAGCAAAAAAAAATATATATATTGTAAAAAGAGACCTTCCCTACGTGAACGCTGTGGCTGTGAGGTAAAGCTCCGGGCTACGAACCTAAAGGTCTAACGTTCGAGCCCAATCAGGGAAGATTTTTTAAAAATGGTTTTTGTTTAATTCTAAATTATTTTATAATCATCCTGTAATATGGTGTGTCACTGACACAATTTTTTCTTACCCTGCATTTTAATACTATGAAGATACATATTTTGTGCTTTTTAGTTCACATTTCAATAAAATTGTGTTCTTTAATTTTTTTAAAGTATAATTTTATTTTAAAGTAGTCTTATTCATAGTGTGTGACAAATTGAATTTATTTAGAAATGAAAAGAAAATTAATAAACGCATACACAAGTAAATCAATAAAAGAAAGTCTTACCTACTAGATGTATATCATGAACTAAATAGTTTTATTATTTCGGAACTGCGTGCAATTACATACACAGTATCACTTACAGTGCTTGATAATCGCACGGGCATTGGGGGTAATTATCCAGCTTTAAAACTCATGATATTTCTCAAATAAAAATTAATAAATAATATTAACACTGTTGGATTTTTCAGGATGGATCTGGCAAAGACTTTTAAATGGTCTGTTAATTGGGTTTAACCCATTTACAGCCAAAACTCGAAATAATGATTTTTTTTCTAAATACAAACAGTAATACTCATTATTTTGATCATATATAACAATAAGTTAAAATAAAATTATTAAAATAAGTCTTATCTTACTAAATACAGGGTGTTATATTTCTACAACTTCAGTGGAATAAGAGTATAGAATTAATACAAATAAATGTTTACGGAAATTTTCTTGAGAGATCGTAAAACAATATAAACTACAGATAACTACAAAAATAATTATTTTATTACGAAAACACTTTTTTACAAGTTATGTAAACTCATTCAAATATGCAAATTTTCAAAACTTTTCACTTGAAATGTGTTTGAAGTTTGAAATCCATTTTTAAACTTAAAACTTTATTTTAGATCAAATTTTTTTTAATAAAATAAACATCTGTCATTTTTTTTTTTTTTACTTAAAAATAATACTTAATATAAAAAGCATTTTTTAGTTAACTGTTAAACGCGATTATTTCAGCGGGTAATGGACTAAACCGTATCATATTTTAAATTTACTGTTGACATTTACCGTGCTTCATTTTACTTGATTTATTTATTCTGAATCTATTGACCAAGGTGTAAAAAAGTACTTCATTACTTTCATTAACATTTAATTCATGTTTTAACTCCCTGTGACAGAATATTTTCATGCTTTATGTAACAAGCCTATCAGTGTAAACCTTTAATGCAAGAAGATATTTTTTAATCAAATATTTAAACAATATATACATGACATGTAAATTCCGTTCCTTGCAGAAATATATACAAATGTGCACATAACATGTATATCTGACGTGTATTTCTGGAAGAAACGATATCTTTTCTCTGACATCACCTTGTCTCCTAACTCCAAATGTTGGTATAACTTTTGATTTTTTTTTTTTTTTTTTTTTTTTTTTTTTACAGGAACCCCAAAATGTTCTTATAAAATTTTAATTACAATCTTTATATTTCAGAGTTTTCTAACGAAAAGACAATTTTTATATTACATTGTTTATCCTTTCAACATAAAGTTAGTATTCCTGAATTTCTTAAACTAATATCAGGTCATTATTACTGTGATATTAGAAATAATACTTGAGAATAAACACTTTGTAATTAATCACCTTAAATTGCACAATAATCCTTTTTTTTTTTTCTTTCGTGTCGAGGGGGGGAGGGGGTCTTTCCTATTTACTCCTTGATTTTGAACTTTAGCTCTTTGTCTGTCAACGATATTTTGTTTAAAGTCTCATTAGATTAGAAAGCATATAAAATCGAGTTTATGAAAGGAATGTTAACACGTTGAGCGCCACGTCAGCCATCGGTGGTTGACAGTGTAAAATATGATGTAAAACTAAAAATATTACATTGTTTTAAGTAATTATTGAAAAATTATTTAAAATTTACTTAATTTTTATTTATTACAGGATAATATCATTAAAAAATTTTAATGGATTTTATTAAAAATTCGTGGGGTGTTAATGATACGTATCGAAAATATATATTTTACTTTAATCTCACCGCGTGGCACTAGATGCCCTTTTTGTTCAAGAAAGGATATTATCGCGTGTAATCGTTGTTCCTGACTGCCATTTTCTATGATCTTCACTGTGTTATAATTCATTTTTTGTAATACCTCAAAATACCTCAAAAAATTACCATCATTCTTATAAAAAATATAAAAATTTAAAAAAAATTCCAATTCTCTGATCCCCCCCCCCCCCCCGAAGCCTCTATTTAACAACGATAAACCAAAGTACCATCTCATTAAATCCCCATTGATTTACTATGATGAGATGTTTGTATACTTTTATTGCTTACATATTTTAATAAATTCATCTTAGTAACTAAAATTTCTTTTTCTGTACTGCGGTACATAAAAGTTTAATAAAGGTAAGAATTTTTAGATTTTTTTTTTCTTACCTGGTGAATCTGTTTTAAAAATTGAATTCTGTATTGCTATGTTTCTTCCTGTAAGTTTTTTTTTTCTTTTGAACTCTTTTATTTTGTTCAAAACTTTTTCGAGCGGTAAAAGAAAATCTTCAGTTACGGTTCTGGAAGTAATCTCTGCAGATTATTGGTACGATAAAAAAGCCGAACTTGCCTCCTCGAGACAGTTTTATTTTTCTGCTCTGACAAATCCTTTTATATGTGACATATACGTGCTCGCATTAAAAAATATAATTATAGTTCTTAAAATCTTTTTAGGCTCAATAAATAAAACTGCAGCACGGATTTGCTTTTGTATACGATGCTTTTAAATTCTGCCCATTCATGTTAAACAAATAAATAAAGAAAATTTCTACCATTTGTTATATAATGTAGTATGGACGAGTATTATCGTTGTTGCATATTTCTACGAAGAAATTCTAAGTATATTTTTGATAAGTTTATAACCTTTTTAAAAGAAATCTGTTTGACAGATATCTTGTAATAGATCAATCGTCGTGTAAGCTCAAATGATATCTTATTTTTCATCCTTTATTATCTTTTTCTTTTTGTAAAATTTAATGCGCTTTTTTTGAATGGTTCTTAACCAGTGGCGAAGCGCCCATAGAAGCGTTGGAAGCAGCGCTTCCCCTATTTAAGATTTTTAAAAAGTAATCAAGTAAAGTCTCCTCGTCGAAAGACTGAATTGATTCTTCCTCTGCTTTTGAAAGCGCTTCGCTTCGGCGCTTCAATAGTTTTCTGAACCACGCCTCGCCCCTGTTTTTAACCTATGTATTACAATAATATAATTATTATTTTACAAGGAGAGGTCACGACATGGAAAATTCAGATCGGGACGAAATTGCGCTGGATTGTAGTATACTATGAGGGTAACAACATATTAAAGCAATAGAACCCACTATCCACAAAATTTCGAGAAAAAAGCATTTAAAGTTTCAGTAATCTTTAAATACAAGTTATTTCGTAAGCGAGTAAGCGCTTCAGTGGCGTGATCCTAAAGCGCGAGTCTCCCATCCAGATGACTTGGGTTCGAGGCTATCTGCGGGACTACTCTTTTTTTTTTTTCTTTTTTAACTTTTATGTAATCTTAACTTTTTATTTATTTTACTTTATTTTACAATTCAATTCAAAATTTGAAAAAATTAATAAAAAAATATTTAATTTTCTTGAGTATAAAATAACATTTTCTATTTTTATTATTTATAACACAATAAATTTCTATAACTTGAAAATAAAGTTTAGTTTTGCAAAACCCTAAATAAGAAACATAAAGAAAAACAGACAAATATTTAAATAATTAAAAAATAAACAAGCTGTAAACAAAGTGTAAAATAGTTAGCAGGTGTACTTAAATCTTGGTTTGAGCTTCCTGATTTGGTTTGAATGTGTATAAATTACGCAAACACTTCTAGCTTGTTAATAATAAAGGGCAGGTGGAATTTTATTTTGTGCACAGAAGGATTAAAAAAAAAAGGGGAAGTCGTCATCGAAAAAGAAACGATGTTCATTAACATTTAAAATCTACATTTAAAGATAACATTTCTTTACCTGTAATAATTTAATAGCATCGCAATCCTATACTATAAATTTAAGAAACTATTGATTCGAGAAGTAATTATTTAATTTGGATAGTAATTATATATGCAATTAAAATAATCATTTCTCTGTAATTTTTTTTTTTTTTTTAATTTAAAAAATAAAATGAGGTATACCTAAAATGAAATAAAATATTTATATAAATAATTAAAAACAGTTTCTTTAGTTTTGATTATTTTAAAGTTAAAATAAAACTAAGATTTATTTTTTAAGTTATTTAAATTTATTGTATTTTTAAGTTATAAATATTAAAAGTAGAAAAAGTTGTTTTATACTCAAGAAAATTAAATAATTTTTTATTAAAATTTTCAAATTTTGAATAGAATTGTAAAATAAAGTAAAATAAATAAAAAAGTTAAGATTACATAAAAAGTTAAAGAAGAAAAAAAAAAAAAAAAAAAAAAGTAGTAGTCCCGCAGGTAGCCTCGAACCCAAGTCATCTGAGGGGGAGGCTCGCGCTTTAGGATCACGCCACTGAGGAGCTTACTCGCTTATGAAAAAACTTGTATTTAAAGATTACTGAAACTTTAAATGCTTTTTTCTCGAAATTTTGTGTCTAGTGGGTCCTACAGCTTTAATATGTTGTTACCCTCATAGTATACTACAATCCTGCGCAATTTCGTCCCGATCTGAATTTTCCATGTCGTGACCTCTCCTTGTTAGATATGTTTACATTATCGCAATATATACCTTCCGCCTACATCCTACTTTGATATATTTTCCATATTCTAATTAGATACTTAATCATACTGATGTCAGTTGCACATTTTAGTTTTCATGAAAGTAACAATACTTTGCTACTTTCTGAATTTAATTTAATCTCCATTACCCAAGTTTACGTGAAACATTGCCTTATTGTCACGTTGTGAATTTATTTTCAATTACTTATAAAAATTTTAAATTAAAAATGTTTATACACATATCATTATAGTTAGTGCTACAAATGACATTTCAAAACTAGTCAGATTTATTTTTGATGAAAATAATTCTTATAATCTGTTTATACGCAAAAATTTGCCCTATTCTGCACCATAATGAAAATCTCGACCTTTTCATTTAATATAACTAGCTTTTAAAATGGTCACGTCGCTCTGACCAGTAACATAAATCATATTTCAAAACCATGCCCTGAAGTTTTTGCAGTGAAAATAGTTTTCAAAATACATATTTATATGAAATTTTGCCCTGTTGACCATATTCAGAAAAATCATCTTAAATTTCGAAAAACTTGCAAAGATTTCAAATTAGATTGCTGAAATTCAATAAGGCTTTTACAAGTAATGATATTTTTAAAAGGATTGGACTTCTTTGCGACGATTCATTCTTGAGATTATAATAATAAAAATTTCTGTAGCTATCGGAAGCAAAACAAAATTTATCTGCGATTAAGACATGTCGGACTAATCTGATATCGTGAAAAGGTTTAGCAATTCCTAAAACATGAAAAATATTTATTTCCACAGAGAAAATAAATTTAAAAGATACCATAAGTACAGTAATCTGAATATATAATGCAAATTCTGTTAGCATTTCTAAGCTTGAAATTTCTTTTAATTATTGTATAAATTGACAAATGGGGTACTAGTTTAAAAAAGCTGGATTAAACCCTGTTATTTTAAGTCAGAACAGGAAGATGACACAATGTATTTTGTTCAAAATTCATGTAGAAAATGACAATTATGACCACAGTAGCCTTTTCACTCACAGATATCCCCCTTACCATTTAATATCTCAAAGCGATATTTTCATACCCACTTACGTACACTAAAACTGCTTATTTTGGTATCCTCTATCAGCCTTTATATTTATGCTTATCGTTTTTATGACTCCCAATATAATTTTTTTCTCTCTGCAAACCATACTTTTTATTTATTTTATTTATCTTTTTTGTATTTTATATGATACATTTGTTTAATTTTTTTGCGTACTATTCAATAGCTTTATGATTATGAAGCTTCGAGATTCACTTAACTCGCAGATAATATATATATATATATTTAAGTAACATATGATGGAAACTGAAGTTCTGCACACAGACGTATGACAATGATAGTGTGCCCCTTTATATATGCATGTGTACGTGTGTGTGTGTATATATATATATATTACACAGCGAATATATCTGCATAATTTAATTCTTTTATATTATCTCGTCTGTGGCCCTTCATATCCCACTGAACAGCGAAATCGGCCCTCTAGCCATAAAGGTTTTGCACCCCTATTGTAGAGCTTGCTGTCATGCTGCTCTATTTTTGATATTTGGCTTGAAATAAATCTACACTGTCTAACGAATTGACTGACCACCACCAGACGAACTCTGTATCGATTTTGTGACTCGTACTTCAAATCGTGTAAAAATAGAGATGGGAAATTTTTAGACATGCAGGGTGATTAAAATTAAAGTTACGATTTTAAAACTACCGGTCAGAAAGTAAGAAAATATCATATTTTACAGGAATAATCGTAAGGCGATGGAATTTTGTTAGACGAAAAAAAAAAAAAGTTCCAAAATATGCCGTTAATCATCCATAAAGTATTTCATGTATCTCCTCTTTTCTCTTGTCACTATCACAGTTTTCGCTCTAAACACGTATTCTCGTCTTTTTTGCTAAAAAAAAGTTGTCATAAACCTTTAGAGTCTATTATTTCCTGATATTCTATTGCTATCAACATTCCTGTGTATAATAAATCCATTTAAGCGTTTCCCTTAACATTATCCGCACAGCGCCATCTATAAGCACATTTTAGAAATACTTTTTTCTTTTGCCAAACAAAATTCCATTGCCTCACGATCGTTCTACTGAAATATCAAGTCATTCTGGCCGGTAGTTTAAAAATTATAGCCTTTTGAAATCGTAATTTTAATTAAAATCACCCTGGACATAAATTTCTTATACTTATATTACGATGGGGAACAAAAAGGTTTAGAAATTATTTTTGACACTGGTTCATTATTAAAAGAAAAAATACCAACTTTTAAAAGGTGAATATACCTGTGTATAAAATAAAAGTTAACTTGAAATAATTCAATTTTTCTATGATTTCTATACACTTCCTTCCTGTTTCAGCATAGTAGTATTTTTTTTTTTTTTTTAATAGATGTCGATTTCCTAAGAGACATGTGTTGCCTTCTCTATTAAACTACACTTACAGGTAGCACTATAAAGGTCTGTAAAAAATCCAGGCATGAAAGTAGATATTAAAAGAAGGCTCCCATAAAATTGCATTAAGCTCAGAATGATGCAATACCACACAGACCTCTGCTGCTGGTCAAATCGTAAAAACTGAGAAACATGCTTTATATTATTTTTATGACCCCGAAACACTAATCTTTAACGACATCTTTTCGAGAGTTATGACTTTTTACCGTTTGCTTATGTACTTGATATTTCAAGATGTTCTTGAGTCGGGGTGTGTGTGTGGGGGGGGGGGGGATAAGGAGGATGCGTTTTTAAGTTTATTCTATCAATTTTATTGATAGATTACCTTTTAAAGCTTATAATTATTCACTTAAATAAATAATATATTCTTGCACATATGTTTAAATTAAATTTTATTTAATGCCAATTCTTTCAGGTACGATTCATGAATAGTTTTTCCTTTAAGTTGAGCATTGACAATATTAATTCTTCAATATCGGTTTGTAAATAAACTTGTTACTGGCACGAAATTAATGAAATTTTTATTTCACGAAAAATGCACAGTCAGTTATTCGAACAAACAGCCATAAGAACAAGAATCTACAATGAACAAAAGAGTGAGCTTCAAAAGCGTTAGGTTTTAATTTAATTCTTATAAGGTATTATAAATTAAACTGACTTGCTTGCCAACATTTTAAATACTAATATATCTTTAACCTTCATAATCTGATGTTTTTAAATGAATTTATCTTGTGTAAATTCACTCAATTTAAATTGAATATAGATTTTGAATGGTGAATTGATTTTGGCGGTTGCTAAAATATCTTTTAAAATTATGTACAGCTTCTTTTCGCTCCATTCTTCTAAATCTAAGTAAAAAGGAACTTTTTTTTCCTTCACATGCTTTGGAGAGCGAAATTCAGTTGCTAAATTTGTCAGTAAGATCATCACCCTCCCCTTCCCATCCTTACGATCAGGTATCATCTGACTGAGCTATGTACTCCTGCAAGTCTATTTTCAATGCAACAATGTACACGAATTATTTTGTGTTTACAGAAGCGAGCAATTTCATAAATTTCGTTGTAATATCGCTTTGAGATTTGTACTTTTAAGCATGATTTATAAGTGGATTTCTAAATCTTTATTAGAGCTTCTAGAATTCGTAAGACTGGCGGAGTTTTTTTTCTAAGTTTTTTTTTCGTTAAAAGTAAAAAAAATCGATAACTTTGTTTTAAATTATCGCAGATCGATGGTTCAACCATTCGTTTTAAAGGTATTGGCGAGCTCTTTTGAAAGATACCCATCATGAAAATTTACTCCCCTCGAGGGACTTCCCCTCCCCCCAGGGGGGGAGGCGAGTCTGCTACATACACAATTTTTTTCCCCCTGTTGACTATCTCTATTACAAAAAATATATATTCGTTTCATTTGGTTTAGTGCAGTCTATAGACGTTAAACTCTACTTACCTGCAATTTTCCTCATAGACGTAATGTATTTGAATACTTTTGAGTATCCCTGTACACGAACCATTTGCTTGATCTTAACGAAAAGTTTAATGTAGCATCCTTATATGATACACATTTAGAATACCAAGTTTGAACTTTCTGCCATAATTTTTTTTTAGATATGCTGATAACAGACAGACATACCCACAGACATACCCACAGACCATTTGCTAAAAACATGATTTTCGTATTCAGGGGACCTCAGAACATGTAAATATAACAAAAACTCGCGTTCGAAAATTTGACCCAAAAACAATACTTTCTCTACCTTATGGGTAAGAGAAAATAATAAAAAGTGTTAGGTATATTTTATTTTAGGCTTAATTTTAAGTATTTTCGTAACACTAAGTTACTGAATAAAAACAAACCAAAACATTAGATGAAAAATTGAATGCAAATATTTACCAATACCTTAAATATGTATTTTTTTTTTTCAGTATAAAAACATACCAAAAATACAAAAGTTCCAAAAAAGTATATTGTCAGCATGAAATTTTAAATCTCCCTTTTGTCTGTCCCAGTTGCGTCCACGTTTATAAGAAACTCGAGACCTAAATATTTGCTAGATCATAAACGAAACCGCTTGTTGTGGGATAAGAGGAGCGAATCTGCGACTAAAATTACCTGTAACGTAGTATTAAAAGCTGTCCAAACACAATCCAGTTTATCGGGTTTCTGAAGCATTGGCTTTCGAATTCTGATACACATAATGTCTCTAACAATATTATTTTTCGCCTCCTCACGTGATGGCGCTGTTTAATATAAACTCCGGAGAAATGATTTTGAAAGGAAATGTTAACTTTATTTGCAAAGAGGAGTGGCTTTTTTTCTTCTTCTAGGTCTGTGTGTGTGCGTGTGTGTTATTTTTGTCTTTCTTGCCCGCTCAGTTGTTTGCTCCCTGATGGAATGGCAGGTTTTAAGTGCTTCTGCTGACACTCTTCAAATTATCGTCCACCTTTTGTTCCAGTGTTTGATTTCAGTTTGCTCAAAGGTCAATGGCAAAAACTAAACCTTGAAGCGATTACTTTTCATATTAAAAGGTGGTGGAGTTTTAGATTGCTTATCCTAAACGAAATTTTATGTGTGGATATATTACAAAACCCGATCCATTCATCTGTTCAGCTTTTGTTTATGATTTTTTATTGTATGGGAGCTATAAAAAGAAATACTTGCATCAATTGTCCTATTTTTATTTATATGTATATTTATTAATTTGTTTATTCAATTTTTAGGACTAGGAGGACTATTATCTTCAATCTGGGTAAAAATGTCGCCGCCAGTTTTTGTAGACCAGTTTTGTGTAACACTAAAAAAGGGGAAAATAAGTTAGAAATATCTGTCCTATCGTTACAAATTCGGTACCAAATGAAAAGGGCGATTTTTCTGAATCCAGGGGTGCAAATAGTTTTTCGCCACGACAATTAGATTTTTTTAAAAATTAACTGAAGTATGAAATTTAGGTGGCAATACTTCTTTTTAATTCATTTCAGTGATTTTAAAAAGTACGTGGCCCAGTTTTATGGTCAAAAAATGAGATAAAAAATAAAATTAAAAAATAAGAAATAAAAGTAAAAATTTTACAGATTTAAATTAATAGTCCCCCTTACTTAAACTAAATTCTGTCTTTGAGAGAATTTTTACTTTTTAAAAAATAATTTCGTGAAGAATTTTTTTTTTTCTTTCCTTAAATACTATTTTTTATATTTTTATTTTTTATATTTATTTCGATTTGCAGTCCAGAGAAATTATCTTAGCGAGACGACCAATTACTTTTAAAGTAAAGAAATTATTTCTATTTCCAGTGATATAAAATGCTTAGTGTGAAACTATCAAGAAAGATTTGGGGGTATTATTAGTTACACATTAAGGTTCATTAAATTGGAACATACGGCTTAAAGCGAATTCAAAATCACCACGAACATCACCGTGCCTGAACCAGGATTAGTAACCGGTACCTTCAATGAATGGCCAGAGCGCTAACCGTTTAGCTGCCAGATGGATTATCTTAAAGAAAAAAAGGGGGGCATGAGTACAGAGATAATACAGAACTAGGAAATTTTACACATATACATTAAGTCATAAAAAAATAAACCTATGTGTGCATATGAGTATGGAATGCTCGTGTTATTATTAAAGAATAGTTAAAATCAAAATGACAACTTAACTCTCTATTCAAATTTATAAACTAACGCTAAATTGTATTTTTCCCCATTAATCTAGCCTTTCTCGCATATCATTTTATAACGTAGATACACAATTAACGGCCCTCTTCACTTACCGTCGCCGGAAGCCCGAGCCAATGTTATTCTATGGGAAATTTTCTTTACTTATAACTCATTAACTAATACATATTTTTAAATTCTGTTTTCACATTCAGAAAATTCCCAACTGTTAAATTGACGCAATTTTTTTAAAAACGCATTATTTTAATTTTTACTATTTTGTTCTGAAGTATCAAAATGAAAAATTTCACATATTGAATATTCGTATTTTACAGCTTCAAAATAAAATATTAAAAGTTAAAAAAATACTTTTTTAAAAGAGGTGCGTCAATTGAACAGTTTGGAATTTTCTGAATGGGAAAACAGAATTAAAAAATATGTATTACTTAATGAGTTATCCGTAAAGAAAATTTCCAATAGAATAACATTTGCTTCTGGTAACGGTGAGTGAAGCGGCCCATAACTAAATTGTAAACTAAGCACAGCACTCAATCTCAAACCAGTGCATACAAATTAACCCCAGACATATTTGTGGAACACCGGTCTTGATCTAGTCATCAACCAAATTGTTAGTAGCCAATAAAAATTAATATTGTTCCCTTGGTGATAATCTGCAGAAATTAGAATTCAAAATTAGACAATATAGTTTGAAGAATGGATTGTTTTGATTTATCAATTTTTAAACAAATTTATGTTCTATGGGGGTCCGATTTTTTTTTATTACATTCCGAATATTTAAAATACTCGATTTCACGATACTAGAAAGACTAACACAATGACCCCGTTAGAAAATTCGATCAAAATATGGGTAAATTACAAAAATTTACCGATATTACCCTCAGCGAAGACTGCATCTGTAGAAAATGCCCTTCATCATTCCTCTGATGTCAAAAATGCGAATTTTTTATGTAAATATATGTATATTTGGCAGATATACCGCGAGATTACTATACAAATAGGACACTCCCATATACACAACGGTAACCAAAATGCGATTACAATGACCCTATGGGCAGCGGCTGTAAGTTTATCGAGCTCTCCAGCTTACGTAATCGCTCGGCTTATTTTTTATTGTATCCATGTTTTCTTTTGGCAACTTTGTTATTGTTTGCGAAATTGATCGTCAAAAACAAATTATTTTTAAAAGTAAGTGCTAAATATCAAGCAAATAAGTTTTGAAAATATACATGAATCGAAAATAAGTAATTTGTATTATTTAAACCAAAGAATGTTAAATATTTAACGATTTCATACTGCAATTTCAGAACTACAGTTTGCAATTTTTATTTGTACTTCAATATGAATGTGTTTTCAAAGTATATATTTAAACATTATAAAAATTAATTGTATTTCTTAGAAGAATAACTCTGAATGTTTTGAGTATCATTTTGAGAATCCAAAGATAATAGAAAATGAATAAAAAGAAAATCTTTGCATACTAACCTGCTACTAACTACTCGCGAAATAGAAAAAACAGTTTTAGATCAATGATGCTGTGTAGACCTAACATTTGTGAAAGTTCTTAGTTCCTCCCGTTGTCCCTAGTGGTGCTACTGTCGCACCAGTTCTCGTTTTAGTTTTACTTTCCTAACTGTATGGTAATCTGTGTCGCGAGATCACCGTAACAATCCATTACTGTATTAATAGATACTGTTTAAAAATGTGGTCAAATATGAACTATCAATGTGTTATCTTTCCCTCTTCCTTTTTCAGGAATAATTGTAAATTGCAAAACATACCTAAGTCGAAAACGAAAGATATCTCATCTACTAAGATTAATGTAATACGATAAATGAAAAACACGAAAATAAAAACTCTCCTTTTTAGTTTCCTGTTTTTTCTTATTGATCTCAAAAGATATTTTTTTTAATTTAAAACTGGGATATGTATTGGCAATCTTCTTTTACTCTTCTAAATGCATATTAGTTTATTTATTTTCTAAGGAATAAATGATTTGTCTTTTCAAAAATCAATATTCCACTTTGAAGAAAATGCCAGAAATGTTTCCCACTTCCCGCATTTTGATGAATATTTACATACTATTCATATTTTTAAATAAATTTTAATATTTAATTTAAAAAAAGAAACGAGATAAGAAAGAGGTAGAAGCATAAAATTCGAAATGTTCATATTTACATAAAATTATTATTCAGAATATTTCAGTATCAAAATAAAAGTTCATTGAACTCAAAAATGTTTTTGATGCTATAATATTTCAGGTATATAAAATATAGCAATATTGTAAATAGAATTCTTTTTTATTACGTACTGCTTCTTAAAGTCAGCTTCCTGTAAAAATAAAAAGAATGAAAAATTACACTGTTCGCATATATTATAAACACTTTCGAATTGTACGTTTTATCGTTTAAACTTAAATGCATTTTGCCACCATGACGATTTCTTAAAATGCATTTTGTTTTTAATTAGGAAGGGTGAAGACTCGAAAAATTATTTTTTATAAAATATTTTGTTTCAAGCAATAAATGAGTGTTTCAGTTAGACCTGCGCGGTTCGAGTAAAATTGACCCGCAACCCGCAATGTTGTTAAACTTATGTTGTATAAGAAACTGAATTAAAATTCTAGTACACAAAATACAGTTACGTTATTGAACAGATCTTTTAAAGAATTAAGTATTACATAAAATATTATTAGTATATAATAAAAATTACTTGTCTATTTATGAACAAAATTTCTTGTGCATTAGAGCTTAAAAAATCTACTTTTTCATACACTATGACAAAATAATAATAATAATAAATAAATAAATAAAAAGAAAATAAATAAAATAAGGAGGCAAATAACACAGGTCGACATGTAAAATTTTGATTTTATAATTTTGGCTGATCTTTATGTTTTTTGGTGTGCTGAAACCGAAAATGAAGTCAGTTTTTCTCTATCACGTATAGTTTTTTGTCAATACAGGGTGCCTACGAACACAATTTCTTCCATTACTCTTCCACCAATATTATTATATAGTAAGTTTTATAGTATGTTTTTATGATTAATTAATCATGGATACCTATTGTTGTAATAGCGCAGCATTAGTGCGACATAAAACCATACTAACCAAGCAACCAACCTATTGTTATGATGTTATATGTAAGAAATCGTGTCGGTAAGCACCCTGTATTGACAAAACACTGTACGTGAGAGAGAAAAATGGGTTGCATTTTCGGTTTCAGCATATCAAAAAACAAAGTTCAGCTAAAATCCTTAAATCAAATTTTGTCAACTTCAATTTTGTACGCCTGTGTAATTTTCTCCTATAAAATCTTAAACGTAAAGTATTTATATTTACGTAATTGTAATTAAACTCATGTTATGAGACATGTTGGTTTAAAGTATTACGAAGAAAGAAAAAAGCCGTCTAATTTCCGCATTCAGAATGTTATATTCATAAAATAATAATAAATAAATAAAATGAATGATAATAATTCTTAAAATAATGATAATATTTTGTGTGTAGACCCGTGGGTTTAAATTAATGCAAACTTGACCTGCACCCTACCCGCGATGAAGCTAACCTGCAGATTTCTGACCCGATGAAGGACTCTACTTTTAGTTGATCAAAAGTTTTTTTTTTTTTTTTTTTAATTCTTTTTAATATGATGCAAAAATTGATAATGATGTTGAAAGCTGTTTTCAAAAATAATAAAAGTAATGCTATGAAATGATTACAATTAAAAAAAGTATAACAAATTATTAATATAGGAAAATATTTCAGTTTTATTTCAGTATCCATAAGGTAACTTAATTTAGAATTTACTTACACCATTTAACAAAGTAAGTATTTGGACACTTTCGAATTTAGGCATTTTGTCAAATATCTAGAAAAATTCTGTAGTAATTATCTTGAAACTTTGGGGGTACAAAGAACATGTTATGCCTCATATATTTCAGCAGAAGTTTTGTCCTTAAGAGGAAAAGGAGACCATTAAAAAAGTAAAAAAACAATGAAAATGTTTTGGATCACCCTGTAAAAAGTAATGCTTAAAATGCATTTCGGCTGTATCATGTGATTATAAGGATCCTTCTGCTTACCTGTAAAAAAATGTATGAGGATACAATATATATTCTTGTAGGTACAACAGTTTCTTTACACAATTGCAAAAAATTGCAGCTTTTTATTATATAACACGTATGCTATTAAAGCTATGCCAAAGTCTTTTTGGGAAATTTGGCATACTACATTACACAGCATACTGCAATCAGATTGTAAAAATGTTAAATATCTTAAGGAATATGAGCACTTTTACTAAATTTTTAACTACGCATGCGCAATCTTTTAAAAAATTTCATTTGCATAATTTAATAGCCTAATGTAATGAGCTACTTATGTGAAAGCTCCAAACATATATCGTGTGTATTCAAAAAGTTATGAGAGATAGAATAAACAGAATTTCGGTTCCTCTCAAAAGCTAAACTATAAAGGAGTTTAAACACATTTTTAATTTGATTCAATTAATGCCAAATTATAATACAGTGTTCGCTAATTGTAAATAAATATTGATAAAATCCCCTATCCTCTTCTTTCTTTTTTTTTTTTTTTTTTGGAGAAACTGAAATTCAGTTCATTCTATCTCTCATAACTTTTTGAATTTACACGATATTTGTTTGGGGGTTTTCACATAAGTAGCTCAATACTTTTGGCTATTAAATTATGCAAATGGAAATTTTTAAAAGCTAGCGCATGCGTAGTTAAAAATTATTTATTAGAAAGGCTCCTATTTCGTAAGATATTTAACATCTTTGCATTCTTATTGAAGCATGCTGTCTCTAATGTAGTATGTCAAATTTTCTAAAAATGGCTTTGCACTGGGTCTAATACTTTACGTGTTATTAAAAAAGTGGTATTATTATTATTTTTTTTCAGTCTTTAAAAAAAAAAAAAAAAAAAAACGTTATATCTCTAGCAATATATGTGGTAGCCGTATAAAAAAAAATGTATACAGATAATTCGAATAATCCTTATAATTGCATGCTACAAGCAAAACAACATTTCAAGCATTACATTTTATAGGATGATCCAAAATATATTGACTTTTGTTTAATTTTTTACTGGTTCCCTTTTCCTCTCCAGGACAAAACGTTTGCTGAAATTTATGAGGTATAACATATTCTTCATTCTCCCAAAGTTTTAAAATAGTTCCTAAAATATTTTTTCTAGATATTTGGCAAAAAGTCTGAACTTCAAAGTGTCCAAATACTTATTGGTAGATAGTGTTTTAATAAGTAACTTGCATTAAACCGTTTCCAGAGCTGCGTTCTGTAATGAATTATTTATATAAAACCCCCTTGGAATAAAGTATTTAAAAACATCTTGCAAACATAAAAAATGCAAAAATGTATGAAATTTTGTCAAAAAATGTATGAAACTCATCAATAAAAATAACGAAAATATTTAATTTTCTTAAAGATATCAATTCGCTTTGTAGGCTGCAATTTTGGGAAAATTTAAATACAAATTACACGTTACAAAGTGAAATTTCTGTGGCTTTTGTTGGAATTTCAGATTTTTCTTAAAAATTTTAAAGTAATTCTAAGATTTTTTTGTATCTAAATTGCGTTTTTTTTTTCCTCCCTCTAATTTTTTTTTTATTTTGACATGTTCTTTAACAATATATTTTCATATGTTTTCCATGTTTATTTATGTAAAGTATGATTTCTTGTACCTGGTAGTTTTTGAAAAAAAAAAAAAATATATCTTTGAGTTTTGCACATATTTTTAAACGTTTTGCCGATTCCCAACTCTATCTTTGATGTTAAATTATAAACCAAGTTATCTTATGGATCGACAAAGAACGCTGACAAATTTTGCTGCATTGATAATTTGTTATTTTATTATTATTACTTATTATTTTTATTATTTATTTTATTATATTTTGTCACTATTTGGCGTTGATTTTTTTCTTGCCCTAATGAGAAATATGAAATATATTATAGAAATGACTAATTCTGTAATGTTAAAAAATTGTCAGTGCTAAATTAGAAGATTCGGTCATTTAAAAAAAAAAAAAAAAAAAAAAGGACAGATTTTTTTTTTTTTTTTTTTTTTTTTACACCATTGATCACATTTTAGTTTCCTGTTGATAATGACTTCATAAGATTGAAAGAACAACCATTTCGGAAACTTTTTGTAAAATGGCAAATGGAGTACTTTATAAATCCGATGTTTTTAATTAATAACTTCGTTAATTAAGATGATAGACATTTTTGTCTGACTGAAATGTCTTTCTTTGAGCATTCCGCACACGTTGATACCTCTCATGACGTGGAGAACCCTGCCCTCTGCAGGAAGATGCGGTCATAAACAAAAATTTGACGCACTTTTTTTTTTTTTAAATATACAGAGAGTAATTCATTGTGCCAACTCTATTATTTTCCACAAGCTCAAATATTAAATCTTAAATATCATACCAATTTTTTTTTTTTTTTGTCATTTTAATAAGAACTAAAAAACATGTGATCACTTGAAATAGATTAATTTTTTTATTTCATTATAGAATTTTAAAGGGTATAAGACCCCTTAAAGACAAACTATACAATAGATTGCTTTTGTTCGCTCACAAAAATTGAGTCTTTTTTAATTTAGTATTATATTTTTCGGAGATAAAAAAAATTCTCTGTAATTTCTGTAGGAAAATATTGAAGAAAGTTTTGTGATCGCTACAACATACTAGTTTTGCTTACACGAATGCCATTGAAGAATTGCAAAAACAGGTGCTTCAATCTATTATGTTAAAATAAAAATAAAAATGTTAAAATAATCCATTTTTAGATAACTTTTCCGTAAAGTAAAATAAGTATATAAGTAAAATAAATATAAAGTAAATAAAAAAAAAGTATATAAAGTATGTAAATAAAACATATAAATAAAATAAGCAAATCAACATAAATACCAGTAATTATTTTAAAACAGGAAATATAAATTATTCATACACATGTTTTCAAGTAATTTTATCCAATATTTGAAACGACTATTTTGTTCCAAGTCCTTCCTAGCCCAGGCGCAAGCCTAATAACTCTACTCGAAAATTGGCCTTAACCCTATAACACCAGCATTGTTAACTCAGATAAATGATAAATAAAGACATAAAATTATTGCCTAGTCTAAAGTATGCTGTGAGATATAGCCCATATTTATCATAATTGGCCATCAAAACACCTGGATTGTCTGTAATCTTTCATCTTTCCTTCAATGGACGGGCATATTCAAGCTCTATTCACACATACGAATTGTTAAAATAATTGAGAGATTACGCTGAACTCAATGATGTTGAAGTGTCAAAAATCTTAGTTCACAGTGTTATTTCCCATCTAATTTCCACTGCAAATTGTTTTATAAATAAGGTTTATCATGGTTTATTTACTTTTTTTTTCTGTTCTAAATAACACATTTCAAATAAAAAGGTCACCAATCATTAAGTGGCTTCAGACGATATTTCTGTACTGATAAGTATAAAGGACTTAAGTCCATATTCTTGATTTTTCAGGAGACGAAAAATAAAGTTAAACTAACTAAAAACTAATCAGAAGAATTCGATTAGGAAAAAGGGATTATGTTGACTTATTTTATACCGTACAGTGATTGTTAATCTTCATTTAATAAAGTGAAAAAATTCAATTAAATATTTTATACCAAACATGAATGTTAAATATCTGACATGAACCTTTTTTTACCAATGAATTTTCTCAAAGACTAAATGACGTGGACTTAAATAAGTCTGCGTCAAAGTAAATCCTTTATACCAATCGATAGAGAATTTTTTTCTGAGTCTGATTATGTACTTAACTCAAAATCGACATTTTTGGACTTAAATCCTTTATACTTATCAGTACAGATTTCATGATTAACCCTTTGCGGCGCAAGACAATTCGGATCATTTAAATTATACTGCCACCGGAATTCATGAACTAAATTAAACTAAAAGAAATTTTAAATTTTAAGGTTTAAAAAATTGGCTTTTTCTGCTTTGTTATAAACATAAATTTTTGCTAAAAAATTTCCGGGATGAATTTTTGCTGCTGGATCTTAAATTTTGCGTCCTCGCAGCGAGGACAGCGCGCGTTAAGGGGTTAAGGTGTACTTTTTAAAACAATTACGATGTGGCCATTACAGAACTTTCTTCTATGTTTTCTTATTCCCGTAATTTAGACCACAACAGTTATCACAGCCACCACAGGGCGGAAAGAATCAAAAATGACAAAAAAAAAAAAAAAAAAAAAAAAGATTAATTTTTTTTAAAAAACTCTGTTTAAAAGCTTCGTTTAAACTTGGTTTTAAAGCATCACTGATACGTGGTTAAACCATTCGTTTTAAAAGTATCGACGCGGTGATGAGTTACCAATTCATACGGATTTTTTTATTTAGTAATAATCACTAGTTTTGTAGAATGATGACTGATAATATATGACATTAGATAATACAAACATACAATTAGATAAATACAACAATAAACTAATGTTGCCACCACATGACTTTCTATATTTTCATATACAAATAATTTATTAAAATTATTATTTATCAAATTATCTTCCATGATGAATGTAGACAATTTTCATTTTAGAGAAGTACAACAGTAAATATCCACCGAAAATCAAATTTTTTTTTATATAACACCTTAAAAAAAAATGCAGTTTTTTTTTAAAGGAAAAAAGAGATAACTTTATTTTAAATTATCACAAATCGATAGTTCAACCATTTGTTTTAACCCATTAGTAGTCGCTAGTTGGTCGATTTGCCGCCCATTCTTCAGTGTTAACAGATTTTTTTATTCAACAGCCACCAAAAATTTTTTAAAGTGGCATTTGATATACATAAAACGCTAATAAAATGGAAGAAACGTCGATCACATCACTTCTTAAAATTATTGGTGAGAGTTAAATAAAAAGTGCGCAATCTGTAATAGGTGGCGCTGTCTATAGCGACTACTAACGGGTTTAAAGGTACTGACGAGCTCTGTTAAAAGATACACGTAATGGAAATTTGCCTCCCTCAGGGAGAGAATCCCCCTCCGAGGAATCTGTGCTCCTGTATGTGCAGAAAAATTTTCACAGTTGATTATCACTATAAAAAAAATAATTATTATTATTTTTGATTTCATAATGATTCTTTAAAAAAAAAAAAATTCTCTTTATGCAAATTTATACGAAATTTTGCCACGTTAAAAATTTAGAAAAACTTGGAATGGCAACGTCCCCTGTTGGACATTTTTTACCAAAAGTCCATAGACACTAATTTATGTGAAGGTGCAACTGCATATCAGTTTGTATAAAATTCTGTGCAATAGTTCTGAGATACAGTTGCCACAAAATTTTGTCACACACTCAGAAATAGATATTTTCTAAAAATGATGAAATCGTTTTCTAGACGTCTGAAAACATGTAGATAGATCGAAAACCCGAGCAGGATTTTTTTTTTTTTTTTTTTTTTTTTTTTTTTACGAAACCAATCCTTTTTACTTTCTCTTACCCATAAGGTAGAGAAAGTATTGTTTTTGGGTCAAATTTTCGAACGCGAGATTTTGTTATATTTACACGTTTTGAGGTCCCCTGAATACGAAAATCATGTTTTTAGCAAATGGTCTGTGACTGTGTGTCTGTGTGTGTGTCTGTCTGTTATCAGCATATCTCAAGAACAAATAGTAGCAGACATTCCAAACTTGGTATTCTAAATGAGTGTCATTATAGATGCTACAGTAAGCTTTTCGTTAAGATCAAGTAAATGGTTCGTGTACAGGGACAATCAAGAGAATTCTAATACATTACGTCTATTGGGGAAATTGCAGGTAAGTAGAGTTTAACGTCTATAGACTGCACTAAACCAAATGAAACGAATATATATATATATATATATATATTGTAATAGAGATAGTTAACTGGAAAAAAAAAATTGTGTATGTAAGAGCCTCGCCTCCCCCCTGGGGGGGGGAAGTCCCCCCTCGAGGGGAGTAAATTTTCATGATGGGTATCTTTCAAAAGAGCTCGCCAATACCTTTAAGACGAATGGTTGAACCATCAATCTGCGATAATTTAAAACAAGGTTATCGTTTTTTTTTTTTTTTTACTTTTAACGAAAAAAAAAAAAAAAAAAAAAAAAAAAAATTAGAAAAAAAAAAAATCGCTTTTTTTTTTATTTTAAATATTGAGCCTAAAATAGACTTTTTTGGATATTTAGTGTAAAACTACTTCTCTAATATGGAAATCGTCTGCATTATCATAAAAGATAATTTTTTTAAATAATAATTTTAATAAATTATTTTTTAAAGACAGAATTATTTTTTAATAACCGAATTAAATTTTATATAAATCTAGGTGCATTAATGAAACGGGGGGTCTCACGCAGAATTAATTATCATATAAAACTCTTCCGAAGCCTAATTTGAATTGTTTAACATAGGTTTACATAACATCGTTATCTTACCTCTTAATCTCCAACCTGTATTTATAGTATTAAATTTCACGATAAGAGAAAGTCGTGTGAGTGACACCCCAGATTATTTTCTATTGAATATAGAAGAAAGTAAAAATTAGTGATGGATATTGAATAAAAAAGTCCTTGTTGACAACACTGACACGGTGTCAATGATATCAGTATTCACATGAAAAATTTACACTTACGAAGGGAGAGCGATGCTCCTATCTATACAAAAATGTTATCCTTATTAAATATTAGTCTTATAAAGATATTTTTTTTTAATTATTATTCACAATAATTGTATAAAAATAATCCAATTGTGTACATTCATTTGTGAGGTTGAGACTACAGAACGTCTCCACAGTTGTTTGAAATTAGCTGGATCCAGCAAAGCATAAAGTTGGGACGGCTAAAATCGCTTCGACGCCAGTGACTCGGCGAAAGTTTTGGTCGGATTAGTTTCATGTCGGCATGGTGCTGCAACGAAGGAATTAAGCTGTGAGAGGTAGATGAATTGGAAGTGATTTTAAAAGTATTGATTGAAATGAAGAGAAAGGAAGTTAGTAGGAAGTAGTATAAGATGGAGATGGTTTTAGAGAAGAGTGTGGTGTATATTATAGAAGAGAGTGTGGAGTAGATTGTGGTGTATATTAGAGGAGATTGTGGCGTAGATTGTGAGGATTCTTATTTTGGCGAGTATTGAGGTGTAAAAAAGGTGTATGTGAAGTGGATAGTAGGAGAGTAATGTTGATGATGATAGTTCTTATGCGTGTGTTAAGTGATGGTAAAGATGTGTAGCGTTGTAGAATAGAGTAAGGTTTGAGAGAAGAAACTGTCGCGCCTAGGGAATCTTGCCGACGGTTCTTGTGCGAGAATAGTTCAGTGGTCGACAGAGAGCAGTCGTCGACAAGATCAGTATTGGTGAGCTTTAATTTACCTTTGTTTTATGCTTTGTTGATGTTATCCACTGAGGTCATTTGAGAGTTAAAACTGAGTTACCCCAACACCCGCCTTGAAATTGATCATTAATACACCTTGTTATTTTGTATTTAACTTTGTCTCGAGCTCTTCTTATTTATACTTACAAGCAGGCTATGCCCGCTTCGCTGGTCACTATATTTAAATGAATTTTCGAAAGAATTGAATTAATATTTATATTTTTATATCACATTATAGACAAAAACTTAAAAGAAAAAAAAAAGAAAGAAAGAAACTGAAATTGCTCCAAACCTCGCTTCAGGTACCCGCTGTCTACGGCAGCTCTTTTCCCGCCCCGCACTGCATCAGGTCTAGGTTTCCCATGCCTGCAGAAAGATCTTTCTCGGGCACTTCAATCTGGATATTTATCGACGACAGGGGGGGGGGGTCTGCTACTATTTAAGAACTACGATTTTAAAGATGACTGTATCTCAGCATCTATTAAATATTTTAGTTTTGAACCATGTATTTTATAGCCCATGCTATTTGCACTATACTACGATTTGATTCTGACCAATGTAATAAAATAAAATAAAAAGTAGATTAACATATATATATATATATAAACAAATTTTAATCATTTTAATCCTTTTTTCTATGTATTAGGGGGACCGGAAAATAATGTCGTTTTGAATTAATAAAATGAAATCGGAAATTTTTTTTAACAGTGTTTACATGTTACTTTACAAATAACCATCTTATAAGTTACCTAAGAATATCTTAAATTTTATCCAGGATAAATTTCCGATGTCAGTATTTTAATTCAAAACGACATTACTTTCCGGTCCCCCTAATATATACTACCATTTTTCTCGATAAATACTGTAAATAAAAAAAAGTAAATAAAAAAAAAAGTTCTTTCATTTAAAGGAATTAATTAAAAAATGAAGAATAAGAATTTGTTTTACTATAAAAAATTAAACATAACTGTTATAAATACGTTTTTGAATAAACATAACAAATTAAAGAAAAAAATTTCGCCTTCAAATGAATGCATTAAATAAAAATAAGTTGCGTAATAGCCGTTGCTAAGATACGCAGACGATTGAAGCAAAATAATAAATCTATGAAAAATGAAACAAAGAAGCCAATATTTAAAATCGGAAAAACATTAATTTAAAAAATTCAGATTCGAAATTCGAAAAAATCTCGATGAGGTGCACATTTGCAGGGTCCCAGGTACCTATATGCCAAATTTGGTTGCTCTGCGATCAATAGTGTGAGCACCAGAGCGCAGACAGACACACACACAGACACACACAGAGACACTTCTCTTTATTTATATAGATTAAGTAAGTAAGTTAATCTTTAAGATTAAGATTGAGGAATTGAGAATATGGCAGACACATATTCCTCACACATTAAGAAATTTTGTCCTATACTGTCATATTGAAATTATGAAAGGCTGATAGCACCACCTGCTAAGCGATATGCACCAAAAGTTGATAAATGCCAAATTATGTCAAGGTGCAATTGTAAGCATAGCTCTCCGTGGAATTCTTGATCCACGGTTCCTCGATCTTGATTTGCCACAAATTTTTTGTCACACACAGACAGGCGGACATTGTTAAAAATGGTCAAAAACTGTATAACAGTGTATAACCTGTTGTGTGATTTTTAATCAAAAATTGATTAGCACTAGTTTATGTCAAGGTGCAACTAAAAATCAATTTGTATGAAATTGTGTTCAATAGATCCTAAGATACAGTTGTCACAATATTTTATAACACAGACTGGACATTCTTTAAAAATGGACAAATCGTGTTCAGGACATATCAAAATGTGTAAATCAATTGAAAACCGAAAATTGAACATTTTTACGAATCCAATACTTTTCTTTCTTATTAGGCATATAATAAAATGAAAATATCTGTAATTAGAGAACAGAAAAATTTGCTTAGAAGCAGTGTAACAACGTGTTAGGAATATTGAAATATCCTTCACTTTATTATACTTCGAAGATAGTATGTAGAGGAGGGTAAATTATAACACCAAGTTTTATAAAATTAATGCAGATTTATTAAGAAAATTTATCTAATAAACTGAACTTATCAGCAATTTTTTTTTTTAACTGCAGTTGTAAGAAATTATTTTTATCATATTTTATTTAAACCTTTTCTAAATAATAAATTTCAATTTGAAAGCTCAAGAATGATTAATCCTTTATGTGGTGTACTTAAAAAAAAAAAAAAAAAAAAAAAAAAAGTATATAACATATATAGCCTTTCTATTTTTAAACAGTACGACTTGTTAGAAATATCTTTTCATTAACTAGCCCGTGAAAATAATGTGGGAAAAGGTTACACGATGACTCGTCGTTTTACAAAATTAATTTAAATTTATTAGGAAATTTTGTATAAAAAAATTCTTACTTGTGTATTTTTTTTTTTTTTTTTTTCATTAATCTTTTTAAATTGAAATATTGATTTTATTGCAGAAGTTAAAGCCTTTCTAAAATAGAAAAATACATTTTAAAATAAGATTTGACTTATTATAATTTGTCAATTTTTTATGTTTTTAATATTTGCGATTTTTGCTTTCTTAATAACAATTTATTTTTAACTAATAAAATTGAGATTTTTATTTTATTTTATTTTATTTTTATTTTATTTTTATTTTTATTTATTTTTTATTTTATTTATTATTATTATTATTATTTTTTTTTTGTACCTTGGAGATTTTACATCCGTACAATATTATATAGTAAATCAAAACAATTTATTTATTTCAAATCTGCATTTTTTACTTTTTTCTATATACATAAGAAGAAAGTTTTGGATTTGTGACAATTTTCGACCTCTAGTTTTCGATGGATTTATACGCTTTCAGATTTTCTGACTATGATTTGACCATTTTTAGAAAATGCCTATCTCTGTGTTTATCAAAAATTTCATGGTCATTGCTATCTCACAAACTAATGAACAACATGTAAACAAACTTAATATTTTGTTGAATTTTGACATAAACTGGAGCTGGTTATGTTTGAAAGCTGAACACATAGCTGGAGGTGAAAATTTTCAATACAGGGCACCTTTTAAAAGAACTTATAAATGCATTTAAAACGAATGGTTGAACCGTAGATCTGCGCTGCGATAATCCGAAACAAAATTTATCGATAAAAAAAAAAAAAAAAAAAAAAAAAAGTTCTGTGTAGCGTAAAACAAATTGTTTTTGAACATATAGTGTTTTACTTCTCGGTGATGAAAATTGTGTACATTCAACATGGAAAATAACATTGAAGAATAATAATTTTAATAAATATATGTGCAGCGTGAATTTATATAAGAAAAATAGAAAAGTTTTGTGATGGCTATATACTAATTCCTTTAGTCATAGTTATTGAAAAGATATTAGACTAACGGTATATTTATGAGTAAACTGTACTTTTGAGTAAATGTACATTTATGAATAAACTGAAATTTGTATCACACACACACACACACACACACACACACATATATTTTGAGAAAAAGATTTATAACATGAAAATAGTATATTAAGTAAAGTGTACACAGTCGGAAAATAATTTAAAATTGAAAAATAAAGTACCTATTAATCTTGACTGCTGTTATTCTTGTTTTCTCAAAATATAATTTTTTTCTTACGTCCGTTAACCTTTCTGATTCTAACAGTTTTTCGGCACATCTGAAGATGCTTTTCTCCAATTCTTTTTTTTTTTTTTCCTCCCTCTACGAGCTTTTTAAGAAAGACAGAAGAGGTTTTTGTTGTTTTCTTATCGTATGTGTTTCTACTCGACTAGTTAAAAACGTAATCTGTTCCAGAGAATCAGGCGTTTTTTCCTTTCCCCATGGTTTTCGGAGTTGTGTTTACATTTCTAGCGGGGAAAGTGAATTTGATACTCAAAAATCAGCTGATAGGGTAAAGTGGGGTGAGTTTAACCCCGGTTTATAACTCACTAATATTCATCATATATGTCCTTTTGAATTTTTATTTGCTATATTTAAGCAGGGTTAGCAAGCTTCTTTCAAGGTGGAAAAAACTCGGTAAAAACCGGCTGGAAGAAATGGAAGAAGCAATTTTTCTTTAAAAAATTTATCATCTAAGTTATAACTTTGTAAGATACAATAGATGCATTTTTCTTATAAAGTACCTTAAGTAAATTTGATTATACCTATAAAAAATTAATTAATTATATACTCTAAATTAATAATCTGGATGACCACGAGTCAGGGAATCATGGGGAAAAGTCAGGGGATTTCATAATAAATTAGGGAATTTTAACAAATTTTCTGAATATAAGCCATGTTTGGTAACTCGTTATTATAAATTGCTAAATTGATCGATAATGCCATGAAATGTTTGTGGGAATTAAACAATATAATTCAAGGAAAATAGCAAAAGCAGTCAGGGAAAAATCAGGTAATTTGGAAAAATTCCAAGGAATAATTATTATGAAATTTTTAGCCAAGATCACACCACGCACTAAAATACTCAAAATCCATTGAAGAATTTCAATTTCAATTATAAAATTTTACTATTTAATTATTTCTTTAACTGGCAGTAAATGATTTGGATCACTTGCCTACTATCTGGTAAAAGAGCTTTTAACTGACATCCACTTAATTAAGGGAACAAGTACACGATAATTATTTTATTACAAAATATCATAAAAATCCTCATTTTTCTTATTGCAGTGTAACAAATGAAAATTTTTTTAGCAGTTGAATACTGTAATCAGTTTTTCAACTTAGAATACATGAATGCAAAATATGAAAAAAATAAAAAATAAAAATAAATAAATAATAATAATCCTTGAGAATTTGTAGAAGATTTTAAAAGTATTTTAACATATTCGTATAGTTTATTAAGTACCAGCTTAGAGTTCATGCAACATATTGTATTCTTAAAAAAAAAAAAAAAAAAAAAAAAAAAAGTACAAATACTTTGGCTAAAAATTACATAACTATTATCATTTGAACATATGATAATAATATAAGACAGTATCTATAGAAAAAAGTTTAAAAAATATTAGTCTTAAAATTAGCATTGAATTATGAATGCTAATACATATTAAAAAAACAGTAGCTAATGTAAATTATATATATATATTTATATTTAATATATGTTGCAGAATAATCTCTTTATATATATATATATGAAATTATGATTTTTTATATTTAAAAGAAACCATAGAGGTTTTTTTTTTTTTTTTTTTTTTTTTTTTTTACTCCTAAAGTACTAAAAACCACCTGTGGATATTTAAAGTTGATTATTAAATAACTTATTTTTCCAAAAATAATATTTTTAATATTACCTAATTGGATTATAGTTTAAATTTGATATTATATTATGCTTTGAGTTTATATAGTTAATATATTTTAATTTTGAGCATCTATTTCGTCTTATGTTGTTTTCTTCTATTTCTCTCAGTTTCTTCCGGTTTTTTCCACTTTCTTCCACTGTCCTGGAAGAAACCCAACCCTGTATTTAAGGAAACCTAAAGAAATATGAAACAGTGTTAATTTTAGACATTTGAAAAATTGCTTAAAATTACCCCTCTTACAGAGTGTCCTCTCAAAGTTTGAAATTTTGCTATTCCTGTACTTTTGAAGTAAACAAACACCACTAGACTTTCATATATCTCTTAATGTACTGTATATGGGTGTAATGGACCGGAGTTAGACTTGCTCTAAACCACTGGGGCAAGTGCAACTACGAAAGCGATTAACACAAAATTTCATCATTTTTACTTCCATTACATGACTACCGTAGGTAATAGAACTATTGCATTCAATCCAAAAAATTCTATATCGAATTTTTACCTGATTTACAGGTTTTAAGCTCTCCTGAGTCGAAAAACGTAGTTTTTGGCAATTGGTTAGTGTGTGCATGTATGTGGGGTATATTCTGACTATCATATCTCCGAAACTAACAAAGATAGAACTACGAAACTTCAGAATTTAGACAGGTATGGCGTACAGATGAGTTTTCCAACTTTTGGTGAAAATTGCAAAACTGGAAGTGGGACATCGGAAAGCGGAAGGAGGACCGTAAGTCCATATCACAAAAAAAGCTCTAACAATTTTCTTGAAAGTTGCTATATAAACATTTTACATATATTAGATGTCCTTTCTTGTGAATTGATTGGTTAGTTTAGGAAAATTGACGGGCAACCTCTATAAGTAGCTCAATTTGAGGTCTCGCAAGTGAGTTCCTTTAAAAACGGCTGTACTTTTTTTTTTTTTTTTTTTTTTTTTTTTTTTAACTCGCCATATGAACCTGTGTTAGATATCCTTTTGTATGCAATTGTTGTTTTCTGGTCAACGATTGAGCACGCCAAGTTTTTGGTAAAAGTCTGAATCTCAAAAATGACTCTAACGATTTTCTTAAAAATCGTTACATAAATCCATTTTAGATATCCTTTCTCATCATGTATTGCATGTTTGTTTTAGGTAAATTAACAGTCATCCTGATTAGGTGGGTCAGTTTTATATCTGGGGAATTGGTGCTTCAAAAGATGGCCCTACCGATTTTTTTTTCTTATTTTTTAATTCGCTATGTAAATTGTGTTTTATATGTCTTTACTGGAAGATTTTTAGGTGTCTACTTCGTTAGGTCAATTTTATGTTTTCTGATTACATAATCTCCAAAGAGTGCATATATGTGTAATAGTGGGTAATGGAAGTCGTATGGATGTTTCGTACCAGATTTTTTCCTTAAAGTGTCATATTGTTAAATTATAAAAAGTTCGTGGTTTTTAAACCTAATTAGTTGTATTTTATGCTTAAAGCATTTCAGAAGTGTAAGAATAATAGCAAGTGAGCAAAATGAAATCTGTATCGAGCTATGTCAAAACGTTTCTACATTTAACCTACTTAATCACGTCTTTTTCCCTCTTGTTGTTTTTAGTTTGGAGGAGAATTCTTTGGGGGTAAAACAAGAAAGGGTGTTTTATGTTTTATTACTTTTGTATGAAAGTATAACGTTTATAAAAATTTTAGACAAATGTTCTGAATACGATTTGTCTATTTTTGGAAAATGTCCGCCTGTCTGTGTGTGACAAACAACTGTGCTAGCTCTAGATTAAGAACTAATACTCAGAGTTTCATAACAATTTATATTTAGTTTTGCCCCTTGACATAAAATGACGTTATATAAATTTTGTGCATAGAGTTCGCAGCAAAAGTTTTGACAATAGTCAATCGCGTTTCTCTACAGAGAAGTATATAGCGGATTGTTATAATTCAATACATACATTAAATATACTCATATATTTACTTGTAACATATCCTTTATTCACAAACAATAAATTTTAAACTATGTACATAGCACATAATAACCAAAAAAAAAAAAAAAAAAAAAAAAATCTGGCAAAAATATAGATAATCTGTTTTATAAACAAATAACCATAAATTAAAATAGAATTGCACTGCCATTGTTTGCAATCAATGCAAAAATGCGGCTTTAAAAAAGAAATTAAATCCTACATCACTTGGGTTATATTTCATACCAAGCACATTGAATAGTAGCTCGGTGTTCATTAATAGAGGAGTATTGTTCAAAATTTGTGTAAACTTACGAGACCAATGATGTCCCAAAGATTTTCGGTGTTGTGGTCCAAGCTCACGTATCTAAAGCTCACACTAGAGGAACCGTGGCTGAAGCTCACATGCACCAGTATCTCGTGTTCCAAGCGCACAAATATATTCACCCCTTCCCCCGACGCATCAGCTTGACAAGTGGGAAGAGACTTATCCCTTTTTTCGAAGAGCAGAGGGAGGGGGGGGAGGTCAAGGAAGAGGGTTTTTTCGAAGCGCAATTCAATTGATGAGTTATTTTTTGAACTAGGGCAGGAACTAGGAATAAAATAATTAAATAAAATTATTTTCTGCGTATTTACATAAGTTTAACAAAAATACTTTCGGGGGTGGATAAAAAAATATGTATCAGGAATAATGGCCCGAAATGTTTGTTCATGTATTTATTTAACTCAGTTTTATATAATAAGTCAATCTTGAGTACTATATATGTTTTATATAGAATTCACAGATTATATATAAGACTACACATAATTCGTGGAATGTCTTTGTTATCAAAGCTAATTGTTGTAAGTATTTTTTAAATAGAAATCGGAACTCAACAATACGAAGGTACAGTCTGAAAAAAAAAAAAAAAAAAAAAAAAAAATAACACCCCACCTAAATTATCAACAAATTGATAAATCGATTTTTGGCTATTTTGACTCGTACTGTGAATTTTAGATACGAGTTACGCGCGCTTCGGCCACGCTCTAATCAATTCCCACCTGTCAAGCTGATACGTCGGGGGAAATGGGGTGAGCTATATTTGTGAGCTTGGGACACGAGATACTAATCTATGTGAGCTTCAGCCACGATTCCCCTACTGTGAGCTTGAAGCATGTGCGCTTCGGCCACGGCGCCAGATTTTCGATCGGTTTGAGACCTGGCTGCAGAACTGCACTTGGACATTTTTTCCTTCATTCGCTTGGAAGCCCTCAAATATCGTTTTGTGGGCGTGGACTATCATGAAGTGTTTGACAATTCGGTTACCCAATTAAATTTAAAAGTCATTAAATTGGTGATGAAGTTGTAGGTTCTCGGACTATTTGTCTGAAGTGAACATAGTCATAAATAATTCAAAACAAAACTACCTTTGTTTCGAAGCTTCCTTATAATAAACTATCCCAGTATCTATTACTTAGAGAAAGACTCATTAGGATAAAGCCTTATCAAACATCATATTTTGTCAAATTTGAAGGTGTTGATTTTGATTATTTGCCACTGCACTTGAAGAGTGGGGTCAAGATTTAAATTAATTTTGTATAAATATCATTTTCACAATTATTTATTGAGTAATTGTTTCTTTTCGTTTTTAAAAAAATAATAAAAATATGATGAATTTACAAAAAAAAAAAAAAAAAAGAAGAAGAAAAGGATAGTTCTTGTAATTCTTATGAACTGGTGTACAAAACTTTAACAATAACCTGTTTTCTCGTTTTTTTTCTTTTGCGCGTAATTTTTAAATAAATGAACATAAAAACATAAAATTGAAATGACAGATTCCATTATCAAATCATTAATAGAATTTTATATAACATAAACATAAATAATAATTTTTAAACTTATATTAATTCAAATTTTTTGAAAAATTTAAGCTTTTAAAGAAATTATTATTATTTTTATTTTAGAAAAGAAAACTAAACAAGAAATGAGCGTTAAGGATATACTACAGGTAGGTGAAGATACACATGCATCCATATCTTAGGTTAAAACCAAAAGAGTCCGTTATGGAAGAAATGGAAAAGTAAATGTAGGAAGAAAAACTCGGTTTTAAATTAACATTTGGAGGCATGTGTGTCTTGCCTGTAATGCATCCTTAACACCGTTTGTTATTTAGTTTTCTTATTTAAAACTGTTTAAATTTATAATTTCTTCCAAAGTTTTCGGATTGGATTTTGAATTTACAAATATGACGAAATAATGTTAATCTCCAAATCAGTCATCTATAATGATTTGTAAAGATTTCGCTGAAAGTTTTGTGAGATGTGAAAAGGGAAATATCTATCAATATCCTCTTTCCTTATTATTTTCTACTTATGTCTGCTCTTTTCGAACGGCCTTCGAGTAATTGGTTTATCACACGTGATTGGGTGTATTTTTCCTTTAACGTAAGTAGATGGTTGACCTTTATGAAAACCGAGCATTGTTGTATTTAAATTTTTTTTTTAAATATGACGTTTTGCTTTATTTATGATAATTTTTTATGAAAAAAACTGTGAAGTCTATTGAAATCAAGAAATTCATTTTTGATCCTTTTAAATGATCGTTATAATTGTTTTCATAATACAAATTTATTTTTAGTTGAAAAAGTGAAATTATGGTAGCAAGAAATTTTCTTTCCAATGTCTAATCTTTTATATCCAATTTATAATGTGAAAGGTTTAAAGCATTTAAGACTTTAGTGAACAACCAAGTTTCACAAACTAAGACAAATCAAAATCATGTTACTATTAGAAATGCAAAACTTAAATTTGTAAACGCTGTTTTTAGAATGCAGAGACGATCAGCTTAATCCCCAAGATACAGCTTAGACTTTTCAAACACCTGAGAGGAACTAGGCTAAATCGGAGAACAATAAAGGTGGATTAAAAGACCACTTGTATACAGGATAACCTATTTTATATATGTAATGTAGCTATGACATGCAGTCTGTGAACACTATAATGAGTCTTAAATAATCCAAACAAGGCTTATTTCTTTCTAACCATGGTCTGAACCTACAACACTTACAATGGTATTGATGAATTCCCGCTAATGGACTCATGGTAAGCCGTGAGATGCTTTAGAATTTGGTTTCCGTGCAAAGTCTACTGTTTGTTTGCTTGTAGGTTTTTGGTCCGAAAATCATTTATTCTCGTTGGTTGCTAGTCCTTTCAAGGTTCATAAAAGTATGTCCTGTGTCTTGCGCAGTTTCTTAAAAAACTACTCTTGAAGTTTTTTCGTTTTTTTTTTTTTAATTCTTGTGTTACAAAGTATTTTGCGTTTAAATTAAGCTTACAGGGACAATTTACGAATTGTGATAAGTCTCTAATTTCGAATAGCAATTGATGATTTTGAATAGTATTTTTCTTAAATTAATCTTAATCATTTTATATGCATTATTATTATTATAATAATGAGTGAACCAACAAAAAATGACGAATACTTCAAAGTAGAATGGGAATGAATTATGAACCAGCTATATCTTTATTAAAAAATATATTTTGTGTGTGAGTTACTTTAGATTTTAATTTAAAGGATTTGCAGTCATTGGAGGGTCTTTGAGGCAAAATTAATAAAGAAATAAATAAGTAAATTGAGAGAATATTAAATTTTGAAACTAAAAATAAAATTTTAAAAGATTGTTTTTACTTTTTTTTTAACCTTCCTACCCTGTTGAAAAAATTTTACGTTTTACCTGTATGGGTTGAATCGACCCACATTGTATAGATTGAATTTAGGTCTTAAGAAAGAATTTCTATGAAGCTCATTTTACATCTACATTTCCGACAACTATCGCCATCTATTGACTATTCCTGAAAATAAAGTCTACTCAAAAGAAAAAAATTGGTGTTTTAAGCATTTCTATGCATGTTAATACACGTTTCTATGCACGTTTTACCTGTATGGGTCGAATCGACCCACTCGGTATAGATTGGATTTAGGTCTAAAGAAAGAATTTCTATGGAGCTCATTTTACATCTACGTTTCCGAAAACTATCGCCATCTATTGACTATTCCTGAAAATGAAGTCTACTCAAAAGAAAAAATTGGTGTTTTAAGCATTTCTATGCATGTTAATAATGTGGGTCAAATCGACCCAGACAGGTAATATGTCACATATTTTTGGGGGGTGGTTTAAAACAAACCAATGACTCTGAAAACATCATATATTAAACGAATGCATATTTTTGAGGCATACATAATGTTTGAACAATCAAAATTAAAATCTGTAGAAGATATCGAAAGATCAATTTTAAAAATGTGTCGAATCGACCCATACAGGGTAGAAAGGTTAAATAATCTCTTGTATCTATCTAATAAAGATTTTAGGAGATTGCTGCTAAATACTTCACTCACATTTATTTTTTACAAAAATTTTACGCATGTTTTTTGTATTGAATTATAATTGCTGGAGTATAAACTCATTACCCGAATACATTACTTTTTTTTTTATATCACTTAGAAAAATATCAAGGGTGCAAAGATTCTTTCTTTAGGCCAAGGTTATTAATTTCCTTAAGTGTAATTAACATAGTAACACAAATGTTTTAATTGTTTTATAAGTCACAGTGTCACATCCAAAGAAAGTGGGTTACAATTTACTTACCCTCACTAGAATGTCTGAGCCTTGGCACTCGTTAAAAACCCATTAGTGGCAACGCAGAAATGTATTGCTGTACGTATCTGTAACCGTAACGAATCCATCTCTGTTATTATCTTCCCCTTTGATGATCTTTCTCAAGTTTCTGGCTTGCAAGTATTCCGTTTTCAATTTTTTTCTTTCTTTTCTTTCTTCCTTTTTTTTTTTTTTTTTTTTTTTTTTTTTTCTTGCCTCATCTTCATCTATTTTTTGAGGGTCATTTGCAGTCTAAAACCTTGAAGATGGTAAAGCAAAGCTTTCTTTATTTGCTAGTTAGATCATATCTTAAATTGTCTTTGAGGTTTGTACTTTCGTGTATATTAATTTCATTTCACTTTTTCACACTATATTATAAAAAAAAGTGTAAGTTCAGTGATCTTGGCTAAAGAAAAGGTGGTTATTTAGAGCGTTGTTCTTCAATATTTATGATTGGAGTAAAAATGTACTTTCAAATTCTTGCATGTTGAAAACACGTAAGTAAATATGCAGACTGTGATTACCAACTAGGCAAGCACATGCATTCTTTAAAAAAATTTAAGGGCGCCCCTAAACTGTATATACTCAATCTCATTAGCATTTAACTTTTTTTTTCATATTACAAATTTCTTTTAAAATTTTTCAAAATCCAAAAGAATCTTCAAATAACACTGCGCTGCAAAAATAAATAAATAAATAAATAAAAAGTAGTGAACCTTGATACTATTCTTGTTGATTCTTATGTAAAAGGACCTCCTGAATCCGAATATGACCCCATTTTGCCCATTCACCCACCGTTTTCTCGCGACGCCACCCCCCTTCCCCAATTTTTATCACTGTTCGGTAATTTTCTGGCCAGGAATTTGATTTGGGGATTGGAAAAGAATTATTTTAACACTTAAAAACAACAACAAATATATATATATATATATATATATGTGTGTGTGTGTGTGTGTGTGTGTGATGTAATTTACTGGTAAAGAGATGACAGTCGTTGCACACAAAGAATACTAAGAATTCTTTCACGAAGCAATATATATATAATGTATAATAAATAATAATTGATTAACAAAATATAATAAATGTAATACATAATTTCAGTGGCAAATCCCTCCCCCCCCCCAAAATTTTCCCCTTACTGCAAATGTTCATGTTTTTTTAATTTTCTTACTCTGCAGTTCCTCAGAAGATATTTAACAGTTAAAATAATCCTTTCCTTCCCTACAAATCAAATTCATAGCCATAAAATTACCGAAAAGTAATAAAAATAGCGGGACGGCCCTAAAAAAACAGTGGGTGATGGGGCAAAGTGGGCGCAATATTCGAATTGAGGAGGTCATTTTACCTAAGAATTCGCAAAAATGGTGTTGCGACTGATTTTCATGCAGAACAGTGTAATCTTTATGAAATAATCTTTATATTCTAAATTACATTTTAAATTTAATGGCCGTTTGTAAATTTCTAGCGCTATCTATAAGTATCTTAAAAGCAACTAATTAGTGGTGGCCCCTAATTGATTCTACTGCTTCCTTTCAGTTGGAAGTTTCATCATTATGCTAACATTTCTAAAGTAATTTTTTTTTCTTATTCAATTGTAATTACTTGTTAGAGAAAATTACTCAACAATAAAAATTGTTTTTAGCTAAAAAATACTATTAACAATGAATTAGAAATGCCTGCAAGAACAACGTTATTCTGAAAGCTTTATTTTGATTCGTCAGTGTTGTGTTTTTAAAAATATCTTTACTTAACTTAAAGCAGAGGGTAAGTGGCAAGGGAGGGGCTAATAAACTTGTTTCCAAGCGTAAATTTACTCTAAAATATCTCAGTAAGATTGATTTTTTTTTTTTTTTTTTTTTTTTTTTTTTTACGTATGGGTTAGTTATGCGCACCTAACACGCTATAAAGGGATTTTGCGAAATCTTTTGCTTCTCCTCCTCCATCAAGTGTGGGGTGGATGCAAAAGCATGTTTTCAAGAATAATTCTGCTCCAGATTATGTCAAGAAAGCAATTTTTTGATGCGTCGATTAGTAAGTAACGTGTACCCAACACACACTATAAAGGTATTTTACGCAATTCTTTCCTACCACGTCTTGGGGGAGGGGAGCAAAAACATATTTTCTTGCATGACTTTGCTCTAAATTACCTTACAAAGGTGATTTTTGATGTGTGAGTTGATCATATGTATCCAACACCTAGTTTTCCGAAAATCTCTCTCTTCCACCCCCCTTTTTATGTGCGGGGCGAAAAAAAAAGTACGTTTTCAAGCTTAACTCTGCTCCAAATTATTTCAGGAAGGGGATTTTTTTTTATGTTTCGGTAGGTTATGGGTACTCAACGCGTATTATAAGGCGATTTTGCAAAATTACATCCCCTTTGCACAGGCGGGCCGATCAAAAACACGTTTTCAACCGTAGCTCTACTCAAGTTACCTCAGAAAGGCGAGTTTTGATGTGTTAGAGATGAGACGGGCTCAGCCCGAGCCTGATCAGGCCCAAATCTTACGCAAGTCTTCGGGCTCCGGGCGGGCTCGGATTCAAGCTAAAAGTTCCGTTTATTTTATTCTTCACTAACTGGAATATGTTTAAAAAAAAAGAAATTTTATTTATTTTGAGAGCACCTTTAGTAATGCCATAATAGTCATGATAGGTTATAAATCACAAAATAATCTTGCAAACCTTAGTAGCTTTGACTTTCCTTTTTCTAAATAGAACTTTTTTTTTTTTTTCAACGGGATGTATATTATGTCATAGTGTTATATAGTAATCCTTCCTCCTTCGTTATATTGGGCCTCATTATATCACTCATTCGGATAAATTTTTTGTTCCCCGATAGGCGCGTTAGAAACAATGGGCTGCATTTATAAATATATATTATATAAATATATGTATACAGAGACACAAACATTAAAAATTGTTATAATAACATTTATAGTTATTTAAATTGAGGATTGATAATAAGAAAATTAATTTGAAAATGAAAACGGTACTTAATTTTGCTATTGTGTATGCGTTGCATAGCGTACCCCTTTCAATATCGGGCTCGGGCTCTGATCACACAAAATTTTTCGGGCTCGGGCGAGCTCAGTTCAAAAATGTTTCGGGCCCTGGCGGGCTCGGATTGCCAAAATAGAGTCCGAACTCACCTCTAGTGTGTGTTGGTTAAGTATACGCAATATGCACTGTGATGAATTTCGCGAAACTTTTAAATTTACTCGTGGGGAAGGGGCGGGGGGAATAAAAAGCGGTTAAAACGACGATGAAGAAGGTAGGTGTAAGGCTCCTATATATACGAGCTGGCGCATCCGACATTTTTTTGCCTTAGGGTTGCCGCATGTACCCAGCGTGATAAACAAACGGCATCCATTGTTTCTACCGTCTTGCTCGTAATTTTAGTGAAATAAACTGCAATATGGGAGGTTGTTCAGCAATAAACTGCTGTAAACACTCCAGAAAAGGATACAAAATGTTTAGGTTTCCTTCGGATAATACAAGAAGGAGAAAATGGGCTGCGAATTGTCGTCCAGATTCTTGGATCCCGGGACCTAATGCACAGCTTTGCATAGTAAGTTTTATTGTTATTCACTTATACTTTTCTTTGCATTTCTGACATTTATAAAGTAAAAAATTAAAAAAAAAGTATTATTTAAATCTAAATATGTATTTTAATAACCATAAATTATTTTAAGAAACGCTTTTTTACTGTGTGTTTGTAGAGTCTTGGCGACGTTTTTTTGGTTCGCCAAAGTTGTCTTGTTTCCGTGTCCTGATAGTATTAGGTCGTTGAAAAAACTTTCCAATTTTAATTGGAACGCTCTTTTTTTTTCCCCCCCCTTTCAAATTTTATGAATTATTTAAGAAACAGAAACAGATTACTTGTGTTGCTTATCATTTTTGGTCGATTTTATTTTTAGATGAAAATTTCTTAAAACCACCAGTGAAGCGATAAAATCGCCAAGCGGAAATGCTGTCCTCTTACGAGGCAAAAAAATGGCGGTGATGCGCCGGCCTATTATTTATTTAAGGGGATCTAGGTAGGTGAAGCCAATCATCATACTGCGGGCCAGAAAGCTATTACAGAAGGCAGAGGGAACTTTAATTGGGGTTTCGACTGATTTCAAAGATTTTTTTTTTCTTAAATTATTGATAATGATATGAAATTTTTGAGATTTTGTTTATACGTAGTGATCTGCAAAGGGGGCAAAGCCTGCTAGTTTTATTTAGAATTATGTATTATTCTACACATCAAGCTAATGCCATCAAATATTATCGATCTGCATCTTATAATTTTAGTTACTTAAGTACAGCAGTCAATCAGGGTAATTTTGATAAATATTTTAACTATTTTCCATTATCCTAAATATATACTCAAAGTACTTTTATAATTATTGACATAAAATGAAAAAATTTTGACTTAATTATAACTTAATCGTATTATACTTTGCAAATATTTCTGGCATAAACACAAAAAATTATATTTTTATCTATTTCAGTTTTACACTGTCATTATGGGTGATTTTGAGCCACCATAAAAAATATAAATATATTATTTTTACGTAAAATAAGAGCTATACGAAATTTTAAACTTTTTAAAAAAGCCTTATACTTATTCCGAAATTTTTAAAATGCAAGTTCCCATTATCTTATTTTTTTTTTTTTAGTCTTTTAGCTAATGTAACACTATATGTGCTAGACAAGCAAAGAGCAATCCACTGCTACTGAATATATCTATCATATCTTTTTTACCCCCCCCCCCCCCCAAAAAAAAAAAAAAAAAAAAAAAAGCACTACTTACTTAAAGTTTTTTTTAATTAAAAGAATCATATATATTTCGTGTGTTTACCTTACATAAGTAATATAATCTATAAATATAAAGCTTACTTAAGAAATGTTTTTATATTTAATATTTTCTACATAAATTCTTAGTCACCTATATCTAACGAAACAAAAATTCTTAATAAAATTTTGAACCGACTCACAGTTACGCTGATTATGAAATTAAGGCTTTGTATTTTATCACTTTCGAAATATATATGAATTAAAATTAATTAATCACGATCAATAAAAAAACTTATAAGCTTATAAAATGCATAATAAAGTGCTTAAATGATATTTACAGTTTGTAACTAATTAGTATGAAGCAGCTTTAAAACACTTAAATACATCTTCGCAAAAGCATGACATCATAAAAAAATTTAAATACATTAGACAGTTGTATAGAGTAATCATGTACGTTTTTCTAAAATATATAGCAGAAAACTAGAAAAGACTCTTTATAACTAAATATGTTTATGTACCATTGTTAATTTTTCAAGCAAAATACAATGAAAAATTTCAGGTGGTTTAAATTCAGTCTTAGTGAATTAAAGTTACCATGATAGACTTTATTTAAACAAGTTAGACAAAAGTTGCAAGTGTAATACAGATCACGTTCTTGGGGTCAAAATACGTTTGTTTACATTTACAAATACCCCTGGCGATTACTGGTGCCGGTAGTCCAATTAAAGTAAAAATTATACCATCATAATTCAAAACGAAAATATAGTATTTTTAATCAAAAAGGTTTCCCAGTTATAAAAAATGTTAAAACACTGGTAAAATGTGCAAAATATGCACCAGTAACCGTCATACCTTAAAAATCTTTATATTATGTTAAATTTTAAAAAGTCGCGCATAAATCGTATTCATATTTCATAAACATTACATACAATGCTTTATGAGCAATGTCAAATATAGCAAACAACAAAATATATCAAGAAATGTCTACTGCTTTCCTTAGCCGTTTGCTTTACGTTGACTCAATCCAATTGTCATTTAACGCATACTGCTCTTACCTTGCACCTTGCTTTCCCCAACTCTTCTCCAACACTTGAAATCGAACTTTTTATTTTTTCATACAGTTTGAAGACTATTTCAATTATTTTTAATTGATCATGTTATGGAATAAAATAATTTGGTTCCATTATCAAAACTATCTTCAGAGAATAGCAGTCCATACATATATAGCAATTCAATCAATGCCCCTGATGAATACTTCCTTTACCTTGCTTCCCCAAGTCTTCTCCAACATTTGAAATCGAACTTTTTATTTTTTCATACAGTTTGAAGACTATTTCAATTATTTTTAATTGATCATGTTATGGAATAAAATCATTTGGTTCCGTTATCAAAACTATCTTCAGAGAATAGCAGTCCATACATATATAGCAATTCAATCAATGCCCCTGATGAATACTTCCTTTAACTTGCTTCCCCAAGTCTTCTCCAACACTTGAAATCGAACTTTTCATTTTTTCATACAGTTTGAAGACTATTTCAATTATTTTTAATTGATCATGTTATGGAATAAAATAATTTGGTTCCGTTATCAAAACTATCTTCAGAGAATAGCAGTCCATACATATATAGCAATTCAATCAATGCCCCTGATGAATACTTCCTTTACCTTGCTTCCCCAAGTCTTCTCCAACACTTGAAATCGAACTTCTTATTTTTTCATACAGTTTGAAGACTATTTCAATTATTTTTAATTGATCATGTTATGGAATAAAATAATTTGGTTCCGTTATCAAAACTGTCTTCAGAGAATAGCAGTCCATACATATATAGCAATTCAATCAATGCCCCTGATGAATACTTCCTTTACCTTGCTTCCCCAAGTCTTCTCCAACACTTGAAATCGAACTTTTTATTTTTTCATACAGTTTGAAGACTATTGCAATTATTTTTAATTGATCATGTTATGGAATAAAATAATTTGGTTCCGTTATCAAAACTATCTTCAGAGAATAGCAGTCCATACATATATAGCAATTCAATCAATGCCCCTGATGAATACTTCCTTTACCTTGCTTCCCCAAGTCTTCTCCAACACTTGAAATCGAACTTTTTATTTTTTCATACAGTTTGAAGACTATTTCAATTATTTTTAATTGATCATGTTATGGAATAAAATAATTTGGTTCCGTTATCAAAACTATCTTCAGAGAATAGCAGTCCATACATATATAGCAATTCAATCATGCCCCTGATGAATACTTCCTTTACCTTGCTTCCCCAAGTCTTCTCCAACACTTGAAATCGAACTTTTTATTTTTTCATACAGTTTGAAGACTATTTCAATTATTTTTAATTGATCATGTTATGGAATAAAATAATTTGGTTCCGTTATCAAAACTATCTTCAGAGAATAGCAGTCCATACATATATAGCAATTCAATCAATGCCCCTGATGAATACTTCCTTTACCTTGCTTCCCCAAGTCTTCTCCAACACTTGAAATCGAACTTTTTATTTTTTCATACAGTTTGAAGACTATTTCAATTATTTTTAATTGATCATGTTATGGAATAAAATCATTTGGTTCCGTTATCAAAACTATCTTCAGAGAATAGCAGTCCATACATATAGAACAATTCAATCAATGCCCCTGATGAATACTTCCTTTACCTTCCTTCCCCAAGTCTTCTCCAACACTTGAAATCGAACTTTTTATTTTTTCACACAGTTTGAAGACTATTTCAATTATTTTTAATTGATCATACTATGAAATAAAATCATTTGGTTCCGTTATCAAAACTATTTTCAGAGAATAGCAGTCCATATATGTATAGCAATTCAATCAATGCCCCTGATGAAATGTTGAATATTCATTTGCTTATGAATGAAATGTTGATATTATGATGAAATGTTAAATATTCATTTCTATGCTTTCATTTTTTGGATTTTGATTATCATTTTTAACTTTAAATATTCTGTTTACTCATGTGATGTTTTTTTTCCCCTTCTTCTTGTGAAATGTTTGAAAAGGTTTTAATTGTATGCATAATTTCTATTAAATATTTTTGCTACTTAGAGCTACAGCATATAACTCAATTCAAGCATAGTTGTAATTTCTTTTGTCATGACACTTCCATGTGTTTGTTTTTATAATCATAACTGTCAACTTACCATTTTGAGAAACGCTGATTTGTGACAGTTTTTAACTGAGCTTTTTGGCGCTAGCTGAAATATCGCTCCTATCCATAAGTGTTTTCTTTTCAGTTACGGAGAAGCAAAAAGGGTGGTGACAAAATAAACAAATGCACCAGAAGAAAGTTGATGACAAATCTGTGAATCACTTTTCTTGGTATTCGTTGAGTATATTTATTTGGAAGAGGATCATTTTTTTTTTTTTTTTTAAGCTTTTTATTAGTTGATGTATAAAAACTTTTAAAGGAAGTTAAATAACCACTAATTGCAAAGTCACGCAATAATTATTTTAGTTTGGAATAGTTAAGCATGATCCTTCATTAGACGATAATAAGTACACACGTGTGCATCATGCTTACTTTTATGCCGACTGATGAAGGAGGTGTTGGTGTTAGGGTTAACGGCCCTCCTCTCTTACCGTCGCCGGAAGCCCGAGTCAATGTTATTCTATGGGGAAATTTTCTTTACAAATAATTTATTAACTAACACATATTTTTAAATTCTGTTTTCACATTCAGAAAATTCCCAACTGCTAAATTGACGGACTTTTTTCGAAAATGCATATTTTTAATTTTTAATATTTTATTTTAAAATTGCAAAATGCAAAATGAAAAAATTCACATATTGAAAATTCGTATTTTGCAGCTTCAAAATAAAATATAAAAAATTAAAAAAATATTTTTTTTTAAAAAAAAAAAGGTCCGTCAATTTAACATCTGGGAATTTTCAGAATGTGAAAACAGAATTTAAAAATATGCATTAGTTAATAAGTTATTTGTAAATAAAAATTTCCCATAGAATAACATTAGCTTCCGCTACCGGCAGCGATGAGTGAAGAGAGCCCTTAAGGGCAATTGATTACACGAGGGTCTTAGGTAGAACAACCAGATTTTTTTTTTTTTTTTTTTTTTTGAATTTGTGGGCAAATATGGAATATGGCGAATGTTCCCGAATTTCGAGGTCAAAATAAATAAATTACCTTAACTTATAAAATTTTAATAATCTTTATGTTCGAAGTATCTAAAAACATTTCACATTATTTATTATACATATAATAAATTATTATAAAATCCTTAATAACTCTATATAATCGGCGTCCTCAATTGTGTTCTATTATTTATTTATTTATTTATTTTTATTTTATTTATTTATTTATATTTATTTATTTATTTTATTATTATTTTTATTTATTTATTTATTTATATTTATTTATTTTTTTAGGGGGGAGGGCGAATGATAGGTTTTCGATGACTTTTTCCAGCATTCAAAAAACGTCATGTCATCCTAGGCCTAGATAATATATTCTCTGTGTGTGTGCGAGGGGTGAGGCATTCAACGAGGTCCTAGCCTGTATTTATACAAGTTTCGGAGAAAACCACGGAAAATCCCGAAAGGCTAGATCGAGGAGTGCGACCCAGTAACTGATGAAGAATTGTACTTTATCCCCCTTCCACATTCCCATTGATTGTTTCTAAATTCATAAAATATTTAAGGCCGTTATCATGTTATTAAAGTTAAAACAGTATTACAAATTATTTAGAGAATTGCCGCTGTCGTCATGTTTTGAAACTTATTGGATTAATTTTGAGTAGCCCTGTGTATTGTTTATAAATTGTATACCCCCAAGATAGTATATTTAAATTTAGCACAGAACAAAAAGTGCATGTCACAACTCGAAATGCACTTCGAGCTATGTCCAGTTACAGTATCCAATTACTACTGTATCTGAATTATTTTGTATGCTTCCATAAATGAAGTATACATAGTTTTCTTATCATGCTCTATGGGAAATATACTTTTGTCCGTATAGAAAAAAAAAGTTCCAATCCAAATTATATCTTTGGGGGAGGTCACCGAAGCGGAGGAGCTATCTCCGCTTCGGTCTGAACCACCTTTAGGGGTGAATCCCAGACCGTCGCCAGTTACCCATAGCATTGCATTAGTGCGACATAAAAACCCCTCAGCCTCAACCATATAAAAAATGTGTCAATTTTATTTTGCTTAGTGAAGTTTATAGATGTTGAACCACTGATAAAAAATTTCGCCCATAGACTTAATGTATTTGAATAATTGTATATGGTACATGATTGGTGTAAAACGTTTCAAGTTCCATTCCCGTATAATACAGAATTAGAATACCATACTTGCTAACGTAACCCAGAAGATTGTTAGTCCCGCCCCTTTCCGCCTATTTTTTCACACCAGTCTTTTTTTAGAGTACTTTTCTTCTTATTTAAACGTAAATATATTTGAAGAAAATTACTCTAAAAATTAAGTGGTGTGCAAAAAGGGGTGGGACTAACAATCTTCCGTGTTAGGTTGGCAAGTATGGAATACGAAGTCTGAACTTCCTACTTATACCTTTTTTTGAGTTATGATGATGGCAGATACAGAGACACTGATTAACCGCTCAAAATATGATTTTCGGATTCAGGGTATCTCAAAAAGTATAATTACAGTAAAAATAATACCACATCACTTTTAAAACTTTGAACCAAAAACATCACTTTCTCAAACATATATGGGTAAGAAAAATTAATTAAAGTATTACAGGCATCGAGCTTGTGAAATAATTTTAAATTGTTTCTAGAATATTAAAAACAAATTCAACGTTAGGCTTATCTTATTAATAAAAATATGATTCAGGCTATTCTTTTATATCTATTCATTAACTTAAGAAAACTTTAATTGTTAGTTTTTGAAGTGTAATTATTTTTTTATTTTTCAATTAACGTATCAAATCATTTTACTTTTCAGTTAACTATATTTCCTGTTTTATTATTTTACGTACATCTGATTATTTCCAATTTCCGAAAGCCAATTAACCTGAAATGCTTATGATGAAACTTGTAAATGATTATTTCAATTTTAATGTCAATCATTTTATTTTGCCTATCACTTCAACTGAAATGTACTCATTCATTTTCAGTTGTCTTCAAGTAAGTCAAGTTTTACACTAATTACTCTTATGATTTTTTTTTTCTCTCTCTCTCTCGTTGAAACAAATCTTAGAGTTATCTCAGAATACGTAATGTTTCTTTTTATTAGTATTTTTAAAAGAAGAAAAAAGTTCAGACACTGAACCGGTGATATGCATGTCACATATGTTTATTTACATTCTTCTACTTCCTGTTTACCTTTTTGTGACAAACTGGTTATAGATTACATATTAGTTGTAACAACTTCTTTCATTTTAAAATAAACTTTTTGATTGTTTAAGAAATTGTAAACTTTTTTTTTTTTCTCAATCGTTATGTATTTTTCGTAAAACGAGATTACAAAATAATAATAATAAATATACAAAGGTGAAAATATTAAAAAGAATTTGTATTGCACAAACAAGAATTTTATTTTTATTTGTTTTTATCGATTCACCTTAAATCATAGATAATCAGCTTACCTGTATATAAGTAAAGTTTTTACTATTTTTAAAGAAGAGTATTAGTTTTAAAACAATTCAATGTTTTCTGTAGAGCAATATATATATATATATATATATATATATATGTTTCACATTTATTAATTTTCTCGTAAGTTTTTCTTTAGTTATTTTTGTTACATCATTTGAAATATTATAGAAAAATATTTAAAACGTTTGAAACATAAATGATTTTTTTAATTATTCCTTATTTTTCAATAAAATTTAGCTATAACTTTTTTTAATTGTTTTAATTTCTTTAATTTAGTATAGATGGCGTTGTAATATATTTTCGATTGTTTCGTATTTTGATTAGTTGTCTCGCTGGTGATCTTATTAGATACTTGCTGTTGTTTGTGTAAATGTTTGATCAATTTTCTGCCTAATCCATATAAGTTTTTTGTCTGTTCCATATTAATTTATTCATTTTATTTTATCCATATTGAATTTAGCCATATATGTGCTTTTTTATTAAAATATCTGCCTAGGGAGAGAGTTTTGATCAATTAAAAGCATGTTTTAACCCCACACGTATGTCTCAAGTCATAGGGGCCATTTTTTTTGACAGTTTAAATAATTTATTTTATGTTTTTGAAGTAAGTTTTACTTATGAATTGTTTCACATTGCTCCACAGATTTCTTAGCAATATATATATTGCAGAGAAAGATATCTTGCAGACAAATATTGCTAAGAAAGAAAATATTTTCAAAAAAGTTTTATTAAGAAAGAAAATATTTTCAAAATTAAACTAACTCACACAGAAAAGCTTCATTTCCTATATTTGTTTACTGAATAATCCAAGTCATCCTTACCGGTGTTTGATGATTGTTATAATGAATTATTATTATTATATAAAGATATATTTATAAACGTAAAATATTATTATAAAATTATAAATTGCTTTACCTTTTGTCTCCAGGTAGAAAAATATTATAGAATAAATAAACAAATTCAAACTTTTACATCACGTCAATTCTAAGCGTTACTCTATTCTATTGATTTAAAACTTTGAAGTCATTTTTCCTTTTAACATTTTTTAAATAAAAAAAAAATTACAAATATTGAATTTATCAAAACTTTTAATATTTATTAAGCTACATATTAAATAACTAGTAATTATTTTTAATAAAACTAACTTGCACTTAGGGGAAAAAAAAAACGTAAAATGATAAGAATATTTTTTACATTTTAAACTACAAATTTTTTAATCTAAAACATCAGATATTTATTTTAAAGTTTGTAGAACATTATCTGTTATTTCCTATATATATATATATATATATATATGTGTGTGTGTGTGTGTGTGTGTGTGTGTGTGTGTGTGTGTGTGTGTGTGTGCATATATATATATATATATGTGTGTAACATTTATATGGTTATTATAGCATTTCTTATGCAGACAAATAAGAAAAAGACTGCAATAATCAACAAAGAGTCACAGAAGTTTTTTCAGTAAAAATTGGTAGAATATTACTTTATCCGAATGTATGAAGCCCTGTGGCAGAAATGTATTATGCTTTCTGCGACAAGCTTCATCAACACCAAAATCTTTCTGCAGGAATACTTTGTGAAGTTAACATTTACGAATTCAAAATAAATTATTTTTAAATAGTATATAATATTCTGTATAGCCAATGTATTTAAATTTTAACTAGGCACAAATGCATATATCTGCACTATTGCAAAAAAAAAACTCTTTAAAAAAAAAAAAAAAAAAAAAAAAAAAAAAAAAAAAAGAGGTGAAAATAAATCTATTGATCTTAATTGCTTCAGATCTTTTGTTCACATTAATATGCAATACTGTTTATAAAATGTTCAATGAATTCAAACCATAAAATACATCAAAAATAACCTGCAAATTTTAAGGCATTTAAATCATGAAATGTCTAAATTAAACAAATGTTACAAATACTTTTAAAATTTCGTTACCTTTTTTTATATTAAATATATATATTTAAATACACAAATGCACTTATTTCATAAGATGCAAACCAAACAACATAAAATATAATACAGAACTCAAAATTAAAATACAACAAATTAAAAGTAAAAATTAATATAGAATAGTGAATATTATAATGAAATATAAATAATTTACAACATTTATAGTTTTTGAGATTGTTAGAAAGACGCAATATAATATTCTAATACACATGATACATTTTTTATATTATATACAAATAGCATAAAGATGCGTACTTGAAATCGAAAAAATGTGATTTGACATTAAAGAATTCAGAATGTATAATTATCAGGCACTGATTCCCCAATAGGCACGAAAAGCATGTGCTTCCCCTGGAAAATTTTGAAAAGGCCCCAAATTAAGCAAAAAAGTGGGCCCCGAATTGTATGCTTGTGGTCTAAAAGCATTGTCTGATTATAAAACGTCACAGTCCTATCTGACTGCACTACTACCATTTCTAGATTATATGTGCTAATAAAGCTTTTACACATTTATTTATAATGGAATCATTTCATATATTGTGGTGAATATAGGCTTTCACCAGTTTATATCTTGGTACAAAAATCAAGTGAATTTGCTTGTCTACGTTTTAAGCGAATTTACTTGTCCTCAATTCCAGGTAATTACAAAATTTAATGAAAAATTTATACATTTTTCAAGATGTTTGTATGAGTATTGACTAAGAAGCCAGTGGGGGCCCCCAGATGGATTTGTGCTTCCACTCAATTGTAAGGTTAATTGGGTCCTGATAATTATACCATCATTTAAATACATAAAGTAAAACAGAATACAAGATCTAAGTAACACAATTATAGACAAACCATAGTCGAAATATTTTCATAAAAGATTGAGGCAAGATAAATATTTAATTTTTAAGGAAATGTTGAAATGGGAAATGTAAAAGATTTCATGGATAAAATCTACAATTGAAAATAATGATTACAGATGAATGAAATAAATAGAAATCAATTAAAAGTAATATTTGATATTGATATCTATATGAATAAGTAAATAAAATAAATAAATAAAAGCATTTGCTGTTTAATTAGTATTTATTCAAAACAACTACTATTAGATAAAATTCCTTTTGCTAACAACAACAACAAAAAAAAAAAAAAAAAAAAAAAAACCTTTGGTTTGATTTTTATTCAAAATAACTATTTAATTTGCAATATTTCAATTAAAAAAAAATAATAATAAACATTCTTTTTAAAAATTCAAATATTTAAAGAATGAAATGAACAAGCTGTAGAAACTAATGATAAAAGTATTTTTGTAAAATAAATTAATAATTTTTTTAACGACTTCATATGCTTAAACAACGAAAATTAAAGCTAAGAATTTTAATCACAATTAAAATAATTAATGATTAGTAAAGAAAAAAATTAGAAAAGTTACCAATTTTATAACTTAAGATACCCATTAATATCTATTGCTAAGATATTTTACTACATATAAAATGCTAAAAATCAATAAAGTATATTTAAGATTAATTTCTTAATTTTCTATTTTTTGAAGCAAGGTTTGAAGCTTCATTTTTTATTTTGCGTGTAACTACAGACGTTACAAATTTTCCCATAGTCTTATTTCTGTATATATTTGTGAAATGTATTGTATAGTTTAAACCAAACATTAAAATTAATGCAGCTTTTAAGAATTTACGTGTATTTACTACCACGCACGTATGCACGCTACGCATACATTAAAGAAAAAAAAAAAGCACTAGATGCAATTAATTTGTCGTGCGTAAATCAGAAAATGTATGAAAATCGGTACAACAGCAATCACGCACTTATTTAAAAAAAAAAAAAAGGGAAAAAAAAAATCACTGGATGCAGCTATTTTGTTATGCATGAATCTGAAAAAGCATGAAATATGAAATTCAGAAAATGGCCGCAAAGCCACATTCTTTCAAAAAAACATATTTTTGCAATACAATAAATGCACAAGACACGAGAGGCAGGCGCGGCGCGAAAACAAAGTTTGGAGACACGAAAATGAAGTTCCGATGTGAAAAGGTTACCAGTGAAAAGTGTCGATATACCGAATCATATCACCGCATCACGAATCGTTAATGCATGCCGTATCAAAGCTAACCCAAGTGAGTTACATCCGCTTTATCTCCTCTCCTTATTCAGGATTGAGGCGATCGTATCTGCAGAAGAGTTTATAAACCATTCTTTGAGTTTCTCTCTCTCTCTCTCTCTCTCTCTCTCTTTTTTTTTTTTTTTAACACTCCCATAACACAATGGCAAAATCTATTTGACTTCAGTAAAATCTTTCTGCAAGAACATTTCTGTTTCTGTGACATTGTCGCCGTGTTTCTGCCACGGGGGTATGAAGCATACAAAATTTTCAAGGTACAAAAAATTATGCAATCGGGGTGTACCGGTTTATAATCTACTTACAGTTATTAATTTAATGTAGAACATTCTTGAATTTGTTTTGACATGCTAAAATTTCATGTCAACATAACCGTTCTTACAAAAGCAAAAGAGAAAAAGACAAATAATCAAACTATAGCTGCAGTAGCAAAAGGAGGGGGGGGGGGGGGGGGTGACGAAGGAATGTTACGTTATCTGAAACATACAAAACTTTAAGAAAAATTTTTGCTTTAGAAAAGGCTAAAAAAAAAAAAAAACTAACATGTAATGGCCATTTCAAAACGTATTTTTCATGATGAATGCAGACGATTTTGATCTCAAAAAGGTATAACTGGGAATGTCGGAAGAAAGTCAACCTTACAGACGACTTCTTAAGAAATTAGACATCTTGACATCTTAGGCTATTAATTTTCTTTCAAATTTTTTTTTTTTTTTTTTTTTTTTGTTAAAGATGAGGGAGGGGGGGGGATCAAGAAATTTCTTTTGAATTATCACAAATCTATAGTTCAACTCTTCAACCATTTACTTCAAAGGTATTGATACGTTATTAAAAAGAAAAAAACGAGTACTGATATTGAAAATTTACGGTAAAGCGATAATCATTCATACAACGTGTATATATATCATCCTCATCATCAATTTCAGCATTTATCAATCCATTGCAGGATGAAAGCCTTTCCTAAGTGATTCCAAACGTCCCTGTTTTCTGCAATTCTTCTCCATTCTGCTCTTCCAAACTTAACAATTTCATCTCTCCAACGACACAGTGGTTTCTTCCTCGGTCTTTTCTGATCTCGTGGTATCCAAAATAGAACTTTCGAGATCCATCTATCATCATATCTTCGCGCAAAGTGCCCTGCCCAGTTCCATTTTAACTTCTTGTCTCTAGAAATAGCATCAGTAACTTTGGTTTATTTCCTAATCCAAGTGTTTCGCTTTCTGTCTCATCGGGTGAATCCTAATATGCGTCTCTTCATTCTTCACTGGGTTGTTTGAAGTTTTTGTATAGCTTTACATATTCATGTAGCATATGTTGATAACTGTAATAGTCAACAAGTGTATATATGTATACAGTCAAACCTCGTTAACGTGCATCTCAAGGGTGATAAAAAATTCATGTTATCAGTAGTTCATTCTATCAGTAACTAATCTTCATATAACTGAACTAATCTTCATTTTCATGGGGATTGTGGAAACAGTTCGTGGTAAAAGTAATTCACGTTAACGAGGTTCGACTGTATATATATATATATGTGTGTGTGTGTGTGTGCACATACATACACTTGTTGATCATTACAGTTTTCAACATATATTTTGAAAATTTAAAATACGTGTTAAAAAGTAATAATCATTGTGTACATTTATGTGAAATTTTGTCGTATTCTACCATATTAATAATGAGAGAGGGGAAAAAAACGAATGATATGCACCAAAAATTTATAGACAATTGATGTTAAGGTGCAACTAATTATAATTTCTTATGACATTTTGTGCATTAGTTCTTGATTTAGAGCTGCCACAATTTTCACACATGCACACAAAGAGAAAGACAGAAAGGCATTTTTAAAAATTATTGAATCGTTTTTCAGGACCTCTCCAAATATGTAAATTCATAAGAAATCGAAAGTCAAAAATTTTTGGTAATCCAATATTCTTCAGATAAATATAAAAGACAACAAAAAATTTTAAGAACTGTACGAGCTCGAAAAAACAAGTTAAATAGTACATATGTAAAGAATGAAAAAAAGTGATGAGATGAACTGAAACAATTACAATTAAATAATTTTCGCAATTTTTTGAAGATGATAGTTTTTTAATTATCTGTTAGCTGTTTCTTCAAAAGTAATTCACTACAAAGTATTTATTTTTCATCCTTTGTAAGTGATACACATCTCTTTTGCTGTTATTTCGCACTTTATTGAAGAAAATAATTAACGTTTCTGAAAAACTATAAAAAAAAATCTTTTTAGAAACAAAGATTCTTTTATCCATCAAAAAAGACTTAATGTTATATTTATCTTCCCGTACTTCGTAGTTTTCTTTTCAAAGACGATATAGCCTAAATTGATTTATGATTATTTTTATTTACTTGTTTCTTTGGGTTCAAATATAAAACTGATAACATCTTCGGTTAATCATTATTTCGTTTGAATGAATTGCTTGATTAAAAAAATATATATATTTCTTCAGGTTCGCTAAAAGATAAATACAAATATAAAATCTTAGAACTTAATTATTGGGAATCATGAGAAAAGTAAAGGCTTTTTCATTTGTGAGGTTATAAGAATGATAGACTCTTCAAAATTTGAAATGTAGGAAAATTATAAAAGTTATTTTCTCTTTTTTTGAAAAACATAGCCTTGAGGTTGATTTTCATGACGTCCTCAAAAGCTACAATAATAAAATTTTCTCCTATATTTTCCAATTCACGCAATTTTTTTATTAAAATTATCCTCCATTGCGAATGCCCCTGCCTGATTGAGTGACGAATGATTTATCATTGGCCAATTCAAACCCCTGCAGCTACAAGCATGAAACTTGGGGAAAACATTCCTTCTGTGACGTAGGTACCCACTAAAAAGAAATTTCACAAAATTCGCTCCAGAACGTGATTTTTCAAAACTTTCATATCTCAAAGAAAAACAGGGTTGGGGATGGGTAGCGGTATCAGATAACCATGATATTTTTGCTTAAAAATATAACAAACAAAAGTACCTAAAAACCAATTTCTGAACTTTAAGGAATTCGGTCCTCCTAAAGGGAGCATAATTTCACATAATTCTTTATCTGTACATATAAAATATCCACCCACTGACTCAAAACTGCCGTGGCGATTTTATGTGGGACTGGGTCACGAATTTCGGTATGATGGTTGGTTCTAGAGCCCTGACATCCACTAAGACGCAAAATTCCTTCCTCTCCATAGGGCAGACTGCAAAAACACGTTAGCGGACACAACCTCCACCACCGGACGGTGGTGGCACAACTGTGTTCCAAATTACTCCACGGTGAAGAAAATGCTGTACCAACCTCATAAATTAATGATAAATGAAATATATGTATGTATATTTTACAATGATTGTAGAATGCAAGAACATGGATAATGAATTATCATCATTATACGCAAGCATCGAAAATATAGATACAAACCAGTAATATTATACAGTGTGTCCTAAAAATTCCAGTACTCCAACTTAAAGAACTCATTGTGTCCATGATTTTTTTTTTTTTAAATATTAAATTTTATCACCTGCTTATTATTGCATCCATTCTTTAATTTTTATCTTTTGTTTCTTTTCTCGCTCAAGTTGTGTGAGAATAAAGTTTTATGTTATTTTGTTCTTCACAGTGAAATGTGTTTATCACGCATTCAGAGAATTACGCTGTTTGAAGCTCATTTTGAGTGTAAATCGTATGAAAGATGCAACGATGTTTGGCGATATAAATATGCAAATGATGCAATACTAGGTAAATATATGCTATATCAGCTCGTTCGACAATTTCGTAATACAGGTTCTGTGCAGGTGTGTACAGGTTTCTCTACAAGAAGCATGTTAAAACACGTTTCTAAACACACGAAATCAGCTTTGCCTCCTAGAAAAGGGTGGGCATTTTGAACATTTATTATAAATGTAAGTTCTGGTATTTTTTCCTCCGTTATTTTAAATGTGCCTTTTATCATTAGCATAAAAATAATCGTTTTAAGGTTTGTTGTTTTGTAAATAAAAAATACATCGGCGTCAGTACTGGAACTTTTAGGACACACTGTAGTTTTATTACAGAAATGAAAAAAATCCACAATACTCATTTTGATTATTATCCACTTAATTCCATACAACAAATGAGGATCTGATTTAAAATACAAATTGAGAATAGAAGAGCGTCAGTCTATATCAGACTTTAACAAAAATAAACAACGATACACTTATTTGAAATAGTTAAAAGTCGCTGAAATTTAAAGAGTTTTTATTCATCAGGTTGCCCAACTCTTTAGAGAGAGCAAAAAAAAAAAAAAAAAAAAAAAAAATGCAAAGGCTTATATTTTAGAAATAGTGGCCATTTTAAACGAAATATTACAGGGAGGGAGGCAGGGTTGAAAAAAACTCCGGTTTTATCTTTGGATTTTATCGGGATTTTTTTTTTATTTTATCAGGGTTCTTTCAGAGTATTTTCGGGTTTTATCAGAATTTTCAGGAATATTTTCTTTCTTACTTTTATTAAACATTAAGTATAAAATTTATAATAAGATAATTTGAAAAGTTAAATTATTATTTCTGTACTGATAAGTAAAATTTACGAACCCCGAGTATGCAACAATATAAATTAAAAACTAGTTGGCATAGGTGGACTCTGCTCAGTTCCCCATCATATTTATGTTCTCGTAAATTTCTAGTGCGAGACATATTATAATCATGTTAAAAGAAATGAATTTGACCAAAGCTTGATACAGTGACAGAATGAAATCCCCGCCTAATAGGCTATCCACCGTTCACTTCGACATATTTATCTTATTCTAACCTATTAATTTATTTTATCAGGGTCAATTCCGTTGTTTAGTTTTCATACTACTACATTCATGTCCATAAATTAAGGATAATTCAGATTCACACTGAAATCGAACTTTAATCCAAAAATTTCAAATGTAGAAATACCACACACATCTTTAAGAATAATATGCAAATTATAAGAAGCCATCAGATCAGGGCCTGATTAAGGGGGAAGCTCGCTCTTACCGGAATATTTTTACAATTATTTTTTACTTCATGTCATAGAAATTCCACGCTTTGACGAGGAAATATTTTTTATAAAAAATGAACGGTGTAAAACAATCCAATTTTCTCACCGTTATTAGACACCAGAATTCTTTTAAAATAATTTTTAATGAAAATTTTCTGTTTATTATAGGAGGAAAGTATTTGTTAAAAAATAACGGTGTAAGTATAAATAATGTGTGAAGAGCGAGCTTCCCCCTTAATCAGGCTCTTCATCAGATGACGCCGATATGATGTTACAATGACGAAAGTGTAAGAAGGGGGTAGATAAGGAATGGGAGCAAAGAAGGAAAATTGTTGACAAGCGTTCTGTGTGCCGCTCAGTGCCACAACCGAATAGTTATGACACAGAGGACGCATGCAGATAATTTTTTGCGTGGTTGAATTATCGGCCGACTAGAATGTGGGCGTACTCAGATAGAAGTATCGGGGGGAACTTAGAATCGCCCAAAGTGTCATCTCTAGGCTTTGGCAACGATTCCAAAATGATGGAAATGCTAGTCGACGTTACAGTACTGGTTGGCGACGAGTTACAATTCCAAATGACCACCGGTATTTGGTAGTAACTGCCAAAATTAGCAGATAAAGCACACCATGAGACCTGTCTCGTCAGCTGTATGCAGCCACGAAAGCCACAGTTTCAAGACAAACCGTGGATAGACGTTTGGGAGATATTGGTCTATATGCTCGCAGGCCTGTTAGATGTGTTCCACTCACGGCAATGAACTGTGCCAGTAGTTAACTCGGAGAAGAGAACATGCAATGTGGACAGCGGCACAGTGAGCTTGTGTGATGTTTTCCGACGAATTCAGGTTTAGCTTGCAGTGGGATTCACGCCAGACTTTCAAATGTAGAACGTCAGGTTCCCGTTACCACCAAAACAAAGTCATTGAACGACACCGTGTGGGGCAGGAGTGCTCGTTTGGGGGGGGGGGTCATATTGGGCACCAGAACAGATCTGCATGTTCAAATCGGAAGAATGATAGGCCAAACTTATCGGGACATGAGTCAAGAACACCATATACGTTTGTTTAGGGATGCCATGAGCCCAGAATTTGTGTTTATGGTGACAATGCGCATCTTCACCGTGCAAACGTTGTACGCGGATGCCTACAATCTGAAGCTATCACTCGCATGGAATGGCCAGCATTCTCACCTGACTAGAATCCGATAGAGCATGTGTAGGACATGCTTTTCCGACGAGTTGTAGTCCGTCAACCACCTCCTACATGTGTACCGAAACTTCGGAGAGCATGCTTACTGAGTAGAGTAACCTTCCCCACTATCAGATCAATAATTTAATAATCAGCATTCCTAGACGTTGTAAGGACTGTATTTCATCATCTGAGAGACATGCATTAACCATCATACCAACCATGTAACGTTAAGTTTTTGTAAGGGAGATATTTTTTGTAATTGCTTCAAGGAGCAAAAATCGCAGTTTTATAAATGGTATCCTACATGAACCACCTTTTTTTGTTCAAGATCTTTTGTTTAATAAATGAACTCTATGAATAAGTCATGTTTGTTTTGTTTCTGAACCTTTATTTGCCTCAGCTAGCATTATCCTTAATTTATAGACATGAGTGTATTTACAATGCAATAATCCTCAAAATTCATATGTATAAAAAGTTTACAATTTCGCTATGTTGATAAAATCGTAAATTGCGAATAATTTACGAAATTTTCTTATTAGAATATTTGTATTTAATCATGTTCAAACAAATATCATAAATGTAATTTTGAAGTTGTCTAATGTATTTATGATCTTAAAAACTGAAGTTTATGCTCAATTTTGCCTTATTCTGACATGTTAAGTAAATCGTAAATTCCAAATAACTTACGAATTTTTTAAATTGAAAAAAAATCATCGTCTATGATATTCATGGCAATATCCTACATAATATTACGAAAGTGGTTTGACATCTTTACGATGAAAACATCCCTCAAGATTGACGTTTATGTGAAATTTTGATCTATTCTGCCATGTTAAAAAACTCGTAAATTTCCAATAACTTACGAAATTTTTATATTGGAAAATTAATAGTCATAAATATTCATGCCTGTGTTCTAAATAATATTTCAAAAGTAGTCTGACATCTTTACGATGAAAATATCTCTCAAAATTGACGTTTATGTGAAATTTTGCCCTATACTGCCATGTTAAGAAATTCGTAAATTTCCAATAACTTGCGAAATTTTCAAAGTAGCATATTTATAGTTACCGATGTTCATTCCGGCATCAAAACTGATATTTTAAAACTGGTCTGACATTTTTACAGTAAAAAGTTTCCATTTAATGCACGTTTAAGTGAATTTTTGTCCTATTCTCCCATGTTAAGAAAATCGTAAATTTCTAATAACTTACGAAGTTTTTTAATTCGAATGTTGCAAATGAATAGGGTTCTTGCCAGTGTCGAAAGTAATATTTTAAATTTGATCTGACCTCTCTGCGACAATTTGTTCGTGAGATATCGTGTACACAGACTAACAAACAAACGGACTAACACACTAACAGACACCATACAAATTTTGTCATTTTCGGATTCCTCACACCTGAAAACATGTAAAACAGTCAAAAAACCGAGGTCGAAAATTTTCACGATTACCTAAGTTCCCCATACCTATAGTATGATGGGGAACTAACAAAAATAAATTAAAATTATTTTTTAAAATTTAAATTGGATAAATTGAATTTTAAAATTTATTCTAGGTAAAGGAAAAAAAAGTCGTCACTTACAGAAAATTATCTATATACTTATCAGAGAATGAAAGTTTTGTTTTAAAATACTCTTCTGACCATTATTATTTGTATTGTTTTCATTTGAGGTGCCTGCCTACCTTTAAAATGCAATTTTCAGTCAAAACTCCGATTTTCTATTTTTGGGTTAGTATCAAAGCCTGACATTTTATCTTTCTAAATCAGTTTGAATTTTGTTTCTATCTTGCTTAGAACTTGAGTTACAGGCATTTTAATATTAGTCACTCGCCAGTTTTTGAGACCGGAAATGACCAGGAAATGTTTGTTTACATAAATGTTTTACTCAATATAAGCATCAAAATTTGTTACTGAATATAAAATGAATTTAAAAAGGAAAATAAAAAGCTTTGAAATAAATCAGGAACTTATTAAAATTATTTCTTGTTTAATAGGTAAAATCTTGTTTTTAAATCTGTTTTCTGCTTTTTCTCAAAATGAGATTTTTAGCATTTTGCTTTATCCCGAAACATCATAACTCCAAAAGTTATAATTGAAACGTTGACAAAATACTCTAGAGGAGTTGTTTTAGGGATTGAACTACGACAATGAATCTAGCTAATTTTTGTTTGTTTGTTTGCTTTGTCAATAGAAGTTATGAACTGCAATGTATATTCATGATTTTTTCAGCATGTAAAAATGTTATCGTCTCTAAAATATTAAATAACATGGTTATAGTTTTGAGGGTAGTTAACTCCCTTAAGGACTTTTCAATAATAGAAATAAACTTACAGAATAAAACTATATTTAAATTTGACTTATGATGTTTTGTAAAAATGGTTTTTTTTCCGCAAATTTTGTGCATATTTTGAGTCTAAAAATCAAAATATTTTAAAATTTGCTTATTTTTTTTCAGGTTAGTCACTGTTTTTTACTATATTCTATCATATAACGCACATAAATAGACAATTTTTCAATTATTAAAAAAAATCACCTCCGACGGTAGGCAGGCATTTTAAATTATTTTCTTCACTTCAACAATTTCCATTCACATTTCAGTCAATTTCTTTTTAACTAACTTTAAATAATTTTCATTAATATATCAAAAAAAGTCAATCTTTACTGCGGTAATACATTACACAATAACCATCTTTGAAGGGGAAAAAATGGTTTTGGCTTTTCTTATCAGTTATTTTTTATTTTGAATCTAAATAATTCTCTGCCGAATTTAAATAATGAATGTACTCTTGAAATTTTCTGCAATCTGATCTCAAATAAAGAAGATTATATAAACGAAAAAAGGCTTTTCTCTACTATCTAAGGATAGCTATAGCTAGAAAAATTTCTTGGGAGGTTATATGAAAAAAACTTTTTTATCTGAAAAATTATATCTATATTATCTTTTTATCTCTTCATAGTCATTATCTTATACTGTGTTGATATAAGCTAAATCGATGATCAACTTCGCAAAATCTTGAGATTATATAAAAGGAACACCTTTTTTTTTTTTCCTCTCTCTTATAGATACATTTATTTATTTGTTTTTTAAAGAAACACAATTTGGTAATAAGTAATCTTAATTTGCGTTAGATAAACTATTGTTTTACAGTGTTTTTGTTTCGAACCGGTCAAATTTTTAAGTTCAATAATTTCTTAGTTCCTGTTGTCTTACATTTGTTTTTAAAGTTGTCGTTAATTAACTTAACAATAAGTTTTTTTATTCGTGATAATTAGTAGTTTTTCAAGTTTTTTAAAATATGTATGCTTTTTTTTTTTTTTTTTTTTTTTATGTATTATAGTTTAGTTTAAAAATGTTATTCTTCTGTATGTAAATAATTTTCCATTTTGTATTCAGAACTGCAGTGGTTAAGTTCTTTTCTCTCTTGGTAAGGTGTAGGGAGCTAAACTACTTTTTAGTTCTCCACCATACTATAGGTATGGGGAACTTGGGTAATCGTGTAAATTTTCGACTTCGGTTTTTTTTACTTTTTTACACGTTTTCAGGTGTGAGGAATCCGAAAATGGCAAAATTTGTATGGTGTCTGTCGGTAGGGTGTCTGTTAGTGTGTTAGTCCGTTAGTTTGTTAGTCTGTTTACACGATATCTCACGAACAAATGATCGCATAGAGATCAGATCAGTTTTAAAATATTACTTTCGATACTGGCAAGAACCCTATTCATTTGCAACATTCGAATTAAAAAACTTCGTAAGTTATTAGAAATTTACGATTTCCTTAACATGGGAGAATAGGACAGAAATTCACTTAAACGTGCATTAAATGGAAACTTTTTTGTGTAAAAATGTCAGACCAGTTTTAAAATATCAGTTTTGATTCCGGAATGAACACTATTTACTATAAATATGCTACTTTGAAAATTTCGCAAGTTATTGGAAATTTACGAATTTCTTAACATGGCAGTATAGGACAAAATTTCACATAAACGTCAATTTTGAGAGAGATTTTCATCGTACAGATGTCAGATTACTTTTGAAATATCATTTTGGACACTGGCAGAATATTAATGGCTATGAATTTTCCAATATAAAAATTTCGTAAGTTATTGGCAATTTACGAATTTCTTAACATGGCATAATAGAGCAAAATTTCACACAAACGCCAATCTTGAGGGATATTTTCATTGTAAAGTTGTCAAACCACTTTCGAAATATTATTTAGGATACTGGCATGAATATCATAGACTATGATTTTTCCAGTTTAAAAAATTCATAAGTTATTTGGAATTTACGATTTACTTAACATGTCAGAATAAGGCAAAAACTTCCATTTTTAGGATCATAAATACATTAGACAACTTCAAAATTACATTTATGATATTTGTTTGAACATGATTGAATACAAATATTCTAATAGGAAATTTTCGTAAATTATTCGTAATTTACGATTTTATCAATATAGCGAAATTGTAAATTTTTCATATACTGCTTATTTTATTAAATTTTGGTATTTTAATCTTTCATATATATACCTTAATATAAGAATATTTTAAAATATTTCATAGGAAGGGGGGTGGGAAAGCACATGAAGAAATAGAAGATTAATTAAAAGAGATTTTTAAAATCCAATAACGAAAGCATACATTAAAACAATAGTTCATGAGGTGAATGAATAATGTACGCAAATAAATTTCTGTATCTGTAAGCCTAAAACCAAATAAAATTACAGATCAACCGTTCGATTCACCTATACCAGTCATAATCAGAGAAATGCGAAAACGAGATAAAGGTTACATATAGAAGAAATGGATGTCAAAGAGCAGCTAGATGAAATTTACTTACTAGCTTACTTACTATATAATGAAAAATATTTACTAATTATTTACAATTATTTATAAATAGAAAAATTTATAATAATAAGCGTTTAACAGATGAAGTTTAACAAACTAATAATTAACATAAAAGTTAAAAAAAAAAAAAAAAAAAACTATAAGACTTACAAAATTAATAACTTACATATTTAAAATTAATCATTTTACTAGTAATCCAAATAAAAAGTAAAGATAATAAAATTTCGCTTCTATTTAAATTTAATTAATAACAATTAAATTACCCACTGAAAATGATCTCCATGTATTGTAAAGTATAAAGTCGAAAAGATCACGTATAGTAGGCCCATCTATGTGTGAAATAAAAAGAATACCTCGCATTGCAAAGATTTGATTAAAAAATAAAGAAATAAAAAGAAATAACGTTAAAATAACTTTTTTTTTTTTTTTTTAATAAGTTCATAATTATTAATATAGAAGGATATTAATAAACGATATTTATTTTATTGAAATTAAGTTATATGATTAAAACAAAACTTAATTAAATTAAGATATTTATCAGAAGAAAACATATATATACATCATGAATGCCTTTTCAAATATTGTTATAAAAGAAGAAATGATGTATCACATAGATAACAAGAAAATTTTGAAAAAGAAAAAAAAAATATTGAGAATCTTTAAAGTGATATATATGGGTTCCCATGGACCTGCCCTCTCTCAAGAACTCTCCCACCACTATTCTTTAAAAATAATTTTTTTTTAAATATATATACTTATTTTAAGACTTATATATACTATATATATATATACTTATACTATATATATATATATATATATATATATACTTATACTATATATATATATATATATATATATACTTATACTATATATATATATATATATATATATATACTTAAATATATATACTTATTTTAATTATATGCACGCACAGTGTGGCGTGGTCGCATGAATTGTATTTGCAGTGCGGCCCTCGAGAACTTTTGGGTTAGACAGACCTGCTTTAAATTATCCACAATTCTCGCAAACTGTTACTTTAATTGTCTGCAATGGTCCTTTGCAGCATATGTTCCTTTGTAAAACATTGCCTTGTACACTGTAAAATTAAATTTTACGTTTTTTTTCCAAAAAAAAAAAAAAAAAAGGGGGGGGGGTTCGAATTTAGCTCAAACCAATATTTTGATACTAGTATATGTTTCACTATTTTAAAAGTGCGTACTCCTAAAAGGGCACTACTAAAAATGCCGAGTAGCAAAAATAGTACAGCCCGGCAGCGAGCGCTGCTGATTGTTTAATGCTTTGCCGATTAACTTAACAGCTCAAAAAGAAATACCGGACATAATATGCTAATATGCAAATTTAATTTGTATTACACATCTGATGATACTGTACTTGTTGTATATTCTAAATTTATTTTCTTTTTTGTTACATATTTTATGAAATGATAACACTTCTTGTGATATCAGATTCGGTCCAGTATTACTGGTTCGCAAATAAATTTCCTTTTGCTGCAGGTAGATGCAGAAAATTCTGCTATTGGGATAATTTTAACAGTTTATTTACATCGATTACAAGGACAGTTTAATTACTGGGTCATTTTAAACATGGAGTACCGTTGTATTTTTAACAGTGTATGCAAGTATTCTTTAACCACTTTTCTTGCGATCACGGAAGCCTTTGTACAAATGCGGACTCAACCAATCTATTGTTAAAATAGGGGTGATAACCCTTATCGTTGAGAAAATATAAGCGATAAGGGAACACCGCATGACTGAATGTTTACCATACCCCAACTTGTCGGTCAATTCGGCACCCCTCTAAGCCTTTGGAATTGACCTGACTGCTAGGCGAAGAAAACGTGGTTAAACTATATTGCTGTTCGTATATTTATTTATTTTGTTCCGTTCACTGGATGAAACTGCATCTGAGGGAAGTTTTTTATTTGTAATTTCTACACCCGTATTTAAATTACAATATACTTTTCAGTTAGTAAATAAAGTGTAAAAAAGTGATAAAGTATATGTTATATTTCTAGTATTTATTTTACCATACAATTTCTAGAATGCTGTATGTTAGCCTCTGTAGGGGAAAAATAATTTGGTGTGTCACTCACACGACTTTCTCTTACCCTGAAATTTAATACTATAAATACAGGTTACAGACTAAGAGGTAAGATAACGAGAACTGTCGTGTAAACCTATGCTAAACAATTCAAATTAGGCTTCAGAAGAGTTTTATACGATTATTAGGCGAGGCTCCTACATACACATTTTTTTTTTTCCCAGTTGACTATCTCTACTATTACAAAAAATATATATTCGTTTCATTTGGTTTAGTGCAGTCTATAACTGTTAAACTCTTCTTACCTGCAATTTCCCCCATAGACGTAATGTATTTGAATACTTTTGAGTGTACCTGTACACAAACCATTTGCTTCATCTCAACGAAAAACTTACTGTAGCATCCCTATATGATACACATTTAGAATACCGAGTTTGAACTTTCTGCCATAATTTGTTTTTGAGATATGCTGATAACAGACAGACATACACACAGACCAATTGTTAAAAACATGATTTTCGTATTCAGGGGACCTCAGAACATGTAAATATAACAAAATCTCACTTTCGAAAATTTGACCCATAAACAATACTTTCTCTACCTTATGGGTAAGAGAAAGTAAAAAGTACTTGGTATCGCCTTTAAAAAAAACTTTTCGATCAAAACAATTCTTTTTTTATTCCCTTCTTCAATCATCCACTTTAATCCTGTAGAAGAAGGCCAAAGTTCGTAAGTATTACACCGAAATCATCTAATAACTTCTCCCACTCCCTATTCAGTGTAACTCATTTCTTAAATGAAACAAAACTCTCTCAAGAACAATTCTTATACTCTCCTCGGGTTAGAGAAAAGAGCAGTTAGATAAGCCGTCTGGCCTTCCGGGATACTTTTTAAGCTCTGGGGATTATGCGGGAAGATTTATGAAATGTAGTAGCTCTATTTTATTTTGGATATATAGGTGGTGACTTGCATGATTTACACCTCTATAATAAACTAGTGTGTTGTGGCCATCACAAAACTTTCTTCTATTTTGTTTACCTATACAAATTCCCGCAGTTAAATTTATTTATTAAAATTCTTATTTATCAAAGTGTTGACGATTTTCATTTATGAAAAGGTTAAGATTAAATGTCAAAAGAGTGTCAGTTCTGTGCGCTACAGGCGATATATTAAAAAAATGACTTTATTTATGTATGTTAAAAATGGAAGTAAAATCAATAACTTTGTATCATATTGTCACTGATCTGTGGTTCAATCATTCATTTTAAAAATATTGACGTGTTCTTTTTGCAAAATATACATATCGAAAATTTTTGCGACACGAGGTGGGGGTGGCTGTATTTTTCCGTCCAGAGGGAGAGGGGAACGATGCTTCTACATATAAAATGATTTCGTCTTGATTAACTATTGCTATTATTATTTTTTTTTTTTAATCTTCAAAGTGATTAGTAAAAGTAATCATCATTGTGTATATTTATACAAAAATTATGTTTTATGCTACCACATTAATAAAAAAAAAAAAAAGAAAGAAAGAAAGAAAGAAAAGAAAGAGAGGGATGTCAGCGACAATTGTTGAGTGATATACACCAAAAGCTAATCAACACCAAATTAAGTCAAGGTTCAACCAAAAGTAAACTTATGTTGAATTCCGCCCACTGGTTTGTGAGATACAGTAAACAAAATTTTGGTAATATACACAGACAGACATTTTCTAAAACTGGTCAAATTAAATTCATAACATCTGAAAACGCGTAAATTCATCGAAAACAGGAGTCTAAAAAATTACAGGAATCCAATACTTCCTTCTTGTGTATATAGAAAAAAAAAAAAAAAAAAAAAATAGAAATTATTGCAACATATTATGTGTCGTTGGTTAATCTATTCATGGTAATTGGTGAATAATTAGTAATCGATGTACTGGTTTCCAAAAGTGAAGGAGTCAAGTAACTTTAAAAGGAGATAATATCAGAAAAATATTACCATAACTTTATTTATAATAATTCAAAATAATAATAATAATTTTAAAACTTGTAAATTTTAAGAGGTGTTAATTAAGGTTTTACCTCTCTATTAAAGCCTATTAAGATAATTCTATAGTTTTATTTATTTATTTTATTTTATTTTATAAAAATTTCAGAGCGAATTTTTTGTGGCTGTATGTATAATCTTTCGCGCATAATATCTCCATGATGATTAGGGTAGAATTTAATGAAAGTTTAATAGCTTTTACATGGGATATAAATAGTATATGAAATGTCGAACATTTAGTTTTTTAACATTAAGTATAAGCATAATTACGGCAAAAATGATAATTCTTTTAATAATAATTATAATTTTGTACAAAAGAATGGAACTTTCCAGCGAAATTATTTTTTTCTTATTTTAATTACAGGGTAATTTTCCATGTCCACAATTTTTTTAGGTTCTTCTTATATATCATTTGCATGTAATACTGCGCGCAAGGCATACATCGACCAAAATAAATAAATAAATAAATAATAATCTATATAATATTTCTCTAACGTGGACCAGTTTCAATTATTTTTTGTCGAAACGATACGATACGCGAGGATAAAAAAAATAATATTTATACATGGACAATATTTAAGCTCGCGGACTTAGTTCAAAGGACTAATAAGAAAAAATGACGACATTTGTCTGATCAGATTATTTTACGAAAAAAAATCTATATATTTCTCTAACGTGAAACAATTTCAGTTAATTTTGTCGAAACGATATGATAGCGGTGAAATTAATAAAATACGTGAGGATAAAAAATAATATTGAACCATAAACAATATTTAAGCTCGCAGATTCAGCTCAATGATCTGATACGAAAACAATATGACATTTGTATGATGACATTATTTTATAGAAAATATATATTTAAAAGTTATTTCTACGGAATCTTTGCATGCGTCATTTTAAACCTAGCAATATTTTAACGATATAAACAAAATATGATTTATTATCATAAATTGACCAAAAAACGCAATCATAAAAAAGTATAATCAAAATAGGATTTTTTTTTTTTTTTTTTAACGAAAAATAACGCCAAATGAAATAAAATGTCATTGCATTCTTGGCGATAAAAATTTAAAAGGCATTATGGGGGTCCTTTACTGAAATTGTACTGCATGCGGAAGTATGAAAACTGAGTCGTCAAGTCAACCATGAATTTTATTTTGAAACTTTTTTTTTTTTTTTTTTTTTAATGATTCTGGTTTCACTATTGCACAATATTTATTTGGTTATAATAATAATTTGGCTTCTGGTAAATTAAAATTTTAATTAGGTTGTGAAATTGGTATAATATTTATAAGTTTCAAATTTTAAAGGTAAGTAAGAAAAGAAATAAAGTGCGAAAATTTCGCACGGGTTTGCTAGTTATAATAATAATAAGCTTTTACATTTTCAAGAAAAATTAATTAAAATTAAATATATACAACTCTTTCAACACCTTTAATAAAAAGTTAAAACTTTTCTTAACGCTCGTTCAAAATTACAAGTTTAAAAAAGAATTATTTTTCAAGCCTATTGTAAAAAGAGCCATGATCATTTTTTATTGACATTTACACAGAGAAAAGGTAGCTGGTCCCTCAAGCAACAATCTTTTTTTTTTTTTTTTTTTTTTTTTACTTTACTCTTTAACGAATGAACATATGAACGTAAATTTTGAATGATATATTTATCATCACATCATTAATCGGAGCTTAAATTAATTTGCCTTCTAAAATAATTTGTGAACTGATATTAACTCAATTTTTTTTTTAACAGTTCATTTTTGAATGAGGTAAGAGAAAGAATAATTTTGTTAAAGATGGTACTGAGAATTCATTATACATAGATAAAAAAAAATGTGCAGGCTTCAAAATGTTAAATTAAAATTTTATTTTTATTTTACTTCTAAAACGAATTTTTTTTTTTTTTTTTTTTTTTTTTTTTTGGGGGGGGGGGGATTTTCAAAGTTAGAACATCACTAGATTAAAATTTTCAATAAATAATTTTATAATTAACACTTCATTTAAATTTCATGTTCGGTGCATATTTTTTAAAACTTATTTAGAAACAAACGAACAAATCAATGAATAAACAAGGAAACAGAAAAAGGAAAGTTAAAGAATAAGAAAATTTAATTTTCAGAAGTATTTTCATCTTCCTCTGTCTACAAGATTTCCTGAACATCACCTCTCATTTATTACTTTCCGAACCGTGAGGAAAGTATTGTAATCATGTCAAAAATCCGAATTCGAGATTTTGATGTTTCTATACGTTTCGAGGTCCCCTGAGTCCGTTTTCACTATTTTTACAATGATATGTGTATGTATGTGTGTGTGTATGTCTGTGAGTGAACACGCTAGCGTCTAAACGCTTTGTTCGAATAAGATGAAAGTTAGTGCATATATTGTAAGTCACCATACTACAAACCCTATAGATTTTGGTGAATCTAGCACTTATAGTTTTTTTACAGGGACACAAAGAAAAATTCTTTATCATTATGGTCTATGGAACCAAAATCTTAAAAGTGCGATAGCATCTAAATGCCTTCTTTAATTGAGCAAAAAAATTATACACATATTATAGGTCACAGTTACTCAATCTGTATAGAGTTTGGAAAATCTGACACATAAAGTTTTTTTACAGGGGCACAAAGAAAAATTCTTTATCATTATGGCCTATGGGGCCAAATTTTTAAAAGTGCGATAGCGTCTGAACGCTTATTTAATCTGAACATTTGTACGCATGTTATAAGTCACAGTTGCACGAACTGTATAGATTTTGGTGAATTTAGCACTTACAGTTTTTTTTACAAGGACACAAAGAAAAATTCCTTATCATTACGGCCTGTGGGACCAAATTTTTACTTTCTTCTATATTCAATAGAAGAAAGTATTGGATTCGTAAAAATTTTCGACCTCGGGTTTTTTATGGATTTACACGTTTTGAGAGCTGTAGAACACGATTTGACCATTTTTAGAAAATATCTGTCTGTTTGTCTGTCAGTCTCTGTGTGTGTGTGTGACAAACTTTTGTGGCAACTGTATCTCAGGAACTACTTCACAGAATTTCATACAAATTGGTATGTAGTTGCACCTTGACATAAATTAGTGCCTATCAGCTTTTGGTAAAAACTGTCTTAAATTTTGCGTTGCCATCCTGCTTTTTCTAAATTTTTAACGTGGTGGTATAGTACAAAATTTTGTATAAATGTGCACAAAGAGAATTATTTTTTAATAATCATTATGAAATTTACCAGAATTATTTATAATAGAGATAGTCAACTGGGAAAATTTTTTTTGTATGTGTAGGAGCCTCGCCTCCCCCCCTCGAGGGGAGTAAATTTTCATGATGGGTATCTTTCAAAAGAGCTCGCCAGTACCTTTAAAACGAATGGTTGAACCATAGATCTGCGATAATTTAAAATGAAGTTATCGATTTTTTTTTATGTAATATTGACAATAAAGTTGACTTTTTGGATATTTAGTGTTATACTACTTCTCTAATATGGAAATCATCTGCATTATCATGGAAGATAATTTTTTTAATAATAATTTTAATAAATTATTTTTACTGGGTGAATTTGAATAGGAAAATATAGAAAAAAGTCATGTGGTGGCCACAACATACTAGTTAAAAGTGCGATAGCATCTAAACGCCTTAATCAATTGAGCTGAAAATTTATATGAATATTATAAATCACTGTTGTACTAACTATAAGCATTTTGGTGAATCTAGCATTTATAGGTTTTTTACAGGGACACAACGAAAATTCTTTATCATTATGATCTATAGGCTCAAAGTTCAGTAGCGTTAAATAAAATGGAGAAAAATACTCAAACACTTTATTATGGTTTTATCTCTTTTGTTTGTTTAACAACCCCTCTTTCTTTGCTTTATCTACAAAACTGTTAATTACTCAATGTTCGGAAAGTCGAGTGGAGTCACTCCAGATTTTTTTTTTTTTTTTTTAAACTTAAAAACTAAGTTTTTTCTTTTTTCAAAAGCAAAATTTATTCTTTTACTAATTCTAATAGTTGTCAAAGTAATACAAAGTTCGATTAATGATCTGTTAAAAAACATGTCATGCATATATCATTTCAGTATACATATTTGTTAAAGAGTTATGTGCAAAAGAATGAAGGGGAAAAAAAAAGTTGTTCAGTACATAAATTTATTTTTATACAAAAGAATTAACTCGAAATAATGAAGACGAGTGTAAAATGTTTATGTTCTAAATTTTGAAGTAACTGCAATTTGTGAATTAAATATAAAAAGTAATTATTAAAAATTATATAAATAAAACAAAACTATAAATAAACAGTGTTGTGTTTATTATTAAAATTTTTGATTTCTATTCATTAAAAAAAAAAAAAAAAAAAAAAGCTTTCCCAAGTTCGCTGCTAAGGCTCTTTAGATGACGTAAGTAGGGAACTTTACCTGTAAACATCATTTCACAGCAGTAAGATTATCAATGTGAAAAAAAAAAAAACATAGTATTTCACTAAACTACAGCTCGCCAATCTATGATCCACGAGGAAATTTTAGGGGTCCACAGCACAGGAAATTCTGGTCGATATTTCTTTCCTTTCTTTCTTTCTTTTTTTTTTTTTTTTTTTTTTTTTTAAATATATTATTTCATTTTAGCTTCGGAATTTTCTAAATCAATCATGATCACAAAACAGCTTTTATTGGAGAAAACATTCCGAAAATATTGATAAAATTTATTTTCAGATTTTCACTGTATCACATATAATGGATTCAGAATTACTGATAGGGATAGAGCAAATTACGAATTATTTCCTAGTTAAAAACAAATCATAAATGAAAAAGAAAGCACAACCGGTGTGTGATTCAACAATTGTCTTAGAGCTAAACTGCAGTCCAAATCAAGATCTTGGTTTTTTACTTTCTCTTACCCATAAGGTAGAGAAAGTATTGTTTTTCGCTCAAATTTTCGAACGCGAGATTTTGTCATATTTACACGTTTTGAGGTCCCATGAATACGAAAATCATGTTTTTAGCAAATGGTCTGTGTGTGTCTGTGTGTGTGTCTGTCTGTTATAAGCATATCTCAAAAACAAATTATGGCAGAAAGTTCAAACTTGGTATTCGAAATTTGTATCATATAGAGATGCTACAGTAAACTTTTCGTTAAGATTAAGCAAATGGTTCGTGTACAGGGACAATCAAGAGAATTCTAATACATTACGTCTATGGGGGAAATTGCAGGAAAATAGAGTTTAACGTCTATAGACTGCACTAAACCAAATGAAACAAATATATATTTTTTGTAATAGAGACAGTTAACTGGGAAAATTTTTTTGTGTATGTAGGAGCCTCGCCTCCCCCCCTGGGGGGGAAGTCCCCCCTCGAGGGGAGTAACTTTTCATGATGGGTATCTTTCAAAAGAGCTCGAAAATACCTTTAAAACGAATGGTTGAACCATCGATCTGCGATAATTTAAAACAAAGTTATCGATTTTTTTTACTTTTAACGAAAAAAAAAAAAACTTTGAAAAAAAATGTACTTTTTTTTTTTTTTTTTTTTTTTAATATTGAGAATAAAATGGACTTTTTTTTTTTTTTATTTGGTGTTAAACTACTTCTCTAATATGGAAATCGTCTGCCTTATCATAAAAGATAATTTTTTTAAATAATAATTTTAATAAATTATTTTTGAAAAAGAGAAATATTTTTTAATAACCGAAATTAATTCTATATAAATGTAGGTGCATTAATGAAACGGGGGGTTGAGGGGGGCAGTCACTCAGCAGTGAGGGGGGCCCCCTCACACAGAACTAATTATCATATAAAACTCTTCAGAAGCCTAATATGAATTGTTTAACATAGGTTTACATAACAGTACTCTTTATCTTACCTCTTAATCTCAAACCTGTATTTATAGTATTAAATTTCAGGGTAAGAGAAAGTCGTGTGAGTGACACACCAGATTATTGCTATAAAAATTGAATATCTATTAGTAAGTGAAAAACCGTGAAAAATCTAATTCAGTTTACAACAATATATTTTTGCCCTTTTTTTTTTTTTTTTAAGAAAGAAACGAAAACATTTGTAACATTTCATATTAAATAAGTTTATTTCATATTCATAAAATGTGTGTTCTTTGGTCATTACTTCTAGAAATATATTTGTGTTTCTTAAACAAAATAATATTATAGTTTTAAAAAATTAAAGAACACGCTTTCATAGAAATGTGAACTAAAAAGCACAAAATCTTAGTATTAAAATGCAGGGTAAGAGAAAATCGTGTGAGTGACACCATAATATTTACATAAATTTAAATCTTTAATTAAACAAATTTAGAATTAAACAAAAACCATTTTTATGAAATCTCCCCTGTCTGGGCTCGAACGTTAGACCTTTAGGTTCGTAGCGCGGAGCTTTACCTCACAGCCACAGTGTTCACGTAGGGAAAGTCTTTTTTTACAATATAGATTTTTTTTTTGCTCCCAGAGCGGTTACAAACATACATACAGGTGAAGCTAATAAAAGCGTGTTAAGAGGGAGAAAAAGAAACAAAAAAAAAAGTGGTGTTCTATGAGGTTTTATATAATAAATCTGGGATATGCGGGTTACAATATTATGAATTTTACTAATCCTAAAAATCGAAAATGTTAACGACCTCTCCTTTTAAACGATTACATTTTCTTAACTCAAAGAAAATGTAAACGTTCATTATAAATATGTAACAACAGAGAGTAATTGCTTAAAGTAAGAACCAGATTGTAATTTTTTAAAAATCCTCAAAACCTTTTTTCTATTTTTTAATTTAAAACAATAATAAAAACTAAAAATATAAAAGATTTTTATGAGTACATTTCCGTGTTTAGATTCTTGCGATGAAAGGTTAAACCAAATTTGTAGATTTTTTAATACTGTTGAACTTGGGGTTTATAGTAAAAGATTAATGTTCATTTTAATATAAAGATAGACCATTTGAGAATTATTTTCTTATTATATGAGATTAAATAAAACAAAATATATTTTTCGAAATATATTTTTCAATTTTATTTTCTTCTGACATTTTTTTTGGCACAATTAGATTTTTCTCCCCTAAAAAAAAAAAAAAAAAAAAAAACTGACTGTAAAACTATATAGGTTGGTGAATAAAACACAGTTTAACGGCCCTCTTCACTTACCGTCGCCGGAAGCCCGAGCCAATGTTATTCTATGGGGAAATTTTCTTTACAAATAACTTATTAACTAATACATATTTTTGAATTCTGTTTTCACATTCAGAAAATTCCCAACTGTTAAATTGACGGACTTTTTTAAAAAATGTATTTTTTTATATTTTAATATTTTATTTTAAAATTGCAAAATGAAAAATATTCACATATTGAAAATTCGTATTTTGCAGCTTCAAAATGAAATATAAAAAATTTAAAAAATAATTTTTTAAAAAAGGTCTGTCAATTTAACAGCTGGGAATTTTCAGAATGTGAAAACAGAATTTAAAAATATGTATTAGTTAATAAGTTATTTGTAAAGAAAAATTTCCCATAGAATAACATTAGTTTCGGCTTCCGGCGACGGTGAGTAATCCATCTCTTCTGAAAATGACTTAGTAACACATAAAACTAGCTTTACTTGAAAACAAAAATGATTGATAATTATTTATTACTTTCTTCTATAAAAATTTTCGACTTCTGGTTTTCGATGGATTTACACGTTTTGAGGGGTACATAACATGATTTGATCATTTTTTAAATATGTCTGTCTGTGGCAAAAATTTTATGGCTGTTCTAGCTCAAGAACTGAAACGCAAAATTTTATAAAAGTTTAGTTACATTTAGTTGCACCTTGCATAAATTGGTATTCAGCAATTTTCGGTGTAAAGTGTCCAATAGCTGGCGCTGCTATGCTGTGATTTCTCGCATTTACAAGAAGGCTGTATTTCATTTTCTATTGTATGAAATTGCACAAAACGTGATATGTATGAGGGCAATTATGAAACACTATGCTAATTCATTCTGGCTGCAAGTTCGCCCATATTCGGAAGGGCTATATCTCATCTTCTATAGTGTAAAAACCCATCCAAATTGGATATGTGAAATTGCCATTATGAAAATTAATTTGGGTGTATATCGGCTGACAGGTGGTGTTAATATTACCTACCTCTTGCAATTTTACATGTGGCTACACCTCAGCATTTGTAGGTTAAAATTTCCCCAAACTGCATTTGTAAAATCTTTATTATGAGAATCTATGGTTAGACATTTGTGCATCTTAGTAAGTAACGTTGTTATATAGAAATATGTAGACGCCCGCCGTGTAAGGTTCAGCTGCCCGCGACAGAATTCGGGGAATTTCTAATTTGATATTTTCGGTTAAAACATCTAAAATTAATAAATTGTTTCTGACTTTTTTTTTTTTTTTTTTTATGAAAATACCATTAAGGTAGCGAAAGAAAGAAATATCGCGCTCATTGATGCTAATAAAAAAACATTATCAGATCAATAACAGTTTCTTACTATTATACAAGTTTTTGACTGTTTTATCGTTATTTTATGAATAAAAATATGTTTAATATTCACATTTTCTGTTTTAAATTCTGACGATCCCACTGGGAAAAAAAATTACTACATGTATATGATTCATGTATTTATTTATATAATGGGGCCCGCCAAGAGTTTTGGGTTGGAGAGGTCTAATATAGAAGAAAGTTTTGCAATGGTCACAACATACTAGATATTTTTTCTCATTTTAGTGAAATGGAATGATGAATAAAATTTGTTTCCTCCTATCTGATAGAAGGAAAGAAACTTTATTCTCGTATCTATCGTATGTAAATTTTAACGATATGAACGTGAGAAAAACGCATTAAAGTAAGAAAAATTCTAGAAAATAAAATTGATTTTTTAAAGCTCTAGTGTTTAAAATAACGCTTTACTTTGCCCTTGAGCTACCCTCAGCTTATGGGTTTCAATTCTACAAAACCATAGAAAAGCAGGGAGCACAGTTACAAATAAATAAATAAACTACTCACACGTTTTGAAATATAGGGTTAATTACTCTTTGTTAATAAATATTCCTGATACGAACGAACGCACCATTTGCAATTCGTATTATTAAATTTTTTGAAAATAGCTTAATATCTTATACTGTTAAGTGAGCAATATTTGTATATATATATATATATATATATGTATATTTCACTGTTCTCGAAAACGGTAGCTCGGACAGTCACGTGATTTAACACAGAGGTGCCCTCCGTATAGGGTCATTGTACACATCGAAGTCAGATTTTCGAATTTTTGATTAGTTTTCTTTTAATTAATAAAAATATGAAAATAAAACTTCCCATTTCTATAATGACGCAGAATGGAGAATCTTAAGAGAGATTTGATTGGTTTATTTGATTTTCATTGATTTGAGTGTATTTTACGTTGAACTAGAGCTACGTTATGAGGAATTACAAGAGATTTGAATAGTTTATTTGATTTTCATTGATTTGAGTGTATTTTACGTTGAAATAGAGCTACGTTATGAGGAGTTAAGAGAGATTTGATTGGTTTATTTGATTTTCATTGATTTGAGTGTATTTTACGTTGAACTAGAGCTACGTTATGAGGAATTACGAAAGATTTGATTGGTTTATTTGATTTTCATTGATTTGAGTGTATTTTACGCTGAACTAGAGTTACGTTTAGATTTTATTTAAAAACATTTGAATTTTTAATATTTTAATAGAATGCGACTTTTACAGACAACAAATTACGATTGGCGCCGCAGGCGCCCGAGAGCATGTTTTTTGGTAAAAATTTTCATGGGTCTCTGGCCACCTAACTGGTGAAGCCAGCTAGTATTACAATAAATAAATCAAAATATCGCTTATCTCAAAACTCTCACTCACTTTGTTGGCTGTACTATTTTATAATTACCTCTGCATTCACCAACAGTTCTTAACACACTCACACACACACAAATAAATGAATTAGCCAAATGTTACAATGAATAAATATAGATATCGGTGATTCTCAGAGATCTCTGAAAGATCAAATGAAATAAATTGTAAAATCTACTTTTATCGTATAATAAATCCTTAAAACGTATATGAATGTACCAGCAAGTCTAATCGGCGCTACTCTGGTTGAAGTTGTGTTTATAACAATTTTTGAATTAAAGAAAAACAGAGTAAAGAAAATATGAGATTAAATTAAAATAAAATTGAATCAGAATAAAAACCTTTCAGCTTTATCATATTGCGAACGTCAGTAAGGTATATGACAGTTGAGTTTTAGTATTAAAATTATTTAAACGTTCACATTGAGAGAAAAATTTAATCGAATAAAAAGAAAGCAGTAAAATAAATCACTGCATGTATTATCTTAATGAAATCTTAATTATAACAATTTGAACTGAATGTGAAAACTTAAACGATAAAACTACAAATAAACGATTAATTTAAATAGAAAAAAAAAGTTTGCACGTTCATTATTATTATTATTATTATTTTATTATTATTATTTTTATTATTATTATTATTATTATTATTTGACATAGAAGAGGTATATTTACAGGGTGACAAGAAATAACTTGGACACACATGATACGTTATAACTTTAATGCTAATGAAAATATTACGACCAAACTTCAATAAATATGAATACATTATTTTGTCTATTATATTTACAAATTTTCAAGGTGGCTACCTTTAGCCTTAATACAGAGCTTTAAACGTGTCACAAAATTTTCGGCTATGGACCGCAACTCACTTACTGATATTTTATCCCATTCCTTCCATAAGAATTCCTTTAGGGATGCCAAAGTTTTATGAGATTTAGCACACACCCTTGTTTCCAAGATGGACCAAACAGAATAATCCATTGGGTTCAAGTCTGGGGAATACGGTGGCCAATCTTGAGCTCCAATGAAGTCAGGAAAATTTGTCTGGCACCAATCTTGAGTGCCTTTAGCTCTGTGTGCAGGTGCGGAATACTGTTGGAAGGTCCATCTTTTGTATCCAAAGAACTTTTGCGACCAAGGTAACACAACATCTTCCAAAATGAGTTGGCGATAGTGGTAGTTACAGATATTTGGTTTGAAACTTCGTCCAAGTTATTTCTTGTCACCCTGTACTTGTTTATTTATTTAATTTTGAATCTTTTTTTTTTACTAATTTAAAAGTTAAAATGGGTTTTTATATAATCTTTTGAATCAATTATCCAATTGAACTAAAAAATACGGCGTTGGCTATATTTGGTTCTGACTAATAAGTGTACCACTTTTCGTAGCGATCCGTTGAATGGTGTAACTTTGTATAGCGAATTATACATCTGGATAGATCAACAAATTTTAAGCTTTATGTATATATAGAGGCATAAGTACAAAAACAAACATTCGAAAAATAAGTATGTGAAATGCATAAATGGTATTTCACTATATGCTGATATTCAAGTATCAGAGATTATTACTTGTTGATCGGGTGTTACAGGGCCTGATTCTCCAAAAGGCTAAGGAAGCACAAGCTTCCCCTCTAAAATTTAAGAGGGGGCCCCATAAGGATTAAAAACATGGTCTTGAATTTTTTATTTCATATTTTCACATTGAGATTGAATTTTTTCTGAGAAAGGTTACCACCTAAAACAAGACAAAATACTCACTATTTCGGGAAAAATCTATTATTTAACCTCAAAAATCTGGATGTTCATAATTAAAAAGTTGTACAATTTTAATGTACTGTGTAGAAACCACCCAGATGTATGAAAAAAATAAAATAAAAATAATAAACACACACTATTTTTTGGTCTATAGCATTTTTATATTACAATATGTAACAGGAAAACAAGATTTTCCGAAATGAAAGGGGGCCCCGAAATGATGCTGAGCTTCCTCTAGCTTCAAAGCTTAATCGGCCCCTGGTTGGGAATTAGGGCCGATTGACTATACAACAATCTCAGGCTTGATCTTACTAATCAAGAAAGGTTCTTCATTTTGTAAGATAAACATATGTTGAAACAGTTGGAAATTAAACAAAATCTTCCTTATCCAAATATCTGGTACTATTAATATGTGTTTACATGTTTTACAATCATGATGTAACTTGGAATGTGAATATACTGCAAATGTATTTTTTGTATTAGTTGTCATAGATAAAGAAACAAAATGCGTATATTGTTTACGATAAGCAGAATAAATATACGATAATAGTCGGATGTTCTAGGGAACATGGCACATATAAAATTCTTATCAAAATCAAACTACTTAGACAATGCATAGTTAAGCAGTATAAAATGAAATATGAACTTAATTCATATAAATTACAAAAGAAGAAAAAAGTCAGGGAAAAACATGGGGGTGTCGCATACGTTTGTACCAGCAAGATCTATAACTTGAAGTGACAAACTCCTCTCGGCATGATTGTTAAGACCACACGGTTGCCAGCAGAAAAAGAAAAAATGCGAGAAAAATTCTAGCAAACGATATAAAAAAAAAAAAAAAAAAAAAGGCATAGATAAGATCATACAACTCCACCCAACTCTTCAGATGATCTATCTAGAACTGGAAACTAAATAGTTTCTAGCAATTCAAAGATTGGAGTAGTATTAGAGAATAAAGAGCAAAAATTAAGAAATTCTCTTTTCATTTTTTTCTATGATAAAAGCAGATCTCTTTCCGCTTTTCTACTCTTATCATCTTAAAAAATATGCTTGATTACCTTAACCTTGAATATTTTTGTTTTAAGGTCATCGTAAAATGATTGTGTTTTTGACGGATGTTGATCTTTAAAAATATGTTTCTTGAGCTTTAAATTGAATGATAGAATAACTTATTCTTGAGATTGTTAAAATAGTTTTTTATTTTATTTTTTGACATTATTATTTTTTTTTTTTACCCTGATAACAAACTCTCGTATGTTATTACTTTTATATTATGTTATCATTTTTGTTTCCACAAATTCCATTTTATTTATTTAGGTATTTTTACTGAATGGCTTGTGTTTATTTTGGTTGGCTGACCACTATAAATAACATACTCATAGAAGATAATTATTTTGAAAAATAAAGCTTAGTCTTTTTTTTTTTTTTTTTTTTTTTTATTCCGCAGTTTGTTCATGTAATGTCGTTTAAGGGGGAAAAAATTCTATTGTTATACATTCTATTAAATGACGAGGAATTCTTAGATAAAGAGATATTTGTAAGTTCTTTTTAAAGTTTTAATTTGTATGTCTTGTTATCAGTTCTTTTACCACAACCACGACTTTTTAATTTATTTAGGTACTTTTGTGGAATGGATTGTGACAATTTTAGTTGACTGAATACTATTATTAATATACTCACAGAAGATATTTATTAAATAATTATAAGATAAAAAAACATTTTATAAACTATGTTTTTAAATTTTCTGTTGAATCATAGCTATAGAACTAACTACATTAGCACTTTATCAATGCGTATTGTTACGATATTGTAAATAATTGTATTTATTTTTGTATAAATTCTTTCAAAGAGGCTTAGTAAGTTGATAAAATGTCAATTTTCTGCATTTCCAGCTCTTTTCGCGTTAAAATAGCTTAATTTTCCCTTTAAAACGCATTAAAAAGCTCCAATAGGCAGATAAAGGATTTGGCGCCAAATTTGGAGAGAAAATCCTTATTATCGATATTCCAAAGATAACCGTTCTAATGTGATTGGTTAAAGAGTTACGGGAAATTTGAATTTAAAAATAAAGTTGGTTTAAAAAATAAAATATTAATCCTTTCAGAACAACATATATTTGCATCGTGAACTACATTAGCACTTTATCAATGTGTAGAAAATCTTTAAAGTGATAATGACGCCAATTTTTGCCAGTTGCATAATTTGACTTTTTACAATTTTTTAACGCTGACGTTTAATTAAATGTATTTGTCGAAAGAAAATGAACTCGTAACTTTTTTTTTTTTTTTTTTTGCCAACAATTAAATTATAGGTAATATTTTAATGACTATTTTTATTGCTATTAGGAGCTTATTATTTTCATATTTTAATTAATCAAAAGAAAACTATTCGAACATTTGACTTCGAAGTATTGTGTTGTCACTGGGTTCTGAGCTACTGTGAAAGTTTCGAATGTCTAGCTAGTAGGGAAGTTAGTTAAAAATAGATTGCAAGATTTGTACCGGACAAACAAACACACAAACAAACAAACAAGAATAGAAGTTAATAAAAACATGGCAAAATAAACAAAAAAAATAAAAAGCTTACCGTCATTTTTTATTCTCTTGTTAGTTTCTAAAATGTCATCTTAGAAAAACAATTGCTATTGTTCCATATTTTATTAAATAACAGGTATTCTTGAAAAAAGTTTTATTTATTTATTTATTTATTTATTTATTAGTTCCTTATCATACAGGCATGCGAAACTTGGGTAAATGTGAAAATTTTCGACCTAAGTGTTTTGAATTTTTTTTTTTTTTTTTTTGACGTTTTCAGGTGTGAAGAATTCGAAAATAACAAAATTGGTATGGTGTCCGTCTATGGGGTGTTAGTTTGTTAAAAACTTTTTTTTTTTTTTTTTTTCAATTAAGGCGCTACATGGTAGCGAAAAGACAAACTAAGTTGGCACTAAATTTTTTTGTTACTAAAAAAAAAAAAAAAAAAAAAAAAAAAATGGCCTTTGGATAACCCCATATTTCTAAGATCTATATTCAAAGAATTAAATCCGAGATCAAGGATTTTGGAATATCCTGTATATTTGAAAAAATGTAATAAATTAATATTAAACTGTCCATATAGTAACACCTTTTCCCCAAAACATTTACAAGCTACTTTCTGGACGTCCTGGAGCTAAGACGTGTATTTGGGTATATACAAATAGTTTGAAAGACTCTTCAAATATTTTAATGTCGTTTACTTACGTAACTACACATACCTTCAACCCCCCCAAAAAATTACATAGGATTTTTCGCTATTGCTTATAGATTATTTACTTACTAAAACTGAAAACAATAGTAGTAAAGTTCTATCGCTTCTTTTTTTTTTTTTCCTCCTTCTCCAAAACTGATATTTATACTTAAATTTTACGTGGAATCACGAAATTTGATAATCTATTGTTGATTTTATATACATTTATATATATAGAATCACGAAATTTGATAATTTATTGTTGATTTTATATACATTTACACACACATACACACATATATATATATATATATATATATATATATATATAACGAAACATATTCAGTTAATTACTTCTAACTTTAAAACAAAATTTATTAAAAAAAATCTTAAAAAAAAAATAATAATTATAAGATTAAAACATGGTACAGAAAAGTTTTTTTTTTAAATTTTCTGATGAATCATAGAGCTCTTATCAATGTGCATAAGATTTTTAATGTGATAATGACGTCAATTTTTGTGAGTTGCATAATTTAACTTTTTACAATTTTTTAACGTTCACGTTTAATTAAATGCATTTATTATTATGTCGGAAGAAAATGAGCTCGTAAATTTTTTTTTGGCAACAATTAAATTATAGCTAATATTTTAATGGCTATTTTAACGCTATTAGGATGTTATTATTTTCAAATTTTAATTAATTATAAGAAAACTAATCAAAAATTCGAAAATCGGACTTCGAAGTATTGTGTTGTCACCGGGTTCTGAGCTACTGTGAAAGTTTCAAATGTCTAGCTAGTAGGGAAGTTAGTTAAAATTCGATTGCGATATTTGTACCGGACAAACAAACAAACAAACATACATACATACATACAAACAAGAATAGAAGTTAATAAAAACATGGTAAAAAAAAAAAAAAGTGCTCTATTTGTGTGTGTGTGGGGGGGGGGGAGTAGTGGAAAAAAAGGATGAAAACGAAAGTATGTTCTGTTGGGCATCGAAAAAAAAGAGAAGCTTTCACAATCAAGAGTGACTACAGAATGCTTAAATATATCATGAAGGATTGGTTTGTTTAAGTAGGAGAAAAATTACGTTTAGTGCAATGTAATAAAATTAGCGTTTATTATTATTATTATTTAAATTTTATTTTATTGAATACCCGTATTATTTTACAAAATAAATGTACGTGATGGGCAGAAATGGAAGTCATTTTTAGATTTAGCATACCGAAAAAAAAAAAAAAAAAAAAAAAAAAAACTTCCGTGCAGCTGATTTTTTTTTTTTTTCTTCTTCCCTAGTTCTGTCAAATTAATAGTATTTTTTTTTTTCAATTTAATCTTTACATTATCTGTTTTTTAGTGTATAATCACCTGTAACTTTTTATGTCGTTGTTGAGTTTTATATATTTTTGGATACATTTTCTTTGATGCGTCAAACTAAAGTAGCATTAAATAGGATTGAAATAAAATAACTGAAACAAAATATAAAAGAAATATTTTTTTTTCCGCTGGTCACTGTATTTAAATGAATTTTTAAAAGAATTGGATCATAATTTATTTTTTATATCCCATTATAAATAAAAACTTTAAAAAAAAACTTGCATTGAAATCGCTCTAAACCTCATTTCGGGTACCCGTTGGCTATGCCCCCGCCCTTTATACTATATTAAATAAAATATTTCTTCCGTTTTGCTTCCACGAAGGATCAAACTTGTGATGGCATGTCTCCTGACCACCTCTAGGGGTGAATCCCTGGCTGTCGCCAATTACCTGTTGCGCAGCGCTGGTGCGACGTAATACCCAACCAACCAACCAACCATGCACTCGTTTTGCAACAATGCTCTATGGTCTTATGTGAATGAATCTCAAGAATGAATCAAAAATTGTTTACAAATTTAACAGATTATGCATGCTGATAATTTTAAAAAGTTATTCATTATTCTTTAATTTTAGACTGTTTTTTGTTTAATATTAGACTCTTATTTTAAGACAAAAGCAATCGAATGATACGCGTTGTGAAACTTTGCAACGTAATATCCTTAAATCTAATAACTTGATGTATATAGTGTCCTCACAAAAAATGAACAGTTTTTAGAGCTCTTTTAAAAAAGTATAACATCTATGCAGTATCTTAAAAAAAAAATCATCAGTTTTTACTAAAAAAAATGGCCGACTTTCATCACCAAAGTAGTTAAATCTAGACCAATCAAAAATAGGAGTGATCCACCCAGATGTGTTCCGTCGACAAACTCTTTGCTTTATTTATATAAATTAGCAGGCTACGCCCGCTTCGCTGGCCACTATATTTAAATGAATCTCCAAAAGAATTGGATCATTTTTTATTTTTCACATCACATTATAAATAAAAACTAAAATAATTACATTGGAATCGCTCTAGACCTCGCATCGAGTACTCGCTGACTACGGCAGCTCTTTCTCTGCCCGCACTGTATCGGGAGCAGGTCCCCACTGCCTGCAGAAATCTCTTTCCTATGTATTTCAATATGGGTATTTATTGACGATAGGTGGGTCTGCCATTATTTAAGAACTACGATTTTAAAGATAACTGTATCTCAGCGTCTATTAAATATTTTAGTTTTTGAACCAAGTACTTTATTGCTCATGCTATTTGCACTGTATTACAATTTCATTCCGACCAATGTAATGAAATAAAATAAAAAGTAGATTTTCTTTTAGAAGGAATTAAATACATAAAAAACAAATAAATTCCAATCAGTTTAATCCTTTCTACTATATACTACCATTATTTCCTGACAAATACTATAAATTAGAAAAAAAAAAAAAAACTTTTAAAGAAATTAAATTAACAAATGAGAAATAATTGTTGTTATACTACAAAATTATACATAAACATAACTGTTATAAATACGTTTTTAAATTTTAAATTTAATATATTTAATTTTTTCTACTGCATTACCATTTTATTTTCAATAAATATAATAAATTAAAAAGAGAAAAAAGATTCGCCCTCAAATAAATGTATTAAATAAAAAATAAATTGCATAATATAGCCGTTGCTAAGATACGCAGACGGTTACAATCGAAGAATAAATTCATGAAAAAGGAAACATAAAAGCCAATGTTTAAAATCGAAAAAACATTAATTTAAAAAATTCAAATTCGAAATTCGAAAAACTCTCGATGAGGTGCACACCTGCAGGGTCCCAGGTACCTATATGCGAAATTTGGAAGCTCTGCGATCAGTAGTGTGTAGTATTGTTCATGTTTAGATTAGATAAATGTATTTATTTTCCTGTTGAGAAAAAAATTAACTCGTATTTTTTTTTTTTTTTTTTTTTTTTTGCAACAATTAAATTATGGATTCAATTTAAATGGCTATTTTTTTCTATTATTAGCTTATTATTTTCATATTTTTATTAATTAAAAGAAAACTAAACAAAAATTCGAAATTCTGACTTCGATGTGCACAATGATCCTTCGGGGGGCACCTTTGTGTTAAATCTCGTGACTGTCCGAGCTACCGTTTTCGAGAACAGTGAAATATATATACAAATATTGCTCACTTAATAGTATAAGATATATAAATTTATATAATTTTTTATATAAATTTTATGTGCTCTTCAGATAAATAAAAAAAAAAAAAAAAAAAAAAATTACTAATGTATAAATAGGGACTTATGTAATGCTGCATGTGTTAAAAAATATTCTGTTACATGCAAAACACATTAATTTCATTTGCTTTTTACAATTTTTTACAGCAATTGCTTTTTACAATACTTTTACAGCACTTTTTTTTTTTTTTTTTTTTTTTTTTTTTTTTACGAAACTTTTACGGCTTTAATTTTTTACAGATTTTTTTATAGGGTTTGCTTTTGAAAGTACTTCTATTATCATTTGCTTTATTATCACTTTAACACTTCACTCAAGACCTTTTTAAAATCTTCAAAATCTAAATCATACTCTCGCTGAGATGGGATCAATGGGGTTAAATCAGTAAATTTCTATCTCAAACAATGAAACTGGAAACTTCAAATACAACTAATTATGAAATATTATTTAAAAATCAGAAATTCGCTTATTGATTATTTCGTTTATTGATCCATATTTTTTCCTCTTAGCTTTGTTCCATGTCAACAACAATTTCTTTTACAGTGAAATAAGGCGTCATTAATTTTTTGGCTTCCGTTAGAGAAAAGTACTTATCGGTCAAGGAAAAACTTTTTCTTTAATCTTTAGCAGCAGATGCCTTTGACCTGGAGCGAACTTCATTTGTAATAGCGAGGAAATCCTGAATTACGTTGATAAGATTTTGTTGGTTTTGAACTTGAATGCCTTTTTTTAGGATATATTTTCCTGGAGATTTCTAAACTTACAAAAAAAAGTATGCTTTTCTTCAGTTTTCATTTGAAAGGATTTATCCGAAATTTCTCTGGTAGTTTCAGTTTCAGTTTTAACCAGAAGTTAGAAAAATCCTGAATTGTTAACCCTTTATCTACTGACGGTACTTTAAAGTACCACTACTTTAAAAAGAGTATAAAATCGAATTTATAGAAGAAATGTCAAAGATATTTATAGGAAGGGAACAGATGTACCTCCCTTTAATCTCACTACAAAGCATTAGACGATACATATATCCATTTTTGTTCCATAGAGGATTTTATGGAGTGCACTTGCTGTTTTTGCTTGATATTTTTCACGATCTTCATATGTGTTATAATTAATTCCTATATTATTTCAAGAATATCCCACTAATATTAGAAAAAATATGAGGAACATAAAGAATAAATATTTCTCTACACTTTTTTCATGTCGAAATAATTTTTTCGACCTCTATGTACCAGTGGTACACTAAAGTACGACCTCACAAAATTCTCATTAACTATTATGATAAGGTGATATGCATAATTTTTAACATATATATCTTTAAATAATGCACTTTAGTAACTAAAAATGAATGTTTCAAATACAATTTTTGTCTGTATCATAATGCAGTAGATAAAGGGTTAAGCTTTTGTAGGACGTATTGTACCTAATTGGAGTTATCGGACATTTTCATGAAATCTTCATAATATTTCTCTTTACGGAAAGAATAACGAAATGATGAGGAGTTTTCCTTTGAAAGGATTTATCCAAAATTTCTCTGGTAGTTTCATTTTAGTTTTAACCAGAAGTTAGATAAATCCCGAATTGTTAAGCTTTAGTAGGACGTTTTATACCTAACTGGAGTTATCGGATATTTTCGTGAAATCTTCATATTTCTCTTTACGGAGAAAATAACGAAATTATGAGGAGTTTTCCTTTGAAAGGATTTATCCAAAATTTCTCTGGTAGTTTCAATTTCAGTTTTAACCAGAAGTTAGATAAATCCAGTAGGACGTTTTATACCTAACTGGAGTTATCGGACATTTTCATGAAATCTTCATATTTCTCTTTACGGAAAAAATAACGAAATTATGAGGAGTTTTCCTTTGAAAGGATTTATCCAAAATTTCTCTGGTAGTTTCAATTTCAGTTTTAACCAGAAGTTAGATAAATCCCGAATTATTAAGTTTTAGTAGGACGTTTTATACCTAACTGGAGTTATCGGATATTTTCATGAAATCTTCATATTTCTCTTTACGGAGAAAATAACGAAATTATGAGGAGTTTTCCTTTGAAAGGATTTATCCAAAATTTCTCTGGTAGTTTCAATTTCAGTTTTAACCAGAAGTTAGATAAATCCCGAATTGTTAAGCTTTAGTAGGACGTTTTATACCTAACTGGAGTTATCGAATATTTTCATGAAATCTTCATATTTCTCTTTACGGAAAAAACAACGAAATTATGAGGAGTTTTCCTGTGAAAGGATTTATCCAAAATTTCTCTGGTAGTTTCAATTTCAGTTTTAACCAGAAGTTAGATAAATCCAGTAGGACGTTTTATACCTAACTGGAGTTATCGGACATTTTCATGAAATCTTCATATTTCTCTTTACGGAAAAAATAACGAAATTATGAGGAGTTTTCCTTTGAAAGGATTTATCCAAAATTTCTCTGGTAGTTTCAATTTCAGTTTTAACCAGAAGTTAGATAAATCCCGAATTGTTAAGCTTTTGTAGGACGTTTTGTACCTAACTGGAGTTATCGAATATTTTCATGAATTCTTCATATTTCTCTTTACGGAAAAATCAACGAAATTATGAGGAGTTTTCCTGTGAAAGGATTTATCCAAAATTTCTCTGGTAGTTTCAATTTCAGTTTTAACCAGAAGTTAGATAAATCCCGAATTGTTAAGCTTTTGTAGGACGTTTTATACCTAACTGGAATTATCGAATATTTTCATGAAATCTTCATAATATTTCTCTTTACGGAAAAAATAACGAAATGATGAGGAAAAAAGACCTTTTATCGAATTTAGTAAGAATAGGAATAACTATATAATGAAGAGCTTGGAGTACAGAAAAAATGCTTGTGAAATCCAATCGCTCGGTAAATCCAAATACATGTTAGTACAAATAAAGAAATAAATAAATATATGCACAAAAAATACTTACGTAAATTGCTTGATAATCTTTATTTAAAAGCTTTTTGAAAAAAGAATTTTAAAGAAAGATTTGTTACAGGCTTTACAAAATTTTTCTTCATTAATTTTCGTTGTTGTATACTTAATGCATTAAGTGTTTCATCATCTGTATTTTTTATTGCTTTAATTAACTATTTATGATTTTGTAATAATAACTCTGCAGTACAAATACATGAAGATGTTTTAAGTACAGTTTCCTATTCCAAGTCATTGCACTTACAATTTTTCTGTCCCTAACCTTTCACCACTTCTGTAAAGAAATCCTCATTATTTGGAGAGTATATGGCCCAATAAGTCACAGTCATCAACATTATTGTACTCACCGATTATACTCATAACTTTTAAGAGTGTTTAATTTTTCCTCGCAGGAGTTAATCGGGAAAATTTTAGAGATTTCATTGTATCTGTAATTATTTTATACATCGTACTCATTTCTCTCATTTAAATCCGAGCAAAAAAAGAAAAAAAAATCGTTTGCTAAAAGGATATACTACAGGGTATTTTTTACATTATGCCAAAAAAAATACTTCATTTTCTCGTTAAATCCGAGCTCATTATAAACGGGCCCGACGTTAGTTTGAAATTGAAAAGCCAGTTCTACTACGCAATGTAGTTTTACCTTTATAAAGGGTTGTTTGATTGATTTGGGTTGTCGCTCTACAGTCATTATTTGTACATTAAGGCTCATTAAATGGAGTCTACGGCTTAAAGTGCATTCTGAACCGCTACGAACATCCATGTCTGAACAAGGATTCGAACCCGAGATCTGGGAGCCATTTTTTAAAAAGAGAAAGCGGAAAAATACGGGAGAAAGAATGTCGATATTTACTTACGATTTAAAAATCATTCAATATGTTTATTTTTACGGCTTATTCCTTTTTTTTTTTTTTTATAATCCTATATAGCAATAAATAAATTTTTCTTTAAAATATGAAAGCGGGTTAAAATTTTAAATTTTTTGCTAAAACGTATTAAATTCTGTTGCTTCTAGACAACGATGAACGCTTTAAAAACCATTCCTTTTGCAAACACTTTAATGAAACAGAAGGTAATGATGAAATAAATTATAAAATTCTATCAGAGTGATTTAGTTTCTTATTCTTAAATGACCAGTTTAAAAAACAATAAATTTCGTCACGATATCGTTTCTGCATGTTTCTTATAAATTTATAGATAATATTTATATTCTCTCGAAAATTATTCTGACTTGATTATATGAAGAAGTACTAAAATTTTACAGTCTGATAGTTCTATTGCCATAGTTCCTTACAAATAGTGAGCCCCACCAATGGCCGAGAGGTTCTGCTCTATAATTTGGTAGACATGAAGTAGATAAAAGGTCGCGCTCGTCGGCCTAGCCGCTTTGAGTTTTCTCCTAAACTTGCGTAAATATTGGCCAGGACCTTTTAGAAAGACCCCTCCCCCCTTTGGAGGAGACACTTTTTCTCAGGACTAGGACCATAGCACAGTCAATCGGCCTTTTTCTCAAATACAATACAAACATGTTCTTCAAAAGCCATATATCTCATCATTTGAAAGGCTTTAGAATTGAAGCTTTATTACTAATAGTGAAAGAATTATTTAGAAATCAGTAGGAAATAAGTGCGATTCTTCGCTGTTACGTCGCCAAACGATCTATAATAAAAAGAAATTTATGAGTTTAAAAAACGTTCTTAGTTTTCAGGAGAACCTCTGATCACATGCTTTGAACTGAACCAGCTGATCAATTTCCGAGCCTATGTTTAAAAAATCGTCCTTCTGATTTATGTTGTAGAATATTGTGGCAAAAGGCCGAATAGTGCTTTTTTTGGTACTTGTAAGATTCTGTATTTCGTGAAATTTTCCTTGATAAAATTTTGTCATGTCTAAGGACTGTTTTAATGGATTCTTAGCTTATACGAATTCCATATTTGAAATAAGACTACTCAGGAGGGAGAGGGGGGTGAAGCAATGCCGACCCGTAGAAGACTCTCACCCTATTGCCGCTATAACACAAAGCCCCTGTTATTTTATGGGAAAATTTGTTTGTAGAATTACTCATTATCTACTGTATTTTTTAACTCCGTTTGCACATTTTTAAAATTCACAACCGTTAAATTACAGGCCTCGCAGCGTTCCTAAAATTTTAGGAATCTTAGGAATCATTTTGTCGTGACATTGTCACCACTATTTTAAATGAACACTTATTTACCAAATACTTTAACATTAAAACCTTGAAGAAAAAAAGTTTTTAATAATGGTGGTGGCAGTATAATAAAACGCGAATAATTTTTTAGGAACGCTGCGAGGCCTGAAATTAGTTCTCGTTTTTCCAAAATTAACTTTTTAAAATTTTATACCTCATTTAATATTCCCCATTTTTTAGCTGCAAAATAAAATCTTTAAAAAAAAAAATTAAAAAAATAAAGTTTTCGGAACACGAGTACTAATTTAACGGTTGTGAAAAAGGAATATATATATTGACAGTACTGCTAGTTTCCTGATGAGATCTGTACTGGGTTTCAGCATTTTTAACTCTATTTTTCCTTCATGCATTCCTTTATATTTCAATAGTATTTTTGGTTAATTTCTTTCAATTCTTATCTTGTGTTGCATGAATTTACTGGACTAATGGATGACAACTATCTCATAGTTTAGGCTTAAGTGATATACGTCATTTCTCTTCTGCGTAAGTACTTTAACATGTTTTTACTAATCAGTGAATTTTACTTAAATGGTAATTGTGACAATAACTTTATACGTAATACATCTAATTATTAATTTCATTGTTGGTATTTTCATCTTTCTCTCATTTGCTGAGTATTGTAAAGGAATTAAATTATTTATTATATATATATATATATATATATATATATATAATATTAGGTAATGAGTAATTCTGTAAACAAATTTCCCCATAGAATAACATGAAACTGGGTAGCCGGAGACAGGGAAATTGTAGGAGCCCTAATGAAAGTGAATGTACAGTCATTTCTTGCTTTGACTGTAAATCTACTTTTACTGCAGTAGCCCATTTGATGGAAGAAAGAGTTAATCCTTTACAACATTGCTCTTCCTTTCGAAGACTGTATGTTCTTCGCAGCTCCTCTACCATCGAGCAGATATACTAATAAAGATTAAGCACTACTCGATTTTATGGTATATAAGTTTTAAAGCAAAATTTACGCGTTAAGGGGGGGTATTCTGGTCTAGAAATTTTAAAAAATCAAGAACTTCTCAAGAGCTGAATTATGAGAAGGAGGAAGGCCCAATGTATGGATCTGGGATCGCCGATTGATGCAAAGTGAGTATAACATATTATTTTCAGAGTTATTCCATTAGAATTGTTTCCTAAACTTTAAACACGTTTTTCTCGAAACTACTTTTTTTGAGGTGGTTGACATGATATTTCAAGTTCTACTGAACCGATTGCTTTGAAATTTGGTATATATCTTGTTTATACAACTCTCTATCGCGTCTGCCTCGGATTTTTAAAAATTTTGATTTTCAATATTTTTAAAAAATTCGAAAAGGTCGAAAAGTCGAAAAAAGTCGAGTAAAAAAAATTTTTTTTTTCAAGTCGACGCCATTTTGTCTTTTTTTTTTTTTTTTTTTTTTTTTTTTAAATGGTCAACCCGATAGCGACATCTTTATTAATGAAGAATTTGTTTGATTTTTTTGTTTTAGATCACTACAAGGGTTGAAATCATGTCAACCAGGACGCACCGTTTTTTTTTTTTTTTTGAAGCCCCACTCCATCGGCCTGTATCTCGGCGAATTTTTTTTTTTGTGATTTTTTTTTTACATTCTCAAAATGTCAATAAAAAACATATAAAAAAATGGATGGTAAAAATGTTTTTCATTTTTTTTTTTTATCTTACTTTAAAAAATGCCTAAAATTCAGGCTTCTAGACCAGAATACCCCCTTAAATGAATACATAAATAAAAAAATAAATAATATTGTGTTTCACAGTTATTTCAGAAAGGTTTTGGTTTAAGAACATCATTTAATTTGTTTCTTAAAATATGAGAACTAAATTTTAAATTATTTACAAAACTCTCTAATCTCTTTTTTTTTTTTTTTTTTTGTACAATTTTCATCAATGTTTCCCCAATTGTCTTTACATAAATGTTACACTTATACAAATGAATTTCATAGCGTTGAAATATTTCGGGCATTCCCTGCATTCTTCTAGAATACGAAAAAATGTTGAAATGATGGGAATCTAAGAGAAAAAATAGCTTGTGACGAAATAGTTTTTCTTCTTAAATATGCAGTTTTAAGCGGAAGAAGAATCCCCACCCCGCCCCCTTTTTTTTTTAATATAGTCATAGATGATTTGAGGGTAAACTTTTAAAATGTGATATTGATACTGTGTTCTCAATTATCTTATATTATTTTTTTCCGGTAAAAGAATGCAATAATACAATCTTAAAGAATAGAGATTTTCTTTTAAAAGGCGAATACAGCAAATTCTTTTTATATTTTCAATGAAATATAAACTCCTTTGATTAAACTACTTTATTCATTCTTTAGTAACTAGAGTTATTCTCTAACGAAACTGATTGAAAAATATGAGAGGTAAGGGGATTTGAAGAGAGGGTTTTTAGAATTTTTCTTATTTGTAGTTTCTATGCATGTAAATACTGTTTTCATACGCCTAAGGAAAATACTTTAAGTAGTAGGGTACGTGCTCCAGTGATTGGCATGCTCCAGTAATTGGCATCTATCCCGAAATAATTAATAAATAAGAAAACTAATAAAATCATATATTTTACATATAAGATTATTAACATTTTATGTCAAACACTGGAGTATAGGGTGCTAATAACTGGTAAAATGAATAACTACACTGCAAATGCGTGAAACACTTTTGCAACGCTATTAGAACGTAATAGTAAACACTTCTAACTAAAAGTGTTGTGATTGTATTAGGAATGTGTTGCGATTGTGTTGCGCGAGGGAAAAAAAAGTGCTGCGAAGTGTAGTTGACAATTACAAGGACAAGAAATGTGTTCAGATAGTGTTTCAATCAAAATTTAAGATCCCACACAAATTCTAAACGCTTTTTAGAACATTTCTAAAACAAATTCATCTTTAACGTTGAAACACTTTAGAAACGCTTATTAAACAGAATAGCCTATCCCGTGAAATAATATGCAGACGTTTTCTTAATAATTTGCTCAGCAGTGTGTATTACGGGGATTAGATTCAGAAGGCTGCTAAAGGTGAGAAAACGAAACTAGTATGTTGTTGCCATCACAAAATTTTCTCCTATATTTTACTATTAAAATTCATGCAGAGCAAATTTTTTTCGAATAATTATATTTTTTTAATTATCACTTATTAAAATTATTTTTCTATGATGAGTGAGTGCATGCGATTTTTATTTCAAATAAGCATAACACTAAATTATGTTTCTTATGCAATTATGTCTGTTGCAATTATGTTTCTTATGAAGTGTTATAGCTTAGAACACCAAAAAGTGTTCTTAATTTGAGGACAAAATGTGTTCTTAAATGTGTTATTTTTGTGCGTGTGCGTTTGCAGTGTAGCAATGTCATCTGGAACATAGGGGAACAGTTACTGATAAAATGAAAAACTGGCAGTGTCAATTACTGGAACATCGAGCGGATGTCAGATAAAAATTCATTAAAAAAAGAAAAAAAATTGTTATAAAATGTATATATTTTAACATATATGTGGTTCTGGATGTCTTTCATACCATACGTACTGACTTAAGATTTCTAAAAATATTTTCTGATGACTAGAACATTAAAAACATATGGAATTGTTCTGAAATTGTCAATCACTGGTGCACTTACCTATTAAAAAAAAATCATCATATATTTGTTGTCAAGTCGTCAAAAATTTCTATTGTAGATCGTACTATATTCTGTATAAGAAATATAAATTCGGCTGATTGGCCTTAGCCGTCTGGATACTGAAATTCCTCACACGTTACAAAACATTTCCTTTCTTTAATTCATTTATATTATCCTAATTTTCCAATTTTGTTGATAATATCAGTTACGTTTTTTAGTTATTATCATGATGCTATTCCCCATTCAATAATTCTCGTAATGCATTGCTTATGCGAAACCTATTCCGCCACATGTAAAGAAAATTTTAACTTTCGAATTACTCACGAAATTTTCAAAGTAAAATGTTAAAATTCATAAGAATTTTGAAAAATATCATAAATGATATTTTAAAATTGACTCGATTTCTTTATGAGGAAAAAAATTCTCATAATTCACGTTTATGTCCGATATGTTCTAATTCTGCCATGTTCTGAAAATTTTTAATTTCGAATAACTTGCACAAGTTGATAAACCTACAGACGGACACAACACCGATTTTTCTGATTTTAAATTCTTCGTGCCTCAAATCGTCTGAAAATGTTAAAAAATTTACTTGTAAAATTTTGGGGAATTAGTTATTTTTATTTAATAAATTCCACATACAAATTAGCGCCTATGTATTTTTCCAGTATTTTTCAACACTACAATCAAAACCGTTTTGTGCCAAACACACGTCCGAATGCTCGGATGTGATAGTTGACGAAACAAATGGCAATGAAGCACAGAAAAAATGTCCGCGTAATTGATAACTGTACAGCTCATCCCGAAATAAAAGGTTTGAAGTCGATCACCATGGGATATATATCACCCAATGTTACATCTGTTCTTCAGCATCTAGATCAAGGGATCATTATGAGCTTCAAACATAATTATGAGAAACTGGTGTTGAGAAGAACTGTCTCTGTACTTGACGAAGGTGAAGATTACAAAGTATATATCCTCACGGCTTTGCACCTCTTCAAGTAGCATGGAAAGAAAAAAAAAAACATGAAGACTTGCTTCCCTCATGGCGATTTTAAAAAGAACCAGAAACGGAATCTAATACTGAAGTAATTGATCAGGTAATCGAAGATGAAAATTTCAACAAAGAAGAAAAAATGGCGCAACAAATTTCAAAGAAAATGATATTGGGTGAAAAATGTGAGCGACGACGAGTATGTTACAATAGATTATGACCTAGAATGTGCAAGAAATCTGTCAGAAAATGGGTTAATTTATTGTTATTCTGCACTGGAAAAAAATGCGTCACCATCGGATGAAGAAGACGAAGTGATGGTGCTTCCTAGCATAAAAAAATGTTCCAAGACGTTAAAATATTTTTTTGAAAGGCAAGAAAATGCAGAACATTATTTATCAACTTTAATTGAAGTGAAAAATTATGTTTTATAATAAAATTATACTTTTAAAAAATTAAAGAACACGCTTTTATTGAAATGTGAACTAAAAAGCACAAAACATCTATCTTTATAGTATTAAAATGCAGGGTAAGAAAAAAAATTGTGTGAGTGACACACCATATTACAGGGTGATTATAAAATAATTTAGAATTAAACAAAAACCATTTTTTAAAAATCTCCCCTGACTGGGCTCGAACGTTAGACCTTTAGGTTCGTAGCACGGAGCTTTACCTCCCAGCCACAGCGTTCACGTAGGAAAAGCATTTTTTTACAATATAGATTTTTTGTTTGCTCCCAGAGCGGTTACAAACATACATACAAACATACATACAGGTGAAGCTAATAAAAGCGTGTTAAAAATCAGATTTGCAGTGAAGACAAACAACCATTTCTGAATTATATACTTTTCCCCCTTATTTGCTACTTTAAAACCTGTTTTAGAAATTATATTTTTAATTTTAATAATAAAATTAATATAATTTTAATACCAGTGATAATTAATTTAAGCATTTAGTTAAAATCGCTTGAAATTTTACGGTACTGCTGAGCGTGCATGTCTAATTTTTTCAATTATATCCACGATAGCGACCACTCGTTATAAAGATCTTTTTGCTGTGGGACTCAGAGGGTCGTTAAACGAGCGTCGACTGTAAAACAAAAAGAGCCTATATTTTGAAATATTTCTTTAAAACATATTGGACTTTTTTTTTTTGTAAAGTTATTTGTGTATTTTTATGTTTCAGTTTTCATTCTTAAAAAAATTCTATATAAAAGGTTTTTCTTCACATTGAAAGGATTACTCTCACAAAGCAATGAAAATAAAAAAAATAAGCCTGTATAGAATTTTTCTTCTTTCTTGTTTTAAAGTTACCAGTTTTAAACACAGCTAGATATTCCGTCTTGATACCGTTTCTAAATATAAAACTGCTTTTGAGGGAAAAAAAGATGTCAGCAGAAAAGACACTGTTTGTGTGACAAGTCTAAGACTGATCTTTAGAAACTTTCTGGTGAGAATATCTTTTAGGTTTTGGGCGGACGTTTAGTTCACATAAAACAGAATTTATTAGATCTTACTTTGAAACACGAAGGTGGGAGACAATTTTATTTTCGTCCAGAGTTACACACCCGATCCTACTACATATAGTTTGAACGTTAGAATAGCTTCCAAAAAAAAAAGAAGAAAAAATTATCCCAGTGAAAGTTTATATTCTTTTTCACTGTATTTCATTTTTACTTTTCTCTAAATCTTATTTCATCTGTTATCCCTTTGTTATTTTAAGATAAGAATCTGTTGTCATGTTTGTATTAAATATATAGATATATTTAATCATATTTTTAGATATATTTATCATATTTTTTTGTGACACATACACATTGATAAATAAATAAATATTTTTTATTGTATAAGAAACAGCGTGAGCACATATAGCATTTCACTTTTCGAATAGTTGGGGGAGTGGTTAATGTTGTAGCTTTATTGTTATAATTTCAATGTAGTTTTTTGTGTTACAATCTCAATATTAGCTTTTTAAAATAAATATATAAATAAGATCAAAGAAAATTGTTTATTTACTAATTGCTGTAATTATTTCTTCAAAACTTATAAGTTTTCTCGAAACTAAAATTTGTACATAATTGTTCGTTGCGCATGTTTTAATGCAAAACTTATATAACTGGGTGCGACAAGAGTTCGTTACAACTTTAAAAATTCATTAAAAAAGAACAGACAAAAAATAAATAAAAAGCCGTTTGCGTGAAATACATTAGATGGAGGTCGAATTCTCTTCAAGAAGAAAAATATTGTAGTTCAAAAAAAGATCAATAAAAGACACTGTAATATATGAATCAGATGTATGCAAAAAATAACGTTTAGAATATTTTGTTATGTAATTAATATTACTCGCTAATATAAACACAGGAAAAATCTTCAACGTATAGAACGCTAAATGGAATAATGAAATTGCAGACAGTTTTTTCGGTGGCATTGAGCGTACAGTCAGTCAGTACATTAAGAAACGGAAAGAAAATGTGCTTCAGCTTTTATCTGTATATAAAAACTGAATCGGATTGTACGATGTGTTTATCAACGAATATTATTAGTTAATAAACATTCCGTATAATCTGGTTCCATTCATATATATCAATGCACAGATAACGATACGCTCAATGCTATCGAAACACTAGTTTTCCAAAGAAGTCATTTTGACTGCTGCTTAATTTCGTTTATGTATATATGTCATACGATTTCTTACATTTTATGTGTCCTTGTATACATGCTATAAGTGCATTTTTTAATGATTGTAATTACCATCCTTCTCTTTCCGTTTCTGATATCTATTTAGTCAAAATGCAGTAATTTTGATAGCTTCAGCAATCTAGAGTTAATTTAGTTGAAAGGTAATGACGTTTATATATTACAAACTGTGGTTGAAATTTTTTTAATTTTAAAAAGTAAATACGACTTATATCCGATGTTTCATTCTTATAAACGATATATTTTTGTAAAACATTACTAGGAAAGTATTTAGAACTGCACCTAAACAAACGCATAAACGTAGAAGACGTGTAAATGAGATACCTATAAACGGTGATTTATTGTAATAATTTTGTTTTGAACAAATTAATCTGTATAATTTATACAATCTTTGCATATGTTATTCGTGCGTGATTAAAACAGCGAAGACATTAAAATAGAACATTATTTGATTAATCGTCAAATAAAATCTTAAATCGATTTAAATAGATTCAACTAACAATGCTAAATGGTTTCGTTGATAGTACAATTAATAATAATTATTTATAGTCTTTTATCAATCATTTATATTTATTCAGTATACCACCATTAAATTTATATCATATTTTTTTCTTATGCTTAACTGAAAATGATACGTCGCTACAATCTGTTTTCTAATTAATTATCCAACGGAAGTGCACATCACATAATCTATCGCATACGTTTAAGAACTAATATCAAATGATTTCGTTAATGGTATGATAAATTACAAATTCAAATGGTAAGATAAATAGCAAAGAATTATGTTGACTTTGTAGACTATCTTTAAATCAGTTTATTTTGCATCGATTATATACGCTTGACAAAAAACGATAAATCACTATACGATTTATCATCGAATTTATGGTCAAATGAAATCGGAAAACACATAATCAATCATAAACCTGTAATATTTTACCACTTCAACAACCAGTATCAAATGACACATTGCAGTATAAATGACATATTCTAATTCAGTCCTAAATGCACCTTAATTGATTGTGCAGTGCATCATCTTTAAATTGGTTTATTTTGAATCCGTTTTTCATGCGTGGCAATCACAGATTTTTCGTGAAGCAACATTTAATAGGTTGTTTTTCCGAATAGATTTCAGATATGCCATTATGATTATTTTTAAACATTTCACTACCCACCTGTCGCTTTATCAGTTGTGCATCGCTGTATTTGGAGATGCAAAAAGACCACCAAGCCCTAAAGACAAAAAAACAAACTCCCTCGTAACATGCAGAGATTAAGTTGCGAGATAACCACATTTGGATTTAAGTATGGTTGTCACTTCAGGTAAAGAGCCAGATATTCAAGGGTCTTTTTTAAGAATTTACTAAATGTATTATTATTATTAACGTTTTACCACTTCTGTTGACAAGTCTGCATGGTTATAAATGAAATTGTTAATGACTTAGGAGAGGTAGACTTTTATCTATGTATGTCAAGGTTTGAAATAAGTTAGTAAGGATTCATATTGTAATTAAGTCTGACTTACCCAAACTGATTTGCATGCTAATATTTTATCTTAGTGAAAGAACATAGACTTAATAGAGATTAAATAATTAAATGTTCTTCGTGACTTTGCGAGCTACTCGCATAATTGCATTTTTTGTTTGTTGATTTTTTTATTATTATCGTAGATAAAGAAATATATTCCACTTATATATGCTGTCAATAATTATAAAAATAGTAATAAAACATACTTTCAGCATATCACACTATTTAAAATATCTTTATATCCCAAAAAATCTTTACATTTCCGACGTTTCGGTTAATATTCAATTTTTAACCATCTTCAGGAAAATGATGTACATAAACTATAAAACAAATTAAGCCATTCTTGGATATTACAAATACAATTCACAAACAAATTAATACGTGATTACATAAATTATATAAAAAACACTCTATATACATCTTAAAATGAGTTAAAAACATCTAAATAAATCATAATCATGCACATTACAAGAAAAATAAAGCTCTTTAATAAAACAGTAATAAAACATACTTTCAGCACATCACACTATTTAAAATATCTTTATATCCCAAAAAAATCTTTACATTCCGTCGTTTCGGTTAATATTCAATTTTTTAACCATCTTCAGGGAAATGATGTACATAAACTATAAAACAAATTAAGCCATTCTTGGATATTCTTACAAATTCTTCTTAGTATTCTTACAAATACAATTCACAAACAAATTAATACGCGATTACATAAATTATATAAAAAACATTCTATATACATCTTAAAATGAGTTTAAAACATCTAAATAAATCATAATAATGCACATTACAAGAAAAATAAAACTCTTTATAAAACCTATATTGTGAATTGTATTTGTAATATCCAAGAATGGCTTAATTTGTTTTATAGTTTATGTACAGTCGGTAACAAAAGTGTCCGAACACTAGCAAAAATTCCTATGTAAAAAAAATACACTTCATACGGTTCTGTTAAATAAATCCTTATCGAATCATGTTCTTAGACTGACTATGAAGAGGATTCGACAAGGATTTATTTAACAAAACCGTACGAAGTGTACTTTTTTTACATAGGAATTTTTGCTAGTGTTCGGACATTTTTGTTACCGACTGTACATTTCCCTGAAGATGGTTAAAAATTGAATATTAACCAAAACGTCGGAATGTAAAGATATTTTTTGGGATATAAAGATATTTTAAATAGCGCGATATGCTGGAAGTATGTTTTATTACTATTTTTATAATTATCTTAGATATAAATGCAGAAATTTTCTAAATTTTATCTACGGTGAATTAACAAGGTATATTATGCGTTAGGATCTCTGTTTATTATATTATTTCAAAAGTCTTCAATAAAATTCAAAAAGTCTCATTTCAAATTCAAACAAACGGAGAATTTGTTCTAAAAATTTTCTGTTCTCTGTTACTCGCTGTCTTTGTTCGGCTTGTAAATCCGTCGCCGCTTTTATGAGAGGAAATTGAAAATTTAATTATTTATACCATAATAAACAATTTCTATTTTCAGATGTGTTTTATTTATTTATTTTTATTATTATTATTAATTTAGTATAGCAGCTTCTTTGAAATGGCTACAAATAGTAAAACAAGAAAGGAAAAAATGTGTTTACATTTAAAATTGAAAAAAAAAAATAAATAAATAAACTAATGCTTACTTGTCGTATCTTTCACATAAATGTAGATAGGAATACATATTAGATTAGAGAAAGTTTCCAGTTAACTACTAATTTACTTTATTGTGTCTTTTTATCGAAGTTTAAATAGGGGGAATAGCCTTTATTCAACTGTTACCAATAATTTTAAGAAGTGGTATATGATATATATAATCGACGTTTCTTCGATTCTATTCGCCTTTTATGTACATCAAATCCCACTTTTAAAAATTTTTGGTGGCTGTTGAATAAAAAAATCGCGCAATCTATACCAGGTGGCACTGTCTACCGCTTAAACTGTTACCAAGTTTCCGAGCCATGCAGAAAGCATCTAGTTTAGGAGGCTATGCTAGTACCATGCATGTGTAACATCATATTTCTTTTCCCAATTATAGTACCTATACAGAACTGTTTAGTTTCATGGAAAGTATTTTGAATATTTCATAAAACAGTGCCTTTTATCAATCGAGGACATTTAAAGGTTTTTAAAGAGAGAAACGCCAAATATTGGAAACTACCCACCCAGTTTCTTAAATTTTTGCTCAAACATTTTTATGTATCTGTAATGGAATATTAATATTGTTAGTAATCTGTGAAAACGATTTTTGTTATAAACTGTGTAAAAAGTAAGAGGGGACCCCCCCCCCCTTTTTTTTTTTTTTTTTATTTACTTTTTTATTATCATGCATGGATTAATCTTGTACAATGTGTAATGAATTTTATTAATCCGCAAACTTTTTTCCCTTGCAGGTAAGAATTTTGACTTGTCTCAGTTTATAGTTACATGCGAGAGAAAAGTAAGATTTATTATTTTTTATATGGATCTTGTGCTATATTTAATGAGTTGATATGCTATATAAAGCTGACGTATAAAAAAAAATGAAAAATTAACTTAAAAATTTTAAAGCAATATTTTGAAAACTTTGTCATGAAACACTTCAACTAAACTTTTTAAAATTAATATCATCGGATTTAGAGAGAAACTACTCTTTTACGTACTTTTGTGAAACATAGATGGATATCTTTTATATTATTTATGTCATTTGTGGTTGAATTTATGTTATTAAAGTTTGAATCATTCTGGCAGTATCATTCTATAAATATAAGTGTTTGTTTGACGTTCCTGTAATATCTTTTTCGGAAGCAAATATCCGTCATATAAGGTGATTTCAAAACTATCTAGAGAATGTGATTTTCTCAACTATTAGTAAATAAATGTATTTTATTTCTTATTTATTTCCTTATTGTGTATATGTGATACCAAAGCATTTTGTTTGGCGAAATTTTCGTTGACCTAGATCACCTGTAAACCTTTGATGTAGGTAACCATTATCAACACATATATAAATGTGTATTTATATTTCTTAATAAGATGCATAATGATTGCTTGCGTCATATATATATATATATATATATATATATATATATATATATATATATAGTAATATGAAATATATAAACAAATGAATGAAATTAAATGTAGAAATATATAAACAAATGAATGAAATTATACCCCAAAAAACACTGAGATCTTCATCAGGGAGGCCCCTCAGTGTAGGGGTGAACGAGAAGTTTCTGAAAGGACAGTAGCTATAAGCTAATAACTATCCTTAGCCCCCAACTTCTCACCAAACAGAAAACCACCAATAACTGAAGAGAAATCAAACATACATATAATGTATAAAACTACTAAAAATATCAAATTGTAAAAGTTACAAAATTACATCAATTCATTTAAATATATATATATATATATATATATATATATAATACAAAAGAGAATTACTGAAGGTAAACAAGAAAGTATAAAATGAAATAAAAAATACAACCCTTCATATGGAACACAAACTATCTTCGGCCGACGGGGCTACTCGTCGGTACTCTCGTATATATATATATATATACATATATATATATTCTAAGAGAATACATGTGGGTAATCAAAAGTCTTGTAAAGGAGTAAAAAGAAAATACCAATTAAGTTTTCGAGTCAAAATATGCTCTGACAAAAACTCATTTACACCAGCACATCCTCCACACACACTTATATCTTTATTATTATTATTATTATTATTATTATTATTATTTTTAATATAATTTGAAAATTCTAACTAGGTTTCTCACTATAAAATAATGCAAAGTTTCTAACATTTTCTTATTGCAATTCCTAGTACAGCACATTTCAGTTATCCACCAATATTAAAAATGTTTTGCAAGTATTCAGTGTCAAGAACCAGTGCTTGATTAACGCATAGTTCAACTGGGCTGTGGCCCAGAGACCTCCGAAATTTCATTTACAGTTAATAATAAATATTAAAAATATACAAAAACGCTCTTGAAAATAACATTTAATAGAAATGTTACTTCTGAAAGCAAAATGAAAACTTTTACAACGGTAATATTTTACTCAAATATATATTTTGGAGTATGGTACATTTTAAGTTTAAGAGTAGTGCAAAGTTCATGGAAAAAATAATATGCAGGGGGCCAAAATGCGCATTTGATCCCTGAGCCCACTCTTAGCTTGATCAAGTTTGTTAAGAACCCTTTTAGCTTAGACGTTATCCTTTTGGAACTTATTCATTGCTGCATATATTGCAACATTTAAGCATAAATAATTGATAGAAACAGAATTTGTTGATATTTAATATATATTTATATATATTATGTAATACAAAGTTAATGATAATAAAATTTAAAAGATCATAGAAAATTCATGCTGCATGCATGTATTATAAAAGGTTTTTCAAAATTCTGTGATGATTGTTAGAAAATCTTCGCCTAGACCAACTTCTTTACTATCCGAAATAAAACACATTTATTAACTGTCAAATTCTTGTCAAATTACTTTTACAGCCAGGGATCTATCTAAACAAAAATTGGGATCCTTCACAAAATTCCTTTTCACAGAAAAGGATTCTTTACAAAATTCCTAATCGTAGAAAAGGATCCTATAGAAAATTCCTAATCATAGAAGAGGATCCTATAGAAAATTCGTATTCATAGAAAAAAATCCTATAGAAAATTCCTATTCATAGAAAAAGATCCTGTACAGAATTCCTATACATAGAAAAGGATCCTATATAAGATTCCTATTCATAGAAAAGGATCGTGTATGAGATTCCTATTCATAGAAAAGGATCTTTTACAACATTCCTATTCATAGAAAAGGATCCTTTACCAAATTTCTATTCATAGAAAAGGATCCTATACAAATTGTTTTTCATATAAAAGTATCTTTTACAAAATTCCTCTTCACAAAAGAACCTTTCACGAAATTCCATTTCATAAAATGAGCTCTTTCACAAAATTCAAATCATTAAATCTCTTTACAAAATTCAAATTCATATTTGCATATTTCCATTCATATTTCATAATTTCTTTTTCATAAGATTTCGTTTTATAAAAATGAACCTTTCATTAACACGTTGAGCGCCACGCAAATTCTTAAATCCCTGCTGGCCACGCGCACTGTTTAGAAGAGCGTTATGTTTGCCGTGTTTCAATAAAATCCATTAAAATGCCTTAATGATATCTTGTAACAAATAAAAATTAAGTAAATTTTAAATAAATTTTCAGTAATTACTTAAAACATTGTAAATTTTTTAGCTTTATGGCGCGGCCTAAACGGAAAGTTCAATGTCAGCCACCGATGGCTCTCATGGCACTCAACGTGTTAATTTTTTCTTATGTCATTAATATTATTTTAAATAACTACTTACATGTGAGTCAGTGTAATTTTTTTAATTTAGTATTAAACATAAGAGTATCTATTAAAATAGAAAGTTTTACATGTTTTTTTTTTCCCCTCATTAAAAAAAAAAAGTAAAATAAAATCACAAAATATTTTGTATTTCACAAAAACAATTATTTTTCGCAAAAAAAAAAAAAAAAAAAAAAAAAAATAGAACTAGTTCCTCGGTAATACTAACGTACTTACATGATTTTAAATTATATATGATCCCTGCATATATACATACTTGCATTGAAATAAAATTTATGAAATAACAGTTTGAAGATAATCTGAGCACATTTACGCGGCCCTGCCGGATTACAGTTATCTTATACATCGTTTAATAGGGAGAATAATTAAATGTAATTCGTAATACAATCCGAATCTTTTTTTTTTTTTTTTTTTAATTGATTCTAAAATTTAGTCAATTTATCATTAGAATAAATTAAGTATAAAAATATATTTTATGAATTACATTACTTACTTCAATAATAAGTATTACACTCCATTAAAATCGAAAACTTATTCAATATAATTCAGAATAAAATACATGTTTCTTGTAAATTGATTTAAACTTTCAGTCAAAATTCTTAAATTATTTAAAATTAATTATATTTAATAAATTTATCTAGTTACTTTTATATTCTTTTGTTTTTTACTTAAATAAAAAATAATAATATCAATAAAGCTTGTGCAGCGTAAGATTTATATTTTATGTTTTATATTACATCGCTCACAATATGAAATGTTTATTTTATCGTTCATAAATATTATCCGATAGTATACATTAAAGCAAATAATTCAAAATTTTAACTTTAGATAATTCGTGGTTTATATCATCAGACATGTGTTGTACTCTATGATCAAGCGTAAAATATTATTTTACGCTCTATTCTTTTTCCGGAAAAACTAAGAAATACTTCGTGATCATTGCAGGTGGTCGTACAATTTCTGTTAAGTTCATCCACCATCAGTATAAACGGTGATTTGCCTCACGATTTTGTTCTGTCGAGGTCATGGAATCAAAATCAAATCAAGCCCACTTTAATCCTTAAACTGCCTTGTCAAAATTTCAGAATTCTCTTGTTCTTTTGTCCCAGAATAATTTCATAGAAAATTTTTCATGCAGCAGCTGTGCTTATTACAGAAAATAATAGCAGGAAAACTTAGAGATAATATTTTAAAAGTTACAACTCAATGTTCTGTGTTTTATGAAGTGTAAATTTTATTATTCAATAGCAATACTGTTCATTTATTTTTATTCTATTTTTAAAAATGTTTAACTACTGACCCCCCCCTCCCCCCCCCCCCGAAAAAAAAGAAAAGAAAAAAGGGGGAGAGATGTTATAAGTTTTTGTACCTTTGTTTCTATCTGTGGCACTGTAGCTTCCAAATGAATTTTGGGAATAAGGAAAACATGTCTTTCTCATATTTTTCAGCAAATATTTTGTCACGATGGCCCTCAGGGGAAGAACAATAAATCCAATAAAATAAAAAAGCATTTGTGATAACCCTGTATAAGCTTCGATTGATCTGTTAATTTTAGATATGGTTATAAATATAATATTTTATACGTGTGTAGAGTTTTGTGAGGATATCTTGAATATTTAAGGAGTTATTAATATTTTATTTAAAAATGTAAAAATTTTTACTTTATAATTCCAAAGATTTTTCTTCAAATTCCATGAAACTTTCGGAAAGCATGAACAACATATGTCGAAATCATCGCAGTATAGTTTAAAATTATAGTATAGGGCCAAACTAATTTATCTGTTTTCTTATTCTGGTTCATATCACGTGGTTTATGTTGAACTACCGGAAAACTAATCCTTTTCCATTGATTCAGCATACTTTACATCTCGTTGCTTCCAACTTTTGTTTGGTGATAATTCACGTGATTTTAGAATTCCTAAAATAAAAAAGATATTAAAAATAAATAAATAAATAAAAATCCATGAATAGTGATTGCTAGTTCACAGTCTAAAAATTTCTAAATTAGGTCAAAAATTAGAGCGTTTATAGAAAAAAATAATCAAATTTAAAGACAGCAGTTATATAACAAGAAACTATTGTATAGGACCTTTTGACGCCATTAACAAAATTTTCTTAACCAAACTGCAGACGAAATTTTGCTAGTTGAGTTACATAGATTAATTTTGGAAATTCATGCCATTAAGTTACAAATTATTTTATTGTACTGTTTATGACATATTTGTAAAACTACAAAGTTGTATTTGATTAAAGGGATTTGTATATACTTAAGTTATGAAGCTGTATATACTTAATCTCTTGAACTGCAATTCATTTTCAGTCAACACTGTTCATGCAGACAATTTAATTTTCTTAGTTTTAAGAGGAGGGATTGAAATAGAAACTTACGGTTTTGTTGCTCAAATAATTTGTTATCATTAAAAATAGTATTTGTTTCATACATTTATATGAATGTTTATTGTTATATATACATATAAAAACACAATTAGTGTCGGGAAATTTATGACGAGCTGGACTCGTCATTTCAGTTCAAGGGGTTAACTACATTCTAACAGCTATTTACCATCCAGGGTGGTTCCTATAATTGACATGTTTTAACTGGATTTACTGCAAAGTTTTTTTTTGTCTTTCGTTTCTCTATTTCCGTCTGTTATTTCCGATCCTTTTCAATTTTAATAGTTTTTAATTTGATTGGTTAAGTCAAAGCATTTCTTAAATTCTTCCTAACTGTACATATTTCATAGAAAAGTCTATTTGCATCACTGTTAAAATGATACAGTATAATATAAAACACGAAATACTTTTTCTTTTACTCATAAAGATATTATGTAAAGTTTGCTTGTCTAGGAAAAAAAGAACTTCAAAATGTTTTGAGTTCAAACGCATTTTCCCTTTAAAGAAAATCTTAAATTATCTTATTTTTATTATCATTTGAAAATATTATAGTTAAGTTTATTTTGTAATTACTACACCAAAAGTATAGAATTGGAACATAAAATCCGTTTTATGTTGCAGCAGTTGCTTCAAATTTGTCTTGAAACTGTAAACGTTTTAGTTAACGTTAATAAACTAGTTTCTAGAAGCCATTTCAAAAACTTTCTTTAACACGATTCTAATATGTTGATGTAACACAACCAATATTGTATGTTACGAACACACACACACACACACACACACACACACAAAAAAAAAAAAAAAAAAAAAAAAAAAAAAAAAGCAATGTTACGCACAGAACATTTCAAAAACAGTTAAATTCTATTTCAAAAGATCGGAAAAGTGTAAATCTGTTAAAAAACGAAATTGGATTGTGTCGTCTAGCTGCAAAACCGGCCAACTCCTTAAAATTGAAAAATGCGTTTTTTCAGTTTTTCAAGATCTAAGTAAACGTATCCACTGTCTGGAAACAAGAAACCATCTTAAACCCGACCCATTCCTGTGTTATTCGCATTTGAAAAATCACGATGTGCTGCAACATCGGTCAAATCCTAAGACTGGCGAGTTTCAAAACCGGTCATCTCCATATCAGCGAAATCGAGATTTTTCTCCACCCGACTGCACCACCATACTTGTTGATTAGGTTAGTGTTATGTTTTCTTTCGCCTGTGACTGCTCTTTCTTGGTGCACACAAAGTTTCCAATAATTCAATTTCATGTCTCCTTCGACTATGTAGAAGTTTGTAGAAGAAATATCTTCTAATCAATCAAGGAAAAGTGGCCTTGCGACGTGGAAAAGGCACAAAGCCAGTGTTTAAAGGTAATGTACCATCGCTTTGTAATAACATAATATTAACTGACAACATAAATAGCATCATAGTTAGCATATTATGATTAATTAATCATGTGTTATGAATTTAATAACGTACCTATAATTCCATTCAGCAGGTTATAGCGACGTGTTTATGTAAATTTGTTTACAAATGGAATGATTTCTCGCGCTTTTAAAGAATAGTTTGTGATTAATAAATTTGACACCATTTGTGATACATTTTCATAATTTTATAGCGTTATTTATTGTTATATGGATATCAGTAATTTTTTTCGGATTTTTTTTCATTTTTATCAGTTTATTTATTTATTTTATCAGATAACATAAATCCGTTATTTTAAAATAAAATTTAACTGAACAAAGAACTTTGTGTATTTGCAACCCTAACGATCCAATATTTGCTTTAAATTTAGCGAAAATTAAGTTCTGATTCGTTGCGAAACTGGTCAACTCCAAAATAAGTTGCAAAGGCGGCCAAATCCAAAATTAGAACTTAAATAACCCCCTCCTTTCACGTGCCCCTGCCACCTTATTTCGAGTTTTAAAACATACTGCCTTAACGATTATAAAACTGAAAAGTTTCGGTTCCTATCTTATTTTGTTAAGTGTGGCGAAAAATCAATTTTTTCACAAAATTTTCTTTTTTGGAGATGGCTGATTTTGCAACTAGATTGCACAATTTTCAGTAAATAATCAGGAGGGAAAGTTTCGGAGTTAAAATGCTCATCCTTGAAAGAACAAAAAGCGCTAATATTTGAGATAATTAAAGTATTTAATTCCTTTATCCTGTGCATACTATACACAAATGTTTCTTGATTTTGTTATGTAATATTACTTAACTTTAGTTATTCTAACTATATTTTGTACTTTATACGAGGAAAAGGAGTGGCATAAATGGCTAAATACGCCTGTCTTTCATTAACAAATCATACATGACTGACTAAGCTTAAACCACAAAATTAGGTGCAGTTAAGTTAGGTCATATGTCAGAAATAGATACGGGTGATTATAAGAATACTCGTGAAGGTCAAAACAAAAAATAATTACTATAGTTCATACCAATCGTTTCAAGAATCCATAAATAATCTCCCACCTACATCTCTATTTTTTTTTTTTTTATTTATTTATTTATTTTTATTTATTTTATTTTTTTTTTGGGGGGGGGGGGGGGGACTGAGGACTATTAGTCTCAATCTGGGATTTTTGCGGTGTCGTTTTTCGATAGTTGGACATTTGTCGAAATCTAATATTTATCGAAAATATAATTGAATAATTTGAAAGCGATGTTATAATTTGGGAAAAAAAAAAAAAAAAACTAATAGTCCTCCGTCCTAAACTAAATTCTGCTCTTGCCAGAATTTCATCAAAATCATTTTTTTTTTTTTTTTTTTTTTTAAGAAAAGAAAAGAAAATTAATAATAATCAGTATCGTTGCAAACGATATCGAAAAAGGTTTTTTTTAATAATTTTGAATTAGAAAATAAAAAGTGCGGGATTAATATAAAATAAAAACAAGTAAAAAAATGAATTTAATGATTTAATTTTTATATAAAACATGATCCCGTGCTATCTTAAAAAGTAGATGTAAAATTTAAAGTTTAATTTTTTTTTTTTTTTTTTTTTTCTTTTTTCAACAATTATAAATTAAAATAAATAATTTAATGAAAGTTTAGAAGTTAGAATTTCTAATTTATTTATTTATTTTATTTATTTATTTATTTATTATTATTATTATTATTATTATTATTGTAATCTAAAACAATTAAAGTAAACTAGCAAACCCATGTCAAATTTTCGCATCTTTATTATTATTTACCTTTAAAATTTGAAACTGATAAGTCTTATGCCAATTTCACCCTCCAATTAAATTTTTAATTCACCAGAAGCCAAATTATTATTAGTTTTTGTGGGATGAAACGCTAATAATAATTAAACCAAATGATTCAAAAAATAAATAAATAAAAGTTTCAAAATAAAATTTATGTTTGACCACCCAGCTTTCATATTTCCCCAGACAAGACAGCTTTAACAAAGGACCACTATGGCAACTTTTAAATTTTTGCCGCCATGTTAGCGAAATCCTTTTCATTTTTTTTTTTTTTATTATTATTATTTATTCACTTTGGCGTAATTTTTTGTTAAAAACGCTTAATTACCTACTTTGATTATACTTTTTATTATTGCGATTTTCAGTCAATTTTAAAAAAAAAGTTCATATTTTGTTTATATCTCTAAGTATTGCTGAGTGTTTAAAATGACTCTTGCTTGTAAAGGATTGTAAAGATGCCATTTTTAAAAATAAATTTTTCTTTGACCTAATCAGACAAATGTCGTTATTTATTTATTTTTTTAATTTAATTTGATTATATGTCACGGAACTGTGTCCGCGTGTTTGAAATATTACTTGTAAATTATTTTTTTATTCTCGCGTATTCTATTGTCACTATCGTATCGTTTCTACAAAATATAATCGTAACTGGTCCACGTTAGAGAAATTTTATATAGATTATTATTATTAAATAATAGAAAAACTGATTAAAATAATTTATTAAAAATTAAACTGATGAGAAACAATTTATGAAATACATTTTTTTTTTATAAGTTTATTGTCGTATTTATATTTACTAAATTTTACGTATGTTACAGTCAATATGATTTTATTAAGTCTTTAGTATTCAGTACGATCGTTAGCCTCTGTATAAGTATTCAATATTTATTGTTCATCCTTATACTTGAAAAAATATTTTAAATCCAAAGTGAACCCTAGCCTAATTTTTTATTGTATTTCGGGTCAGGCCTGCCTGACCTTCTATTTTTACCCCCCACAAAGACCATTGCTTTTTATATACGACAAAGGCGATGTCACATATACAACCTGAAATGAAGTAGGGTAAATTTATTAAGGGATACAGCAAAATTTCCACCTATCTTAATTTATTCCGGAGCATTTTTAGCCCCATTTTTATTTCATATCACTTTATATGTAGAATAATTTTCCGCAATATATAACTACGATAAAATAAAAAAATACTCTTTAAAAAAAGTGGTATGGAAAAGAAGGCGGAGTTAACATTACTGCGGAATAAATCAGGATTCATACGGACCCGTCTGTTTTGTAAAGATTTTTCTCCCACAATAATAAAATTTTACTTAAAATTATAAGCGTATTTAATGACAAAAATTGCTATAAAATTTACTGGTGCCAAAAAATAAGAAATGTATGAACCCTGTAAATGGCAACGTACAAATAGAGAAAAGTTTTTGTTGAATTAACAAAAATTTGGTTTGGTACAACAAAAAAAAAATTCCGCTTAAATGTGTTCTAATAGAAATTTTGTTTAGATTAACAAAATAGTTTTGGTTGTAAATTGTAAATCTAGAAAATAATTTTGTTTTTTCTTACGAAAGTTTGTTTTTTCTTACAAAAATATACAAAAATTATTCGAAAGTTAAAGAAAAAAGTTTTGCTAATATAAACAAATCTAAGAAAATGTTGTTAACAATATCTTTTGTTTTCATAACAGAGCTGATTTATTACTTCTATCAAAAATTTGGTTTATAATAAAAAATAACCTCAAACACATATTGTATTTTTAATCAAATCCTTTTTCTTGGCACAAACATATTCATCTATGCGCGTGCACACACACACATATGCAGTAAAACCTATCATTACATAAATTATGAAATATTTTCCATATTTGTGGGGAAAGTAATAGACATTTTGGTCGAAACACCTAAAAAATTGTGTCCGAAACTCGCATAAATACGGGCTAGGACCCCTTAGAAAGATCCCCCATGGGCATTCCACCTACAGGCCTAGGACCCTAGCATAGTCAGTCGGCCTTAAAACCCTATAACCAACCAACTTAAAAGTTGTGGTACATAAATTTTCCTTTTGGTTTCCAATTGCAATAATTACATTTTTACGATAGGCAGAGCCAGGCTTTGATTTTTTTACCATACGGATATTTCTAACTTGGACCTAAAATCTCAGACCAGTGCAGATCTCTTTTACAATTTATAAACTATCTCCTTAGGACATAACCATTCCTCTGGAAAAGATTAAAATTGATAAAACATCTTTCCAGAGGTACATTAGGAGATGACTCTCAAACCATCAAGCTCACCATGCAGTTCTAATGCAGCGTTAAATCCACTCAAATTAAACCTCTTACGACATAATTCCCCTTTAATATTTATATACATGAATTGCTTTTATTCTTAACACTAAATGATTCTAATTAAAAATGTGATTATAAGACATTTCCACCAACCCATAAATTTTACATAAAGGAAAATGATTATAAACCCTCTAAATTAACTCCTAATTGGATATTTATGAAAGCATTTAATAACTGCTTCCCACATTTATTAGTTATGATGTTTAAGATATGAGAGGAATCCCACTCATTTCAACAAAAATTTACTTCCGACACTATTCGTTCCGGCTTTCACCATATGCTAGTCGTGTCGATTGCAGGCCCAGATAAGCTAGGATCAAGCAAATTTCCGCCTAATGCAGATGCTTCGTCTATCTTTTGGGTGGCAAAGGCCACTAATGACTTAATTTTGCCAAGCATGGGTGCCACCGCCAACCTCATTTGTAGGTTTTCATCGGATCAATACAAAAACAGCTGTTTTTTGAAGCGGTAATGTTGATTTTATCGGCTTCTTTACAGCTTTTTACCGATCTATCTCAGTTTTCAATCTGTTTGTTTTTAGTATTTACAATGGCTAATCTCCGATACCCAACGTTACGTAATGTAGAATGGAATTCGTGTTTTGAAAGTACACTGGATTACGAAAGAATTTTTTTTTTTTTTTTTTACCTGTGATCGACTGTCTGTCTCATATCAGGTCATACTGTCGGATATGTCTGTTATTTTATTGGAGATGATGCTTTCATTATTACTTTCTTCTTTTTTCAATAGAAGAGAAAGTATTGGATTCGTAAAAATTTTCAACCTCGGGTTTTTGATGGATTTACACGTTTTGAGAGCTGTAGAACACGATTTGACCATTTTTAGAAAATGTCTGTCTGTGTGTGACAAAATTTTGTGGCAACTGTGTCTCAGGAACTACTGCACAGAATTTCATACAAATTGGTATGTAGTTGCACTTTGACATAAATTAGTGCCTATCAACTTTTGGTAAAAATTGTTTTACAGGTTGCGTTGCCAACCCGCTTTTTCTAAATTTTTAACATGGTGATATAGGACAAAATTTTGTATAAATGTGCATAAAGAGAATTATTTTTTAGTAATCATTCTGAAATTTACAAGAATTATTTATAATAGAGATAGTCAACTGGGAAATTTTTTTTATATGTGTAGGAGCCTCGCCCCCCCCCCCCCCCCCCGGGAGGAAGTACCCCCTCGAGGAGAGTAAATTTTCAAGATGGGTATCTTTCGAAAGGTCTCGTCAATACCTTTAAAACGAATGGTTGAACTATAATGTGATAATTTAAAACAAAGTTATCGATTTTTTTTTTACTTTTAACAAAAAAAAAAAAAAAAAAAAAAAAATGAAAAAATATCTTTTTAGATAGGTGTTAAAAGTAATTCAGGTGCATCAACTGTTAAACTAATTTTATAAAAACTCAGACCTTGAATTTAATTAGACATTATATTTCTATAAAATCTCAAATTTTCAATTGAAAGAACGCTAACTAGTAAATTAAAAAACGCATGGCTGGCTTTAAATTTAATTAAATGCTATTTTCTATAACATCTTTAATTTTCAACCGAATTAAAACATTTTTGGACTAACTCATAATCACTAATTTATAGCCAATTTTTAATTCTTATTAAAATATGTTGAAAATTCGTAAAAGAAAAAAAAAAAAAAAAAAACTTTTTTTATACTTTAGTGCAAAAGTCACGTGAAATATCATCTAACGTGGATTGGGAATCAAAAGATTTACGACTCGCAAATTTTATCAGTGCAAAGAAACCTGAAGATCAATCATATTTTAATTAATTAAAAAAATATATCAAATATATTATTATCAAACATGGTTAAATCCACCCCCATTAAATCAGATTTCTAATGAAAAAAAGAAATAAAATACATTTTACTAAAATTGATCTATTTATTTGGCAGCTACATTACCACAGGTAGACAAGCGCACGCAAATACATACACACACACACAGAGAGAGAGAGAGAGAGAGCACTTAACTTTTCTTTTATATCGGAAGTTACTAGTAAGCTCGTTCGATTAATTTTTGCAAACATTTTTTTTTTTTCTGTATTCACTCGCAAATTTCACTCAAATAAAAAAAAATAAATAATAGTAAAAAATAAATAAATAAATCAACTTTTTAGGACTGAGGACTATTAGTCTCAATATGGGATTTTTACGGGGTCATTTTTCGATAGTTGGGCATTTATCGAAATCTAAAATTTATCGAAAATATAATTGAATAATTTGAAAGCGATGTTATAATTTGAAAAAAAAAAAAAAAAACTAATAGTCCTCCGTCCTAAACTAAATTCTGCTTTTGCCAGATTTTCATCAAAATCTTTTTTTTTTTTTTTTTTTTTTTTGAAAGAAAAAGGAAAAGAAAATTAATAATAATCAGTATCGAAACAAACACTATCGAAAAAGTTTTTTTTTTTTAATAATTTTGAATTAGGAAATAAAAAGTGCGCGTGCAAAGTGAAATAAAAATAAGTAAAAAAAATGAATTTAATGATTTAATTTTTATATAAAACATGATCGCGTGCATCTTAAAAAGTAGATGTAAAATTTAAAGTTTGTGTGGTGCGTGTGGCATCTATAAAAATTGTTTTAAGAAATAGAATAGAATAAAGAAAGCAACGATGTTGGTTGCATTTTGTTATATAGTTTGAATTTTTGAATTTTATAGAAGTAATATCTACCGTAGGAATAATTTCTTATGTTAAACTATAGGAAATTGTTATGCGAGCGCAAGCGATGCTACTTTATTTTAATTATTTCAAGTACAATTTTTTTTACTACGTTTCTGTAATTAGTCTGATAATCACTGACTATTTTTCCGGAGGTTTTCTCTAAGGTTGAATCTGGTATTTCTTATGGAAGGTTCATAATAATGAAAATTTTAATATTATAGCATATTGTTTTCATTGGAAATGCAGCAGAACTTTGGATATTTAAAAGTATTTCATAAAGGATAGAAAAGTGTTAAAAATGTATTAAAATTTTAAATGAATCAAATTTCTTGTATTTTTAATAGCATTACCGGCTGTATTTTTTGCTTTTTTTTTTTTTTTTAATCGTTATAAAAATCTGCATAGTGGAAGAAGAGCATTTTTTTTTTTTTAATTTATTAATAATTTATTTATTTATTTAATACGCACATAAGAAGCGTTTATTAAATCGAATGTAATAAAAATTTTGCTTGATTGTTATAATACATGATTTTTTCCGTATATTATATCCAATTTTATTATTTTGTTTATTATTAAGTCGTAAAATTAAAATAATTATGATTGAGTTTTTAAATAATATGCTTTTATGAATATTTAGCCTAAAATTCCTTTTTTTTTTTTTTTTTTAAGGAAATACAAATGAAGAATTATAAGATTAAAACTTTAAATTCCGAAGATAGCAGAATAAAAATATTTCATTAATATTGGTTGATAATAATAATAATAATAAACTTTCAAAATATATTTTCCTTCTCAAATTGATTCGTGTACACCAATAAAAAGTGTGTGTTTTGTTATCAATAATCTGGTGTGTCACTCACACGACTTTCTCGTACCCTGAAATTTAATACTATAAATACAGGTTGCAGATTAAGAGGTAAGATAACGAGTACTTTTATGTAAACCTACGTTAAACAATTCAAATTAGGCTTCGGAAAAGCTTTATATGATAATTTTTTTCTGTGTGAGGGGAACTGCCACCCCCTGACCCCCCCCCCCCCCGTTTCATTAATGCACTTACATTTATATAGAATTTAAATCTGTTATTAAAAGTTCACTTAAAATTATTCAGATAATTTTCACACGCAATATTCCTTGAAATTTATCAATCTTGATCAAACTTTTCCAGCAACAAACTTATATTAACTTCAAAATACAACATTTGGATCTCCTAAAGTTATTCGTTTTTAAGTCACGCTAAGAGACACAAACAAAGATCAAACGTTAAAAAACTTGACTACGGTAATCAGGAAGCCTCAAAACGTGGGGAAAAAAAAAAAAAAAAAACAAGCGATGAATATTTAGCTTAAAAACATACATTATTTACCATATCTCTATGAGAAATTCATTTCAAGTCCCGAACAGCTTTCCTGGAAATCGCAAAATATTATTAGTAAAGCACATCCACTAACAACAAAAAAGAATATTATCGCTTAAATATTTGCATCCCTGTATATCTTTCGAAGGTTATATACAGACCACATGGTGCACCTAAATATAATCCTATAGTAATAATGCATGGCCCAGCCTGAAATACACTTCCATCAATTTGCAACTATTGTCGCACTTTTATCTAGTTCTTTTGTGCAGCCCTGTAAACGAACAGTGAATGATTTCCCTACCATATTCTGCATGAGACATGTTTTCACGCATATAAAAAATATATATTCGTTTCATTTGGTTTAGTGCAGTCTATAAATGTTAAACTCTACTTACCAGCACTTTCCCCCGCAGGCGTAATGTGTTTGAATTCTCTTGGGCGTCCCTGTACACGATTTGCTTCATCTCAACGAAAAGCTTAGTGTAGCATTCCTATATCATAGACATACCAAGTTTGGACTTTCTGCTACTATTTGTTCTTGATCTATGCTGATAACACACACAAAGACAGACACACACACAGACCATACGCTAAAAACATTATTTTCGTATTCAGGAAACCTCAAAACGTGTAAATATAAGAAAAACTCACGTTCGAAAATATGACTCTAAAAAAAATACTTTCTCTTCCTTATGGGTAAGAGAAAGTAAAAAAGAAAAAAATTGGTCCCAGTATCATTTTATATGGCAATTTGTGACATGATTTGGGGTAAGCTGTCTATTTTAATACAATACAAAACTATGAATAAAATATGTAGTGAATAATTTTGTTATTCGAATTTCAGTAACTTTTAATACATTAGAAAAAATCTTATTAATTGTAGTTAATGTAACAAAAGTTTCATTTTAATTGCATTATTTAAAAAATCTTAGTAATTTATTTAAAAAATAAGCCAATTTTAAAAAAGAAGCTCTAGTCACCTAAAAAAGTGTACGATGTATCAAATAAGAAGTATAAATTTCTATTTTATGCTTTTACCTACACTTATATTCATTCAGTAAATTTTTCATAGGGGTATGAATACTATGAGAGAATTTTGCCTTTGAACTCTGAACATTGACTACTACTCCGATTCAAAAAATTAGAATAATGTAAAAAAGATGAGTTTGATGTTGCTAACGCGTCAATTTGCATACTGCGTCCAGGAAAGAATATATTAAAAGTATCTAATTATCTTCAGAGCATTTATAAATATAACATAAATATTTATTTTTATCTGATATATTAATAATTAACTATTTAAAAAATATTAGAATAATTCAAAGAAATAGAATACCTCGATAGCATGGTTCAAAAAATTAGAATATTCAAATTTTTCTTATAAGTTGAGAGAACGGCTGCGGGATTAACATCTGTGGGACTATAAAATGTGCTCCGTTGAAAATGAAAAGTCGTTTGGCATTTGATTGTAGCGTAGTATTTGCTTAATATGGGACGAAAGAGTGATTTATCTGAGGCTGTGAAATATCGTATTGTGTACTTGCACGAAATAGGAAAAACACAACTTTTTATAGCAAAAGAAGTGAAATGCTCTCAAGCAAGTGTGAGTAGAGTTTTGAGAGAATATTCTAATAATAAGTGTTTTCAAAATAAACACTTTAAAAGTGGTCGAAAGCCAGTAACTTCAAGAAGAGATGAAAGGCAATTGAAAAAGATTGTGAAGAAACATCGTTTTCGGAGTGTGAGATATGTGCATAGAAAATGGAAAGAAATGGGTATAAATGTCTCCAAATCTACAACACTACGACGACTTCGCAAATTAGGTTTTAGATCACGTGTGCCTAAGATAAAGCCATTCTTATCATCTAAGCAAAGGGCTGCTAGAGTTAAATGGTGTAAACAAAGGCTATTTTGGGATCACGACGATTGGAAAAAGATACTTTTCAGCGATGAAAGTGTGTTTTGTGTGTCTCACGGAAATCAAGGTATACGTGTATGGAGACTCAAACATGAAGCTTATAAGAAAGAATGTTTAAAACGTTCGTTTAAATTTGCGACCTCTGTTATGGTATGGGGCTGCATGACTGCTGAAGGCCCAGGCAGGTTGTGTATTGTTTCCACAACAGTCAATTCAGAAGTCTATCAAGAAATTCTTGAACATTTCATGATTCCTTCAGCTGAGGATTTATGTGATGACGATTTCTTGTTTCAGCAAGATTCAGCTTCTCCCCACACTTCCAAATCAACAACTAAATGGCTCAAAGAGAAGGACATACCTGTACTCCCTTGGCCTGCAAACTCACCCGATCTAAATCCTATCGAGAATTTGTGGGGAATTATGAAGAAACGACTTCAAGAAGTTGCGCCTAGAGACAAAAAAGAACTTATTTCTAGTATAAAGAGCATATGGGCGAATTTGGATAAAAAAGATTGTGAACCTTTAGTTAAAAACATGCCAAAACGTTTAAGAGCTGTCATTAAAGCTAAGGGTGATGCAACAAAGTACTGATTAGCAAGTAAAAATACTTAGAGTTTAAATTATGTTCAATATATTTTCATTATTCTAATTTTTTTAACCATGTTAGAAAGTATTCTAATATTTTGAATTTTTTGTTGTTAGCTGATTTAAATATATTTTCTATTTCATTGTAATGTGTTTACATTTTTATAATCTGCAAAATATGCAGATTCATATTATAGTACTTTATATTTGATATTGTTGATTATTTATTTGATAAATTCGATTTTCATTTCCCTTGACCATATTTCTTTTCATTATTCTAATTTTTTGAATCGGAGTAGTATATAACATCAAAGTTACTTTGAAAAACGTACCTCTCCATCTTTTCTCTACTCCACCCTCTTTTTTTTTTAAAGTAAACTCTAAAATGAACATCAAACATATTTCTGTTTCATAACTGTTGAAACTTTGTTATCAGCTGTTCGCCTTACTTTTCCTTTCCTGTTTTATTAATTTCCGTGTAACCCCAGTTTTTCCCAGTTAACCAGTGAAAATGTCTTCTATATTTTATAGTTGAAGCGTTACCCAGTTTATCGCGGTTTCCCTTGAGGGCGATCACAACTTTGCCTCTCATTTAATTTAATTAGTATTTATCTCTGAGAAAAGAATAGCTTTCTTTGTAACACCATAATGTTACAATTTCATCCATGACCCTATATATTTCGACTGTTTTCAAATACTATTATCTAATTCAGTGCAAAGATGTTCTTCTCAATTCCTTTATTATTAAGTTTTATAAACTGTACTTTCTTTTAACTCACATATATAGAAAACATACATAGAAAATATATACGCAAACTTAAAAGACAATTATTTTTCTAATTGATTCATTGCTATTTTGTTTCATTTTACACCAAATTCTTTATACTTTTTACCTTCTGAACAAGCATGTATAAGTAAAGTATTTTAATCATGGAAAAAATTCGATTTTGAGATTTTGATTCATGTATACATTTAAGGTTCCTTGAGTTATATATTTGCTATTTTTATGATGTATGTATGTATATGTGTGTGTGAAAGAGAGGGAGCACGATAGTGAGTGAGCCTTATTCGATTGAGCTTTAAATTTATTTATATTTTTCTTATAAGTCAACGTCACACCAATTCTGTATATTTTAGTGAATCTAGCACATACAGACGTTTACAGGACACAACGAAAAATTCTTTAACAACGTATGGGCTCAATTATTTGAAGTGCAATTGCGTTAAATTAAACAGTATACCATTTGGGGAAAATTGCTTATTTTCTCTTTAGTTTATTTAACGACTTCTCTTAATTTATTTAAACAACCATTATTTACTTTAGTTCGGAAAGTCGAGTGGAGTCACTCTAGATTTTTTCTATATTTACAACTAACCAGCTGGCTTCACCAGCTAGCTTCTGGCCAGAGACCCATGAAAGTTTTTACCAAAAAACATACTCTCGGGCGCCTGCGGTGCCAATCGTAATTTGTTCTCTGTAAAAGTCGCATAATATTAAAATATTAAAAATTCAAATATTTTTAGATACAATCTAAACGTAGCTCTAGTTCAACGTAAAATAAACTCAAATCAATGAAAATCAAATAAACCAATCAAATCTCTCGTAATTCTTCATAATGTAGCTCTAGTTCACCGTAAAATACGCTCAAACCAATGAAAATCAAATAAACCATTCAAATCTCTTGTAATTCCCCATAACGTAGCTGTAGTTCAATGTAAAATTCACTCAAATCAATGACAATCAAATAAACCAATCAAATCTTTCCTAAGATTCTCCATTCTGCGTCATTAAAGAAATGGGAAGTTTTATTTTCATATTTTTATTAATTAAGAGAAAACTAATCAAAAATTCGAAAATCTGACTTCGATGTGCACAATGACCCTACGGAGGGCAACATTGTGTTAAATCACCTGACTGTCCGAGCTACCGTTTTCGAGAACCGTGAAATATATATATATATATATACAAACATTGCTCACTTAATAGTATAAGATAAGAAGATAATGTAGGATTCGTAAAAAAATTCAATTGTTTTAGAGAAACGAGACTTGGAGAGTTGTAATTTACAAATATTCTTTCTTTGACAAAAATTTGCTTCTAGTTTTAGTCACAATTACTAATTACTGAAAAAGGAAACTTATTTCTATATACAAAATTTATTACGAAACATTTAAAAAACTATTTAAGCATATACTGCATTCATTTCTTAGATATGTATATGAAAGATATAAAATATAATGGATAAAAAGAGGTAAGAAATAAATTAATATTTTTATATTTTAAATTATTGTTTTTACATTCTATGGTATTCTTTTTAGATGGCAGAAAGCATTAAAAGAAATTTCATATTAGATTATAAATTACTCTAAAAGTATAAAAAATAACGAACGGAAATTACAATCGCGATCATCATCATTTGAAAATAAACAAACAAATTAATCATTTAAGTATTTTGATATCTGGAAATATCCTATAAATTATCCTATAAATAAATTTAATGAACAATAGGCGCCGGAAAGATTCAATGAAAGAATAAAAGATTTATGAGTCTAAATTACGGTTTGAATATTTTATGTCAAATATAAAGCAATAAATAATTGTAATAATGGCTTGGCAAATTGGCGAGTAAAGAGTCATTAGGGTTCCAGACGGTCTGCAAAAAACGAAAGTACAATGAATGGGAAATAATGGGTAGGTGTTTCTATCAGAGAGGTAGCCAATTAAAATAAAATGGATTGGGTTTAGAAATACGCCAATTTACGCCAAAAATTAAGGTTTTAAAAGATGGAACTCGCTAAAATTTAGTAATCTTTCTCGATTAGCTCTTGCCAGTAAGAGTTAATAACTCCGCGCTGCCGAATTTGAAAGTTACGTGTGAGGTCGGACACCGACAACGTCCGGTCGCTAGCGGGACTGATTTCAAGACCCCAACAGTCTTCATTGCCTCAAGACTCGGATCCCCAGCCCTGAAATGGATTTTAAATAAAGAAGTTTCCAGTTAGCCTGACTTGATTGCATTTACTTCTGGTTCCACGATTCCAACTCCGGAATATGTGACATGACATATATATAATGTTTCGTTTTAAAATTAGCAGACAAAGACATGTCAATTTCTATATTTTTATCGATTTTTACCATTTATCTGTCACCTACTAAGATATATCCCGATTTTCCTTGAAAATTGAGGGGGCGCTTGAATGGTATTTTACGTTATTACCTAATACAAACATAATTTATGATAAAGGAAACCACAATAAAAGGTAAAGAGATAACTACATACTGAAAGACGAAAATTTGGCATACAAAAATAAAATAAAATTCATATATTTTCTTTGCGTTGAAAAACTGATTCAATAAATTTCAGACATCCTCTGCAATTCTATTTCTTGACTTGCATAACAAAAGAAATTAGTTCATAAGCTACAGGAGCCATCTTAAAATTCTATTACTTTTGTTATTTAATCTCAGGAAGAAAGCTCTTTAAACTTTTAAATCATTTAAACAAAGAATAACGAGATGGTACCTAGGTTAAAGTACACTTAAAGTAGTGAATCGTAAACATATTTAGTGATCCAAACGAAATACACTTGGCATAAAAAAAACAAAAGAAGGAAGAGGAGAAGAAAGAGAAGAAGAAAGAAAATATGGCGTCACACTTTAAAATAACTTTTCTGTAACAAAACTTTCGTACTTCTCTGTCATTTACAGTCATTTATTACTGAGAGTGAAAATTTGCCTTTCAGTATGACAGGAAGTTCATTATGAAAGTCTTCAAAATTATTTTAATGAGTATTTATTTATTTATTTTTTCATAAGTGCTAAAGTAAACTACTTTATGTAATTTGTTTCAAAGAATGCTAAGGTAGGGCAGTAATTTTTGTTCATAATCATAACTGGCAAATTAAGTATAGATTAATTTGTTCATTTTGCAAATTATTATTTATTTATTTATTTATATATTTATATATTTATTTATTTATCTTATTTTTTGAGGAATATTAATTTTTTTATGTTATTGAACTTAAAATAGCAGAAAGAAATTAAATTTTTACAACTTACTAAATTTGTACTTTAATAATCTGGTTTAACTATTGCTATTATAAATTATGAATTAATAAAAGCACAGTTAAAAAAAAAAAAAAAAAAAAAAAGAGTCGATTTCTACAGAGTTCAATTTAACAAGAACGAAACTGAATATGAAAAAATAAATAAATAAATAAATAAAATAACTTTTGTTACAGGAAAAAAAAAATTTCATTTCTTTTCTTTCTTATTTCTTTCATTTTTTTTATTTTTACGCTGAGATACTGATTTAGCAAATCTTATCCATCTTCCGTGATTCTATTTCTTGACATCGTAATATTTTATTGCGTTCCCTACAGTTTGCTCCATTTGCACAAAAATACATATATATATATATATATATATATATATATATTTTTATTGTATACAGTTTACTTACCTGTACTTACTTACAGTTTACTCGATTTGTATAAAACATATTATCTAACACGAATACAAATTATGCATAAGGAAACTACAACTTAAACAAAAAAAATGAAAAAAAAATGAATGGTATTTGCATACGAAGAGGTGGTATGATGCTGCTTAACAAATCTCAGCCAACTTCTGTCGCTGTATTTCTTAGCATCGTAATATTTTACCAAAATTTGTATTTTAACTTTATATTATCATACAGAAATACAAATTATGGATAGGTAAAAACACAACTAAAAGATAGTAAGGTAGCTACATACTGAAAGATAATCATTTAGTATTCAAAAATAAAATAAAAATTCCTATCTTGTCTTTCCACAGAAAAACTGATTCAATAAATTTCAGCCTCTGTAATTCTATTTCTTGACTTACATAACAAAAGAAATTAGTTCTATTCCATTTATTTTGTTATCTATTCCCAGGAAGAAAGGCTCTTTAAACTTTTAAATCATTTGAACAAAGAATAACGAGGTGGTACCTAGCTTAAAGTACACTTACAGTAGTGAATCGTAAACATATTTAGTGATCTAAACGAAACACACATGCATAAAAAAAAGCAAAAGAAAGAAGAGAAGAAAAAGAAGAAGAAAGAAAATATGGCGTCACACTTTGAAATAACTTTTCTTTAACAAAACTTTCGTTCTGTCTCTGTCATTTACAGCCATTTACTACTGAGAGTGCAAATTTGCCTTTCAGTATGACAGGAAGTTCATTATGAAAGTCTTCAAAATTATTTTAATGATTATTTATTTATTTATTTTTTCATAAGTGCTAAAGTAAACTACTTTATGTAATTTGTTTCAAAGAATGATAAGATAGGACAGTAATTTTTGTTCATAATCATAACTGGCAAATTAAGTATAGATCAATTTGTTCATTTTGTAAATTATTATTTTTTATTTATTTTATTTTTATTTATTTATTTATTTGAGGAATATTAATTTTTTTTTAATGTTATTGAACTTAAAATGGCAGAAAGAAATTAAATTTTTGCAACTTACTGAATTTTACTTTAACAATCTGGTTTAACTATTGCTATTATAAATTGTGAATTAATAAAAGCACAGTTTAAAAAATGAGTCGATTTCTAACGAATTCAATTTAACAAGAACGAAACTGACTGTGAAAAAAAATTAACTTTTGTCACAGGGAAAAAAAAGAAAAAAACTTTCATTTCCTTTCTTTCATATTTCTTTCTTTCTTTCTTTCTTTCTTTTTTTTTTTTTTTTTTTAAACGCTGAGATACTGATTTAGCAAATCTTATCCATCTTCCGTGATTCTATTTCTTGACATCGTAATAATTTATTGCATTCCCTACAGTTTGCTCCATTTGCATAAAAAAATATTGTATACAGTTTACTTACCTTAGAGATTACTCGATTTGTATAAAACATATTATCTAACACGAATATAAATTATGCGTAAGGAAACCACAACTTAAAAAAAAATAAGGAGTGGTATTTGCATACGAAGAGGTGGTATGAAGCTGCTTAACAAATTTCAGCCAACTTTTGTCACTGTATTTCTTCGTATCGTAATATTTTACTAAAATTCGTATTTTATCTTTATATTATCATATAGAAACACAAATTATGGATAGGTAAAAAGATAATAAGGTAACTACATACTGAAATATAATCATTTAGTATTCAAAAATAAAATAATAATTCCTATCTTGTCTTTGCACAGAAAAAACTGATTTAATAAATTTCAGCCTCTGTAATTTTATTTCTTGACTTACGTAACAAAAGAAAAGCTAGACAGGCCATCTTAATATTCCATTTCTTTTGTTATCTATTCCCAGGAAGAAAGCTCTTTAAACTTTTAAATCATTTAAACAAAGAATAACGAGGTGGTACCTAGCTTAAAGTATACTTGAAGTAGGAATTGTAAACATATTAAGTGATTCAGATAAACACACTTGGATTAAAAAAGTAGACAAAATAAAATAAAACAAAATATGGCGTCACAGTTTAAAATATGTTTTTCTTGAACACAAAACTCTTTCTATCTCTGTCATTTATAGTCATTTATTACTGAGAGTGGAAAATTGCCTCTCTGATGACAGGAAGTTCATTATGGAAATACTTCAAAATTATTTTAATGAGCATTTAACATTTTTTTTTTCATTGTTACTAAAGTAAACTGTTTCGTGCCATTTGTTTTAAAGAATGCTAGGAAGGCTCGGCCATTTCTGTTGTTAATTATAGCTTGCAAATTAAGTATAAATTGGTTTGTTAATTTTTTTTCTTTGTTATTATTTTCTTTCTTTATTTATTTATTTGAGGAATATTATGTTTTTTAATGAACTTAAAATTATTTAAAGGAGCCAATGTGTCAATTAAGATCGTTTCTAAATTTACGGAGATAAAAAAAAAAAAAAAAAAAAAAAAAGGCAGAATTTTACTATAAAGAAAGAGAAAAATTAGAAATCTTTTTAATTTAAAGTGTCAAATACTGCTTTTTTTTTTATATAACAAACAGAAATCTATTAAATAAAACTTTTTACTTTAACTGACATTTTTTTTCTATCACATTTGTGAGATTTTTTTTAATTGTATATTCTGAGTGTAGCAAAAAGATGAGGCAAGTTAAATATCGCGAAAAATACATCTCGGATGCTATAGAAAATGTTATGTTTTCTATGGTGCAGACTGGGGGAAACTTCGAAATACCATTAATTTTCTTTGAAGATTGAAATTCTTAAGGTAATATATATATATATATATATATATATATATATATATATATATATATATATATATATAAACATTTCTACAAATAATAATTAATAAAAATGAAACTGAAGTTCTGATGTTTAAAAATAATAATCTCTGGAAAAATATTCTTCCCCTCAAAAATAAATAAACATTATATATTTTAACATTTTTTTTTTATAAAGCTGTCCAATGGTCTCTTCATCTATCTGGGGATGGAACAGAAAGCAACTTAAAATCTTAAATGAAAATTCTCATTTTTTCTTGCTATTACTCGGATGGAATTTAATTTTTACGGTAAATGCTCAAAATGGCGCCTCATTTGATCCGACCAATTCAATTCATTCATAAAATGGAATATATATATCGTTTGCAACAATGTCGGGCTGAATGATTTGGAATTCATAGATAATTCCTTGGCGAAAATAACCTATTATGCATAGTTTTGTTTAATAGACACAAATATTTTAAAGGTGACTCTTAATGATGTTGATGCATTTATAAGGGCACCAAATCAGGAGAACAAGGTGACCCCTCCATTTCGTAGTCTTTTCAATGCTCTTATGTAAAAGCCACGCTTTTCCGATGAGAAAAGATTACTTTTAGTCCTTATTTATTATAAGAATGAAAAAATATATCTATAATTGAACAATTGTAGCAATTTTTAGCTCTTTCCTGTTATAAAGGTACTCTGATCTGGTCACTATATTTTGCGCTTGCTTTTACGTAATTGCAAAATCTCATTTTTCAAGGGAGACTTCCTACCGGAAAATTTTGATAATTTTCAGTTTATTTAACCGTCGAAAATACATATGAAAAATTCTGTTTTAGAAATATCGATGATAAATTTGATTAAAAAATTAAAAAGTTTGGAAGCTATATTTTTAGAATTATACGTATAACGCACAGGGAAAAGACCACTTAACCTGCAACTTAACAATATAGGAAATATACAAAATTAGGTTATTTTTGCCTGGTGCTGATTTTAAAGTTCATGATTACGATAGATTGAAATATGTCTTGAAAAGTAACCATTTTCATATTCAATAGTTTGACATGGAAGCATCAATATTTCCAAAAATGTCAAATACACAAATCAAACCCCTTTAATTAATGATTTTTGGTGCAAAACGATGCTCACAATGCTCAACGTGTTTATGAAAAATCACAAAAATAACTCTAACTCCAGTTAAAATTAAGATATTAGCAAATTAAAAATTGTTTCTGATAGCTTATAAAATGCACAAGTTTGGATTGGTTTTTTTTTTTTTTTTTTTTTTTTTTTTTAGAAACACTTGTATTTTCTCTCTCTGCAAATCACAAAATATTACAACTATTGTGGGAAATATTTTCGTTGGTGGCTTCGTAAATAATTAAACTGTTAATTAATATTCTATTATAACGACTTAATTACTAAAATTTTACTGACTGTGAAAAAAAGAAGAAAATTGGACTTTAAGATAATAATTTTTTAACAGTAGGTACTGTTTTAGAAATCTTTCAAAAATAACTGTACACTAGTTTTCACAAAAGTTAAAAATGTAAATTATATTGCACAATCTAGTAGCCTTACAGTAAAATTATTCTTTTGGAAATACTATTTGTTAATATATCCGATCATAAATTGTTCTTACAGTGGAAGATGTGAAAATTTTACGATGGACATGTTTTGCAAAAAAATACAAATGAGATTTTTTTTTTCCTTGTTTGTTACTTTTCTGACACATCATAGATATCGATATAAAAAAGACTTATTTTTAAATTACCGTTCAATGGGATGGATGAATAATTGGAATAGCAAGAAATTAAAACTTCTTCACACACCATAAATCTTAAATCAGCACAACCGGTTTTGAAAGGACTTAGCCTTTCTTCATCAGGTGCAAACACGTGCAACTCGTTGCACGTGTCAGTTGCACGTGTTTGCACCTGATGAAGAAAGGCTAAGTCCTTTCGAAACCGGTTGTGCTGATTTAAGATTTATGGTGTGTGAAGAAGTTTTAATTTCTTGCTATTGTCTGTACGCCAGTTTTTGAATTTATTTTTGAATAATTGGAATATCGAGGAATAATGGAAAATGTTTATTTCAAAATTTAAGACTTTTATGTAACCACATATTACTGTATTGTCTCCAATTAGTATTTATCTTTAATTAAGTGGTACTAATTTAATATTTTATCAACAGTTTTAACAATAATTTCTTTAGAGGTTACATGAATTTTGAAGGCTAAAAAAGAAAAAAAGCATATTTTCTCTATTTTTTAAATATAATAAGTAAAATATTTTATTCAATATTTTGAACATAAAAGAGCAAAATTTAAACAATATGTTATAAAATTACACTAAAAAGTTTGGAAAATTCATCCGGTGGGTACTAATTTCCGGAGATCCTTCAGAAGTACGGTGGGCACGATTCCTAAAAAAACTAATGCACCGATCTTATTGATATTGCGCACACTTTTTCAATATAGAATTGACTAGTGATTAGAACGAAAGATTTAAAAAAAAAAAAAAAAACTTTTGAATTTTTGGCAGAGTTGTATGTATTTGTGTGTGCAAAAAATATTCAAATTTTCGGCACATTTTACACCACGTATCTTATAAAATTGATTGAAATGGAACCCTAGTAGCACACTTATCCACAGAACATCCTGAGGAGGTCCATAGGCCTTCCCTTTTATCCACAGGACATCCTGGGGAAGCGTTTCGGAGAAGATGCGCTGCTGGGGGAAACTAGTTGGCATAGGTGGACTCTGCTTAGTTCCCTATCATATTTATGTTCTCATAAATTTCTAGTGCGAGACATATTATAATCACGTTAAAAGAAATGAATTTGACCAAAGCTTGATACAGTGACAGAATGAAATCCCCGTCTAATAGGCTATCCACCGTTAACTTCGATATATATATCTTATTCTAAACTATTAATTTATTTTATCAGGGTCAATTCCATTGTTTAGTTTTCATGCTACTATTTCCAGTGCAATAATCCTCAAAATTCATATTTATATGAAAAATTTACAATTTCGCTATGTTGATAAAATCGTAAATAACGAATAATTTACGAAATTTTTTAGAATATTTGTATTCTGTCATGTTCAAACAAATATCATAAATATAATTTTGAAGTTGTCTAATGTATTTATCATCCTCAAAATGGAAGTTTATGCTCAATTTTGCCTTATTCTGACATGTTAAGTAAAGCGTAAATTCCAAATAACTTACGGATTTTTTAAATTGGAAAAATCATAGTCTATGATATTCATGCCAGTATCCTAATTAATATTTCGAAAGTGGTTTGACATCTTTACGATTAAAATATCTCTCAAGATTGACGTTTATGTGAATTTTTGCTCTATTCTGCCATGTTAAAAAATTCGTAAATTTCCAATAACTTGCGAAATTTTCAAAGTAGCATATTTATAGTTACTGATGTCCATTCCGGCATCAAAACTGATATTTAAAAACTGGTCTGACATTTTTACAGTAAAAAGTTTCCATTTAATGCACGTTTAAGTGGATTTTTGTCCTATTCTCCCATGTTAAGAAAATCGTAAATTTCTAATAACTTGCGAAGTTTTTAAATTCGAATGTTGCAAATGAATAGGGTTCTTGCCAGTGTCGAAAGTAATATTTTAAAACTGATCTGACCTCTCTGCGACAATTTGTTCTTGAGATATCGTGTACACAGACTAACAGACATCCTACAGACAGACACCATACAGATTTTGTCATTTTCGGATTCCTCACACCTGAAAACGTGTAAAAAATTAAAAAAACCGAGGTCGAAATTTTTCACGATTACCTAAGTTCCCCATACATAGTACGATGGGGAACTAAAAAATAAAAATCCTTCATTCAAGCACTGTTCAATTCTATTTTAAAGAAGTGTTCAAATTTTCAATAAGATCGGTGTTTAGTTTTTGAGATATCGTGTCTTCCTCATTTCTAAAGGGTCTCCGAAAACCAGAATACACCTTCTGAATTTTTCAAAAATTTTTAATGAAATTTTTATAAATATTGTTTAAATATTGATCTTCTATATGCTTAAATTTTTTAATAAAAATTTTTATTTATTACATTAGAGAAAGAGAGAAAGTATGCTCTTTTTCTTTTCTTTTCTTTTCTTTTTTTTTTTTTTTTTTTTTTTACGTTCAAAAAATGTGTAGCACCTTAAGTAAATTTAATACATTAAATATATATATATATATATATATATAATGTGATAGTATAGCTCTGCAGACCAGAAAAATTATTAAACAAACCTAACTATCAAAATAGTTATCCTAATCATTTCATTTTAAATAACAAAATTAAAAGGAAATGTAATAAAATCCGGTATCTTTCTTCACTCAGATATCTTGATTAAGTAAATCAGAACCACCCCCTGTAACTTTATACTTCTCGGAGACAATATTCCAACAAAAGAAATAAATAAGCAGACAGATCATCTTAATGTCAGCAGTGTTCATTACTTGAGGATAGCGTGGTGAACGATGAGTAGGCGGTTGCTTCTCAACCCTCTTGTCAACCTACTGTCTGAGGGGAAGATTCGCTGGAGCACGTTTTGTCCAATTCCGCTTTCTTTTCCCAAGATAAGTGTACTTATTTTATTGAAGTAGAAAAAAAAAAAAAAAAAAAGTGATGTGTTAAGATGCAAAAATGAACTACTGTTATGAAACAAGAAAAATAAATGAACGATTTCATGTAGGTGGTTGTTGGTGATAATTTTATTCAATAATGGAAAGATGTTTATCGCAAAATTTAAGTCGGTAAGTGTGTGCGAAATAAACTGCTAACATGATGTTTAATTTTTAGTTATTTATGAAGCTGTTTGTTTAGATCAATTTAAAATGCTGATATATTTACAATACGAATAATACTTATATAGCCTTTTGATTGCGATGTAAAGAAGTAATCTAAATAGGTGTAATGTAATTATAGTAATACATTAAAGCACCGTTTATACGTCTTTTACATTTATACGTCCTTTTAGTGAAATCCCGATTTATTCATATTTATTTTAATGCAAAAATTGTTCGTTTATACGCCGATAATATCGGTTATACGTCTCTTCCACTTTACTAAAATTCACAAAATTTTTCGACCTGTCATTATTTTCCATTCTAAATAAGACGGATTTTTCCTAAAAAGCATCTTAAATGGAGGAACAGGGAAAATATCGAAGAATACTGATCAAAGAATCAATTGAATTCACAGTAGAATTTTTAATGCTTATAGACAAGCAGCAAATCGGACGAATATTAAAGAGTTTTAGTGTTATTAAATAACTATCTGTATGGACATAAATCGTATGCTTATTTAATAAAGATACGCAGTGTATATATAATTAATATACAAAATGTGTTTATATAGTTCTTAAGAAATGTAATATAACACTCAGTATATGATATATGTAATTAGTACCCAGTCATGCATTAATAGTATGATTTTTCTCACCTTCTATAATAAACTTTTTTTTTTTTTTTTTAATTAATTATTGTCTTTAAAAAAAAGTATGATATACATTTACTAACTTAAGACACTTTACTAATTTAGTATTTTCATATAAATTTTGCTTGAGTGCAGGGATGGAACACGGGCGCAGAATTCATACCGGAATCCGTTTAAGAAATTTCTCTGCCTATAATATCGTTGATTTAAGAAGTAGAAAATTTTCTTACATTGATAGTGGTATGAATTCTGCGCCCGTGTTCCATCCCTGTGAGTGTCATTAAATTTGTAGTAATCAAAGTGTTGTTAATAAAATTTCGATTATACGTCTTTTCATTTATACGTCCTTTTACGTCAGTCCCTTGAAAGACGTATAAACGGTACTTCACTGTATATATAAAATATGATAATCATGCTTTTAAAAAAAAGATTATTACAAATAAAACTTGAATTAATGGATGTTTAACTCTTACTTTTATAGCCATGAATAATATGATATTTTGTGGCGGATATTTAAAGGGCTCTTGATAATCTAAGATAAAGCAAATTTATTTTCAATATTTTATCATGTTACAATTACTTTCATAATGATTAACTGATTTTAATAAAAATAAAACAGAATTCAATTTTGCATAATACTTCAAATAAAAATCGAAAGTCCCCGCTTTCATTTGAGCATCCCAACATATCCACCCAAATTAAAAAAAAAAAAAAAAAAAAAAAAAGGCCCAATCTAGATTCGTCATTTCTATTTACAATCATATAGTGGCGGATCACATATTGGCGGATTTCATAAACGGTTTTATCCTTGATTTAGGTCTTTATAACCCATAGATTAGCGCTGAAACGATTGCGATTATTGAGAGATTAAATATTAATAATTTTGTTCTTTTTCACCATTTTAACAACTGTTATATATACAGGTAAGCGAAAAAGAGGAGCTTCATGGAACAAACGCCTTACGGATGATTAACGGAACTTCGACAAACAAAATTCAATTTCCTCACGACTGTTCTAGTAAAATATAAAGGTCATTCTGGCCGGTAATTTTAAAGTTAGAGCGTTTAGAAATCGCAAATTATAATCATCCTGTACGTCGAGACCCGATTTCTCTGCTATCCCACTAGACACACTTTCATTTGATGCAATTCCACCTTTGACATAAAGTCTACTCTTCCACCATTTTTATTTTTCTTGTTATTATGCCAAATTCATAATTCATCTTCTGTTATGATTTGGGTCAAGAAAGAACACATATATCAGGTTTCCAAGTGTAGTCAAGTCCTTTAATATTTTGACAAACAAAATAATTACATTATTTAGTCCCTAGGTAATCTTTGTAGTTGTGTAATCCATGGATTAGATTAGTGTGTCAGAAATCACGGATAAAGTCTTTTATGAAATCAAACACGAACTTTTGCAATCACCCTACCTTAATTTTGAAGCTATTTTTAATGGTTTGCATTTTTTTCTTTTTAGTGAGACAGGATTATTGCTTTCTATAACGGAGATAACTTAGCTGTCGTATAGAAAATATTTTTATCGTTGACGATGGCTGAAAAATAAAACCGTTATTAAAACTCAGTCTTAATTCAAGGTACCAGGCTCGAAATCAAACTCAGAGACATATTTTGTTTCCTTGCGAGTTTATTTAATAAACAGGAATATTTTCAAAAGGACATGACCGTAGTTTATTAAAAATCTAATAAATGTTAATGATGATAATATGGAATGATGGAATGAGGGAGCAGTACCAGGTCACAGGTCCCTAAACCTTCGTGAGCTACCACATGATGGTAACTGCCGTCCAAAACTGGAGCGAAAAATGAAATTGTTTTTGGCGTTTATTTTTACATTCGCCAAGTTCAAAGTTCTAGAAAGAGGAAGGTTGCGGTATTCGTTACGAATAAATTTATGTAATTTTTTTTGCAAAGGCGACAAATAACTCATTGGCACCTGTCACAAAATATTTACATGATTTCGCCAAGTTTTTAGTTTCTGGGAAATGACCAGCTAAGCAAATATTTTGTCTAGATGATGTTGGAAATTAGGCAACAAGAGAACACTCGAGTAATGTTTCGATATAAGATTGAAAGAAGCTGAATTAATTATAATGTAGGTTCACAAAACAAAAGGAAAGAAATGAGTCAAAACATATCCTTTCCAGAGCGAAAAGAATTTTCATTACGTTAGAATTATTAAATAAATACTGGGAATAGATCAAATATTTTGTTTCAATTGCCTTGAAAAAAAATATATATATACATATAAATATATATAGAGAGAGAGAGAGAGGGGGGGTACATATAAAAATTAGAAAAGGTATATTGAAAAGTTATTATTTTTAGGTTAAAAATAGTTATATCGTTATATTTAAACTAGTTGTTTAAGATTAAATAATTTTATTTATAATTTTATTTTTTTAGATAATTTACCTATCTTTTAGAGAGAAAACAAATTTTCACACAATATGTGATAATCTACCTCACACTTTCAATCAGACATTTCACATCGTCATCCTTTGCTGAATTTCACCTTGAATATTTCAAGTCATTCGCTACACAAAACTACATTGATCAACAGATATTTACGAAAACTGGTACACTTATTAATCAGGAGAAAATCTAGTTAACGCCGTATTTTTTAGTTCCACCGTATGATTAGATCAAAAGATAAGTAAAAACCCCATTTTAACTTTAAAATTATTATTTAAAAAAAAAAAAAAAAAAAAAAAAAAAAACTTTTTTTCAATATTAAAGGAAATATATTTATTTCACGTGAATAATAAATAATTTTTTTTTTATGTTAAAAAAATAAACATATAGATATATGTATGTGTGTGTGTATGTGTGTGTTTTTCTTTTGAGGAACAAGACAAATATTGTATGTAGTTGTAAAACTTTTACACACTTAAAAATAGATTGTTAACTATTGAATTGGCAAGTAGTAAAATAATTAAGTTAAACAAAATCTCCTACTTAAAAAAAAAAAAAAAAAAAAAAAGTAAGAATTTAGATATAAAAATAATAAACTGTTCGAAGTTTCCATTTTTCTTACATGCACGATGAATATCACTTCTGGTGTCGCTTTCCATTTACTGAAGCTTTTTATAGACAATCGAATTAAAAATCACGGAATAAACTATTTTTCACACGTTCGTACAGTTAATAAATAAATTATTTCGTATATAACACATCTGGTTTATTTGTTGGCGGAGAATTTTTAACGTAGATTTTAATTCAAAAAACGGGAAATAATTCATCGAAGGATTAAAAATTATGGACCCTGATTTACGAACTAATCCAAAACACTGTACGGCAAGAAGCCCTACAACAATAGACGCAATTTTTTACAATGAAGGTACGGGAATTAGAATTTATACGAGTGTGCATGTACAGTTTTTACATGCCTTTGTATGGAAAAATAGATTAAATGTTTGTAATGTGTACAAAATAATCCTGTCCTACTAAATTAAATTCTATCTCTAACAGAATTTTTTCTATTTTTTCTTAATATTTTCAGCGTAGGTAATTTTGTTGTATGAGAAAATATTGACTTTACTGCATGATTCATCTTATTTTTCTTTATAATAGTTTTATTTACTGATTATACTTTTACTTACTTTCCGAGGTATTGGTTTTACTACAGAAAATTGCAAGCATCTATTCGAGGTAGACATTTTCAAGATAAATTAATATTAGTAAGAAAAATGTCTGTCAGTTCCTTTTTTTTTTTTTTTTTTTTTAAGACCTTCATACATAGCTTCGTTACGGAACACGTAACAGGCCAATTCTTTATGCATTGTGTCACCAATGATGTAATGATATCATCAGTTAAAGAAAGAGAAGTCTAAAATCTACCCACTTTTATATTCTGCTTATCTAATGTGTTACATCCAACGTAAACTTGTGTAGGCGTCCCATCTCACTTATCCACACGCAGAAATCACATCGACTTCCTACTCCTCCACACGAAAAGATGTCCCTTAGAATAGGACCCAAGTGTCGCCAATCCGTGTGTCGACCTTTCACTCCAAAGAATCCATCTTTTGCTTCTGCTGCAGTTCCTCATGTAGGAATAGTGACGAATGGGACAAATAATTGAGAAACTGATGACAGAATTTGCTCGGAGTTGGTGACATGGTAAAATGTACACCGATGAAAGATAGTGTGACTGATGGTGATGAAATAGTCAAGTTGAGCTGCCTTTTATAGAAAAGCAAAAATTTGTTCTTGGAGATAATGAATTTAGTTCCCACTAATTGGCAGTGATACATCCTTAACTCTATTCTGAATATTTCAACGACGTTGCAGTTAAAGTTAACTATCAAGATAGGGTTTAAATAAATATAGACAACATCTTAAATCAATTTTTCGCTAAGAATACATGAGACATACTCGCATTATATTTGGAAAGAAAGGGAAAATTTTGAGTTGAAAACGCAACTGAGTTCAGATTTACTGTTTTAGGTTGAACAAAAAGTGACTTAATTTTGCATTTTCTAGGTGTCCGTTCTTATGTTTACAAGTTTATTATGATCAAGTGATAGTTCTTGACTGTCCATTTTACAACCTTTAATATTTGAGTAATGTTTCTTTTAATTTTAGAATTATAGTAGAGCCTTAAAAAAAAAAAAAAAAAAAAAAAAAAAATTAGTCTAAGAATTAAAGCGATTTTTTTTATATTTATGTATTCATGTACTTTCATTCGTTTTGTATTTAAAGTTTTTTTTTCTCTCTCTCTCTTTAATAAGTGCATAATTTGCATTTGTATATATATTTCCGAAGGGTTTTCTTTACTTTTCTCCTTATTTTAATTTTACTTATTTACAGTACTTGAACAGTATGGGCGGCGAAATATGTGCATCGGACAAATACAGTGACAAACAAAAAGGGTTGCGCTATTTGACCCCCTGACAGATTTTCTTTCCTTTCTTTCTTTCTTCATCTTTTTTTTTTTTCTTTTTTCCGATATTTATGAAAATTTGTTCTTGAAACAAGTGAAACAAAATCTACTTAATAATTTGGGGGGGGGGGGGGGGGGGGGGGTCTTTATTTTTTCTAAGTCTTTAGTATTTCGAGGACGTTGCTCTGAGCCCAATCAAACCAATCTTAGGCTCAGGTCCCGATTACAGTTTGATGCCCCCTCCCCCACTCCCTATAGCTCATCTATAACATCGCAGAAATATTTTCAGGACTGAAAATTTACTGTAGTAATATATGTATGTTGTTTTGCAGATTCTGATGCAGTTTATAACTCACTTAGACATTCACATTGCAGCTGAATCTCGGTTTTTTCCGAAATACTTTATACCAGAAATTTTCTATAACAAATTTCAATTAATTTAATCTATCTATCTATAATAATAAAAGAAGATGTCTGTCTGTCTGAACATCTATACGTTCAGCCCCTATTGAACGCAGAACTACAATATTTGACATACGGGTGCTCAGAAGCCTGCCCGAGTGCATAGTGAAAAAAGAATTTAAAAATTTTAATTAGTTCCGGAGATATTAATTAAAATGTCGACCCATGTCAAATCAAAAAGCGATCTCAATGACTGAGAATTCACCGCGATTGCATAAAAAAATATATTTTAACGGAGTTAAAATCAGAAAAAATGGAAAATAAATTAGAAATATTAGTTCGATTGTTACGAATTTGGAACCAAATGAAAGGGGATTTTTTTCCGAATCTAAGAGTGCAAGTGGCTTATCTCTGCAGCAATTAGATTTTTAAAAATTAACTAAAGTATGAAATTTAGTTGGAACAGGCAGTTATTTCATTTATCAAAGATTCTTCAGTCCAGGTGCTAGACATGCTGACTGACTATTCTTCCGGTCCGAAAAAAATTGTTTTTCGTTTTTCGCCCACGTGACAAAGTACTGGAAATAAAAAAAGTAGTTTTTGATTTTTTTCAATTTAAAATCGATCAAAAGCAGAACTTCGAAATTGCCCGTCATTATGACTCACCTGTATGCAGTTAAAAATTCTAAAGTATAGCTTTAAAAATAAAATAAATAGACATATTATATTTATTTAAATTCATTTTTATTTCATCTGTTAATGACACCAAAAGTTACTTATAACAGAATAATATTGATTTTTTTTTTTTTTTCCTTTTTTTATGAATTCGGTTGTAAAAAAAACACTTTTGGAATTCTTAAATTGTAGACGGATTTCAATAGAAATCGTTAATCGCCCTTGATAGATTAGCCATTTTGAGTCTAAAATATATCAAATATATTCATTATTGTAATACATAATACATCATTCAAAAGATATTTTAAAGTATTTTTATTGCAGGCTATTAAAATGATATAAGCCGTTCAAATTCTGTAGGAAACTTTCGGAGAAAACTACGGAAAAACCAGAAAATTTTTATTCTTTTATATTTTACAGAGTTTCAAATTCAGATTTTTGCTCACATTTCATACTAATATTTTTTAACGGTATATAGCCCGGAATTAAGCAAGTTTTGGAGAAAACCACAGATAAGTCAGACACAAATCTTTAAAAAAAATCTTTGTATTTCAGCTTCTAATTAGTATAATTTCATTTTTATATTATCGAAAGTGGAATTCGAGATTTCACCTGATTTACACGTTTTAAGGTCTCCTGATTAGGTTTTCTTTTGTACATATTTGCATTGTATTTGAAGAAAAAGAATTATAAACTAGAAACACAATTGAGATTACTCACATTATAACATCTTCTAAACAAATTTATTCCAACCACCATTTATACATTTTATTATCATTTCATATTTACAAAAAAATTTTCCTTCTGTACATAAATTCATGTATTTGTGTTTTTGGAGTCTTTTTTCCCCTCCTTGATATAATGTTGAAAGGTTTGTGGGTAACATACAGTGACTTTTGAAAAAGGGGTTGCGTTGGTTAAATCAAATCAAAATGGAAAGTTTCTTTACATAATAAGTAAAAATTGATCTTATAGATAACGAATTTAGATACCAAATATAATTAATCAGATGCAGTTCAATTTCAGTTCATTAACATAATTTTTACTTTCTCTTACCCATATGTGGTAGAAAATAATATTGTTTTAACCCTCGAAGTGCTATCGTCTCGCTGCGAGACGATTCAGATCCCCACTAGAGTGCTATCGTCTCGCAGTGAGACGATTCGTAAAATCTATATAACAACTCGTAAAATCGAGATATCAATCGATTTTATGTATCTGCACGAAAAATATATCTGCACGGTGCCTTAAAAATGCTTAGCACTTAAGAGTGAAACGATCAGCACTTAACCCTACAAGGCTCAATTTTTTTTTTTTTTTTTTTTTTTTTAGTGCGCGACAAAAATATATAGGTTGTAATTAGTGATCAGAAGATAGGGAAAACTTATAAAAATAAAAATAAAACCATATTTTACGGAAAAATCAACTTTTTAGCTCAACGTACCGTATGTGGGACATACATAAGAATACGATTTATTAATACGTTTACTATTGTAATATAAAAAAAAAAAAAAAAAACTTACCTCTGCAAAATATACACTTCGTTATAACACACAGTATTTTTTTTTCTTCGAGTCAAAACTGCTCAATAACTATTCTTTTTTTATTCTTGAATTCAGAAACGACTAACGCATCACTTTCATTCAAATTTCATACTGAGTGCACTATAACAAAAACACGAACTACATTTTTAGGTAAAGATTCGTATTACTACATTGCTAAATGCCAGTAGTTTCTATCAAGATGTCAAGATATGTCGCTACTAATAGTTTTATAGCTATAGGAACGATTAAAGTCGGTGTTCCACATATGGAACTGGGTGCCTTGTAGGGTTAAGTGCCAAAAATTAATTTATTTTGTTTGTTTTATTTACACGTTTTAAGAACCACCGAGTACTAAATTCATATTTTCAGCGGTCGGTTTGCGTGTGTATCTGTGCCTTAGTCGTCTCCTTGAATGTGAGGCAGTTATTAGCATAACTTAAAAATAAATAGCAGCAGAAATTCTAAACTTGGTATTCTACATTTGTATCATACAGGGATGTTTCTTGAAATTTTTTTAATTGAGACTGGGCCAAAGGTTTTTGTGCAGGGGTATACAAAAGCATCTAAATACATTACGCCTATGGGCAAAATGTCTTATTGGTACAGTTTAAAATCTTCAGACTGTAGTAAATAAAATGAAACTTATATTTCTTTGCATACACAAAGCTTATTTCAATTACAATACGGCATTAAAAGCGTGTATTATTAAAACGAGCGTGTATAAAGACGAAAGTGCATATAAATGCTCTTTTCCTAGTGTATATAACTATCCTTTTCCTGGTGAAGGAAAATAACAGCTTATACTGTAGCTAAAAGATGAGAGAGAAAATAATCTGGTGTGTCACTCACACGACTTTCTCTTACCCTGAAATTTAATACTATAAATACAGGTTGCAGATTAAGAGGTAAGATAACGAGAACTGTCATATAAACCTATGCTAAACAATTCAAATTAGGCTTCAGAAGAGTTTTATACGATAATTAGTTCTGTGGGGGGGGGGCTACCGCCCCCCTCAACCCCCGTTTCATTAATGCACCTACATTTATATAGAATTTAATTCGGTTATTAAAAAATAATTCTGTTTTTAAAAAATAATTTATTAAAATTGTTATTAAAAAAAATTATTTTTTTTGATAATACAGACGATTTCCATATTAGAGAGGTAGTGTAACACTAAATATTAAAAAAAAGTCCATTTTACTCTCAATATTAAAAAAAAAAAAAAAAAAACGATTTTTTTTTCTAAGGTTTTTTTTTTCGTTAAAATTTAAAAAAATCTATAACTTTGTTTTAAATTATCACAGATTTATAGTTCAACCATTCGTTTTAAAGGTATTCGCGAGCTCTTTTGAATGATACCCATCATGAAAATTTACTCCCCTCGAAGGGGGACTTCCCCCCCCCCCCAGGGGAGAAGCGAGGCTCCTACATACACAAAATTTTTTTCCCAGTTAACTATCTCTATTACAAAAAATATATGTTCGTTTCATTTGGTTTAGTGCAGTCTATAGACGTTAAACTCTACTTACCTGCAATTTCCCCCATAGACGTAATGTATTAGAATTCTCTTGATTGTCCCTGTACACGAACCATTTGCTTGATCTTAACGAAAAGCTTACTGTAGCATCCCTATATGATACACATTTAGAATACCAAGTTTGAACTTTCTGCCATAATTTGTTTTTGAGATATGCTGATAACAGACAGACAGACACACAGACCATTTGCTAAAAACAAGATTTTCGTATTCAGGGGACCTCAAAACGTGTAAATATAACAAAATCTCGCGTTCGAAAATTTGACCCCAAAACAATACTTTCTCTACCTTATGGGTAAGAGAAAGTAAAAAAATAGGTGAACTTGCCAAGTGTATAGCTCATACATTTTAATGCACAGAACAAATAATGAATGCATAGTAAAAAGGTTAAGAAGTGCAATTTGTTTTTTCCGTTCTTTTTTTTTCCCTCTAAGTCTTTCTATGCAAAATAATCAGCAAGCGCAAATTGAGCCATCATTCCGAATATCGGTTTCGTTCATTTAAACAGCGGAAACCTCAAGAAACTGTTCCGAGACAACAAACAAAATACTCTGTAATGCGAGAGCAAGAACATACTTAAAGAGGTTAGCAATATTGGTTTCATCTTTATGAATATTCAAATACCTTTAAAAAAAGGAATACTTAAGGTTTAAACTGTCGTATCGGAAATTGAAATAGAGGATTTTAGAATAAAAATTCATGGGGTAAAAAAAAATTGCAAATGTTTTAAGTATAAACTTTCTTGCACACATAAATATTCAAAAGGTCAAGTACTAGAATAATAAATGTGCAATTAGATTATAAAATTCTTTATATTCGACGCGTGTCTGCTGTTTTTATTCTAAATTTTATTCAGTGCTGTGAAACGGGAAAAGAAATTTATATCACCAATAAGTTTAACAAACTCAAGTTAAGAGTTAAATTGAAAACACGTGTCATTATTGTAATAAAAATTAAAAACACTTTAAAAACACGTTAAAAATACATTTGTTAAAAATATAACAACTTTCAAAGCTTTTCACCTACATAAAAGAAGGCATCATCAGGGAATTAGTTTTACACACTACAGAGCAGTTATATATACTTTTGTACCATATGGTCAACAGTTAAGCCCTTTACAAAAAATAAATTCAACTGGAATTTATACATAGAGGCTGGAACTATTACAGGGTAATGAGGTGTTACACTTGGATGCTGGAGCTATTGCAGGATGAGGGGGTGTTACACATGGAGGTTGGAACAATTTCAGGATGAGGAGGTGCTACACTTGGAGGTTGGAACTATTGCAGGAAGAGAAGGTGCTACACTTGGAGGTTGGAACTATCGCAAGAAGAGAATGGAACAATTTCAGGATGAGGAGGTGCTACACTTGGAGGTTGGAACTATTGCAGGAAGAGAAGGTGCTACACTTGGAGGTTGGAACTATTGCAAGAAGAGAAATGGAAAAATTTCAGGATGAGGAGGTGTTACACGTGGAGGTTGGAACTATTGCAAGAAGAGAACACAAATAAGTTTATTGTTAATGCTTGCCATTATATACATTTTTGAACTGCTAAATCATAATAATCTTTTTTTTTTTTTTTTTTTTTTTTTTAACCACTAATTATAGGTTGCTGCCATAGAAACCCATACATATATGGAAGGGTTGGCTTGGTTTTGCTCGACCCCGGAAAAAAAAAAAAAAACACCCAGAAAATTTCCAAGTGATATATATATATATATATATATATATATTAAAGATCCTTTATTTACACTGACTAAAGAGGGTCACCAACTGTTTAAAAGGTATTATGCATGTTTTATATCCTCTTAAAGGTCTAACTGAGCTGATAATAAAAATATCCATCTTATCGGCAAATGCGCCCCCTAGCGTGAGTTATTCTCGATTAAAGTTTGTAAATTACAGGCTCTTCTGTAATGTACTTTGAAGAATTTCTATCATTAGAATCAGTTTTTTAACAGATTCTCATGCTAATTGTGACTATTTATATTGTTAGTAATGTATTTTATTGTTTAATAGTTACTTGGCGGCAGCATTAAATTTACAAATCCAATATTTTATATATGTAGTTATGTGTAAAATATTTATAATCAGAAAGATTTTCTTGTGCATTGACATAATCGATATTTTGGTTATTGACATTGCATGGGGAACAATAAAAGAAATTTAATGCACTAATATAGCAATGGGGGAGGGGGGGGGAATAAACGGAAAAATAAATTTCTATTTTTTAAAAATTAATAATTATATTATTACCTTCAATATGATATTTTAATGAAAATGAATACGAGAAGAAATAGTTTCTTCGTTATTATAAAAATTACAAGTGCTTCTTTTTTACTTTTAATGCTTTTTTTTTTTTTTTTTTTTTTTTTTTTTTAGTACTTTTCATACAGTTTAGCATATATAAATTTATTGTTGACGCAAAATAATTATTAAACATTAAATAACTTTATATGTAATAATAATTAATATATAATATTATTTATTTATTTTTCAATGGCGCGGTACTTGCGAATGAGCATTGATTGGGTGGTCACCGAACTGATACACATTTGTGTTGTAGCATCCAGTGGGCGGCCATCGCTACAACTAACAGGGATAACAAATCCATGCTTTGTTCAGGATTCGAACCCGGTCCTACAGTGAGGGAGTCAGGGACGCACCACAATGTACCGGCGGCCTTTACTAATAATATGTACAAGGGTTTTTACCAGTGGCGAAGCGTCCATGGAAGCGATGGAAGCAGCGCTTACCCTATTTAAAAACTTTAAAAAGTAATCGAGTAACGTGTCGTTTCGTCGAAACACTGAATTGATTCTTCCTCTGCTTTTAGAAGCGCTTCTCTTTGGCGCTTCCATAGTTTTCTGAACCACGCATCGACCCTGGGACCCTGGTTTTTAGAATGAGAATTTTTCACAAAACTGTTTATAATGATACAAAGAACACTGTTAAAGATTCTATATTTATAAACTTTAATTGAGAAAAACTCATGCAAGGGGGCGCATTTACCGATAAGATGGATATTTTCGTTGTCAGCTCAGTAAAACCTTTAAGATATATAATATATATAAATACCTTTTGAATAGTTGGCGACCCTCCCTTGTGAGAAAAACAATATACGAAAATTCATTTACACCGAAAAACTAGTCATTTTCTGAATTCCCAAACTAAAAATATAGATTTCCGTGTTATGTGTAAAAGGTAAACAGATAACCTAAATAAACGAAATGATCGAGAATTTCTAGTCTACGCTTTTCTAGATCGTGAAACAATATTATGAATCCTTTGTATTGCGAGACTTGATTTTCTAGAATTAAGTCATCAACCAAGATTATAATTATTAAAACTCGCCCGTTGCGTTCACATTTATTTGAAAAGATTTTTAAATAAGTTTGACCATTATAATATAGGGAAACGCTCTAGAATTTCCCTAGAGTTCTAAGCACTCGCTACCAGAGAGAACTAGACTTTATTATGAGTGACATAGAGCTACATTTACTAGAGCTTCAGTTTAGTTTCTAGATGTCAGTCAAAGAATTTTTTCTCAGTGTAAATTGCATTTTTATCTAACTTATAATAAACAAATAAATATAAAACAGATGTAATATACCTTATTAAAACATGGATGAAATATTTTCAAAATAATAAACAAATAAATATAAAACAGATATACCTTATTAAAACATGAATGAAATATTTTCAAAATAATAAAGAAAACAAAAAAAAAAAAAAAAAAAAAAAAAAAAAATTAGAAATTCTAACTTCTAAACTTTCATTAAATTATTTATTTTAATTTATAATTGTTGCCAAGAAAATTAAACTTTAAATTTTACATCTACTTTTTAAGATAGCACGCGATCGTGTTTTATATAAAAATCAAATCATTAAATTCATATTTTTATTTCATATTATTGCACGCGCACTATTTATTTCCTAATTCAAAATTATTAAAAAAAAAAACGTTTTCGATATCTCTTGTAACGATACTGATTATTATTAATTTTCTTTTCTTTTTCTTTCAATAATAATAATAATAATAAAAAGATTTTGATGAAATTCTGGCAAAAGCAGAATTTAGTTTAGGACAGAGGCCTATTAGTTTTTTTTTCTTCCCAATTATAACATCGCTTTCAAATTATTCAATTATATTTTCGATAAACGAATTTCGTTAAACGAATAGATTTCGATAACGAAAAATGATTTCGACAAATGTCCAACTAACGGCATTTTATTTAAACGGCAACGCAAAAATCCCTGTCTGAGACTAATAGGCCCTCAGTCCCAATAAATATAAAACAGATATAATATACCTTATTAAAATATGGATGAAATATTTTCAAAATAATAAACAAATATAAAACAGATATTATATACCTTATTCAAACATGGATAAAATATTTTCAAAAATATTGGAGGTGCTGAAATTGCTGTATAGAACAAAATCTTGAAAAAATCCCCTTGAAAAATAGTATAAAACAATCTTATTAAAACACAATAATATAAAATAATATAAACAAATGAAAGCATGAAAAAACGGAATTGTTTTTCAATATAAAGAAAACTGTGGGTCTCAATGAATGTAAAATATAAATTTTAAAAATCAACACTAAAAAATTATCTGAAAAGTTTAATAGTGAAATAATATTATGATACTTAACAGAGCGACAGTAATTCAAAATATTATATTTGATGAAAATATATTGAATATGAAATATTTAATAAAGTAATAACACTAAATAATTATTTAAATCCCGTTTTTGTACTGACAGACAGATAAACAGAATTTTAGAGTATTATTTAATTAAAAAAAAATAATAATCCTGATATTTTAATCATAAAGAGTGTTTAGAAATTGTTAAATTATATTTTTAATTTTTTGTTAATAAATTTTTAATTAAATTTTTAATTAAATTTTTAATTAATAATTAACACTCTGCACTGTTAAATATTTCAACAGAAAACTCTGTGTAATCTACTATCTTAAGTCTTACGTAAAATTACAGAGAAAAATAAACGGAGATGTTAAAAAACTTATTTTATAAATTCATTTTAATAACTAATATTAATTTACCTAATTATTATTGAGAATATATTTAGGACCTAGAACGGTTTTTCTAAAGTAGAAGCAGTCATTTTTAATTTTAATAAAAAAATTAAATAATAAAATTACTTAAAAATACAGAATAAAGATTGAGAATCTCGATTATTCGCTTTTAACTAAGATTTTCCGTAAATTTACGGAGACTCTGGATAAATATTTACATTAAATTTACAGAAATTTTTAACAGTGTGTTATTTATGTTAATTATTTTTGAATTATGTTGATAAGAAAAACACAGAGAGACAAACAGCGCAACCTCTATGAAGTTGATTTTGAGATTCAGGGAACTTCAAAACGTGTATATATACAAAAATCTCAATTATATACAGGTGTTGGACCAAATAATATGAACACTTTCGCTTTTTTACGTCTTTTCGAATATCTTGAAACGTACTTAGTGTGATGTTTTTCAAAACATATTTTTCAGCGAAGACTTTACCACGAAAGTCGATTTTGGTCCTTAGGGGTCGATCAACAAATCCAATAAAATAAAAACTATTTGTGATAATCCTGTGTATGGGAAAAGCTTCGATTGATCAGTAAATTTTAGATATGGTTTTAAATGTGATATTTTATACGTGTTTAGAGTTTCGTGAGATATCTCGAATATTTAAAGAGTTATTAATATTTTTATTAAAAAATGCAAAAAATGTTTCGCAAATCTTTACTTTTATAACTCTAAAGGTCTTTTTTTTTTTTTTTCGAAATTTCATGAAACTTTCAGAAAACATGACAACATATGCCTAAATCATTATACTATAGTTTAAAACAAATATATTTAATATTCAAAGAGAGATGGACAGTTGTAGTAAATAATTCATTACTGCGCATGCGCAGACTATAGCAAAACAATTTCGACATAACTTAATACTCAACTGTATACAGCACCTTATAAAAAAAATCCAGTTGAATATAACAAAAATTCATAGAGATATCAGTGATTCAATGAACTGTTTTTCAGTTGTTTTCTAAAAAGGTCCTTACGATAAGGGGTTATTCACATTACAACTGTCCGTATTTCTTTGAATATTAAATATATTTGTTTCAAACTATAGTATAATGATTTAGGCATATGTTGTCATGTTTTCCGAAAGTTTCCTGAAATTTGGAGAAAAAACTTTGGAAATAAAGTAAAAGCTTGCGAAAACTTTTTGCATTTTTTTAATAAAGTATTAATAATTCCTTAAATATTCAAGATATCCTCACAAATCTCTACACATGTATAAAATATAGTATTTATAACCATATTTAAAATTTGCAGATCAATCGAAGCTTTTCCATATACAGGATTATCACAAATACTTTTTATTTTATTGGATTTGTTGTTCGTCCCCTAAAAGCCTTGGTGACAAAATCTTTGCTGAAAAGTATGAGGAAAGGCATATTTTCCTTATTCCCAAAATTCAACAACACATTAAGAATTTTTCAAGATATTCGTCAAAACGTAACAAAGCAAACAACATTTTTTGTTCACATTATTTTGTCCAACACCTGTATGTATGTGTGTGTGTATATATAGATAGATAGATAGTTTTTTTTTTTTTTTTTTTTTTTAATTAAATATTGATTTATAACTAACGAAAATTTTAAAAGATTCATTGTAGGTATGTATGTTGGTAAAATATTTAATGCAGGTACCTGAATATTTCTGCAGCTTTTTAAACACTTTAAAACAGTTTTAGAAAATATTTTATTTGACAAATATTTCTGAGTGAAAAATGCATATCTGAATTTGTGTGGTAGTGTAAACGAAGAACAATTACTTTTCATACCTTCTAGGTGAAATAATAAGTTTTTGTGCATATAATGGATGTTTGCCAATTTCCTTTTATTTATTGCAGTCTAAATATATTAAACTGTACCTACCAGAAATTTTGCCCATGAACGTAATGTGTTTACATAATTTTGTATGTCCTTGTTCACGAATCATTCATCCAACTTTAATAAAAATTTTCAAGTAAAATTCCTCTATTAAACCTACAGTACCGAATTTGAACTTCCTACTGATATATTTCTGAGATTTGAATTCGGTGAATTTCAAAACGTATAAATATAGCAAAATCTCAACTTCAAAAATTTTATACAAAAGCAATGCTTTCTCTACCATTGTATAGGTAATAAATTGAATAATATATGTATATATATAGAATGTTAAAAATAAATAAATAATAAAATAAAATAAATAACGAATTAATTTTATGCCTTCTTTGCGTACAATAATTTGTAATTAGTAGACGTATTAATAATTAATTTTTTAATACCTGAAAGAAAAGGTTAATTAATTGTAAACATTTCTTATTATGCTAACTTTATTATCTTGTCTTAATTAATAAATGAAGACTTGTATATTACAGTGTTTAAAGAGAGAGAGAGAAACGCTCAAAAAAATAGGCGAATATAATATTTCGCTATCAGAAATATATTTTTTTATATTTCAATTTTTTTGTGGAGGTTGCTAGAGAGAATCCCTAGATAATGGAAATATCGAGATTAGAAGGTAAACCTTTTTGGTTAACTAATTTTAGTAAACAGAATATAACTACCTACGCTGAGATAAAGAAACGAAATGAAACTATCAATATCTCAAAACTAGTAAACTGAAAGCATATAGCAAATTCGATGATTTTATTTTATTTTATTTATTTATCTATGTATATCAAAGTAATCGTTCTTCAGTTACTAAAAAATCTTTATAATTTTTATTTGATTACTTAAAATTGAACAATATTTATTAATGTAACTTAACGTTTAAACCTTTAACGATTATTTTGCAGTGAAACCAAACATTTCACATAATTTAACAATTTTTATTCAGCAGATTTTTGATTATTTCTCCCTTGTTTTAATCGGGTTTTTAACTTTTGTTCCTTTTCTGTTCTGTAGGTAGCAGCACTATTACAAAATATAACAAATAATGCTTCAAATGAAGCTAAATGCATAAGTCAGTTGACGTTTCTTTGTGTGCGCGGGTGCGAATTGCTAGTTTGATGATGCACTCATGTCTAGTTTTTTCATTTAATAAAGAGATGGACTATTATTTTCATTTGAAACAACTTTTACTAGTTTTTGTAGTCAATAATATTTACTAACAAAGTGTTTTTATTTATTAAATTAAATATTATTTGAATTTAATAAGGTTAACTTATAGATGTTTCAAACCTCATGGTCAATTATATGCTGGATGCTTTCATGTAGGAACTTCTAGCAATTTTTACGTTTACGCTCCATTAGGAAAAACTAAAATTATTGTTTACACAAAAGTTCAATAAATCCGTTAACATGTTTTATCAACCTTTTGGGTTGAGTTTGGAATCCATTTATTCAAATACTTCATTCGCAATATCATAAGGCTCATAGATTATTATTATTATTATTATTTTTTTTTTATCTCATCTCACACTTTATTTACTTTTCTTTATTTAATTATATATATATATATATATTATGTAAACAAATAATTTTATTTATTCTTCAACATGAGCAGTGGCTGGTAGACATACTAGTTCTAATATAATTTTTTGTAATATTTTAATGTAATGCTTTATTTTATAATTTAATTTTGCGTAACTGTGGTGAAAAATAAATGTAATATATGTGAAAACCCATACAAAATTACCAAAATATGAACAGATATAAACAGATAAAAATCTATGAAATTAATGAGCAGATTGAAAAAGATTAAAATTAGATGTATATATATATACATATAATAAAAACACGTTTAGTACTGAAAATTACTGCTAAGTACAAAATGTAGATAAGCGAAGAAAAGGTATGCTGTCGAACCCAATGATTGTTCAATTTAATGATATTCGATTAACTATACGATTAGTTAGTTTAGAGAAACATTATATACTAGCCTTTCCCTCGCAGAACATCATCGTGATGGTACCTTCATATCTAATACGATTTTCAGAAAAATCTTATAAATAAAATTACTTGAAAGTTTCAGTTTTTCTTTCTCCTATTTATTTATATTTATTTTGTTTATTTATTTATTTATTTATTAATGAGAGAATTAAATCTTTGATATTTTCATTATAATTTTAATTTTAGAAAATAGTTTTTTCCGCTGCTAAGTTAATCAAATATTTTATAAAATTGGGTATATTTAAATTACCATAATTTTGGCTTTCAAAAGTTTGTATCTTAATAAGATGATTTTGGTTTAGATGAGAACAGATGGCAACATCACCGTTCTACCGAAGAGCTAACCGGGACTAACTTCCTCATGTACTTGTAATATAAGATTTTGAGCATATATTTCAACAACAACAACAACAAAAAAAAAAAAAAAAAAAAAAAAGAGTTAATATTTCAATTTCTCTAAGAAAACATGCATTTCAAGTGCATTAGATTAAATTTTTGTAGTATTTCTTTTCGTAACATCTTTGATTATTCTAATCTGGGTTGACCAATAGATAACAGCTTACGTCACTATCGTATAGTAACGTATCGTATATAAATTTAATCGTAACTGCTCCACGTTAGAGAAATATTATACAGATTCTTTAAAAAGGTTGGTATTAAGCAGATCAGAATCTCCAATTTAGACTGAATTTTAAACTATAATTCATTCATATTGCACTACTACACAACTCTGAAAGTTTTGATTACTCGCAATCTGAAAATGAAATCAAGGACGAAGGGAATACAAAACGAAACAAAATTAATGCTGTATTTAAAAAATGTTTCAAGAAATAATAAATTAAAATCACATTTCTAACACAATTTTTATCTGTTATGAAGTAATCTGAATAAATATGTTTATATTCAGCAGATTTTTATTTTTATTTTATTTATTTTATTTTTATTTTATTTTATTTTATTTTTTTATTTTATTTTATTTTATTATTATTTTTTTTTTTTTTTTGGGGGGGGGGGGCACTTCGCAATTTTATATGTAACGTCAATTACACACGGACATCAGTAATATTTTTTTACTTTTACTTTTTTTTTTTATCGATTTACACTTGTTTTGATGTCCTATTATATGATACAGCTATATTTTCAGAAAATATTTGTTCACCGGCACGTGGTGTTTTTCCATGACAAAAATTTCAGCAGCTTTATTATACGCTCAAGAACTATTGCATAGTATATCATAGACCATTATATACTTAATTAAACCTTGTAATAATTTGAAGTTCACATTACCTATTTCACCCAGTAGGTGGTACTACTATGTAGCTCATTTGTGATAACTATAATTCCTCTTCAATACCACAGAATCCCACTAAACATGATGTATAAGATGCTTATAAACACTATAATCACAAAATTTTAATTGTATATAGTCTGATGGGTAACGCTTTTGGAAACCTCATTTGTATGATGTATTTGATTACACAAATTTTATGGCATGTATCAATAAAATACTAATTTATATGGGAAATAGTTTTTACCCAAATCTATACTGATTCAACGTAGATTCATAACGCACAGCAGATGGTGATTTTATGCACTACTATTTACGATTGAAATGTTAGCTATATTTCAGTTTTTATAATGCCGAATTGCATGAAATTTTATAGGTTGGAAAATTATTAAATATCAGGCTGATTCAAACTTTTCTTTTGGATCATTTAACAGATGGGAAATTGCGATTTTTCTTATGTTAAAAGAAAAAATAAATAAATAAATAAATAAAAGTAGTTATAAATACAAATATTGTACCTCAACCGTACGCAAAAAAACACGTATATCGTAATTTTCGTTTTTAAAAATGGGTTTAACCACAAATACATCTTTGTATCGTATTAGTTACAGTTGCTAATCATTACCACTCATTAAATATATATGTAATTGAATTATCCAATATCTAGAAAATGCTTAATTAATTACACGCATTCTACTTAATATGCTTGCCTTGTTTTAATTAATATTGAATGGGGAATATTCATTTCTTGTTTTGATAAGGGTATAGGGAAGAAAGATTTTATCGATAATATATGTTAATTTTTTTTTTAAAAAAAAAACCTTTTTTATTTTTTTAACAGTGTGTCATACATTGATATAAATGTCACGAAAAAAATAATAAGAAAATTCATTGCACTGTTAAAAGATTAGTCGATTAAATTTATTTTCACAATAAGAAAAGAAAGAAGATAATTACATACGTAAGATTACGTACAGTTCAAAGAATGTATGAAACACCCATCATAACGATGTCCCTATATACTTTCTATATTTCGAGGAAACATATATATATAAAAAAAAAAGTGCTTTATTATTACAATCTTCTTGAACCTTAATCTTTCACCCTTAAGGGGACTTGGCACCTTTGATTTGGCACCAATGAAGGTTTCATACAGAAGCTTATATTTCCATTTAATATTTGTAAATTGAACTATATTAGGTTTATTCAATAAAAAATATATATTTAGGCAACAATTCTTATTGTATTTTAAATAGTTTTACAGATTTGAAATCTTTTAATTACATTTTCTCAGTTTACATTTTTTCGTAAATTCGTTGGTTTTCAAAATGCTAAAAATTCTATAGATATTTAAGAAAAGACTTACACGTGTGTGTGTGTTTAATATAATTTGCTTAAAAAAATTGGAAAAGGATTATGAAATTTATAATTAGTTTTTAGGGGGGTAAAATTAAAAATCTACGTTTAAAAAAAAAAAAAAAAAAAAAAAATTGTTATACTCGTATTTTTATTTTGAATATTTTTTCTTTTAAAGATATTGCAAAATCCATCTCTAATTCTTTTAAGTAAGTTCTATTAGACAACCTAATATATATATATATATAATATACATATAATAACAGGAGACTTGGCGTTGGAATATTAAAATCCGAATAAACTACTACGTCAGAAAAGCCAAAAGAAAAATATTTACGATGCATACAGCTGTTTCGGTAGCCTTAAGCGTACCGTCTTCAGCGCAAAAAGAATTGCACTGCAATCTTTTTGCACTGAAGACGGTACGCTTAAGGCTACCGAAACAGCTGTATGCATCGTAAATATTTTTCTTTTGGCGTTTCTGACGTAGTAGTTTATTCGGGTTTTAATAATATACATATATTAAATCATTTCTTAAATATCTGTAGAAGTTTTTGTATTTTGAAGATCATGAAATAATGCATACTGAGAAAATACAATATAAAGATTTCAAATCTGTAAATCAAAAGCGATGAGAATTGTTGCCTAAATATATATTTTATTAGAAAAACGTAATATAGTTAAATTTATAAATAATTAATGGCAATATAAGCTTTCATATGTAACCTTCAGTGGTACCAAATCAAAAGTCGCAAAGTAAATTTCCCATACCTACCAAACATTCTGAATTTTGGATACAAGTGCTTTTTTTTTTTTTTTTTTTACAGAAAATTTTAAGATTTTGTAGCAGTTTATATGATTAAATGAGATGAAAATTTGTATAAAATATTACGGGTATCCAAATATCGGAACGGTTGGCAGCTAGGAACATGGGGTTTTGTCTGAGACAATGGAAGTAGCGTCCACTTAAGGCGATAAAATAGATACTGAAATAAATTAATAGACAATATTTTGTGTTTCTTATTTATTTATTTATTTAATCAAAATTTTTGTGAAACTGAAATATATTAATTGCTCATTGGACTTTTGAACCATTCTTTATAACATAACAGACATTTAAAAAAAAAAAAAAAATTAAATGGGGTAAATGTTTTGTTTTACACATTTTTTACACAAAACTTACGGAGTCACCAACTTTAAAAAATCTATTCACATTTTTAGTTCAAAAAAATAATTCTGTCATAAAAATGCCTTCGAAGTTGATAATTCACCTTGCTTTAGGCGATTTCCAGAAAAACTAATAAAAAGTAAAGCATATTTATGCAGTGAATTTTAAAGCATGAATATCTGGTTAAACAAAAGTTTTCGTTACAACCTTGAAGACAGTTGCTGAGTCCATATGTCATCATTTGCACTCTTTGCTGAAAGGAACAAGTAACTATTGCAGTTACAGCAGAAATAAAAAAATTTATTTTTAACTGTTGGAATTCTAGAATTCTTTTTTTTTAGACATTCTACGAGGTATGCGAAATGTAGATTTTTGTGGTGCGAAAATTTGACGTTAGCAGTGTAAAACAAATTAGGGGCATAGCGCTTCTTCTACCAGAAAGACTAGCCTGTTTTTTTTTTTTTTTTTTTTTTTTTTTTTAACCTAAAATTAGTTTTGTTATCTAAGTAGTAAGTAAATATATAGGATAGATAGAAAAAAGGTAATGCATAGATAAAAAAAATAAAGGATAGAAAATATAGTATAAGGATAGTATAAAGGATAGTGCAAGATAAATAAAGGATAGATTAAAAAAAATCCTGTCATAGTAAATTAAATTATGTAATTCTGCAGAAAACATAATTTAACATGTTCACGCCGGCGCATTTTGTTCACATAGTCTTCTCAGAAGTATCCGAGCACTAGCCAATAATTCCGATATCAAAAGAGTACACTTAAAACTGTTTTGTTCAATAAATCCTTGTCGAATTATGTTCTTAGACTGACTAAGAACACGACTCGACAAGGATTTATTTAACAAAGCAGTATTAAGTGTACTTTTTTTGGACAGGGATTTATGCTAGTGCTCGGATACTTTTGCTGCCGACTGTAGCTGTGACCCACCGGTGGGTCACGCCGGCGTGAACGTGTTAATTTACTATGGCAGGATTTTTTTTTTTTTTTTAATATATATATCCTTCCATTTAAAGGCATATAATAACTGTGTTTCATTCCGTAGCATCTGTTACTGTATTAATTTCTTAAAATTTCTTTGGTATAGTTTTTCCATAGGAATCCCTTGGCAGCTTTTAAATTTTTGTCATTTTTTGAAGGTAAATTAACACGTTGAGTGCCATGTCAGTCATCGGTGGCTGACACTGAACTTTCCGTTTAGGCTGCGTCAACCACCGATGGCTGACAGTGTGTAAAATATGATATAAAACTAAAACAATTACATTGTTTTAAGTAATTACTGAATATTTAAAATTTACTTAATTTTTATTTAATACAGAATTATATCTTTAAGGAATTTACATGGATTTTACATGGATAACACGGTAAACATAACGTGCTTCTAAGCAGCGCGCGTGGCCTGGCGGGGGGTTTCCTTAAGAATTTGCGTGGCGCTCAACGCGTTGAAATAGCTATCGTAATAGAGCTAGCGTAAGTAAAGATTTTAGCGAGAAACATCCGAGCTACTTCGCTGCTAAATTTCAAATTTCGCCAAGGGGTTCTATACTGAAGCTGTTCCATTTCTTTACCACGGTTTTTCTCAGTTTTATTTTAATTGTTTAAGGGGGGGGGATGAGTATGAACATTTATTTTTTTCCCGAGGAAAACATAAATATATTTTTTAAAAAGAAATATATTTACTTATTTATCTTTGACATCAATTTTGTCTTTTTCTTTTTAATAATTTTAAAGCTAAAATGGGATTTTTCTTTATTAACTTGTGAGCCAATTATTTGATTGAACTAAAAAAAAGTACGGCGTTATACAGATTTTGTCGTGATTAATAAGTGTACCAGTTTTTGATAAAAAATCTAATAATCCGGAAAAATACAATGACAAACTTTCAGCTTTATATATTTTAAATAAATAAATAAATAAAAGAATGTTTGCATGTCCATTAGCATCTTTGAAAAGGGCAAAATTGTAATGTTGTTTTCACTGCATATTTTTTCAATAATACTTATTGTAACTTGAGATTAAAAATTTAACAGTGCATATAATTATAATCCTTATGACTATTATTTAAGACTTTTAAACTTGAAAAACAAGCCAAAATTATAAAACTTTTAATTATAAATGTATTGTAGGAGGAAAAAACAGTTCAGTGACCGGATATATTCGTCAGCGGTGCTCAGATGGTTAAAGTAATAGATAAAAGTTGGTAACGACGCAAACATAGTCTATTAAAAGAAATAGTACGACCTGCCGTACTAAATAGGAGAAAGTAAATATTTTAAGCTAGGGAAAACAGAAAATAATGTGTATATACAGGGTTGGCTGAAAGTAATCTTTTATTTTTATTATTTCTTTCTTCCTAAAATATTGCAAGTCTTTTGCACATATGTAGTTTGTAATGTACCATTATCTTTCTAAAAATTACAATTCAATGTGTGGCCTAGTATTTCCTGGCCACTGTGTTAAACGATCAGGTACGTTTGCGGAACACAGTTTCTAACCTCACTGATCTTATACTCGATTCTCCAAAAGTTTGTGGTTGCAGCAAACGTATCTGTTTGTTTAAGACAATGTCTAGGAAATACTGGAGCTCACATTAAGTTGTAACTTTTGGAAGTTAATCGCATATTAAAAACTACATGTGTTCAAAAAATTGAGTTTTATACTTACAATATTTTAAAAGGGAAGAAATAAAATTTTAAAAATAGGGTGTTACTTTCTGGTCGCCAAATTCGTCACCAAATCGCCAAGTTTGTGCTCAAGGACGACCTTGTTGGAAGTGAATGAACTACTCTTTTATTTTCACTTTGACTGTACAACTACTTTTACTGCAACAGGACAGTCGATGTAGGGGAAATAATTAATCCTTTGTAACAATATATATTTATAAATAGTAATAATAATGAAGATTTGAAAATATTGTTAAACTTAAGTAAAATTTCAGAAGTTCCATATTCGGATCTATTTATGAAATGAATTTATTTAATTGGCCATTTAAGAGGAATAATAAAATAATTTAATAAAAGTACACTCGGACCGAAAACAATATTTATCATTTTGCTTTGTTCTTAAATGTCTATTTCTTCTGTCAAATTGAATTATTGATTTATTTTAATGAATACAGTTAAAGCACCCTAAAAGATCCATCCACTGTACCATAGAAAATTGGATCTTTAAAAAGGTGGCATTTAAAATAGAGATTGTTCAGAAAATTTTTGAAACAACAAATTCTATAATTTAAATGTTTCCAATTATTCAAAAGCTTTATAATGCTCATTAGTAATATTATTTTCTTTAATTTCAAAATGTTTTTTAGCATTTTTATTTCCCAAATACTTTTTTTCATATACCGGTAAAAACTGTTCAGTTCAGCTTCATTTGGTCTCTGTTTGTCTTTTAATTTTTACTTTCTTCTATATGCATAATAAGAAAGTATTGTATTTATGAAAATTCACTAACTCCGGTTTTCAATGAATTTATTTGTCCTAGACACGGTTTGATTATTTTTAGAAATTGTAGTCTGTCTGTGTCTGATATGTGCGTGTATGTATCAAAAATTTTGTGAACGCTATATCTCACAAACCAATGAACGAAATTTAACCAAGTTTGATGTTTAGTTGGACCTTGACTTAAATTGGTTTTGATTACATTTGGGGATCAATGTTTCAACAAGTGACTCTGACAGATCCTAACTACACTATTTTAGAAAAAAAATAATGTAAAAAGAGTAGATGAAAGCAATTTTAGGAAGGTTACATAAAAAACAGAAACTGAAAATTTTTATTTTCTGGCGAGAGATAAAATACTAACATATATAGCTCGTCCTTAGTTTTATTATTACTTGTAGAAAATTCGCTGCTTCACTGACCAGATAATAACCTGCTTATTTTAAATACGAAAGAAAATGATTTCTTCATTTTAACATCTGCAGTAAATTTTAGTAAAGCACCTTTGCTACAAAAATTGTATTGAGTTGTTGTTCCAAAAGTAATTACTTTCTTTCTTTCCTTTGAAAATGAAAATAGATTTTCTTATAGTTTGTAAATAATAATTTATTGAATTACGTATTCTTCACTTTGATCAATCTGTTAGCGATCTCACTAATTGTTCCTTGGCGGTTTATTTTTGTATAAATTCTTTCAAAGAGGCTTAGTAAGTTGATAAAGTGCTAATTTTGTGCATTTCTAGTCGTTTTAGCGTTGAAATAGCCTTATTTTCCCTTAAAAACGCATTAAAAAGCCCCAGTAATGCAGGTAATGGATTTGGCGCCAAATTTGGCGACTTTTTCCCACCTTGGCGATTTTTTTTTGGCGACCTTGGCGAGAAAATCCTTATATGGGATATACCAAATATGGAAGCTGTAAGTTGATTGGTTGACCACTTTCTAGAGTTTTCATAAATCAATATTTTATTTTGCCTTCACCAGTATCAACTGGCTTTCTTCAACATCAAAATTACCAGAATAAAATTTTGTAAACCAGTTTTAACACTGGCGTTCTATCAATAAATCTCTTCTCCATACACACTGAATACTTCTTTTCCTTGCTTGAACAGTATTTTCGCCTTTTTGATAGTAAAAAACAAAATGTGCCGAAAATGTTGCTTCCGTCTTTATTTGATAGGGCACCAAGCAAAAACTATTGTGCAGAATCAAACTTTTTCACAAGCAAGACTTACTATATCAGCTGTCACGATATAAAATGATAATGCAGCTTAATTGTGAAGATGGTGTGAAAAAAATACAATTAGGTCCTCTGTTGGGAAAAACTACTTCTTAAAACCCGAATAAACTACTACGTCAGAAACGCCAAAGGAAATATTTGAGATGCATACAGCCGTTTCGGTAGCTTTAAGCGTACCGTCTTCAGTGCAAAGACGTAGTAGTTTATTCGGGTTTTAATATTCCAACGCCAAGTCTCCTGATATTATTAAAACTACTTCTTGCTTAATCAAATCCAATTTTTGTATTTGAAGATTACTCTTTTAACTTTGCGCCTTTTGTCTTAGTGAGTCACTAAGGTAAAAGGCGACAGGTTCTAAGAGTGAAATTCTGAAAACTCGTTATAACATATCGTTATAACATGAAACGACAAAAATCCCATAGGATTATATAGGAAAGGAGAAAAAAAAATGAATTTGATTAATGTGCAGAATTCTGGCTTCTTCAGCAATAACTTTTAGTAAAACTTCCTTGTTCTTTCCTTAAACAAGTATTGACTTCGAAATTTTTCATTTTATAAAATTTCACAACTTCTGCAATCTTCCTGAAATGCATTCAGATAAGAAGTGACTTCTACTTGTTACAAAAGGTACAGTTACCTCACTATAATTATCTTATTTCTTCTGTAACAAATCATATTGATTAATTCCAAATGTCACACACATATCTAAAAATGACGTATCCAATTTCAAGTTTCCATTTTTTTTAAAAATTCGATGCACACACGCAGTCTATCACATTTCTGACATATTTCTATAACAGAAATCTTAGATAAAAAGAATGTCTTAAATATGCTTGTACTGAAAAAAGAAAAGTAATATAAAAAAGGAAAGATGAATATTTAGCAAACTGGTCTAGGATATAAAAAAATTTTTGTTCATTGTTCTGAGAATTAGACAGCCTAACTGGTTTTCTGGGCGATGCTATTTTAGAACACATTTCTTGTTTTTCCTTTCTTTTCAAGAAGCGGGGGATATAACTGGAGTTACGGAGAAGACCTTGAAAGTTCGAAAATATAAAATGCAGTAATTTCAAGCTTTAAAGCTGTTCGGGTTCCCAGCGGCGACTAAAAATCAACTATTTGCTACTAAAACCACCTCCAGGCTACTATGGCAACTATTTTTGCGTAAAAGTGGCTTAAAAGCTACTGTTTTCAGGAAAATGGAGACTATTTGGAACAAAACATTGTTTCCTGCTATTTTTTCTGTGCCTTCACTGCATTTTTACTTCCATTACCCGACTATCGTAGATAATAAAAGTATTTATTGTATTCATTAAAAAATTTTCGAGTTTTAATCTGATTTACATCTTTTAAGGTCTCCTTGTGTCCAAAAAAAGTGGTTTTCGGCAATTGGTGTGTGTGTGTGTGTGTGGAGGGGGGGGAGGAGAGTGAGAAAGACCTTCTGACTACTATATATCCAAAACTAATAAATATAGAGCGATGAAACTTCAGAATTGAGGCAGCAGGTATGGTGTATACAGATGATTTTTCCAAATTTTGTTAAAAATTGGAAAACCAGAAATATGACACTGGAAACCGAAAGTGGGACCATACGACTGCATATAAACACCCTCTTAGGTGTCCTTTCATATGTATTAGTTGGTTAGTTCAGAAAAATTAATAGGCTTTCTGTATAAGTAGGTCAATTTGAGGTACTTGCAAAACGGCTGTACGAATATTTTCAAACTCGCCATATTACTTCCCTTTCAGATATCCTTTCGTATGTAATAGTTGTTTTCCGGTCAACCATTGAATTTGTAGCGTTTTGGTGGAAGTATCTCAAAAATGGCTCTGATCATTTTCTTGAAAATTGCTATATAAATCCCTTTTAAATATCTTTTTGCATCAAATTATTCTTAATTTTCAGGAAAATTAACAAACATCCTGATTAAGTAAGTCAGTTTTAGATCTCTAAAATTGGTGCCTCAAAAAAAAAAAAACTCTACCGTTTTTTTTTTTTTTTTTTTTTACTTTCCGAACACTATAGAGAGTATTGTAATCATGTCAAAAATCCGAATTACAGATTTTGATGTTTCTATACGTATCGAGGTGCCCTGAGTCCGTTTCCACTATTTTTACGATGGTGTATGTATGTGTGTGTGTGTGTATGTCTGTGAGTGAATACGCTAGCGTCTAAACGCTTTGTTCGAATAAGCTGAAAGTTGGTACATATATCGTAAGTCACCATAGTACGAACCCTATAGATTTTGGTGAATCTAGCACTTATAGTTTTTTTTACAAGGACACCAGAAAAAATTCTTTATCATTATAACCTATGGGGCCAAATTTTTAAAAGTGCGATAGCGTCTAAGTGCTTTATTAATCTGAGCAAAAAATTTGTACACATGTTATAGGTCACAGTTGCACGAAATGTATAGATTTTGGTGAATTTAGCACTTACAGTTTTTTTACAGGGACACAAAGAACAATTCTTTATCATTATGGCCTATGGGACCAAATTTTTAAAAGTGCGATAGCATCTAAACGCCTTATTCAATTGAGCTGAAAATTTATATGAATATTATGAATCACTGTTGCACTAACTATAAGCATTTTGGTGAATCTAGCATTTATAGGTTTTTACAGGGATACAACGAAAAATTCTTTATCATTATGATCTACGGGCTCAAAATTCGGTAGCGTTAAATAAAACATCGTGTGATATATGGATAAAAATACTCAAACACTCTCTTATGGTTTTCTCTCTTTTGTTTGTTTAACAACTCCTCTTTCTTTACTTATCTACAAAACTGTTAATTACTCAATGTTCGGAAAATCGAGTGGAGTCACTCCAGATTTTTTTTTTTTTTTAATCTATGAAACTCTATTTTATATGCCTTTACACATGTATCAGTTTTCTTTTACAAGAAAGGTATCCAATTTCTTAGATCAATTTTATATAGTCTGACCACATTATCGCCAAAAACTGCTTAAATATTATATTGGATTTTTTAAATCAAAGACTACTATTTGGTTCAGAGTGGCTACTATTTTGGATACTATTTCAGACTCAGTGGCTACTATTTTGGCCCCTATTTCATACATTAAAGGCAATTAAAGCAACTATTTTTGAGTGTCTTTCATGCTGGGAATTCTGCTGTTGAATATTTTCAATAAGTCGTTGAAATAAGAGGATCTTTTTGTACCTCATAAAATTAACATTCAAACTGAGTATACAGTTAATACCACCTGCATGCAAATTTATTATAACTGGCCAGCCGTTCATTTTTCTTAGATATAAATACTAATTTTGGTTAACATAAACCCTGATAGTAGTATTTTAAGATTTTTAGAATATTTTTTAATCCTTTGAATGTAATGTCAGACTTTTCAAAAGTTTTTACCAAAAAGGATTAAAACTTTTTCAACAAGGTGTTGGTGTCTGGGAATAAGGCCGATTGACTGCTCTAGGGTCCTAGGCCTGAGGAGGAGTGCCTTCCGTGGAGGTCTTTTTAACAAGGTGCATTAAAAGCAGGGTTCTCACAACAGGAAATTTAAATATCAATAGTTGAATCATTTTTGCACTGAAGGCGGTACGCTTAAGGCTACCGAAACAGCTGTATGCATCTCAAATATTTTTCTTTGGTATTTCTGACGTAGTAGATTATCCGGAATTTTAATATTCCAACGCCAAGTCTCCTGTTATTATTAGTTGAATCATCAGTTTGAAAAAGGGAACAAGTCCAAAACTCAGGATTTTCGCAAAAAACGAGAAAAACATAATTTAGTAAAATCAGAAAAAAATAAAAAATAAAAAAATAAAAAAAAAAAAATAATGTTGCATGTAAAATTGATTTCATTTTTTGAAGTTTTAATCATTTTTATGTATTGATGGGGTACGTAAATTCGGTTGCATTTTCTTAATTTACGTTTTGCAACTCCAAAGTTACATTGGAGAAATGAAACTCGTGAATATTTCCAAAACCTGTTTTTAACCGTTTGAGTCTCAGGGAGTATTGAAAAAACACTGCCGAAGAATCCCAAACAGCGCAAACGCGCTTTCTCTAAATGAGTACGAAAAGACCCAAGCAGTGCAATAGCGCTTTGTTTATTTTACATCAATGAATCCCAATCAGAGCAATAGCGCATCTTCCATTTGTTGGGTAACGCGATTCTCGTCCTTTTTCTCATCGCTCCGTCTCATTTATTGGAGTTTGCAAAGCGATCGGACGTATTCTTGCGTATGCGTAAGTGTTTCTCATTGCTAATAATTGTGTGTTTCAAAATGATCAGACGAACTTGCTTCAGTAAATCTGAGCGCGCAACTTCAATAATCGGTAACGCACCGTCAGTTGTCCACTATGTTCGAAATGTACTGGGTTTTCTCGCCATAAAATCTCAACAGCGCGATCGCGCTGCTTGGTCTTTTGCTTATCACGTGTGTCAGTGCAAAACGAAGTTTTTTAAAAATGAAAACTCATTTATTTTATTTTTTTGGCACTTGTTCCCCTTTTTAAAATGCTGATTCAATGTTTTATAGAAACATTAGATTTGACTTATTGTTGATATCTCTTTTTATCTGTTGGATAAAATTATTTTGTAAAAATATTGGCATCACAATTTCCCTTTGTAGGAACCATGGTTAAATGGTTTCTTCTCAACAAAATCAAACATATTTTTATGATTACAAGATTTCATGTGCAGGTTTTCCAAAGGTAAAAATTCAAAAGTAACAAACCCTTCAATTGAAGTTTGATAGAATTTGCTCATGCGGGTAAATCGAGGTTTATTGTGTCATAAGGTAAATTTCGAAAACAATTTTTTAGAATAATCCATTGAAAGACGAAATCTATCATTTTCGTATATCGGTTGGATAAACTCTTTCTTTTTTCTTTCCCGTTATCGCTAGTAGAATTCGGGCACAACAAATTCCTTACATGAAAAAAATGAGAATAATTTATTTCAATATATTGAATTGTGGATTTAATTTAAATAAACATAATTTTTAAAGATTTTTGTTAAAAATGCATTTAGATATGGTATTAATTTTCTTTCATTTTAAATTTCGGATGGAATTCGAAAAGTGTTCCATCAACTGGGTTAAAACCTTTGTCTCTCTTGTACTTTATAAATTGTTGTTGTTGCTTTCGTGTCCACGGATTTTCAGATGACACCAAAGGTCTGAACGATTGCGGCTGCCAACTTTGGAGCCTCTTGGCTATAGAGAACAGCTTTTAGATTGTCCTCAAGTGGTACCAATCCCAATTTCAAAACATGTGGAGTGAGTGCTGGGCACTCGAAAATGTGTTTCGGTGTTAATAACATCCGGGTAGTTTCTACAGAGAACGTATGTTCTGGTCTTGTCCGGAAGGATCTTCATCCCTCTAAAATGATTGGTTCTAAGTCTTGCTATAACTGATTTCTAAGTTCTAGGGCAATTGAAGTCGGTGACAAGTGGCTTCTTAAGCTGCCTTCAAACTCTGGAAACGATGCAGAGCTTCAAAAGTCATAAATTATCCATTGTCCGAAAGTGACCCTTGAAATTTTGCACATGTTTACAATGAAGGACATTACATTTTATTACTCTTTTACAAAAGAGACCCTAGTCCAGAGAGTCCAGATGCAATTATCGCACTGGGAGGTTTGTGAGCAACGCCTCCAGCAAGCGACGATTCAAATACCACATCAAAGAAATATCAATAGAGCCGCACTTCCGTTTTGCAAGTTGACAGAGTTTGAAGGCAGCTAGAGGTGTGAGGTAGATGTCTGTTTTTGGCCGCTGCGTTTGCATCTGCGAGTGTGATGGTGTTACCTGGTTGATCGTTTTCACGGGCTTCTTTGGCCAATGTGTGAGTCGACACACTCATTGCCTGCGATGTTGACGTGAGCAGGGATCCCCTGAAGATGACATGATTTTCCCCTACTATTCAGACTCTCAAGCAGTACATTTATCGCAGAAGTGATGTTAGTGGCCCCTTTTATAATTGCTTCTAAGGCCGATTTACAGTCAGAAAAGATCATTAGTCCATCAGTGAGGCCTGAGAAATTTAAGTTATTCAAGTAGTTTATAAATAAAAATCAGGTATGGATTCTTCTCTTTCTCTGTTATGGGTTGAATTCAGTTATATCATATTCATTACAAAAACACTAAATCCGATTTACTTTAAACGAAAGAACGTTTATATTAGATTTGACCGAGTACTGCTATATTAAAATATAATTGCATTCAAATATGGTATTAATTTTTTCTTTATTTAAAATTTCGTGTCGAATTCAAATTCGGCTTTAACTCCCGCTCAACAAAAATTATTTTATACGATTTAGAGTAGCATCCAAATGGAATTTCCCATACGATCGGTGCAAATGTCTAATTAGAATACAATATGTTTCTGTGAAACGAGAGACAACAAGTGACTAATCTGTTTAAATTCAACTCGTTAAAAAAACAAGTATATATTTAAATATTTCTTCTGTATTAAGGGAAGTTTAGCTTTTTTCACTGTGATTGTATCACAACATTTGAAACAAACAATAGAAAAGCCTTGCTAGTAAAAAAGTTAACAGTGTTGTTATTTCACAGTCTAGACAAATGGCGTCTTTAACTAATAGAAGGAAGTGAGTTTTTTGTCCCCCCATCTTTGTTGTTTACTAACTCAATTATGGCTTCTTGCCAAATGATAGAATAATTGTAACCTAACTACCTTTTGTTTGGAAATGTTAGATTTTGAGTTGCGAATTAATTGGATGTGTTGATTTATTCTGAATTTGGCTCAAGTGTTAGTGATATTTGCATCTTTTTTTATTCTTTTTCTTTCTTTTTTCGTAATATCTTTTTCTTTGTAGATTTTTTACAAAGTCATTTAAAAATGCTTTAGATGACTGTTTTCTTTCGTTTTAAATTAAAGTGGATTATAGTTTCTGTCTAAAAATGAAAATTAATTTTAAGAATATAGAAGCAAGTATTCATGAAGATCAATTATGTTTATTTATTTATTTATTTTATATTTTATAGGGCCTTGATTATTTAAATCATTTTTCTCTATTGAACGTCTTTTTCAATATATCTCTTTCCGAAAGCAAAATTACGTGAAGTATTCCAGCTGCATAAATTTTTGGCTAATTTGAAGTATTTAATATTTCAAGAAAATTGCTTTTCACTTTATATTTTCAATAAAATGAAAATCAATTATCTGAAAGACTAGATGTTTCAAATTAGTCAAAAAAAAAAAAATAATAAATAAATAAAAAAAAAAAGTACATGGAAACAATTTAATATGCATATTCAATTTTGTGGAACAATTCCCAGCAAAAGAATAAACTTTTTTTGTCCGGAAATATAACATATATACGTATAGTAAATTCGGCTTCTGTGTATACTATGAACTTTCTTTCTAAAATTTACAAAACCTAGTTTTTGGCACCAAATTTTGTCAGAGATGACAAGTCAAGATCTATATCTTGAACAAAATTGACTAAGATCGACTCTAAGGTGGACTTCTTATCGACATTAATATGTCCTATTCATTATCACAGATGCCAGCAAACTTTATCTACAAAAAGAATACTGTGGTGTATGGAAGCATTTTTTCTTTTTAATTAAAAATAACGTTTCACACTTTTTAAACGAGTGCACTATTAAGTATTATTTAAAGCAGTATTTCCCCATAGATAGTAATATTATTAGACCTTGCCTTGTATATAAATTTATATCAATTCAATGTATTACAATTCGTATCATTTTGAAAATTTATCACAGTGCATTTTCTAGGGATTGCGACCAATAAAGGATAAAGTATTTGGGTTATCTATAGTATAATGTAGTACGTAATTCATAAATTTTATGCGCAGTTACACTAATGAGGAAAAAAAATATATTAATTTTAAACAATGCGCAACACGATCGGATTTATTGTTTCAGCAGTCCACTTCAGAAATTGCCGTTTATGACAAATGATGCTTTTTCATTTTCTTTCTTTCTCTCTCTCTCTCTCTTCTTTTTTTTCTTTTTATGTGTGTGTGTGATGTAATCAAAAAATAAAATAAATGTAAATAAAAAAATAAATAAAAGTAGTAGTTTACTATGAATACAAATTTTTATTTATAGTATTCTGTGATGAATCGTAATCATTTTATGTAGCTTTTATAACATTTGATGCTATTACAACTACATTAAAATATACTTTAAAAATGTATAGCGCAGAGACCGCAATTGACAAGAACACTAAATACTATCATTGGGCTTTATGACACACGTGATTTTTTTAATTAGTCATAGTTAATTTGTGTTTTGCTTATAAGGAAAATTTTTTGGAAGCTACTGCATACTACGTAATATTTCAGAAATGTACTTTAAGGCCGGTTTTCAGTTATGTAATACATTGTAAAAATATAAATAAGTCTCTAAAAATGTATATCCAAGATATTATTTGAACTTGTTTTGAATTCATTGAACACTTTGTTCTGCATAGTTGTTTTATTATATTCACTGAATAAAACAATTGTAAATAAATAAATAATAATAATAATAATAAAAAGAGTTAAAGGAGGTACTCTTCCGTACAATTTGTTTTAACTCTTTTAATATTTAGCATTCAAACGTATGAAATTATGTAACGTTACGTTACTTTTGGCCGCTAAGAACACATTGAGTTGAACTGTTCAAAATTGAATTACAGATCTTAAATTAATTAACCGCCGCTTAATAAAATCACTGGTTAATAAAATCAGCCGCTTAATATGATCAAATAGCTAAGACCGGAATCAAATCAATACTAACTATTGTTGAAGCCGCCGCTTAATAAAATCAGCATCGCCGGTTAATAAACTCAAAAAACCTCCTCAGCAGTCAAAATTATGATTTATGCACACTAAAAAAATTTTTTATTTACATAGTGATTTTTTTTTTTTTTTTTTAATAAAAAAAGAAATTAAAGTACCCGTTATCGCTCATTGTCGAAAATTTTACACTTGCAGCATAGTTACAAATTAAACATGCCCCATAACTTATCTCCCTAACAATTTCAAGGAACGTATTCTTCAAAGCGCAGTAATATGTTGCAAATTTGATTTGATTTGTAAATGATATATATTTTTTTATTTTTAATTATTAAAAGACAATTTCTAGTTCTTATTTTGAAATAGCTATAAATTAAGAGATTTTAAATTAAAAAAAAAAAAAAAAAAAAAAAGCGTGATCTTTTGGTAAAGTAATGATGATTTTCTTCGAAGTAAAGCGCATAGAAATTTGGAATGTGTTTATTTTACTTATTTCGGAGGAAGAATTAATTATCTATCAAAATTAATTAATATTGTTTATTAATTCCGTTATTCGTTACCTTTTGAAATTTCTTTCCAAATTCAGGGAAGTAATGCCTTTTCCTTGAGTGCTGGAACGTTCGCCGGATATAAAAATCAGCCGCTTAATAAAATCACTTTGGCTTAGGACGAATGTGATTCTAATAAGCGGCGGGACTGTATTTATATGCTTGGTTACATTAAGCTAGTTGTATGACTCTATATGAATGTACTTTACGCGAGAAAAAGTCGTTTGAATATTTAATAGAATTTTAAATATTTAAATTACAAGTGGGAAAAACCACGCAGGCGTAGATGAACCTGATTTGAAATAATTTTATGCCTAATTTCATAAACATTCGTGTAGAATCTGTGTTGCACCTTTTACTTTGTTACCCACTCACAGATAGACTCATGAGGTCTTTATTTAATTGTATCATAGATGACAGTGTCACGTGATTATTAGGCTATATGAAAGGTAAAGTTACGACTTTGGTAGTGGTCTTTGTCACTCGGTCTTTCATAATAAGTGATATATTCGACATCTTTACAACTTCACGTCAATGAAATACTTCCCACGTGCCTTTTGCGAGAGTAAAATACGAGAAGCCTTGGCAGTTCGCCTCTTCCACGCTCGCTTTACGTCATCCTTTTCTTTCCAGCGTACATTCTTTTTGTATAGTGAACGTGTGTCGGAGTAAAATATTATTTTTATTTTTGAATTTTTAATGTTTTTTTCAACAGAGTTGGAAAGATCTTATTTTATTTAGTTGTCTGTTATCTGTCTGGTCCACCTGAATTCAAATGCTCGTTACTTTGTGACAATGAACAATATTCCTGTGCCGTCACAGTAGGTAAAATCGCCGAACACGTGGCCGATATTTTGTAAACAAATTAGATTAAAGATGCCATTTTATTGTTACGCATAACATTTTCGTAAATATTTCTCCAGTGAAACTTAATAATCAGATATCTGTTCAAACAAGAACAAAAGAGAAATGTAAACAACTGAATCCAATGATAAAGTTAAGACTATTCCATATCGTAAAATTGCAGAATATTTTATGTATACACACACACACAGATATATATATAATGAATAAAAGGTTAATAAGAACATTTTATACACATACACACACACATATATATATATAGACATCAAAGCTTAAATAATTAGAATTTGAATCACTTTAATAAAGGAGTTTATTAAATGGAACATCCATTTAAATTTGTTAACATCGCCACAGTTCACATGGCAACTTTTAATATTACATATGTTGATTACTATTAAAGTATATTACTAAAACTGGATTAAAAACAAAACAAAGGTATCGCTATATCACTCTTACTTCAATTTCATATAATCTGTAACTCTTATAAATAATATTGCAAGATAAAAATTTGCAGGCCACTATGCTTTGCTATGGTAGAGTTGAGGATTGTTTCCCTACCCAGCTGATATTCTTGTAGCCTCGAACCCAAAGTGGGAATATGGTCCATTGCTATGAAATGGACTTAGTCAGTTTTTGGGAGGTTCGAGGCCAATTCACCTATTATCTTCAGCTCCGGCTAATTTCTTATTTTAAATTTCCCGATAGTTACATAAACATATCCCTGTAAAATACGACCATTTCCCCATAAAACTCGAGCATAAACATGATAATTTTGCTGCTATTTCTACAGTGATCACGTGTGGAGGATTTCATGGTGCCACACAATAATGTCCATTTAATCGTGTTTTCTATCCTTTTCTTTCAACATACTTTCTCTTTGGATAGTTTCACATATCTACATAAAATATTAATTTTTCTCCTGAATTTTTAGCATGTTTCAGCTTAGTGGAAAAGTTCTTATTACTTTACTTAGTTATCTGTCTGGTTCATCTGAATTAAAACACTCGCTAATTTATTCAATTGCTATGAAATTTAAATGTGTTTTGCTATCCTTTTCATTCCAGCATACATTCTCTTTGGTTAGTTTTCATGTATCTGTATAAAATATTATTATTATTATTATTTTTTAATCCTGATTTTTAAATATTTTTTAACAAAGTTAAAAGTTCTTATCACTTGACTTAGTTTTGTACACTGTTAAAAATTTCAACAGAAAACTCTGTGTAATCTATTATCTTAAGTCTTACGTAAAATTACAGAGAAAAATAAACGAAAATGTTAAAAAACTTATGTTATACCATAGCCTCCTAAACTAGATGCCTGTCGCGTTGCTCGAAAAATTGGCAACAGCTGAAGCGGTAGACAGCGCCACGTGGTACAGATTGCGCGTTTTTTTTTTTATTCAACTGTCACCAATAATTTTAAGAAGTGATATATATAATCGACTTTTCTTTGATTTTAGTCTCCTTTTATGTATATCATGTCGCAATTTTAAAAACATTTGGTGGCTGTTGAATAAAAAAGTCGCGCAATATGTACCAGGTGGCGCTGTCTACCGCTTCAACTGTTGCCATGTTTACGAGAAACGCGACAGGCATCTAGTTTAGGAGGCTATGGTTACACATTCACTTTAATAACTAATATTAATTAAATTAATTATTGGTGAGAATATATTTCGGACTTAGAATGCTTTTACTAAAGTAGAAACAGTCATTTTTTATTTTAATTAAATTAAATAATAAAACTAGGTATAAATACAGAATAAAGATTGAGCATCTCAATTATTCACTTTTAAGTAAGAATTACTGTAAATTTACAGAGACTCTGGATAAATATTTACATTAAATTAACGTAATTAACAGAATTAACGTATCAGTTTTCCGACTCAATTTTAGTGTGTGTATATTATATCGAATTCCTGTATAGTACTTCTCAACATAATTCAGTTTCATTTCTGTAATTGCTGTATTTTTTTTTTTTTTTTTAAGGCGTGTTAAACCTAGGGTCATACATCATTTACGTATTTTAAAAATATCTCATGAGAAATATTTTAATTTCTGTTTCTGTGTATTCATAATAAATATATTCTTTTTATAATACTCTATAAGTATATGCTTTTATAAGTATTCGCTTTTACAATTTTGTCTCTAAAAAAATAGTTATATACTTTTTTATGTGATGACGAGAGAACATTATCACTTAAAAGATAAATATATATGTAGGGTAAGTGCACCAGTGATTGACACTTTTAGAGCAATCTCTGATGCTTTTAATGTTCTAGTCATCAGAAAATATTTTTAGAAATCTTAAGTTAGTACATATGGCCTGAAAGACATTCAGAACCACATATATGTTAAAACATATACATTTGATAACAATTATCATTTTTTTAATGAATTTTTATTTGACACCCACTCAATGTTCCAATAATTGACACTGCCAGTTTTTCATTTTATCAGTAATTGGCCCCTATGTTCCAGTGTTTGACACTCCTAGTTATTCATTTTATCAGTTATTAGCACCCTATGCTCCAGTGTTTGACATAAAGTGTTAAAATTCTTATATATAAAATATATGATTTTATTATTTTTCTTATTTATTAATTATTTCGGGATAGATGTTAATTATTGGAGCATGCCAATCACTGGAGCACCTACCTTATATTTTAGAAATATATATATAGTAAAAGGAGAGAAGTTTTAGGAAAAACACGCAAAAAAATAGAAATTTAAAAATTTGATTATTCTCCTGAGATATCTTCAAAATACGAACATATCGTGCGGTGATTAGTTTAACATTACGGGCAGGAAGAAACTTTACTGCATTCGCAGTATCCATACTATGAAAGTGGTTTTACAGGCAATTTGATTTGAAATAATTATTTTGAGGCGAAGTAATTTTAATCGGAATTTTTGTCGATTTACTGATTTTTAGCGATGGAATTTTCATCTCATATTTATTTTAAATTATTTCAGAAATTGTGTTTAATGATATACAGAAATTGCATTGTTGTTGAAACTAATTTTCGATTACATAAAACAGAATTCTGATATTTTCTCGTAAATATTGTTTAGTGTTAACCAGCAACATAAAGAATTTCAATGATATTTTTTATTATTTGATAAGTTTCTTACTGTATAAGAAGAAAAAAAGTGGAGTTTTATGATTTTTTTTTTTTAATGTTTTGAATATAGATTATTATTATTATTATTAAAACTGTGATCCATACGATCTGATTATAGAACATTTTTCCAAGTTGAAAGAATTATCCGAACGAAAAAAAAAAAAAAAAAAAAAAAAAAGAAAGTTCTCTGTTCACAAATTTTAGTGTGGCGTTAAACAGAGATTTCGTTAAAGAAAAAAAAAAACGTAGTGTTAGAAACTGATTAAAAATTCATGAGGTACACATCCAGAGATCGTACCCTCCGCCCTTTTTTCAAGACAATTCAGAACTTGAAGTCTACTATTTTTTTTTCAAGATACTTTCAGGGATGAGGTGGAAATTTCTCAATTCTGAAAGTGTCGTGAAAGAATGGCGAATACTTTGAGCTTTACACTTTCAGGATTGAGAAATATACTTTATTTATTTATTTTTACTACTATTTTCATGAAGAAATCTTATTACATTTTTATAGTAATGTGTCATTATTAAATAGAATAGAGATTATTGTATAAAAATAATGGTAACAAAAAGCCTGAGTGTTCTGAAAAAAGGACGGGGAGTACGACATCTAACATACCTTTTTCTATTTTGCTGATTTATTGATTTTCTTATTTTTAATTAGTCTCTCAAATTTCATTAAACAGAGATACTTTGTAATAAGCATTTAGCTTTTTATAGTAAATTTTATTTAGTTATTTATTTTAAGGACGGAGGACTATTAGTTTCAATCTGGATTTTTTGTAGACCAGTTTTGTGTAACACCAAAATAAATTAGAAATATCAGTCCTATCGTTACAAATTCGGTACAAAATGAAAGAGGCGATTTTTCCAAATCCAGAGTTGCAAACAGTTTTTTGACACAATTAGATTTTCTAAAATTAACAAAAGTATTAGTTGGCAACACTTCATTTTAATTCATTTCAGTCATTTTATAAAGTACGTGGCGCAGTTTTATGATCAAAAAATCTGGAGTGACTCCACTCGACTTTCCGAACATTCAGTAATTAACAGTTTTGTAGATAAAGTAAAGAAAGAGGAGTTGTTAAACAAACGAAAGAGAGAAAACCATAACAGAGTGTTTGAGTATTTTTCTCCATATATTACACGATGTTTTATTTAACGCTACTGAACTTTGAGCCCATAGATCCTAATGATAAAAAATATTTCTTGTGTCCCTGTAAAAACCTATAAATGCTAGATTCACCAAAATGCTTATAGTTAGTGCAACAGTGATTAAAATATTCATATAAATTTTCAGCTCAATTGAATAAGGCGTTTAGATGCTATCACACTTTTAAGATTTTGGTCCCATAGGCCATAATGATAAAGAATTTTTCTTTGTGTCCCTGTAAAAAAAACTGTAACTGCTAGATTCACCAAAATCTATATAGTTCGTACTTTGGTGACTTACAATATGCGTACCAACTTTCAGCTTATTCGAACAAAGCGTTTAGACGCTAGCGTGTTCACTCACAGATATGTACACATACATACACACATACATACACACATACATACACACACACATACATACATCATCGTAAAAATAGTGGAAACAGACTCAGGGGACCTCGAAACGTATAGAAACATCAAAATCTCAAATTCGGATTTTTGACATGATTACAATACTTTCCTCACTATCGTGTTCGGAAAGTAAAAATTATATAAAAAAATAAATTAAAATTAAAATTTTACAGATTGAAGTTAGTAGTCCTCTGACTAAACTAAAATCTGTCTTTAACAGAGTTTTTAATGTTTTTAATTTTTTTTTTTTTTTTTTTTTTTAAATCTGAACAGTTTTCTATACATTAAAGACAGTTTTCAAAAATAAATTATACCACAAGTATATACTGCACCTCAAAGCCACATGAGCTCAGTATTATTTTTTTTCTTTTTTTAATCGTGATTTAATCTTTAATGTATCTGTTGTTATTCACTCTCAAATTATAAATTCGGAATATATATTTTACATACAGTGGTAATTATTATTATTATTATTATTATTTTTTTTTTTTTTTCTAATGTACTATTAATTTTTTCTTTCTTTTCTTTTCTTTCTATTCAAAAAATAACATTCTTTTTTCTTTTTATCTATTATTTATTTATTTATTTTAAGTATGAATAAGTTAGACTAATATGTTACTTTCATTATTATTTTTTTTTAACTTTAATTTTTATTTATTATTATTATTATTATTACTAAATCTTTCGTTTTTATTAGCTGGTTTCTGTTAAATTTCACGGGTTAATTTCTAAAGTCATAAAATTAACAGTAACTGTGCGAGATTAGAACCTTTGTCAGAGATTACAAAGGTAACCTGTGACAGTGAAATAATTTTAATCTTAAATTTATTACCCGTGATCTTGTAATAAAAGATGTTAATCATGACTCTTAATAATATATACTTTCGTTAAAAGTGTTATGTGGAAATTTTCCTTATTTATGTATTTTTTTTTTCTTTTTTTAGGTAAGTTCTGAATTACGTAGAAATATTATTGCCATTTGGTTTAAGTATATTTTGTTATTCTAAGAGAGGTAATGAATTTTTTCGTTATTTAGATATATTATTATTATTATTATTATTATTTATCTTCGAGGATAGTTTCAAAATTCTGAGTACTTTTCAAAAAATAAATAAATAAATAAATATGTTAAATAAAATAACTGCTTTATCTTTGCCCAATACAATATAATACAGATTAAATGACATATATAATTTTGATAATCATATTTGTAATGATAGAAAAAATGTGTAAATATAAATTTTATCCTGCCAAACAATCTATATAATATTTCTCTAACGTGGACCAATTACGATTACATTTTTTTTTAAACGATATGATAGTCATGTAATTAATAAAATACGCAAGGATAATATATATATATATTTATAAATGGACAACATTTAAACACGCGGTTTCAGCTTAATGATCTAATAAGAAACAAGTAATGTAAAAAAAAAAAAAAAATTAAAGTCAATTTCTACCTACAAACACTATCGGAAAAGTTTTTTTTAAATAATTTTGAATTTGGAAATAAGAAGCGCGCGTGCAAAATGATATAAAAATAATTATAAGATAAAAAAAACTTTTTATATACCATGTTTAAAATTTTCTGATGAATCATAGAGCTCTTATCAATGTGCATAAAATTTTTAAACTGATAATGATGTCAATTTTTGTGAGATCCATAATTTAACTTTTTATAATTTTTTAACGTTCACGTTTAATTAAATGTATTTATTTTTATGTCGAAAGAAAATGAACTCGTAAATTTTTTTTGGCAACAATTAAATTATAGATAATATGTTAATGGCTATTTTAACGCTATTAGGATGTTATTATTTTCATATTTTAATTAATAATAAGAAAACTAATAAAAAATTCGAAAATTGAACTTCGAAGTATTGTGTTGTCACCGCGTTCTGAGCAATCCTGAAAGTTTCAAATGTCTAGCTAGTCGGGAAGTTAGTTAAAAATCGATTGCAAGATTTGAACAAGATATATATAGGGAGAGTGTGAACTAATAGTAGGAATTGAAAAATAACATTTATCTTATGAGATCATTTTATGGAAAAATGTATTTTTAAAAGTTGCTTCTTCAGAATCTTTTGAAGCGTCATTTTAAACTTTGCAAAACTTTAAAGATGTAATTATAGAATATGAACTATTATCATAGAATATCACAGAATATGAATTATTATCATAAATTGACTAAAAAACACATTCATTAAAAGTACAATCAAAATAGGAATTAGTTTCTTTTTTCTTTTTTTTAACAATAAATTATGCCAAAACAAATAAATAAAATGTCATCGCCAATATGGCGACAATAATTTAAAATGAGTCATGGGAATCCTATACTAAAACACTACTGCTTGCGGAAGTATGAAAACTGGGTCGTCAATCATGAATTTTATTTTAAAACTTTTCTTTGAATCATTTTGGTTTCACTATTGCACGATATTAATTTGATTTTAGTAATAATTTGGCTTCTAGTAAATTAAAATTTTAATTAGGGATATCCGGACAAAATCTCGCGTCAAAAAAAATAGTATGATCTATTTGAAAATGTGATTTTTGTGTCACGTGTGATCTCTGGCGGGGGCCACAGGGCCTTATAAATATTAATTAAAATAAATAATTAAATAAATCATAGAGTTGAGTTTCATTATTTTATCTATGTTTATTTTTAAGTTATTCTATCTTTTTCTTTTCACTATTTAAAATACATTTTAAAAATCGTGTACGTCACTGCTGACATTAAAGCTGAACACTGTGCACAAACTTGAATTAAAAAACTTAAAATGAATTAGCACGATTGAATTCATTATGACTAATTTTGACAAAAGTTAATAAATATAGTCTTTAAACTATTTTAAGTAAAATTTATAAAAAATTTTGTTGTAGGTTTGTCAGAATGTCAGTGCTCTGACCTAGGTATGTGTTGTCATGAAATTTTATACAACATTACTAATAATTACCAACTCATTTTTGCTTTGTATTCATTTGCGCCGGCGGTATTTTGTCCTTCAGAGATTTTGTCCCGCGAGATCAACCCCTTTTGAGTGATTTTGGTTTTACTATTGCACGATATTAATTTGATTCTAATAATAATTTGACTTCTGGTAAATTAAAATTTTAACTAGGTGGTGAAATTGGTATAATGTTTATGAGTTTCAAATTTTAAAATAAGAGAAATAAAGTGCAAAAATTTTGCACGGGTATGCTAGTGGGTAGTAAATGAATTATAAAAAAATCAACTTTTGTCAAATATTATGGCAACAGGCCAAATGAAATTTCAGTAAAAATTAACTTATTTCTATGCTGTGTTATAAAAACTATTCAATTTAGTTAACTGACGCAGAAAAATAACTAATTATATTGGATCATGTTCTAATATATGTTTTATTAGAATGTTTTTGGAAATGTTAACACTTTTTTCATTTGAGGACCGCTGCACAATTTGGTACATTTGGCAATTCTTATACACGATGAGACGCGACACCTAGTGATGACCAAGTGCGTAGCAGGCAACTTGTACGGTTTTCTAACACAACTAATTCTTTATTAAGTGTTTAATCGAAGGAAACTGCTAAAAAGAGTACTAGAAATTCCTATTAAAAATTTCAGCTAACAAAAAAATGTTCAAATTGACAGCTATGCAAATGAAACTATGATTTGGTCATCGCCACAAAGATGATCCTATAAAAACCAAACCATTCGATTTTTTTTTTTTTTTTTTTAATCTAGTGAAATTCCTAAACAAAATATTTGTAATGAACAATAAAATAAATAATAAATAAATACATATGATAGCCTTTTTATTCATTAGGTTTGGTTATTATTATTAAATTATTTATTATTATAATCATTTAATTTTTTTAATGATTTTGCTTCTAAATTACCTAAATTTTTTAAACATATTTTGGCAATTTATCACCAGGGCCGTGAATAAACTTCGCCAAATTGCCACGTGGGATCTCAAACGGAAAAGTACCGGAAATAGTAATGAGTAAACAGAAACTGGAGTTATTAATGCATTAAATAAAATGTCAAATAAAAATTAATTCTAAATTATTCATAAGTATCTAGATTTAAAAAAAAAAGTAGAGTTTTTGCTAAAAAACTTATTCATATGTAGAAAAAATATATACCTATGTGTAATTATTGCGTATTCCTGTAGTTTTAAGATTATCTGAATGGGAACCGTATGAGTAATTTCATAGAATTAATAAAATATAATATTCGCCAAATAAGTTAGGGCGAGAAATGTTATTTATTTTTGGACCATTCTTGCAATTTTATCAAGAAGCAGCTTGTGACTTTTGTTTGCCTCAGCTGAAATAAACATTGTAAAATGATGAAAAAAATAATAAATAAATAATCTAAAAACAGTAGCAATAACATAGATTTCAATAAAAGATCTTTTTTGTGGCCACCAGCAGCCAAGTGGTTCTGCTCTTAAAGCTGGTAGATGTGAGCTGCTTGGTTCGATCCCAGATCACGCTCGTCAGCCTAGCCATCTGGAGTTTTCCGTCGTTTTCTCCGAAACTTGCGTAAATATGGATTAGGACCCTCACGGAGGACACTTCACCTCAGGCCTAGGACCCTAGATTAGGCAATCGGCCTTGCTCCCAAAACAACAACAAACAACGAGATCTTTTGGTTGCTCGTAATACATCTTTGCAATACTCGAATTCTTTTCATGTATTTGAAAGCATCAGAGGGGTTATGGAATGAATTTGCAGCTTTGATTCTCTACCTGAGCTCCTCTACATCAGGATAAGTAGTCGTATAGACAGAATCATTGACATAACTTTCCATGAGAAAATCTAAGGGAGTTGAATCTGAAGATTGAGGAGGCCACGTAATTGAACTACCGTCACCAATTCATCTATCGGGGAAACATTATTTTGGTATCATAATTGGTTGGAAATCTGTTGGTATAAAATAATGGATTACAAATTTTTAGCACTTTGATTAATCAGTCATCGTTTAAACACACTGTTTATAATTATAGTTCATTTTTAGTTGAATTTTGTAAAGTGTCCAAAAATTCTCGGTCAACCTGTATTGTCGGTATACAAAGCTGAAGTATATATCGAACTATTTTTTATGTACAATTTGCAGTCTATCTAATATAATCGAATAAAGTGATATAAACTTCGTCTATTTGGATTTGATAAACTATAACGGCTGAAAAAAAATATTAAATATTATAATTTTATCTTTTTTACTTTCTTTTATATTCAATAGAAGAAAGTATTGGTTTCGTAAAAATTTCCGTTCTCGGATGTTTGAAGGATTTACACGTTTAGAAATCTGTAGAACACGATTTGACCATTTTTAGAAAATGTTTGTCTGTCTGTGTGTGTGTGTGTGTGACAAAACTTTGTGGCAACTGTATCTCAGGTACTACTGCACAGAATTTCATACAAATTGGTATGTAGTTACACCTTGACATAAATTAGTGCCTATCAACATTTGGTAAAAATTGTCCAACAGCTTGCGTTGCCATCCTGCTTTTTCTAAATTTTTAACATGGTGGTATAGAATAAAATTTTGTATAAATGTGCATAAAGAGAATTATTTTTTAATAATCATTATGAAATGTAAAAGAATTATTTGTAATAGAGATAGTCAACTGGGAAAAAAAAAAATGTGTATGTAGGAGCCTCGCCTCCTCCCTCGAGGGGAGTAAATTTTCATGATGGGTATCTTTCAAAAGAGCTCGCCAATACCTTAAAAACGAATGGTTGAACCATCGATCTGCGATAATTTTAGGTAAAGTTTTTTTTTTTATTTAAATTTTTTAAATGTAATATTGAGAATAAAATTGACTTTTTTTTTTATATATTTAGTGTTATATTACTTCTCTAATATGGGAATAGTCTTCATTTTCATGGAAGATAAATTTTTTTTTAAATAATAATTTTAATAAATTATTTTTACTAAGTGAATTTGTATAGGAAAATATAGAAGAAAGTTAGGTGGTGGCCACAACGTACTAGTTTTAAAAAGCATAATATGTATACACTATCTACCAAGAAATATTTGGACACTTTCGAATTTAGACATTTTGTGAAATATCTAAAAAAGTTCCTTAGGAATCATCTTGAAACTTTGGTAGTGTAAAGAACATGTTATACCTCATGTCTTTCAGCAAAAGTTGTGCCCTGAAAAGGAAAAGGGGACCAGTAAAAAAATTAAACAAAAATCAAAATGTTTTGGATCACCCTGTAAAAAGTAATGCTTTAAGTGCGTTTTGGCTGTAGCATAGGATTAAGAAGGTTTTTCTCATTATCTGTATAAAATTTTATGAGGCTACCACATATATTCATGGCGGTATAACGGTTTCTTTAAAAAACTGCAAAAAGAATTTTCTCTTTTTTAATTATAACACGTCGGGTATTAGACCCAGTGCGAAGCCATTTTTAGGAAATATGGCATACTAAATTAGACACAGCATACAGCAATCAGAATGCAAGAATGTTTAATATCTTACGAAATACGAGAACTTTTACTAAATAATTTTTAACTACGCATGCGCCAGCTTTATAAAAATTTCATTTGCATAATTTAATGATCTAAGGTATTGAGCAACTTATATGAAAACCCCAAACAAATATAATGTAAATTCAAAACGTTACGAGAGATAGAATGAACAGAATTTCAGTTCTCTCAAAATAAAAGCTAAACTATAAGGGGTTTTACTCATATTTTTATCTTGATCCAATGAATGCCCAATAGTAATACAGTGTTTTAGCTAATTGTAAATAAATTATGATAAAACCCCCTAACATCTTTCGTTTTTTTTTTTAGACGAACTTAAATTCAGTTTATTATATCTCTCGTAACGTTTTGATTTTACATTATATTTGTTTGGAGTTTTCATATAAGTTGCTCAATACCTTTGGCTATTAAATTATGCAAATGAAATTTTTATAAAGCTTGCGCATGCGTAGTTAAAAATTAGTTAGAAAAAGTGCTCGTATTTCGTAAGATATTGAACATTTTTGCATTCTGGTTGCTGTATGCTGTGTCTAATTTAGTGTGCAATGTTTCCTAAAAAAAGCTTTGCACTGGGTGTAATACCCTATGTGTTATAATTAAAAATGTGGAAATTCTTCTTGCAGTTTTTTAAAGAAACCGTTGTATCTCCATGAATATTTGTGGTAGCCTCATAAAATTTTATACAGATAATGAGAAAAATCCTCTTCATCACACACTACAGCCAAAACACATTTAAAGCATTACTTTTTACAGAGTGATCCAAAACATTTTGATTTTTGTTTAACTTTTTACTGGTCCCCTTTTCCTTTTCAGGACACAACGTTTGCTGAAATACATGAGGTATAACAAGTTCTTTACACTCCCAAAGTTTCAAGATGATTCCTAAAGAACTTTTTCAGATACTTGACAAAATGTCTAAATTCGAAACTGTCTAAATACTTATAGACAGTGTATAATAAGAATTTAAGTTAATGTTAGTATATTCAGTGCACGATTAAAGCAATTCTAAACGCCCTGTACCACTAGCTATTCTAGTTTTTACACACATTGACATTACTTCCATTTTTAGGAATGCTATTCACGTATGTATGTGTCACAATACTATCTTCTAGCATTCTTCAATTTTAACACTCATAATTTCACAAAAATGTTTCGGAGTAACGTAATTAGTGACGCCACATGACAAGATATATACACCTTTCTTCTGAAATGCGAGTTGAAAAGAGCCGCTAAGTAAACGTCTTATGTCCATTTTGTGAAAGTTTCGCGTAGGAGGAGGCATCTTGTTGGAAAAAGAATTTCTGGACTGATGTCGATTCAGAGGGTAAAAAGAAGGGGACGTTTTTAATGTATGTTATCGCTTTTGTTTCGTAAATTTCTATAAATGAAGAAATGAATTTAATGAGATTATCTTAATCTTACTAAGCCGCCAAAGCGGCTAATCTAATCGATACAAGAAAGAATGTATATCTGTATAATATGTTACGCCCAGTGGCAGAAACACCGCGACATAGTCGCGGACACAGAAAAATGGCTTGCGACAGTTTTTGTCCGCACTGATAAAAAAAAAAAAAAATTGTCTGCAACTTTCAAATAACAATTCACTTTAAAAAAAAATTCTGTATCAAAACTAAAACTAATACTTTAATTATTTATAATTATTTATATTGTGTTGTGTCAAACATTGCTATAAAATATTTAATTGAATGAATACACACAATTGTTTATACTATATTGTTCTGCAGTAGAATTATATTCGTGTATTGTTGCACGAGATCACCACTGATGTTCCCTCCCCCCCCCCCCCCAAATCAGCTTTCAGGCTTTTTGCGTGTAAGCCATTTTCACCCCTGATTACACGCAAATTTTGCAGACAGATTATGAAATTTTAAAAGCCTGTTGCAGACAGCTACAAAACTTTCTGCCACTGAGAGTTACGCAATACATGTAGGATTTACTTATCTTAAGAAATTCTACTCAGCACTTTGCTCATATAGCAATTTTTATTCACATATGCAATTAAACAATAAATACGTTATATTTTTACATTACTACCTTGTTACATATCAAAATTCATAGAACTGCTAATAAGTTTTCTTTTTAAATTACTCGTGCAACTATTAGTATCTCGAGATCGTGATAATATATTGTCTTAAATAGTTCCTTGAGTTTAGGATTATCTATTGTCAATGGTTTCATTATAAAAATTTATCCTACATACATATACAGAATTGTAATAAAACATATAATATATGCATATATATATATATATATATATATAATTATATATATATACCGTATAACACCGCAGAACCCCCCCCCCCCTACACTCCCTTTCCTGCTTTTCACATGAATTTCGATTGTTCTGAAAATACCGCCTTACGCTCAGAGGTACACTCTATCCGAATAGGAGACAGTTTTTACGTCATTTATTTATTTTATAATATTCGCTTTTTGTAAATATGAACATTGATTTGTTTTATAATAAATGGGACATTGTGATTATTTAAAAATAAGAAACGTAAGTTTCCTAAAATATCGGCAGTTTTTTTTTTTTTTTTTTTTTTTTTAAGCAATTTATTGGAAGTGGGGAAAAGGTGTTTCTCGAATTATTTCGGTTAATTGAATGCCGATTAACATAATTTGCAAGAAATTCGTTATTTCAAAATCCATTTAGTGGCAGATAATTCCCTTTTACAATGAGCGACCCAATTGGTAATAACTCTGTTTTTATGGATTTTGATATAAAGTAATTTTAATCTCGGGGCCAAAAAAAAAAAAAACGCAATGGTTATAGACTGGTTTAAATAATTTCAGCTATGCTTATAGTTAGCTTTTAAAATTCCCTTTAAAAGAATAAAAAATATTTTAACAATCTTCAAAGATATCTTTGCGTGTATTTAACACATTTTTCAACACAATATAAATTGTAAGTTTGTGATTTAAAATTTTAAAAAGCAACAATTTTTCTTTATAATTTTACAAATGGTGTTATGGCGAGTGGTTTGAGTTTTTCCCTTACAATATCGGGCGATTAAAAATTAAGCATACTTACACACACAGAAAAAGATTTTCTAAAAATGGTCAAATCTATGTTTAGGATATCTTAAAACGTATAAATCTGTCTAAAACGGGAAATGGGAAATTTTCGCGTCTCCAACAATGCTGCCAGATTGAGGGAAATATTTATTCAACATCCACCACTAAATTTTAATTGTAATGGTTAGCTAATTATATTGAAAAATTCTTTGTTATAGGTTATAGAAATGATTAGGCGACCGTTACAATTAAAATTTAGTGGTGGCCATTCAATAAAAATTTCCCTCAATCTGGCAACACAATTTTTACTTTCCGAACACTATAGTGAGGAAAGTATTGTAATCATGTCAAAAATCCGAATTTGAGATTTTGATGCTTCTATACGTTTCGAGGTCCCCTGAATCCGTTTCCACTATTTTTACGATGATGTATGTATGTGTGTGTGTGTGTGTGTGTGTGTGTGTGTGTGTGTGTGTGTGTGTGTGTGTGTATGTATGTCTGTGAGTGAACACGCTAGCGTCTAAACGTTTTGTTCGAATAAGCTGAAAGTTGGTACGCATATTGTAAGTCACCATAGTACGAACTCTATTGATTTTGGTGAATCTACGACTTATAATTTTTTTACTGGGACACCAGGAAAAATTCTTTATCATTATGGCCTACGGTGCCAAATTTTTAAAAGTTCAATAGCGCCTAAACGTTTGATTAATCTAAGCATAAAATTTGTACACATGTTGCAGGTCACAGTTGCACGAACTGTATAGATTTTGGTGAATTTAGCACTTACAGTTTTTTTTACAGGGACACAAAGAAAAATTCTTTATCATTATGGCCTATGGGGCCAAATTTTTAAAAGTGCGATAGCGTCTAAACGCCTTATTAATCTGAGCAAAAAATTTGTACACATGTTAGAGGTCACAGTTGCACCAACTGTATAGATTTTGGTGAATTTAGCTATTCAATTGAGCTGAAAATTTATATGGACATTATAAATCACTGTTCCACTAACATATAAGCATTTTGGTGAATCTAGCATTTATAGGTTTTTACAGGGACACAACGAAAAATTCCTTATCATTGTGATCTATGGGCTCAAAGTTCAGTAGCGTTAAATAAAACATCGTGTAATAGATGGAGAAAAATACTCAAACACTCTATTATGGTTTTCTCTCTTTTGTTTGTTTAACAACTCCTCTTTCTTTACTTTATCTACAAAACTGTTAATTACTCAATGTTCGGAAAGTCGAGTGGAGTCACTCCAGATTTTTTCTTGTATGAAGAAAAAAAGCAATTCTAAGTCACTTGAAGGATTTTTTAATCGGGAAAAAACACGAGGAAATATAAATTTACGATGCCGAAATTATTAATTGTATGTTGTGTTTAATTCAACGAACAGAGACATGCCCTTGGGGGTTAGGGAAGCCTTTAATTTGATCGACGGTTTGAAAAGTGAAGAGGCCAGAAAGAGTAATTAATTTTTATTCAGTAATTATCCTTGATTTAAAATACTGTCAAATTATTTATGTCTGTTTTAGAAGATGTATATATATGAAACTATACAATTACTAAATATTTATCGATAAGGGATATTAAATAATAGCGATGCTAAAATTGATTTACCTCTATCAATGAATTTTTATTTTCCGTTCTTCTACGTGACGCAATAAGTTAATTGTACCGCAGTAAGGTAATATGTAGTGGAATCATTGAAGATAATTTCCGGTTTTTTATTTATTATTTATTTTTTCTTTCTCTCTTTCTTTATTCTAAGTTTAATAGAAGAAAGAATCACATTCGTAAAAAATTTCGACAGCCAGTTTTTGGTGGATTTACACACCTTTTGAGTTGTCTAAAATACGATTTGACCATTTTAAAAACACATCTGCCAGTGAGTGTGTTTGTGTGAAAAAAAATTTTGTCGCAGCTCTAGCTCAAGAAATAATGTACAAATTTCATGTTAATTTATATGTACTTGCACCATGACATAAATTAGGATAATCGCCCAGAAGCTGGCGTTGCTCCCCCCCCCCCCCGCCCCCGTAATTTTTAATGTGTGAGTGCTGGACAAAATTTAGTATAAATGAATAAAATGAGAAGCATTTTTAATGAATCATTGTGAAGTTAATAGGTCTTATCTATAACAGTAATAGTTAGGAAAAATGCGTGTATAAAGAACTCATCAATCCGTTTAAAACAAATGGTTGAACCATAGATCTGTCAAAATTTTAAACGAAATTATCGATTTTTTTTTTTTTTTTTTTTTTTTTTTTTCATTAATTACAAAAAATAAATCTGTGAATAATGAAAACCTTTCCTTAGATGTCGTCTATGGGGAACAAAATTGACTTTCTTCCGTCATCAAAATGAAAATCATACCTACTTCAAATTATATCCTTGGGGAAGAGAAGTTGGGGGGCGTATTTGATGAATGATGTTATAGTAATATATAATTCTCAAAATTATAACCCAATGTCAATTAGAAAATTTATAGTCTTCGAAATATTGTAGAGGAATTATTTTTTGTTTATTTCAATCAACAGTTTAAATTCTTCAATTTGAAAATTACTTATTGAAATTTATTGTATTAACATATACTACTAGTATTTCTTCATTTGTGAGATTCTATCGAAATAGAATTTTAAAGAAACAAACAATCTGTTACAGCACTCACACAACTTTCTGTTACTCCCAGGCCCTGATTACCTAATAGGCTCGAGAAGTACGTGCTTCCCCTGGAAATTTTTGAAAAAGCCCCAAATTAGCAAAAAATGGGCCCCGAATTGTAAGCTTGTGATCTAAAAGAATTGTCTGATTATAAAAAGTCACAGTACACCTGACTGCACAACTATCATTTCTAGATTATATAAGAAATATGCTAATCAGCTTTTACACATTTATTTATGGTGGAATAATTTCATATATTGTGGTGAATATAGGTTGCACCAGTTTATATTTTGGTATAAAAATTAAGTGAATTTACTTGTCTACATTTTAAGCGAATTTACTTGTCCTCAATTCCAGGTAACTACGAAATTTAATGAAAAATTTATAATTTTTTCGAGATGTTTGTATGAGTCTTTAGACCAAGCAGTCACTGGGGCTCCCAAATGGATTTGTGCTTCCCCTAATCGGGCCCTGGTTACTCCACTACTTTTAGAAACTGTTTTATTTTGCATTATAAATATGTTAGAGGGACGACTGCCTTCCTCTGATTACATTTTACCCCTGTTTGAATATTGTACCTGCACTCAAAAACATCTAAGGATATTATTAAATTAAAAAAATTATGTTAAATTATTCACACCAGTCTTTGAAACTTACCGATCTTTTCCCCATTTGCAAAAGGATGTAAAAAAAGAAAGAAAAAACTGTTTGGTATTTCTTAAACAGTAATGCCTGCGACTAACACTTGCGGAGCATATTGTCTACCTAGGTATATCAGAAAGTTGAGAAGTTTTTGAATAGGGTAAAGGAGAAAAAAATTGGAGCACCTTTAAACCTTTTAGTGCCGTTGAAAGTCGGACAGTTTTTATTCTGTTCAATGTCGCTTATGACACAACTTCTTAACACTTGTGAAGCGTCATAGTTTTCTCGATCCTATTTCACGTTCTAATTCACGTGTGGCTCTGGCAGTCAACAAGATGTATGTGTGTGCATTTTCTTGCCCACTTCAGACATTGAAACAGAAAATAAATAAACTAAATTAAAAAAAATATATAAATAACTTTTGTTTACTGCCCTATAATCTTTTATTCTTTGTGTCTTGTTTTTATTTCTATCTTTCGTGGGTCACAGTCCCCCTTTTCTTTCTTTCTTTTCCTTTTTTTCTTTGAAAAACAAAGGATGCCGATTTAGCTTCTGTCTGGAAAACGTCTTCAATGACTTTTCTACTTACACGTGAGTGTCAGAAATCCTCTTTTTTCTTTTCAAATTTGGCTTTGGTCGTTTGCACGTGTATCAAGGCAGAAGAGCTTTTGTTCAATGTACCCTGACACCATTGGACTGCCTCCAAAGTTAAAATAAATAAAATTACATGGCTTTCATACCGTAAGGGATGTAAAAACGTGATTGTATAAAAATGGATTTTGCCTGAATGAAATCCAGAAAACTAATTATATCGTTACTTTGACTAGAGAAATGAAAAATGTTCTATAACACATTTTTGGCTGTGGTATCGTTCTATAAACATATCGTTTTCATGGATCTCTTTTTTTTTTTTTTCTTTTTTTTATGAAAATTTTCAAAGAAAGTTTCATTCTAAGGAAAGATTTTAGATAAAAAAATTCTTGGCCCGAATCGTAGCCTTGGAACTTACCTTATAAACTTAAAAGTTTGTATGTAAAAAGATCTTTTGAGTCCTTTTTAACACGCTTTTATTAGCTTCACCTGTATGTATGTTTGTAACCGCTCTGGGAGCAAACAAAAAATCTATATTGTAAAAAAGGACTTTCCCTACGTGAACGCTGTGGCTGTGAGGTAAAGCTCCGGGCTACGAACCTAAAGGTCTAATGTTCGAGCCCAGTCAGGGGAGATTTTTTAAAAATAGTTTTTGTTTGATTCTAAATTATTTATTTCTCATTCCTTCATTATCTTATTTATTCAGTTAATATTACGTAATTTTTAGACTTTTTAACACGTTTTTATTTAACATGCTTTTATTAACTTGACATGATGTAACTATTAATGTATGTAACGGAATCTTGCAATTCAATTTTCGACCACTTCTGTTTGTTCGTTGACCTGAAATTTTGCACACAACTTCATAGTCGATGACAATACTACATACAAGTATTTCCAGGCTCTTATCCCATCAGGGGAAGGTTCTAAGGGCAAACAAACAAACAAACAAACAAAAAAAAAAATCTATAAATATAAAACTCTAGCGTATGGCGCACATGATTTGGCCGTATTTGTATAAAGTTGAGTGGCAACAATTAACCAATTAATTTTTTTTTATTATTAAAGATGTAAATATTATGGTGTGCCACTCACACGATTTTTTCTTGCCCTGCATTTTAATACTATAAAGATAGATATTTTGTGCTTTTTAGTTAACATTTCAATAAAAGCGTGTTCTTTAATTTTTTAAAAGTATAATTTTATTTTATTCATAGCTGTGCAACTTCTTGTAGTGTCGTACTTCAATGTTCTAGGTTTTGTGTTGTAACCTTGCTTTTGAGCAACTTATGAATATACTTTATTCAAATAAGTTGTTCTCGTGAGATACGTTTAACACGAAAACGTTTCACATGGAAAATCAGTTAACACGAAATGATATAGCGGTCCAGACAGTATACTATGGAATTTATTACATTATTTTCTTTTAACGCGAAACAAAAATCATTTAACCCATTACCCGCTGGTGTTGCGTGAACGCAACGCCAGAAATAATCGCGTTTAACAGTTAACTAAAAAAGGTATTTTATATTAAGTAGTGTTTTTAAGTAAGAAAAGGATAGATGTTTATTTTAATACGAAAAAAATTGATCTGAAAAATAGTTTTAAGTTTAAAAATGGATTTCAAACTTGAAACACTTTTCAAACCAAAAGTATTGAAAGTCATCATATTTGAATGAGTTTACATAACTTGTAAAACAATGTTTTTCTAATAAAATAATTACTTTTGAAGTCATCTGTAGTTTTTTCTGTTTTATTCTCCCTCAAGGAAATTTCCGTAAACATTTATTTGTATTCATTCTATACTCTTATTCCGCTGAAGTTGTACAAATATAACACTCTATTTGTAGTAAGATAAGACTAATTTTCATAATTTTATTTTAAATTATCGTTATATATGATCAAAACAATGAATGTTACTGTTTGTATTTAGAAAAAAAAATCATTATTTCTAGTTTTGACGGTTAATGGGTTAACACAAAAAAAGTTTGCTTTCGATCTCGGTGGCGTGTTTACTACAATATGTTGCAGTCAATGATGGTGTATGCATGTATAGCACCGATTATGACAGACAATGAGATTTTTGGAGATCGTTCATAATTTATATGATTCCACTTATACAAATTTCGATGACATATCTGACAATGGAATCAACGATACAGCATGCAGTCCCTCTACTTCAGAAATGCAGAAAATGATTAAAAATATGAGCAGTTATTTAGATGTGATTCGAATGAGAGATGAATAAAACGATGCTTGATCTCGAACAATTTGTGGACAATATGCTGTTGAGAAAGACACTTCGATAGAAGATATCTGATTTTTTCTCCAAAAAACAATAATTTTTTTATTTGCTTTTTATCTTTGGATGGAACGCACTAGTAGTTCAACATGAAATTAAAATAAATTTTGAAGGTATGGAAAATATTGATGTTTTGTTCTTTTTAACGAGAAATAATATTTCGGTCCCTTCAGTTTCGTGTTAAACGTTTTTCATTGTATTTTAGTTACCACAAATTTTGTATTCTGTCTTCAAAAATCACTTACGATTTATACTTGAAACTATGGATATTACGATTAAAAGGTCTCATATCTTTTAAAAAGTATCAGTACGTGCGAAGTCTTTTCTTTTGTTGTTGTTTAATTTCTTAAATCGTGTATTGATATGTTTATTTTCTTCTTATATGTTTATTGAAATTTGAAATATCTGCGCTTGTTGAAAAAGCGTTCGAGTACAGTTTCATTAATAATTATAATTTTAAAAAATCCTTTCATTTAAATAAATGGTAGTGAATCGTTTCTATTTAATATTTACGGGGTGATGTTTATTTCAAGATAGAAAATGAAACTTCTGATGATAATAATACAATAATATGTATACGTAAAAAGTAGCTATATCTTCTCTTGTAACAATTTGATAATTTTGTCGTGTTTAGAATAATGACCCTTAAGTTAAAATTCGTCCCTAAATAACAATAGTATCTTTTTAAAAATAGCATTCATGATAGTAATGTTATATATTCTTACAAAAAGCGAAAGAAGAAATAACTTTATTATTTTTTATCCTAGTAAGGAACGAGAAAGGAATTCAGTGAAATGTTTTAACTGTTAAAAATTAGAAAATAATTTTTATATTACTCTATCTAAAATGTACTCACTGCAATAATTACTGAATAATAATAATATTTATTTATCATATTTATTGTCCATTTATTTAATATTTTTATCATTCTGCACTATTAAAACAGAACCACTCTTTAAATATGTTAACAAACTTTGAGTTTTAGAAACGTTCATTTGCCACTTGTTTTTTTTTTTTTTTTTTTTTTTTTTTTTTCTTCTTTCTTTCTTTTTGTTTGTTTGTTTCTTTTTTTTTTTTTTTTTTGGTGTGTGTGTGTATGTGATCGTATTTTTTTTTTTTTTTTTTTTTTCTTTTCAATATTGAGTGTCGAAACCAAGCATTGCTGCTGAACTGCATTCTTCTCAAAAAGTCATCAATTTGTCTCGACACTATATCTTGGGAGAAAAATCACCTGATGTTTCTTACAAAATATGAAAGTAAAAAGTTTCTCTCTCTTTTTATTATTATTATTCTTTTTCCAAATAGACAATGTATATATAGTATATATATTAATTTCTTGACTTATCTATACATAATGTAAAATCGGTCATTTTAGATTTGATTAGTAGTTGTAATCATTCAATTATTTATTATTTTATTTCATAGCATTTTCCATTAAATGTATTTAGAATTTTCGGTATATTTTTGGAAACTAATAAAAGAATTAAAAGTCGCTTTCTTACATTAATATAAATTAAGATTTAAATCACTTTTGTATTATGAAAATTGACACATTTTGCATCCTGCACAAGTAATTCATTATATATCTTGTATTCCATTGTCCCATTAACCGTGATTTATTTTAAAACAATAACAACATGACGATCTGGGACATAATCGCACAGTTTACACTACAATGTGTTAATTATTGATATGATAATGAAATGCTTAAAGAATGTGGAGTGCTGTGAAATTATAATAATTGCATTCATAATAAAGGTCACTTGGAACAATCAGAGCTACCAACCAAATACGGAGTATTGTTAGTACCGAACCATTATTTACACCACGTAACTATTAGAATAATTTTCTTCAAATGTATTTACGATGAATTAACATTGTGAAAAGAAAAATGTTTTGTTGAAAAAAAAAAAAAAAAAAAAAAAAAAAAAAAAATGACTTCAGCGAGCGATGTACTGAATCAACAATTTTGTTTTTAAACAAGTAATGGTTGAATTAATAAAAAAATCTTTGGTTAAAGCAACAAAACAATTTGAATTCTGGTAACGAAATTTTTATTGAGACTATATCAAAAAAATCTCGTGTGACTCCACTCGAGTTTCTGAACATTAAGAAATTAACGGTTATGTAAATAAATAAAAGTTTGACAGGTCATTAAATTCGCAAAAGGGAAAATTATAATAGGGTATATGAGTATTTTTCCCCTTTGCTTAATTTTACGCTATTGCACTTCAAATAATTTGAGCTCATAGATCATAATAGTAAAGAATTTTTCTTTGTGTCCATGTAAAAATCTATAATGGCTAGATTCACTAAAATCTGTACAATTTGTGTAACGGTGACCTATAACATGTGTATAAATTTTCAGCTCAATCGAGTGAGGCATTTAGAAGATATCGCGCTTTAAAAATTTTGGACCCATATGCCATAATGATAAATAATTTTTCTTTGTGTCCCTGAAAAAAAAAAAAAACTATGAGTGTTAGATTCACCGAAAACTTGACAGTCTGGGTGAAGATGACTTGTCTTGTAACATACGTTCCATCTTTGAGCTCATTCGAACAAAGCGTTTAGGCGCTGTCGTGTTCACTCACACACACATCATCATCATCGTAAAAATAGTAAAAATGAACTGAAGTTACCTCAAAACGTATAGAAACACATGTCTGATTTTGACATGATTACATTCTTTTCATACATGTGTATGTTCGGAAAGTAAAAATGATTGATTTAAGATTATTATTATTATTATCATCATCATTTTACAAAACACTTTTCTGTGCATGTGCCATAATTCATTATAATATTAATTACAATTTCGTATGAAAAAAGATTATTTTAAAAATCAATAAAATAAGTGCTATTAAAAATAAAAGAATTCTGTAATATATTAAGTAAAAATAAAAATATGAAAAATACATAAACAAATAACCGCTACTTGCAAGAACTTTGACAACCAATAGTATTTAGACATTTTAGATGCTACACATTTTTTTTGTTTTTTTTTTCTTTTTTGAATTGGTGGGGGGGGGGGGGGGGGGTTCTACCTATTTCTTCTGTGCTGTTAAAAATTACATGAATCATTGTGTCCTCAAGTTATCCGAAAAGAAATATATGTATATTAACCTCATAACGATGAAAGACTGAATTATTTATTCAGAAACTGAGCTACCTAGTTTTCTTAAACAAAGACTTGTTGCGTTTAAAAAGAAAGATTTTATTCAAATATCGTAAGAACAGTCATTAGGCCTCGACTAATCTTGCTTTAACCCTATAATTTGAATCCGTATAATATTTTATGAAAAGACTGACGTTAAAAAAAAAAAAAAAAAAAAAAAAAAAAAAAAAACTCATAAATCCATATTTATAAGTATTACATAAATGTCTTTTTTTTTTTTTTTTTTTTTTTTTTTGGTACTTTGTTGCCATTGGAACAACTCTTTATATTTTCTTGTTTCTTTTCTGGTACTGTTTTCTCCAGAATGTAAATATTATTCCAGTAACTTTGGAAGATCAGTTGATTTTGCCTCATAATGTTACTGTTATTACCGCCAATTAATTATTACCTTTAGATGCCCCCCCCCCCCCTTTATAAAATTATTAGTCATTAAAATATGTAAAACAAACAATTATCGGTATTATTATTATTATTATTTAGTTCGATATTTAATGACATTGAGATTTATGATAACTACAACAGGGTTCACATCAAAGGTAAAAACTGGGTGAGAATTCCCCCCCCCCCCCCCCCATTATTTAGAAACAAAGTGAGATTTTTAAAAAAAGAATGTGAAAACAAAAGAATACTTTAAAAAAAATAATCTGAATGGATGTAAATTGCTTATATTGTCTAACTTTGTAGCTCATTAGTTTAATTTGAGTTTAATCGCATTTAATTATTTAAATGTGTCGGTTTTTTTACTTTCTCTTACCCATAAGGTAGAGAAAGTATTGTTTTTGGGTCAAATTTTCGAACGCGAGATTTTGTTATATTTACGAGGTCCCCTGAATATGAAAATCATGTTTTTAGCAAATGGTCTGTGTGTCTGTCTGTTATCAGCATATCTCAAAAACAAATTATGGCAGAAAGTTCAAACTTGGTATTCTAAATGTGTATCATATACGGATGCTACAGTAAGCTTTTCGTTAAGATCAAGCAAATGGTTCGTGTACAGGGACAATCAAGAGAATTCTAATACATTACGTCTATGGGGGAAATTGCAGGTAAGTAGAGTTTAACGTCTATAGACTGCACTAAAACAAATGAAACGAATATATATTTTTTCTAATAGAGATAGTTAACTGGGAAAAAAAAATTGTGTATATAGGAGCCTCGCCTCCCCCTTGGGGAGTAAATTTTCATGATGGGTATCTTTCAAAAGAGCTCGCCAATACCTTTAAAACGAATGGTTGAACCATCGAACTGCGATAATTTAAAACAAAGTTATCGATTTTTTTAATATTGAGAATAAAATGGACTTTTTGGGGGATATTTGGTGTTATACTACTACTCTAATACGGAAATCGTCTGCATTATCATAAAAGATAATTTTTTTAAATAATAATTTTAATAAATTATTTTTTAAAAACAGAATTATTTTTTAATAACCGAATTAAATTCTATATAAATGTATGAAACGGGGGGTTGAGGGGGACAGTAGCCTCCCTCACATAGAATTAATTGTTATATAAAACTCTTCAGAAGCCTAATATGAATTGTTTAACACAGGTTTACATAACAGAACTCGTTATCTTACCTTTTAATGTGCAATCTGTATTAATAGTATTAAATTTCAGGGTAAGAGAAAGTCGTGTGAGTGACACACCAGATTATTTTTTTTTTCACAGTCAGTCACTGAAATAAGCAGCTATTGCACTGAAAATTGGTTAAAGTTACTTATGTACAGATACAGGGTGATTATAATTAAAGTGATCCTATTCAAACCCCTCTAGAACCCGTTGTGCCTATCGAATTTTGATGAAATTTGGTATATACGTTATATGGACCATGAGGAAACGACTTCTGCAGTAAAAAGAAATAGTTCAAATTTTGACCATTAGGGAGAATGATGGTACTTAAAGAAGGACAAACAATCAGTCAGAATCATTAAAATTTATTCAAATACAGAATGCGCTCAAGTTGGGCTCCATTGACATCAATTACGCGTTGAAAGCGCATTATAGCGTGTTCAGTGGTAGCGTGAAGTAACTCTCGAGGAATTTCAGCAACATAGCGCTGAGGCACAAACCCAAGGAATAAAAGATGAAAGGAAAGACAAATTGTTTATTGATAGCGACGTTGACCAGTGAAATATTTACAATGACTCTTAAAATTGCTTCTATCAACAGTGATACATGTTTGGCAACGTCGGTGGAGCGATTGGCGTATGCAAAGATGTAAGACTTCCACACACTCCTTTAGTTATTACGGATGTTCGAGCAGCGAGATCCTCATCTGTGTCAACTGGAGTCGTAAAAAGATTCTTCTGATGTCTCCATCAAAAGTTGTCGATTATCGATAAATCAAAGTTGCCGAGGGACTGGTCCATCAGGCCTAATTAATTCATCGTGCCCAAAAGTGGCATTTAGGTAATTGCGTACATCGGTACGGAAGTGGGCGAAACATTTACGTTATTTTCTTGCATCTGCTTTGGAATTACATATTTATTACGGCCCATAAATTCACAATGAGCACCCGAACTATCGGATTTTCAGCTACTTGACTAATAAAGGTAAGTGGGTGGTATTTCTCCATCTAGCGGTGAATTGAGAATCTGCACTACTAAATCCAAACAACGGAACCTAAAGAGAAAGTTTTACTGCATGTAATAGCGACTAAGTAAGTTTTCGACACATCTGGATACCGACCTTTAGGCCGTTAAAGCTCAAAATGAGCAATCAGGATGCACTAACCGTTCATATGTGCCTATGTCTTCTATAACGGATAAATCATTGTTGCCGAAATATCTCCTTTTTTTCCCCAAATAATCCTCTAAGTCTATTGCACACTTACACTCGTATATACATAGATTAATAGATGCACCCTGAAATAATTCAATCAAACTACGATATTTGTTATACTAAGATGGTACGACAAACTAGGCAAATAAATAATCAAATGTGAGCACCAGTGAGTGTTATGGATATATACAGCGCGAATGAGAACTGCGCTGCGGGTAGAATTTAGAAGAGTGGTGCACTCAGTGATAGACATTTACAACCAAATTGATGGCTCCAATACATGACATTCACACGAATGATGTCATACAAACGTACTGAACAGCGTTACGTTCATTTGAAAGGGATAGCATTAAAGGCCTCAGAGAGCTCAACTGGTGATCAGACGCACCGGCCATCATATTAAATCAAGCGGTATAGTAGTTTCCCGGTATACACTGTTAAAAAAATGCAGAAAAAATACAGAAATTCTCTGTAATTTCAGAAAAAAAGTCGTAAAATACGTTTTGTCTACGTAATTTTTTCGTAATTTACGCCTTTTTTTCTGAAATTACAGAGAATTTCTGTATTTTTTCTGCATTTTTTTAACAGTGTAGATTCAGTGATACAAAAAAGGCACAATCGGCCGTTACACTGGCTGTGGGCGCTTCCTCGTATCGTCAACATGTGAGAGAATTCCGGAATCAAAACAGCAACATCAGACGGAAGTACTTGCTAATAAATTTTATTCCATTTTGCTCAATTCCACCTCAATTAAATTATCACAATAAACTTATCTTCTATTCACCCTGTTACATTGTTTTCTACCAAATTTCATTGTTATAATTTTTTTTTTTTTTTTTTTGGTAAATATTATAGAATTCGAAGACCAAATTAAATTTCACAAGTGACCTGGCCAGGATTTGAACTTGGATCTTTGACATAGTGCGTTAAAACTCTACCAACTGCACCAAACCTCTTTCATATAATTATTTTCATAACTTGAAAAGGAGAAGTTATTTGCCTGTTCTGCGAATAATGAATTAGTTCTCAAAGATGCATTAGTATTTTTATAAGTGAACGACTGCGTATACCCGCAAAATGTCGACCAGCTAGCTCAATTGGTAGAAATTTAGTCTGCTGTGTCAAAGGCATGGGTTCGAATCTTAGTTAGGTCACTTTTCATTCGCGTGAAAATCAGTTCGGACTTCCTATCCAACATGCTTCTTAACACGCTCTCGCTGACGTGACCCACCGGTGGGTCACAGCTACAGTCGGCAGCAAAAGTATCCGATATATAGCAATAATTCCTGTCCGATAGCAATAATTCCTGTCCAAAAAAAAGTACACTTAATACTGCTTTGTTAAATAAATCCTTGTCAGTCATGTTGTTAGTCAGTCTAAGAACATGATTCGACAAGGATTTATTGAACAAAACAGTTTTAAGTGTACTTTTTTGATATCGGACTTATTGGCTAGTGCTCGGATACTTTTGAGAAGATTATGTAAACAAAATGCGCCGGGGTGAACGTGTTTAATTTGATCGAAGTTATGAGAAAAATCATCATACGAATAAATTCCAATTGCATGTGCGGCTATCTTCTCACGAACTGCTGAATGCGGAAAGAAAAGTAAGGTACGAAAACATGCAAAATAACCCACGGATTCCGAGTGACGTGACCATTTAAATTAAATCATTCCAATTAGTTAAAAAGCTATCAACTTAAAACCGAAGGGCTGTTGGAAAAAGGGGATCCGCGTACAGCAGCGTGAACTGCCTGAAGTTGTGAAACGGCAAAACGCACCAGCTATAGCGGAATAGGTCAGAGAAACCTTAAAAGTCCAATGCCCAAAATGAGATTTTGAATGATTTCATTGAAAAAAAAATTTCTTAGTTTTCAGTTACAAAGTGATATAAAAAATAGCTATTCAATTTTTTTTGCAAATTTATTTAAGTATACTTAAATAAATGACCATTAAAATAGGTAAAGCCAGCTACTTATATTTATTCTTTACTAAAATATCATTAATTTATTTTATTTATTTATTTTCTGTCAAAGATCTTGTTAGGAAAAAAAAAAAAAAAAAAAAAAGTATTTTCACCAAGTAAAATTCTACTCCACTCTTGCAGAAATATTTTTTTTTTTTAGAGTAACATCAGATCTAAAATACAGACATTTCTCAGAAGGTCAAGACCACTTAACCTATTGCCAGATAAAAAGGTTTACAAGCCGCCACACCTGTTTACTAACTTGACAGGATAAAAACATTTTTTGCCTTTCTTTTCCTCTGCAACTTGCCGTCTCTTCTTCCTTCCCCCATCATCAATTTTTTTGGAAACGGCGAGATCAGAGGGATGAGTTAGATCTCCAGAATGCAGTTAATCCGATGTAATGTCTTTTGATAGAATTCTCTGAATTGCCGCTTATTGTGTGATTAACGCTGAGTTCTGTTTTTAAATGTCTGAATCTTGAATATAACGCATGTCAACAAAGATAGAAAAAAAAAGAAGTGAGAGAAAAGGAAATCACTTGGTATAATTTAATGAATATTCAGTGATGAAATGGGGGAATACATGTAAGAAGTTGGATAGAAGAAAGAGCTCTCGAAATCAGAACGTCGTAAAAAGAGTGTAACGGAAGAAAAGACATTTTTTATAAATGGTGTATAGGATCAGACATCTTTTTTTTTATTATTATTATTTAGAAAATTTATGTAGTTTCTAAAGTTCGTTCAGTTCTCACATTTAAGAGGCCTCTCCACTTATCGTCCCCAGAAGCCAGAGCCAATGTTATTCTATGGAGAATTTTGCCCTATTATAACTTATTAACTAATATATATAATTAAATTCCGTTTTCACATTCAGAAACTTCACAACTATTAAACAATTTATCGCTTTCTAAAAATCATTTTTAAAAAATTTTAATACTTTATTTTGAGGTTGTAAAATGCAAATTTTCACAATGTGAAAGTTTTCTCTTTTGAGCTTAAAAATGAAATCTTAAAAATAGAAAAAATAAATTCTTAGAAAGCGATAAATTGTTGAATAGTTGTGAATTTTTGGAAAGTGAAAACAGAATTTAAAAATATGTATTAGTTAATGAATTATAACGGGGCAAAATTTCCCATAGCTTGAGTTCAGCTTTCGTAAACCATAGGTAGAGAGTCCCCTTAATTTAATCTTTCAAGATGAATGCATGAGAACCTCCAGCATTTTCCAGCATATTTGTATTCCTTATTAGCATTGCCCAGATTGAAATAATGTTCATAGAATTTTGAAATCAAGGAAAGAACTGAACAAAGGTGTAAAATGAAAAGATAAATGCATGTAACATTTCCTGAAGTGTTTAATAGAAAATATTTGGCCCTTTTTGCGATGAAATGAAGGGGGTCCACTAAAGCTGTTCCATTTAAAAAAAAAAAAAAAAAAAAAAAAAAAAACTACAGTTTTATAATACTTACAAAATAAAAGAAATCCTAATGAAATTCAAATTATAATTATTTGAAATCAATATGAGAATATAAAAGAATCTCATAATTTTCATATAAAGTATCAATAAAAACGGAAAATTTTGTTTTTAGAAAATAAAAGTACAACTTAATAAAATAAAATAAAAATGTTAAGCTAATACCAAATATCTCTACGAAAATATTTATTTACACGTGAATTTCTGATAAAAAAAAAAGTATTTTCCTAGACTAAGTTTTTTATTTATTTATTTATTTATTTATTTATTATTATTATTTTAATTTACACGAAATAAAAAATATTTTATTTCCGGAAAAAAAAAATGTGTATTTTATTTGTTTATTTTGGCAACAAATCTTTCTTTTTAAATGTTTTAAAGTTAAAATGGCGTTTCTATTTATTATCTTTTGATCCAATTATCCGATTGAACTAAAAAATACGGTGTTAGCTAGATTTTGTCCTGATTATTAAGTATACCAGTTCTCGTAGCAGTCGGTTGAACGGTGTAGCTTTGTATATACAGTACTCGCCGCTTATTAAAATCACATTCGTCCTGAGCCAAAGTGATTTTATTAAACAGCTGATTTTTATATCCTGCGAACTTTCCTGCACTCAAGATATTACTTCTCTGAATTTCGAAAGAAATTTCAAAATGTAACGAATAATGGAATTAACAATATTAATTAATTTTTGACAAATTATTAATTTTTTCTTCAATATAAGTAAATTAAACACATTCTAAATTTCGATGCACTTTCTTTTGTAAAAAATTATCATTGCTTTGCCAAAAGTTCACGATATTCTTTTAAATTAAAAATCTTTCCGATTAAACCTCTTGCTTCATAGTTATTTCAAAATGAGAACTAAAAATTGCCTTATATATATATATATCATTTGCGAATTAAATCAAATTTGTAACTTATTACTGCGCTTTGAAGAACACGTTTCTTGAAATATTTACTGGAATAGCGTGCATAAATGATATTTTTGCTGCTGAAGAAAGTTTTTTGAGTTTATTAACCGGCGATGCTGATTTTATTAAGCGGCAGTTTTAAAAGTAGTTTGTATTGTTTTGATTCCGGTCCTGGCAATTTGATCAGATTAAATGGCTGATTTTATTAACCAGTGAATTTATTAAGCGACGGTTACTGTATATATATATAGATTGTAGTGTACTTCTACAATCCACAAGTTTTGATAGTTTAATTGTAAATGTTAAAGCTGTTATTAGTACTATGCATAAAAGAAGCTTCTTTTTACTCTTTTTTTTTTTTTTTTTTTTTTTTTTTTTTTTGTCTTCCTAGTAGTTTACCAGTTTTCGATTAAATAATCAGTGGTACAGACCATTTCCGGTTGCTTTTTGATATCTTAAGTTCTAATTTTCATGTCTATCATTAGAAGACCTCGTGAAATATTAATTCTTTCTCCATATTTTTTCATTCGTAAAACAATAAATCTTATATTTAATCATAAATATATCTCAAAAGAAAAAATAAACATCTTAATGAAAATAGGAGTAATAGAAGCGTACGAATTAACATAGTTAGCAAAACAACTAAGAGGTTTTATTTGTATTTAATATAATCACTCATGCCATTTAAAATAACTATCCAATATAAATATCAAAATTTTGCTTGGACGGTTTAGATATTCTTTTTTAAATTAAAACCATTTAATTAAAAGTATTTATTGAAATTTAAATCGAATCTTAATTTATCGAACTGTTATATTAGCATGATAAGTTTCAATGATTATATTCATAGTTTAAACTAATTTTACCGTGTTTTTATAAACTTCTTGTTCTTGTTTGTCCGGTACAAATCTTGCAATCGAATTATAATTAACTTCCCTACTAGCTAGAGATTTGAAACTTTCACAGTAGCTCAGAATCGTTTATCGAACTGTTATATTAGCATGATAAGTTTCAATGATTATATTCATAGTTTAAACTAATTTTACCGTGTTTGTATTAACTTCTATTCTTGTATGTTTGTTTGTTTGTCCGGTACAAATCTTGCAATCTATTTTTAACTAACTTCCCTACTAGCTAGACATTTGAAAATTTCACAGTAGCTCAGAACCCGGTGACAACACAATACTTCGAAGTCCGATTTTCGAATTTTTGATTAGTTTTCTTATAATTAATTAAAATATGAAAATAATAACATCTTAATAGCGTTAAAATAGCCATTTAAATATTAGCTATAATTTAATTGTTGCCAAAAAAAAAAAAAAATTACGAGTTCATTTTCTTTCGACATAAAAACAAATACATTTAATGAAACTTGAACGTTAAAAAATTATAAAAAGTTAAATTATGCATCTCACAACAATTCACGTCATTATCACTTTAAAAATTTTATGCAGATTGATAAGAGCTCTATGATTCATCAGAAAATTTGAAACATGGTATATAAAAAGTATTTTTTTATCTTATAATTATTGCAAAATAATCGTATTTTCTTGCATATAATTCTCAGATCATCAAAATCTGTTTTTACACCAGAAATTTTATTTAACAGTATTAGCTTTTGTTATCGGAAGTTTTGTCTTATATAAATATAACCTTCTCTGAAAATTAAACTTTTTGGTGTAAAATTGATTTATCTTACCTGCATAAATTTATATTTATAAAAAAAAATCTATTTCTTTTGTAATTAATTTTATTAAATAGTTTTACAAAAGTAAAATTTCTCCAAAGTTCACTGCAAATAAACTTAAATTATTCTGAAGTTCTTTTGTCTGATAAATATTCTGTAGTGAAACAGATGCAAAATAAATTTTGCCTGTCAGCATGACGAACCCCATTTGAATGTCTTATAATCTATTTCAACTACCTGTTACGTGAGTTACAATAATAGATTAAACAACTAGTTACGTCAACGATGGGCGTCGGCGTCACCAGTCTTGATTCAAGAAATTATCCTCTATCTCTGTCAGTAACAAAGATAGTCCTATTAATGTCAAACGAGCCTCTTACACTTTAGAAGGAAGAGAGATAACTTGACAAGTCGTTAGTGGCAGAAGTTAATGACATTTACACTAAAAAAAAAGGATTAATTTGTCTCAAGGATTGGTAAATTTGCGAAAGAATGAAAAATATTTTCAACCTATAAAAGTTTTGTAGTAAATTTTATTTACATTCTGTAACAGGTATATCGATCAGTATCGATACAGTTGAATGCAACGAAACATTCGAATGTTGTTATACTAAATGTTCAAATCTCTGTCCAGACCGTCTTGTCAACGCACGTAAGTTTTCCCTGTTAATTTAGGTTTTTTCAAGGAGTTATATATTTATTATTTATTTTATTTTTTATTTTTTCCTCTCTCTTTTTAACTCCTGGTGCTTCACTCTGAATTATTCCTGCTTACGCGGAGATTTATTCAGAAACTAAAATTCTAAATTCAATTTTTTGGCTTTTCTTTTATTTATGGAAAATTATTTTTATGTTTTTCTTAATTTCCGATGGAGGTAAGCATTGGTTGCGACCAAATGCAGGCACTCCGAATCATCTCGTTTACTTGACAAAGGTTGATGTTGAGTAGCTTTAGCATAATGTGATCATACGTCCTCAAAATCCGAGAACTGTCCCCAAATTTTGATCTTTTAATTTTTTGTCCCCAAAATAACTTTGGCTGTTTGGGAACATTAAATGGTAATCAACAAAACTGAGAAATAAGTTTAGCTCTTCGAAGTAGGCACGAAACTTTTAAAGCGCCCAAGGCACGAAAATTTGTTAGTCGGGCCCTGGTCCGATGAAGTTGTGACTCGTACCACAAAAGTCACTATTCACGAATGTTCTGGAACAGTCCAAAAATTGTCACTTATTCCACAGGAGTAAAGCAAATAACATAAAATACTCCAGAACAAAAATCTTCGCCAGCTCACGAACAAAGTTCAGTCGGTTGGAACACAATCTCTAAAGTGCAATCGCTCAGAATAGGTCTCTGAAGAACTCTGAATCGCAGCGACTATGCACACACACTCTCAGAAGTCAATTCACTCCTATTTATATTTTTTGGTGATGGGGCTTGTGAAAAGTTCGAGATCTAGGTTCCCATGTGTCGGAGATCTTTGAAACTTCGGAAACCCTAAACTACTATTTTTCGCCAAATTTGGTCGCAAGTCGTTAAGTTCAAACCCCGATCATGACAAATTAGGGTACTGGGCAAAAAAAAGTTTAGGGGGCTCTTTTGAAACCATCACGATATAATTTGTTTGCCACAGAAGTTCAGTCATATGCATAGTTTAAGACCAGTAGCCGATTTTCAGTATTTTAACACGTTGCATCATTTGCGCAGATTATTGCGTCATCTCATGTGCTGATTGCATCAGCCGCATTCTACTGCTATAAATGAAGGTGCCCGGCACGTTTATTGCCAGTTGTTTATTGGATTTTGTCGTAAACAGTGCTGTTGTGTAATTATTGTAATGGTTGAAAAACCTTCATTTACTGTTACAAAAAGGTCCGAAATATTAACTCGGCATAAAATCGGGTTTTCTGAACATCAAATAAGTTTGAAAGTAAATGTGAGCAAGACAACTGGACATCAACCTATTAGTAAATTTTTAATTTCTGGAAAATTTGTGGACCTTAAGAGTCGTTTCTTTTTCATACTTGGAATAAGTCGAGGTTTCCTTGCAGGTTTATGGGATGATAAACCAAAATCTTTGGCCAAACGTCTTGAAATAGTACTCAAACTGACGTTGGTGCCTTTTGCAGCCAGAGAATGTCTAATCGTATCGCAGGAGGTTCTTGGATCTCATACGACCATCCTTCTTATCACATGATCATCACGTGCACTCGTTTTTCTAGGGCGACCGCTTCTCTTAAGGTCCACAAATTTTCCCGAAATTTTAAATTTACTAATAGCTTGCTGCACAGCTGTCTTGCTCACATTTACCCTCGAACTTATCTGACGTTCAGAAAATCCAATTTTATGCAGGGTCAATATTTCTGACCTTTTTGTAGCAATAAGTGAAGGTTTTTTACTCATTACAATAATGACACATCAGCACTGTCTACGACAAAATCCAATAAATAACTGGCGATAAACGTGCCGGGGCACCTTTATTTATAGCAGTAGAATGTGTCTGATGCAATCAGCACATGAGATGACGCAATAATCTGCATAAATTGTGCAATGTGTTAAAATACTGAAAATCAGCTACCGGTCTCAAACTTTTGCAAATGACTGTACAATACATAAACAATATTTTCGCAACTACTATGTTCGTTGTGTATTATATCTTCAACTACTTGTAGTAGCACTTGCTGCAAATCTGGTTTTCTAGTTACGGAAAAAGCCTAATAAATTATACATTTTTTTTTTTTTTCTAATTGCAGCTTTTTCTTAAATTTGTACCTCTCGGTTAGTATAGCCAGATAGATAAGTAAATAAGAGACGAATGGACATTGTCGGTATAATTATTGTTTCAAATGCATGTGCTAAATAGGAAAATGATCAATTTTGCCATTGGCAAGGCATTCTAACAGGAGAGAGAGCAAAATATTGTTTTGTTGATCCCCATTTTTATAATTTTAATAATTATAAGATAAAAAACTTTTTATAAACCATTTTTTTAAATTTTCTGTTGAATCATAGATATAGAACTAACTACATTAGCACTTTATCAATGCGTATTGTTACGAAATTGTAGATAATTGTATTTATTTTTGTATAAATTCTTTCAAAGAGGCTTAGTAAGTTGATAAAATGTCAATTTTCTGTAAATCCAGCTCTTTTTCGCGTTAAAATAGCTTACTTTTCCTTTTAAAACGCATTAAAAAGCTCCAATAGGCAGGCAATGGATTTGGCTCCAAATTTGCCCTTGGCGACTTTTTTGGCGAGAAAATCCTTATTGTCGATATTCCAAATATGGACGTTCTAATGTGATTGGTAAAAAGTTACGGGAAATTTGAGAAAATCTTTAAAGTGATAATGACGTCAATTTTTGACAGATGCATAATTTAACGTTTTACAATTTTTTAACGCTCACGTTTAATTAAATGTATTTATTTTTATGTCGAAAGAAAATGAACTCGTAAATTTTTTTGGCAAAAATTAAATTGTAGCTAATGTTTTAATGACTATTTTTATTGCTATTAGGAGCTTATTATTTTCATATTTTAATTAATTGAAAGAAAACTATTCGAAAATCTGACTTTGAAGTATTGTGTTGTCACCGAGTTCTGGGCTACTGTGAAAATTTCAAATGTCTAGCTAGTAGGGAAGTTAGTTAAAAATAGATTGCAAGATTTGTACCTGACAGACAAACAAACAAACACACAAACAAACAAACAAGAATAGAAGTTAATAAAAACATGGTAAAAAATCTAGAGACGGAATGTTCCATTTCATCATGCTAAACTATTTACATTAATAACGATTTGCCGTTTCATTATCAAACTTAAAAAATTGTTTCTATCGATTTATAATGCAGAATTTTATGATAGATATGTGTTTCAATAATTAAAAATAAATTAATTTCACTTTCTAGATAGATTAATACTTTATAAAGATGAATTTCATGTTTTTTATTAAAAAAAAATTCATTGTTAAAATTTTAATATAAAAAGGAATGTTTTAGAATTTACTATTACGGATTTGGGAGCCCTTTACAGTCCGGGGCCCCTGGACAAAGTCCTGATTTGCCCGTGCTATAATACGGGCCTGGCCAAGTTTGTCGTAAAGGCTGACTTTGAAAGTGAATTAACTGCCTCTTTATTTTCACTTTGCCTGTAAAACTACTTTCACCGCAACAGAATAACTGATGCAGAGAAAAGACTTAATCCATTGTAACAATATATATCAACCCTTCACTACGCCAAAATGCTGCATGAAAGCAGCAAAGCACGTGGAAACAACTGTGACATGTTTTGCAATTTATATTGTTCGATAATGTCGTTTTAAGGGCGATTATCTGACCGAGGGATATAGGGCTGTTGAGGATGCCTCCATAAGGATCTCACTATCACTAAGCAGACCCAGCCCGTGTTCTCGCAAATTTCGGAAAAAAGAAAAAAGAGAGAACTTTGTGAATAACTAGGATGAGCAATTGTTTTCAACACGTGTATAAATCAAGTTGATAAAATATATAAATCACAGCACTTCACACGCTAAAATCCAAGTTAAAAGACTTAGTTTAAAAATTTACAGTATAAAAGATAAAATGAACATCACGACGTTTCGCATTTCCGAACATCAATATTCTTTACGATCCCCGTACCGAAACACAGCTCTTAAAGATTACATATTAGAAAATTAAAATGCTAAACCTTTATGGAATGAAGCTGAAATAATAGTAACCCCCTCCAGTCTGATTAAACTTGAAATACAAGAAAAGATACAGATAATAAAATACGATACACGCGCCATCAATTATACACATTCTAGAGAATTGGCGAAGGTATGGCAACCCATTCTACACATATTAAAGGATCAAGACGCTAACAGTAAGAGAACTAAACCTGAAGATGTCCTCAAGCAACAATGCTTGGACGAAACATCGTGATGTTCATTTTATCTTTTATACTGTAAATTTTTAAACTAAGTCTTTTGACTGGGATTTTAACGTGTGAAGTGCTGTGTTTTATATATTTTGTGAATAACTAGGCCGAAGAACACCACCTAGCTCTAAATTCGGCATCTCTCGTCTATTAGCTTTTAGAGTAGGACTTTTTGTTGGGACGTATGAGGTTTGCTTTCAAAGTATTTAATTCATCAGCATTCAACATTAGTGTTTCGATGAATTATCTTAACTATCGTTTTATGCTGTTACATTTTGTTTAGTACAAACTTTTTTTTTTTTTTTTTTTTTTATACCAAGTAATGGTTTGTAAATGTTTCTTAGAAACAACAAGAAAAATCTTGGTTTGCTTTTTTATTAAGACGTTACATGGTTTTCGAAAGCATATTTTATCTTTTATCTAATAAATGATTTTTTTTATCCAAAGGTTTGAGCATATAAAAGAGCAACATTTAAGCAATATTTTATAAAAGTTTCATTAAAATTTTTTAAAAATTCAGCCGGTGGATTCTGGTGTCCGGAGGTCCTTCAAAAAAGTGATACACTCGATTTCTCAAAATCTAATTCAACAATCACATTGAAATTTGGCTCACTTCTTCAAAGTAGAACTGAATAGTGATTGAAGGAAGGGTTTTTTTTTTTTTTTAATTGAAGTATGAATTTTTGGCAGAGTAATATGTAAAACAGTAAAATGTTTGGTACATTTTACTCCATGTATAGCCTTGTAAAATTAGCTGTAATCTGAGAAAAAAAAAATTCTTTGTTCAAGCACTGGTCAATGCTGTTTTGAGGAAGTGGGCGAAAATGCAATAAGATAAGTGCATTATTTTTTGAGACATCGTGTACATTGCTTTTCTGAAAAATTCCCTGGAAACCAGGTCCCACCGGCTGAATTTTCCAATTATTTTAATCAAAATTTTATGACACATTGTTTAAATGTTACTCTTTTATATGCTGAAAATTTTGAATAAAATGTTTTATTTATTATATTATAGGAAAAAAGGTTTTTTTTTTTTTTTTTTTTTATTAAAAAAAAAAAAAAAAAAAAAAAAAAAAAAAAAACGCCTCAACCCATGTTAATTCCTTAAGCGTCGTTTTACAATATATTTGCCTTCGTAAGGTTTTAAAATTTCATCTACAGTAATGTTAGTATTGTATATCTATATAATATTAATATTTCTGTAACGTGGACCAGTTACGATTACTTTCTGTAAAAACGATACGAGAGTGACTTAATAAATTACGCGAGGATAAAATAATAATAATAATACATAAGCAGTATTTGAGCACGCGGACTGACTCAGTTCAGTGATCTAATAATAATAATAATAATAAAATAAAAATAATAAAAAATAATGTGACGAGATTTGTTTGATGAAATCATTTTATAGAAATATTTATTTTAAAAAAACTGCACCTTTACAACCTTTGCATACGTCATTTTAACCTAGCAATACCTTAAATATATAAATAAAATATGAACTTTTGCCATAAATTAACTATAAAATGCAATAATAAAAAGTATAATCAAAATAGGTATTAGTTTTTTTTTTTTTTTTTTTTTTTTTTTTAACAAAAAGTTATGCCAAAATGAATAAATAAAAAATATAAAGGCATCTCCAACACGGTAGCAAAAAATTAAAAGTCGCCATATAGGGGTTTTATAATAAAGCTGGCCTGTGGAGGTATGAAAACTGGGTCGTCAAACATGAATTTTATTTTGAAACTTCTCTTTGAATGATTTGGTTCAACTATTATTAGCGTTTCATCCCACAAAAACTAATAATAAGTTGGCTTCTGGTAAATAAAAATTTAAACTGGATTGTGAAATTGGTATAAGACTTACAAATTTTAAAGGCAAATAAATAAAGAAATTGCGAGAATTTCGCATGGGTTTGCTAGTTTTTAAATATTTCTTTTAGAAGTATTTTGTTATGTATTATTATTTTGAATCATTAATTTTAGAAGCGTCGATTCATGAAAGTTTTTGGCTATTTATAAAATACTAGCCTTGTAACCAATTTTAATACATCAAGCAGGTAGTAGGCACCGTTATTGTATAGGTAGTACCGCTAATATACAGGGTGATGCAAAATTTGATTGTTTTTGTGATAACTGAAAAATGAATTTGTTTGATAAATATAATGGTAAAATCTTAACAAAACAACTAGGAAAATAGAAAAAGTGACTGTAGATACAAAATAAATCATTAATATCTGCTTCTTATAAATGGGAGGCAAAGTGCATGCACACACACACACACACACACACACACACAAACACAAACACACACAAAAAAAAAAAAAAAATGTCCAATCTAGATAAATATAGTAATTTATTTTTCTACCTGCAATATATAAATTCCATTCTTTCGGACAAATTTCTAACTTTAAATTAATTGCCTAATTACTAGCGTTCTAAAAAGGAAAATGATTTTCTTTCTTAAAAAAAAAAAAAAAAGAAAAAAAAAAAAAAAAAGAGAGAGAGAGAGAGAGGGAGAGAGAGGCTGTCAAAGATTACAATTATCCTAATCTGTTGATAAAATATAATATTAAATTTTTCCCGTTCAGAGAAAAAAGTTTTCAATATATCCTTGCATTCAGTGAAATATTTAAGCTAATATATCAAAGAATTTCTACTTGGTAGGTCAGATTTTTACAGGCTTTGAAACTTTTGTGCTTGATATCTAGACTGGAATGGATATTACAAGCTGAGGGGAGAAAATATCTGACGAAAAAAACTCACGAGAAATTGAGTTAAAAAAATATCTCCAACAGGTAGACATCATCTAACCAATTTAGAACCATTTATATAGATATCTTTTGTGTAACGCTGAAACCCACCTTTTGCTTTTATCGTAGAATGTTTCTGTTGGCCTAAATATCCCACCCTACAATACAAATTTAATCCGTATAATGATGAGAGATTGAAAAATAAAATAAAATAAAAAAGTGTTTCTTTTCTTAACTTGAGGGGACGGGCCGTATTTTATTTTCTCATTTTTTGTGGATGAAATAGGGAAGGGAGATCTTAGAGAAAGGTCAACTATTTATTGTGCTAAGTGCCTGGGTATGTATAACGGGGATTTAAATGCAGGTTCAGTGGCCGTTGCGTAATTCCACGCGATGAAAGCAGTTGGGGGTGATTTTAAGTACTATATATCACATTCTTTTTTAATGTTGGTAAAATATGTTGCGTGAACCGGGAAAATTTTCTTTTTAATATAAAGGATTTATTTAGCAATTTTTTTGCTTTCTGTAAAAGTTAGCCTAATTTTATGCCCGTAGCAAATTTTTAATTTTTTCAAATTTGAGGACACATTTATACATTTAGCATGTTATCGGGCGAAACATGATTCACTGAAAATGTTTCTTAATATAAAATCGTGTCCAAAAAAAAAAATAATTAATTAATTAATTAAAAAAAAAATTACACAAATTAGATCCCCCCCCCCTTATTTTTCAGTTCTCGAGCAAAAGAGTCTTTTCAAGATTAGTTATGATAAAAGCGAAGTTAAAGACTTAGTGCAAATTTTAAAAAAATAATCTAGTGTGTCACTCGCACGACTTTCTCTTACCCTTAAATTAAAAACTATAGATACAGATTGTAGATTAAGGAGTAAGATAACTAGTACTATTACGTAAACCTATGTTCTAACAATTCAAATTAGGCTTCCGAACAGCTTTATTTGACAAATAATTTTGTGTGTGTGGGGGGGGGGGGGGGGGGGCTACCGTCCCCCTGAACCCCCCGTTTTATTATTGTACATTGATATAGAATTCAAATCTGTTATTAAATTCAAAAGTTCATTTGAAAGTATCCATAAAACTTCCACACGCAACATTCCTTGAATTTTATCAATCTTGACCAAACTTTTCTAGTAACAAACGTATTAACTTCAAAATACAACATTTGAGTCACCTGAAATTATTTGTTTTTAATTTACTCTAACAGACACAGACAAAGATCAAACGTTAAAAGTTTGACTTCGGTATTCAGGAAACCTCAAAACGTGTAAATATACAAAAAACAAGCGGTGAATATTTAATTAAAAAACATTATTTACCATAAGGCTATTAGGAATTAATTTTAATTCCTGAGCAGCTTTCCTAGACATGGTAAAGCACTTTCACTAACAGTAAAAAACATTGTTATGGCTAAAATATTGGCAGCCCTGTATATATTTTGAAGATTATATACACACCACATGGTGCACATAAATATAATCATATATTAGTAACACATGGCACAACCTGAAATACAGATCTTTTATCTATTTTCAAGCATTATCGCACTATAATCTATTTCTTTTGTATATCCCTGTAAACGAACAATGATAGATTTCCATACTATAATCTACATGAAACATGTTTTTACACATATAAAAAATATATATTCGTATCATTTAGTTTAGTGCAGTCTATCGATGTTAAACTCTACTTACCTGTAATTTCCCCCATAGACATAATGTATTTGAATTATCTTGGGTGTCCCTGTGCACGAACCGTTTGCTTCATCTAAACGAAAAGTTTAGTGTAGCATCCCTATAGGATACACATTTAGAATACTAAGTTTGGTGTTTCTGCTATAATTTGTTTTTGAGATATGCTGATTACAGACACACACACAAACCAACCGCTAAAAACATGATTTTTGGATTCAGGGGACTTAAAAACACATAAATATAACAAAAATTCCATTTTCAAAATTTGACCCAAACAATACTTTCTCAAAGAAGAAAAAGCAAAGTCTTTTTTTTTTTTTTTTTTGCTTTCTCAAGAGAAAGCAAAAAAAAAAAAAAACTGCATAAATACCCGTTTGAAAAATTATTAATAAACGCTAGATCAGCAAATGACAATATCTTGTTACGTAAACTAAAATATTATAAATGAATGAAATATTAAAACAGAAATTAACATTATCGGAAATTTTAATTTTTTAAAATGACCTTAATAATAGCAAGTCATAACAAGCTACTATCACAGTATTTTGAGTTTTTCATATTATAAACGACTTTGTACTACACGAATAAGTTTATAAATATATCTATGAAACATTTTTCCCAAAATCACGAACATTCATAGCTGTTAATATTAAAAAATATTTTTTGTTATCAAATACTAGAAAAGGATTAAAAATCTTTCTTTGGATGATAAACAGATTGATTTACCAAAAACTTTATCGTAAGTTTATGAACCCTTTGCCGGCCCTTACGCTCTAAATGTAAATGCCCTTTTGCCGGCTAAAACGCTCGTATTGCAGTCTCACGTCATCACTCGCTCGTGTTACAGTCTAAATCTGTTAAATAATAACTACCAGAAAAAATTTAAGAATTTTCTTTTTAAGTTAAAATAATAAAAATGTTTGTGGGTCTATCTGTTATAATTTGGGATTTTTTCCGAAGACAGAATGTATTTTCTGCTATAACTTGATGTACATTTAACCCTTTAACGTTCACTACTTAATTTATTTTTAAAATTACTAAACTAATTTTTAAAATGGCTTTTAGACACATAGCTGATCATAAATATTTAAACAATAAAAAAATAGCATTGTTCTTTATCAAGAAATTTTTAGTTTGAAACATCTATAAGTTAACCTTATTAAATTCAAATAATATTTAATTTAATAAATAAAACACTTTGTAAGTAAACATTATCGACTACAAAAACACGTAAAAGTTGTTTCAGGTGAAAATAGTAGTTCAGCTCTTCATTAAATGAAAAAAAAACTAGACATGAGTGCATCATCAAACCAGCAATTCGCACTCGCACACACTAAGAAACTTCAAGTGACTTATGCATTTAGCTTCCTTTGAGGCATTATTTCTTGAATTTTGGAATAGTGCTGCTATCTACCGAACAGAGAAGGAACAAAAGTTTAAAGAATGATTAAAACAAGGGGGAAATGTTAAAAACCTTCTGCACAAAAAATTGTTAAATTATGTCAAATGTTTGGTTTCGCTGCGAAACCAATGAACGTTAAAGGGTTAACAAATGGTATATGCAGGTCCAGTATTTTTACGGAGTTTTTACTCGACAGGAGTTTGCACTCTACCTATCATCTTCTTCCCCACTTAGCAATTAATTCTAGTCAGTATTGTTTATGTATATAAATGCATATCTTATTTATTCGACATATCTTAATTTTATATTTATTTGTATCATAATACTACTTTATGCATTCACTTAATATATCTTAATTACAATATACATGTCGGAGCAGAAGTTATTGTAATTTAAAACTTAAATTCGCGTAAACACCCATATACAGTATGTTAATACAAATGTACTTAAATGAGAAGTTTATTCCGGTGTGAATATTAGTTATCATAAAGAAAAAAGAAAAAAAAGAGAGAGAGAAAGGAAAAAAAAAAAAAAAAAATTGTTTAGGGGGAAAAAAAAATAGCTCTTTGAACCATAAGTATGAAATTAAATGAGACTAGCAAAGGGTTAATAATTTATTTTACTTATCATGTGACTTCAAATCTTTAATTTAAAAAATAACAATGTCTAATGACAGAACTTTCCAATTGTTGTTTTTATGTTTTCAAAATTTAATGCAGGTCTCTGTGATAAATTATGTAACTGTATTACATTTAAACATTTTTATCATTTGAAAATTGAACAATTAAAAAAACAAAAATAAATAAATATAAATATTTCTTTTTTATACTTTTCTAGAGGAGGAAAAAATAGTTTATTTTTGCTATATAAAAACAATTATAAATATTTAAATGTATATATATATACGTAAAATATATATCTTTTACTTTTATTGAACTAAGTTTTTATATAATTAAGCAGTATATTTGGCAATAAATTGTTCAAAAGCAAGTTTATGATAGAATCGCTTTTAAAGCTGTTTTATCTTAATGTGATTTGCTTTGATGTAATATTATTTGATGAACTGTACAATTTATGTATTAAAAAGAAATATACGTTATGTGCAGTATTTTGTATTCTGTAAATGGCAATATCTACCATATTAATTATAATCTGTTGATTATAATCTAACCAACTATTTTCTTCTACAAATTGAACTTTTTTCTTACGGGCAATGCCTTTGAGGCAAATAATATTGCGGAAATTTCAATGCTCATTCAAATCCTTTGTTATTTAAACTTTCAAAGAAAGCGAAAAATTCCATAGATTTGAATGTTTCGGCAAACCTCGATTGCATATCAAGCAGGTCGAAGAACTTTTAAAAATAATGAAAGAATAAATAATTTTGTAAAATGAAATAAATAGAACTATTTAAAACAAAACTTTTTAAATCGTTTTTATATGCCCATTTTCCATTTTCAACCACATTCATAGAATTGATTCTATTCATTATAAAAGTTTTAAGTATTTTCATTTTAATTCCATGATTATTTTGTGTTAGGTTTTTGCGTTTTTCAATAACTTTAGAAATCGAAAATCGCTAAATAATTCAGTTGAGACAAACAATATTTTTATATAGTATAATTAATAAAAAAAGGAATTAATATGAGTTCAAATTAAGTTACAGATGAGTTACTTCAATAATCGAAATAAAACTGTTTGAAGTTTATACGAATGGTTGGAAATGATTTCTTTTTGGCCCTTTGTGTCTTTGTCAAATTTGTGAAATACTTTTTATGATGAAAACTAGTACTTTTATATTATGATTACATAAATATTAAATAATCTGCTGTGTCACTCACACGACTTTCTCTTACCCTGCATTTCAATACTATAAAGACAGATTGCAGATTAAGAGGTGAGATAACAACCAATGCATATGAATCTACTTATAAACTACTTGGCATAGGTGGACTCTGCTCAGTTCCCCATCATATTTATGTTCTCAAATTTCTAGTGCGAGACATATTATAATTATGTTAAAAGAAATGAATATGACCAAAGCTTGATACAGTGACAGAATGAAATCCCCGCCTAATAGGCTATCCACCGTTCACTTCGATATATTTATCTCATTCTAATCTATTAATTTATTTTGTCACGGTCGATTCCGTTGTTCAGTTTTCATGCTACTGTTTCCAATGCAATAATCCTCAAAATTCATATTTATATGAAAAATTTACAATTTCGATGTGTTGATAAAATCGTAAATTACGAATAATTTACGAAAATTTCCTATTAGAATATTTGTATTCAATCACGTTCAAACAAATATCATAAATGTAATTTTGAAGTTGTCTAATGTATTTATGATCCTCAAAATGGAAGTTCATGCTCAATTTTGCCTTATTCTGACATGTTAAGTAAAGCGTAAATTCCAAATAACTTACGAATTTTTTAAATTGAAAAATCATAGTCTACGATATCCATGCCAGTATCCTAAATAATATTTCGAAAGTGTTTTGACATCTTTACGATGAAAATATCCCTCAAGATTGACGTTTAAGTGAATTTTTGTCCTATTCTCCCATGTTAAGAAAATCGCAAATTTCTCATAACTTACGAAGTTTTTCAGTTCGAATGTTGCAAATGAATAGGGTTCTTGCCAGTATCGAAAGTAATATTTTAAAACTGATCTGACCTCTCTGCGATTATTTGTTCGTGAGATATCGTGTTAACAGACTAACAAACTAACGGACTGACCCATTGACCGACATCCTACAGACAGACACCATACAAATTTTGTCATTTTCGGATTCCTCACACCTGAAAACGTATAAAAAAAGTCAAAAAAGCTGGGGTCGAAATTTTTCACGATTACCTAAGTTCCCCATACCTATAGTATGATGGGGAACTAAAAAAAACAATTCAAAATAAGCTTATTAACAGTATTATTGGACATATAATTCTGTGTGTATAGGAAAGGGGGGGGGGGGGTTGACTGACACGCTTTCAACCACTCGCTTAAATATACAGTAGGTGATCAAATTATTATTATTATTTTATTTATTTATTTATTTTATTTATTTTTTACATTTTTTCGATTGTCTAAAAGAAAATGCTAGACGAAATGGCCTGAAACTTCATGCCTGCAAAGAAAACTTGAAAACTCATATTTTTCATTATCGAATTAGTCCAGAGTGCAATTAGGGAATCAAGCAATTATTTAAGCAGATATTATTATTTATTATTTATTTATTTATTTATTTATTTATTTGACAAACTTTTTTCTTATAACTAATACAGAATTTCATAAAATTTTACAAAACTTACTAAAAAATTGACAAAACATTAGAGAAACATTACTCTGAAACATACAATTCACATGTGTAATATTCGTTGAGGTATGATCGTTTATAGTAAATATTATTTTACTACGCATGAACGAAAGATAGAAATATTTTTATTGCATAGGTTAAATGCTAAATATATTGAACAACTTTTGTCAAAAGTTCATTTGAATAGGATAACAATTATGCAAATTGTTGGCAAAAGAACGACCAAGATTTTAGGTATTTTCCAGAGTTGAAATTTAATAAGGGGTTTTTCACATGCTGCGTGTTTAATTTGAAGATCCAATTATGTATATCAGTCACGTTGCAAAAGTTCTATTTTGTGTGAAACCCCTTATGAACTCACAAATCTTAGTAAATAAATAAAAATATGTTAAAGTTACAAGCCCATAAAGGATTTTTCACAAAAAATAACTATTACAATGTGGTTGAAATAATTGGTTTTTCAAATTAAATACGCAGCATATATGAAATTTCAATAAATCTAGCTCATTCTTTTGCCGGCCATTTGCTTAATTTTTATTCTAGTCAAATGAATTTTTGACAAAAATTGCTCAATATACCTATCTTTAAACCTACATAATAAAAGAAAATTATCTTTCACACATGCGCAGTAAAATAATATTTATTAAAAAGCTCATATCTCAACGAATATTACACATGTGAATTGTATGTTTCAGAATAATGTTTTGTCAATTTTTCTGCAAGTTTTCTAAAATTTTAGGGAAGTCCGTCCTAGTTATAAGCAAAAAACTTGTAAAAAAAATTAGTAATTAAAAAAAAAAAAAATATATATCCACTTAAATAATTGTGCCATTCCCGCACTAAAACATACAAATATTGTACTCAGTATGTGTTAAATTTACATGTCATTTGTAGCTTTTTATGATACAGGGTGATCCAAAGTATTTTCGCTTTTCTTCAACTTGTGGTTGGTCCCCTAATTACACTCTGGACTAAATGAATAGTGGAAACAATGAGTTTTTAAATGTTCTTTGCATATGTGAAGTTCCAGGCGATTTCGTCTAGTATTCTTTTAGAAAATCGAAAAAATGTAAAAATAAAAAATAAAAAAAATCTAATAATTTAATCACTTACTGTAGTTTCCTACATTTATAAAGAATTCAAGACTGTTATTAAATTTAAAAGTTTATTTCAAATTATTCAATTCAGCTTTCACCCACACTACTACTACTTGAAATTTGCCAATCTTAATCAACATTTTCTGTTGGAAACCTCATGTAAACTTCAGAATACTCAATTTAAATTTTCTGCAATTATTATTATTATTATTATTGTTATTATTATTATTATTTTTAACTATACTAATAACGGACATCGCACAGATCAACAGAACTGCATATGTCCGTTAAAAAATTTTCAACGTCGTGAACGCCGAAGAGAAAAAATTTTCTCATCGGCGTTCAAGACCTTGGAAATTTTTCCTAGGTTTAGCAGTACTGCATATTACACGAGGGCAGTTTTTTTAAAACATTGCGCTCTATGTATTTCCTTATGGGGGGGGGGGGATATAGTCATAATATGATATAAATATTAACAATACTCAATATATTACTGTAGTATTTTATTAGTTTTGAGATTATAAACTATGATTATTAAATAAAATTATACTTTTAAAAAATTAAAGAGCGCGCTTTTATTGAAATGTGAACTAAAAAGCACAAAATATCTATCTTTATAGTATGCAGGGTAAGAAAAAATTGTGTGAGTGACACACCATATTACAGAGTGATTATAAAATAATTTAGAATTAAACAAAAACCATTTTAATAAAATCTCCCCTGACTGGGCTCGAACGTTAGACCTTTAGCTTCGTAGCCCGGAGCTTTACCTCACAGCCACAGCGTTCACGTAGGAAAAGTCTTTTTTTACAATAAAGATTTTTTGTTTGCTCCCAGAGCGGTTACAAACATACATACAAACATACATACAGGTGAAGCTAATAAAAACATGTTAATAAAAATGAGTCTTATGAATTACAGTTATTCAATTAAAAAAAAAAAAAAAAAAAAAAAAAATCCGTCTATGAAATATTTTAATTTTTGTGAGCAAACAACCTTCCTTGGTTCCGTATTCACGCACTGCTGAGTAAGTGCCGGGCCCCGGTAATACCCCCTCCCCTTTCCCCAATCAATACTTTTCATCTCGACCAATATTCTGTCCGTCCCTTCCCTTTTTTCTTTCCATTGTCGATACCTGAAACATCTCTTGAGTATCATAATGGTATATCCATTGTTATTAAACAGAAGTTTTGGTGGCTTTGAGGTAAGCTATAAAAAGTCCATTGAGTCAATCTTCAAGATGTCAACAGATGACGCACATATGAAACGAAATTTTTTTATATTATTCATGATTATTCAGCGGGGTAAACTGTGAAATTTAAAAAGAACAGTGAGATCTGATACAGCTCTTTTTAAATATTTTCCAAAGTATTTTTGACGTGTGATGAATTAATAATAATGAAACTGATATGTGCTTTATTATATCAGCTTTCTGTTATTTTGCTGTAATATTTTGATAGCTTGTAGGTCACTCACACGTGTTGTCATGTTAGGGCGATTTGATGCCTTTTCACAGTTTTTTTTTTTACTGAAATCTTTTAAATGGGTTTTAATACAAGTATATATGATTTACTCCTGCTTCGTAATAACGTATTTTAGCATGTTTTCTGTGTTAACTTCATTTCTAAATTTAATAAATTTGGGGTTATTTTAAAGATATTTTTATGTAATAGCCAGTTCGTAATAAAACTTAAAATAATAGCGTTATTTAATGAGTTAAGGGATAATTCATGAAAATTAAAGCAAATCAGAAAAAAAAGAAAGAAAAGAAAAAGAAAGAAAGAAAGAAAGGAGAAAGAAAATGTGAATTTTGTGTTGTTTTTTTCCCCTGCATTGATACATCATACTTTAATCATAAATAACTTATGTAAAGTTTTCATGGGAATAAAATATTTTTTATACTCTCTGAGCACAATAAAAACAAAATCTTAGTATTGATCTAACAAAATAAATAAATAATAAATAAGGCACGTGCTATCGTGAACACAACATACAAAAAATATGTTACTTTCTGAGAAATTTAAGCATACCACCTCAACTAAAATTACAAAAACACTTAGTTGCGATTTCAAACCTATCCAAAATTCAAAAAGAAAAAACAATGTTAGTGCTTTACAATCTTATACAGTTAAAGTAAAGCTATTCTTCATATTTAAATGTGTAATGTGCAGAAAATTTGTGGATACATAACTTGTATGGTTTAGAAAAAAAAAAAAAAGTTTTATTATGTATATGCAGGTATGTTCTTCAAAACTCAAAAACTTATTATTCTAAAGATTATAAATTTTGTTCTGTCAGATTTTTATCCCGTTTACAACTTCTCACTAGTTCATTTTTTAAGGATGCATTTTTGACCTTTTTCATTCGAGACAATATATTTTTCTCCGCAATCGTTGACGTTATCGTTAGATGGAAAAAGCTTCCACGTTTTTGTACTCTATTATGAGAATATATGAACACTGAAATAATACAGCGAGAAATGTAGTGATGTTTCTTTTAATCGTGCAATAAAATAAATTGCATACCAAAACAGGTTTTTCATTTAAAATAATTTGGTGGGGCATTCACTCTACTTCCTCTTACCCTACATTACTATAGAAACATCATTACACTTAAAGGGGTAAGATATAAAATGCTGTATTTGAATATTATTTAGATTTCTGTGTGATAATTTATTGTTTAATATCGCCCCCCCCCCTTTCCTCAACCTCTTGTCTGATTTTCTTTAACTACATTCATAAAACATTTAAAGTACTAAAATATTTTGAAAGTCATTTAAAATTGTACAAAAAATTCTGTACTGATAAAGGATTTAAGTCCATATTCTTGATTTTTTCAGGAGACGAAAAATAAAGTTAAACTAACTATAAAAACTAATCAGAAGAATCGATTAGGAAAAAGGGATTATGTTGATTTATACTCTTTATACCGTTCAGTGATTGTCAACCTTCATTTAATAAAGGGAAAAAATTGAATTAAATATTTTATACAAAGATTAATGCTAAATTTCTGATTTGAATCTTTTTTTACCAATGGATTTTCTCAAAGACTAAATGACATGTATTTAAATCCTTTATACCAATCGATAGAGAATTATTTTCTGGGTCTGACTATGTACTTAACTCAAAATCGACATTTTTGGACTTAAATCCTTTATACTTATCAGTACAGAATTGTCACTCTATAAAAATATGTACTTAACAGTGAGCGTACTTAAATTTAGCACATTGAAAAAAATCTGGTGTGTAATAACCACACGACTTCTGTTACCCACTCCACTACTGCACATATTATATACTCTTTATAGAAATGGTTGATCAGAAGGCATAAAATTGATTTAACGGATTAGAACTTAACGATTCTCCTGTAATAACAAACTGATATATGCGTCGTGAAGAGATATAAAAGAGATTGCACATAGCGAGATTTTTTTTTTTTTTTTAAGCCGTTTCTTTGATGCACATATTTTGTAACTGACCTACCTAATCAGAGCGGCTATCAATTTTCCTGCAGTAACCAAACAATACATGCTAAAGGACATCTAAAAAGGGGTGGGGTTTATGTAGCAAATTTGAAAAAAAAAATCGTTAGAGCTGTTTTTGAGATACCGACCTTCGGTCCCACTGCCGATTTTCACCAAAACTTGGTAAACTCATCTGTTCACCGGAAACTAAAAATTACATATGAAAGGATTTCCATAAGGGAGTTAATATGGCAAGTTTGAAGATAATCTGTAGAGTCGTTGTGAGACCTAAAATTAACCTATTTATACAATACGTCATTCAGTTTACCTAAACTAAAAATGCTAAACTTATATGGAATCAAGCTGAAATAATAGCAACTTCCTCCAGTCTGATTAAACTTGAAATACAAGAAAAAATACAGATAATAAAATACGATAAACGCGCCATCAATTATACACATTCTAGAGAATTGGCGAAAGTATGGCAACCCATTCTACACATATTAAAGGATCAAGACGCTAACAGTAAGAGAACTAAACCTGAAGATGTCCACAAGCAACAATGCTAGGACGAAACATCGTGATGTTCTTCTTTTTATCTTTTATATTGTAAACTTTTAAATTTAGTCTTTTGACTTAGATTTTAACGTGTGAAGTACTGTGTTTTACATATTTTATCAATTTAAGCTATACACGTATATAAACAATTACTCATTCAATATTACCTAAACTAGTTGACTGATACATATGAAAGTTCATCTAATAGGGTGTCTATATAACGACTTTGAAGAAAATAGTTGGAACCGTTTTTGAGATACGGAGCTATGGTCTCACTTCTGATTTTCTAATTTTCACCAAAAGTTAAAAAAAAAAAACTTCTGTACATCGGACGCGAGTTTCGTTGTTCTATCTTTATTAGTTTTGGAGATATGATAGTCAGAAGATTCCTCCCATATACACACTGATCAATTATCAAAAATCGCTCTTTTAGACTCGAGACCTTAAAACTTGTAAAGCAGGTGTAAACTCGATATTGAAATTTTTTACCGAATTCAATACTTCCATAACCTACGGCAGTCAAGTAATGGAAGAGAAAAAAAAAATTGCCGGACTCAACTTTAAAAGCAGTTCGAGATTTTTAGCCATAATACTAATATGTCAGAATTTTTCTTCAAACCAAGGTTAATTCATACCATATTCTAAATGAAATATGGTTTTTTGCATACAAATAATGCATGTCAATTTAATTTGCTTTAGTAAACTGTATCAATGAGAAATTTTGCCCACAAACGTAAAATATTTGAATAATTTGTAGGTCTTTGTACATGAACCATTTGTCAAATGTCAATAAAAAGTTTCAAGTAGCAACTCCTACGATAACAAATTTAGCATACTGAATTTGGACTTCTGCTAATATTTGTTTTTCAGTCTCTCTCGCGCACACAAACCAACCGTTAAAAACTTTATTTCGAATTTAGAAGACATCAAAACGTGTTAATACACCAAAAACGTTGTTTCAAAAATTTGAGCCAAAAAACAATACTTTTACTACCATATATATGGACTAATGAAATTTAAAATAGCACTTTCATTAATTTTTGAAATTTCGAAAGATTTCGAAAAAAAAATTTGCGTCACACTTGACTGAAAACGATTGATAACCCTTATATAATACATTTATTCTGCCCCACCTAATAAATGGAGCCACTAATTAAATGATCTCGAAAGTTAAGTAATAACTGTTTTTGATATTTGACTGAGGATCTGAAAAAAAGAAAAAAAAAAAAAAAAACTTTACATTGTCTTTACCTTTTTATTTAAGTGCTTTATCTAGATCTGATATTGCTGTTAGCTCACGAGCCTAAAAATTTCTTTTCTAATCACATAAAATCAGTGTTAGTTTTTGTTGAATTGAAACAATGTTAACAGTTCGGTTTTTCTTTCATTCAGTCATTGTATCAAACAACTGACTTTTGTAAAGAATTTCATTTCATTATTAAAAAGACAAAACATTTTAGAAGAGATATTGAAGGACAATATTGGGATCTGTAAAGCACAAACAGAAAGCCGGAAGTTTCTTCTTATCTCATACATATAGTAATAAACTTCTGATTCTACAGTTCAGATTCCTAAACGCTTTGATTACTTTGAACTAAGCAGTTAAATTTATTATATAATATATGCGCAATATTAACTCTTTTTATAATGAGACATACGAATATGTGTATTTGGAGAGGAGGGGGTACCACCCCTTCAGTTCCCCATTGATTATTCGTCCCAATACAGGTATAGTACTACTAAAGATACACATTCAGTACTTGCCACGGATAATACATAACGTATCGGAATTATTTTGTGCAACTCTGTAAATAAATTATTAATTCTATGCTCACCATTTTACTAAGTAACAATGTTTTTAAGCATTTTAATAATATTTGTTAATTTCATTATGTTGATTGCTGTGTAACAATGTTAAAATCCATTAAAAAGAAAACCATCTATAGGCCCTAATGAATCGGAATTATTTTGTGTAACCCAGAACATAAATATTTCATCTACTTACATCATTTTATACAGAAACTGTGGTTATAATGCATCTTAGTATATTTAAACCAGTTTAACTATGTTGAATTGTATTTGAATGAAATGTCGTCCTTAACAATAATGTACCTAAATTCACTTGTGTGTCCCTGTACACGAGCCACAAACACCATAAGCACCAAAAGAATTGCAACCCATAAATATTTTTGTACTAAAGTCCAAGTCGATCAACCTACGTCAATGTTTCGAAATGCATATAGTCGCAACCAATGCTCTACTTCGAGCGGAAATATAAAAAACATAATTTTTCTTTCTGTCTTTTGATCCAAGTCAATCAGATGATTTTTTCTATCCGTTATTGCGATACACACAGACATATGGACAGACATTAAAAAATCTCAACCAGGATTGGTAGTACATAGTAACTTTTAGGCAAGTAAAATCTCTGGAGACGTCATTTGAGAGAGAGACTTGAATGATGTCTGCATAGGTATTACATTACTAGCCAAAACGTATTTATGTCCACTCACCTCTGATTGAGATTTTTTAAATATCTGTCCGTATGTCTGCATGCATCGCAGTAACTGATACAAAAATCATCTGATAGACTTTTATCTTATACTATTAAGTGAGCAATATTTGTGTATACATATGTATATTTCACTGTTCTCGAAAACGATAGCTTGGACAGTCACGTGATTTAACACAAAGGTGCCCTCCGAAAGGTCATTGTGCACATCGAAGTCAGATTTTTTTCGAATTTTTGATTAGTTTTCTTTTAATTACTAAAAATATGAAAATAAAACTTCCCATTTCTATAACGACGCAAGGAGAGATTTGATTGGTTTATTTGATTTTCATTGATTTGAGTGTATTTTACATTGAACTTACAGCTACGTTATGAGGAATTACAAGAAATTTGATTGGTTTATTTGATTTTTATTGATTCGAGTGTATTTTACTTTGAACTAGAGCTACGCTATAAAGAATTACGAGAGATTTGATTGGTATATTTGATTTTCATTGGTTTGAGCATATTTCACGTTGAACTAGAACTATGACGAATTACGAGAGATTTGATTGGTTTATTTGATTTTCATTGATTTGAGTGTATTTTACATTGAACTTACAGCTACGTTATGAGGAATTACAAGAAATTTGATTGGTTTATTTGATTTTTATTGATTCGAGTGTATTTTACTTTGAACTAGAGCTACGCTATAAAGAATTACGAGAGATTTGATTGGTATATTTGATTTTCATTGGTTTGAGCATATTTCACGTTGAACTAGAACTATGACGAATTACGAGAGATTTCATTGGTTTATTTGATTTTCATTGATTTGAGTGTATTTTACGTTGAACTAGAGCTACGTTATGAGGAATTACGAGAGATTTAATTTTTAATATTTTAATATTATGCGACTTTTACAGAGAACAAATTACGATTAGCGCCGTAGTAGCCCGAGAGCATGTTTTTTGGTAAAAATTTTCATGATTCTCTGGCCAGCTAGTAATATATTATATGTCAGATAGATAGAAATTCATCTAAATCATAATTCTTAATTGAGTAATATATGATAAAATAAATACTTATGATAATAGGGTATATCTCCCCCCCCCCCCACTCCAATAGGTCAAAGATCATAAAGAAGTTTCTAGTACCCGTTAGAACCTTAACCTTAACTGTTCTTCCGTATTTCATGAGTGATACTACTAGCAGGAGGTTTATATTACGCTTAATTTAGCACAGAATTTATTCACTTTCTCTCTCGTCTACAATGAAGCTGATTACTTTCTGTGTTCCGAGCGGATTCGTCTGACATAATACTGATGACAACAAACGGAAAACTTCACTTGATGAGCCCTTCTCTGAAACTACGAGTTAGGTTGAGGAGGATGCTCGGAATTTCAGAAGGTCGGAAAAATAATAATTACAGATTGCTTACATTCCTGCAGAATGCTGGGGGTGGAACTCTTGGCCTTAAAGTAATTGTTGAGGAAGTCGAAAATCACCGGGTACGTCAAGATACAACATGGGAGATGTAAAGAGAATTGTGTTTGGAACCGGAAAAATTCTTTTGCAATGTTTCATACCGTTGCGTAGACATTTTTCAGAAATTAGAGTTGAAGGAGAATATTACATGGGAATATAATGCACAAATATTTATTAATGGCATCAAATTCAAATATTTTCTCAAACAAGTACTTGTTATTATTTATTTTATAAATTATGTAAATGTCAATGTAAGGACTTTCAATTTCAGATATTTATACCCGAATCTACCGAAGTATAATGCAGGGATTCATTAGTTTGTTTAACTATTTAGTTGTATTAAAATTATTAGAATATATTATAATTATACACATTTTTTATTGAATTAATTGAATACAGTAAAGCACCGTTTATACGTCTTTTACATTTATACGTCTTTTTAGTGAAGTCTCGATTCATTTTAATGCAAAAATTCTTCGTTTATACGCCGCTGCCGCTAATATCGGTTATACGTCTTTTCCACTTTAGTAAAATTCGCAAACTCAACCTGTCACTATTTTCCATTCTAAATATGACAGATTTTTCCTAGAAAGCATCTTAAATGGAAGAACACAGGAAAGATCGAAGAATACTGATCAAAGAATCAATTCACTGTAGACTTTTTAATATTCATGAACAAGCAGAAAAAAATCAGACGAATCTTTAAGATCTTTAATATTATTAAATAACTATCTGTATGGACATAAAACGTATGCTTATTATTAAAAATACGCAATATATATAATTAATATTCAAAATGTGTTCATATAGTTCTTAAGAAATGTAATATAACACTCAGTATATGATATATGTAATTAGTACCCAGTCATGCATTAATAGTATGATTTTTCTCACTTTTTATAGTTTTTTTTTTTTTAATTAATTATTGTCGTAAAAAAAGTGTAATATACATTTACTAACTTAAGAAATTTTATTAATTAGTATTTCATATAAATTTTACTTAAGTTTAGTTAAATTTGTAGTAATTAAAGTATTATTTATTAAAATTTCGGTTATACGTCTTTTCGTTTATACGTCCTTTTACGTCAGACCCTTGAAAGACGTATAAACGGTGCTTTACTGTATATTGATTATTACAGTAGAACCTCGATTATCCGAAGTAATTGGGAGCGAACTTACTTCGGATAATCGAAATTTTCGGATAATCGAGAATTCATCAATAATCATCTAAAATATTTATCAGCACTCGTAGTTTGGAAAGGATGGCTTGCATACAAAAGGAATGTGAAAAAAAAAAAAAAAAACTTTAAAAATACATGTTTGTTAAGAGAAAATTTTGGATGATAGTAGAAAGTGAAAAAAAATTGAAGAAGAAACCGACTTCGGTTAACGGAGAGTTTCGGTTAATCGAGGTGAGTTTCGGTTAATCGAGGTTCGGATAATCGAGGTTCTACTGTATTATATTAATTTTCAAGCATTTTTTGGCATTATTATTACTAATTACATAATATTATTAGAATATTATTAGAATATTTTTTTAATTATAAGATTTTTTTTTTGTAAATGTTACATAAGTATATTTATAAAAACGTAATTATATTTTATAGCATCTTTTATTTATTTATAATTATTAGTATGTTAAGTTATACTTCATCCAAAGTTCCTAAATTAGGAAATTAATTACGCGTATGACATTTACAATGTACTGTCTTTTTTACATTCTGATTTAGGGTAAATAAGCTCATTTTTTTTATACATACAAAAAAGGAATCACAGTGCTCAATATTTTTATTGAATTGGTTATTGAAATAAAAATTTAGCTGCAAGTAACTTTTATAGAGAATATTTTTCATTTCATATTGCATGCGATGATAAAAGAATTCTAGTTATTAGTATTATTATTGTTTCAAACGGTCAAAAGACGTCAATTAAAAATTAATAAATAATGATATCACAAAATAAAACTAATTTCATAATTAAATTATATCGGAAACATATTTTTGTTTAAAAAATACGAATGAAATCTAAATATTTTTAAAATAATTACTTGATGTTTAATTCAATGGCCGCACTAAAATAATAATCAAAAATATTAAATACAAATGCTAAAATCTTATAAAAATTTGATATAAATAGTTTTGCGCTACGATGATTATTAAAGGAGGTACATGAAATGTGGATTTTATTAACACGCTTTTATTAGCTTCACCTGTATGTATGTATGTTTGTATGTATGTTTGTTTGTTTGTATGTTTGTAACCACTCTGGGAACAAACAAAAATCTATATTGTAAAAAAAAGAAACTCCCTACGTGAATGCTGTAACCGTGAGGTAAAGCACCGCGCTACGAACATAATGGTCTAGCGTTCGAGCCCAGTCAGGGGAGATTTTTTAAAAATGGTTTTTGTTTAATTCTAAATTATTTTAATTAAAGATTTAAATGTATGTAAATATTATGGTGTGTCACTCACACGATTTTCTCTTACCCTGCATTTTAATACTAAGATAGATATTTTGTGCTGTTTAGTTCACATTTCTATAAAAGCGTATTCTTTAATTTTTTTTAAACTATAATATATATATATATATATATATTGTCGCTTAGTGTATTCACATAAAGAAAAAAAAAACTTTGATTCACACTATTGATGTAACTGTCCATGTATTTTAGATTATACACACTTGAGCAGTATAATAGTTTTCTGAATTTAAACCTTGAGAATTTAAAAAAATAAAATAAATCCACTATTTTTAAACTTCCTTTTTTCTTGCATTTAAGTTTTATTACCATCAAAATAATTACCCTCAAATAATACTTCTTTCGTTTTAATCTCTAATTATAACTATTGCTTGTCTATGCAGGAAATTATCAAGTTTTTTTTTTTTTTTTTTTTTTTTTTTTTAAGAATGTGTTGGCAATTGTCTTATTCTAAATTTTTAAAAGAATTTCAAAACAAATTTCGTCTGCTATCTCGAGAAGAATCATGTAAAAGCGAAAAAATAAAGAAAAGAAATCATCCTTTACTAAATGCTGTTAGTCATTAATTAAAACGACCGACTCAATATTTAGCCTGACATTATATCCTTCTTCTCATTTAAAAAAAAAAAAAAAAAAAAAAAAAAAATTACATCTTTAGTTCCATTAGTCAAGCCCTATTGTCCCCAGTGGCCATAAATTTATTGGTAACTGATCAGCTTGAAAATTTCAATTTGATCACGCATTCGTTGGCTTTAATCAGTACTTTCTAATTATCGCCGAGAGGAAAACTAGACGTGACAATACCTTTTAATTAACTAATAACGTTTGAATTATGTCTGAATATTCAGACTGCAGAAATCTGCCAAGATGATTCATTTTAGTGTAAACTTATAGAAAAATAACATGTGCGTGTTAGTGTCAACATTTCACGTTTCCAAGGCACTATCAAACGGATTATTAATTAACTGTGTTAATATATATATATATATATATATATATATATATATATAATATAAGAATTAGATGAATCTTAATTATTTAAACTTTTAATAAAAATATTTAATAGACACTTTTAAAATTTAAAATGAGTTGGGTTATGTTTGAATTGTCGGTCTACGTCATTTTTTGCATAGTAAAACTTATTAGTTGGGACTTCGGGACCCACGGCTTAAAGTTTATTCTGAACTGCTATGAATATAGGTATCTGAACCGGGATTCTACTATGACACTGTTTATACAGAAATAATAGTCAGCTGTAATATATATGTACACTAAGCGACAAAAAAAAAAAAAAAAAAAAAGCCGCACTTGGATATTTTCTATTTTTTTTTCTGTAGTCGCTAATTTTATTGTTTCAAAAGTAAATTTTTGAACAGATTTTATTACGTTGTGTTCCGCGTGCAATTTAGGATTGGGCCAAGTGTTAAAAACAAGATGCAATTGTTCGGAAATTTTAATTTTAGAAAGTATTTAAAAAATGGCAAGAATAAGGCAATTAACGATGCCACAAAAAATATTAATTTTAGAACGAAAATCAAAAAAATATTTAATGCGTGGGATGTCAAAATGATTAAATGTTAACAAAATATTAGTGATCTGGTTTTTAGTAAGATATAATATTTTTTGGCTGTTTAAACTGCACATTTGTCCTTAGGCGGCCACATTACTCATCCAGTCGAGATGACCGAAAGTTAAAAAGCCAGCGCTTAAAAAAATCAGTTTGTATTACGTTTAGAACATAACAAGGATTCAGAAAAAGTGTTTAGTAACACAATTTATTTAAATACAGTGAAATAACACTTAAACAAAGCAGGTTTAATTGCCTGAAAATCTGAAAAAAAAGTCATTTTTAACGAAAAGAAATAGAAAACCAAGACATTAAAGGGTTAAAAAAATTAAAAAATGATCAATTTATTATTGAGTTGAAGTTGTTCTCTCTGATGAGTCAAGTTTAACTTATTTCGAAATGACGGAAATAAGGAGATCTGATCACGAAAATGTGAATGACTTAATGAAAATCGCACTTTTAAAACATGACGTATTCCCCGTATATTACGATACGAAAATACATAATTTTTCGGTGAGTCTGGCAAATGTTCATGTTCAAGGGATCAATTAACCCGAAATAAAACTTGGCCATTAAAAAATTGATTCCTGACCGACTACTTTTGGAGGTATTTCAGACTCTTCCATAATCAGCATTTCAAGATGATAATGCACCTTGTTATATGACGCTTGTGATACATTTATTTGATTCAAGTTGTTAAAATTACTTATCCATTCTCATCAGCATCTATAATTTTGTAAGTTATCATAAATTTTTTTACTTAAATCCCACAAAGAATATCGCAGGATTTTTCTTTATTAGACCTGAAAATTGCCCTAATCTCAATCCGCTCGAAAATGTTTAGTCTATAAAAAAGAGTGTGGATTAGAAATTTGTAGCCTACAACTTTGAAAGAACTAGAAAAAAATATCTATGATATTTGCACAGTGAAATTTCTGAGTTTCATGTTAAAAAACTGTAAAATACTATGCAATTGCCCATTAAAGCAGTAATTTCATATAAAGGTGGAATTATCCAATCCAGAATACATATTTTTATTAAATAGTTGTTTAGATCTAACAAATAAATAGTTTTATTTCATACATTAAAATAGAACTTGTTTATTTCATATAAAAAATCATGATAGAATACAAAGTATATGTTTATTATATTACGTTTAAAAAGAAAATTTTATGTAGATTTTTATTAAATACTTCGTAAAGCGTAATAAAATGGATTATTAAATCGAAAATGTACGTAGGTATCACGTTATGACTTCCGTATTATACAAATATAACAATTTTACTTGTTGCAGTCATTAGTTTTTAAATTATTACAAACCCAAAAGTTATAAGTCAATTTTTTTTCAGTGCAGCTTTTCTTTTTTCTTTTTTTTTTTTTTTTGGGGTCGCTTAGTGTACAGGGTGTCCCAAAAAGATTGAAACGCGGTTTAATTCTTTTACGTGTTAGAGATGAGAGTGTAATGTAAATTACAAAAGTGTACAAAACAAGATAGGAAATAAAACTAAGCTAATAAAAATATCTTCCTGTTAATTTTCAAAAAATTACATTTTTTAAATTTTTAAACAACCCCTCTAGACAAATTTGGTCAATTAGAAAGTTTTTATTTTCAATGCAACAACAACATTGCAAAAAACCGCATTCTCGTATCTTTAAAACTGAATGGATTACACTTAATTGAAAACTGAACTCTGATTATAGGGAACCATATATCAAAATAGAAATGCAAATTTGTGACATATTGTAAAAAGAACATTAAAATTCTTTAATTTAAAGAACACATTTTAAAATTCTAAGGATTAATTTAAATGCATTTGAGAATTTTTCGACACATTATGCTTTTGATCTAAACATTTCCGTTATCAATTTGTAAATGATCCCTATTTTTACTGAAAAGCCAGCCTTTTAAATGATACGGAAAAATGGTATAAGTCACTTTTATCTCTGTGTCATAATTCGGTTGGTTTTAAAGATATAGTTATGCTATTTTTTCTAAAGGTCTTGTTGAATGAAAAATAAAAGCTTTGTAATTGGCAAAATTTGCGTAGAGGGACTGTATGAAAATTTAAAAAATGTAACTTTTTAAAAATTAATGGGAGGGGTTTTTTTTAATGTAGTCGTCTTTCCTACCTTAATTTGGGCGTTTTTTCCAATTTATATTGCCCATTTATTCTGTAACGGGTAATGAAATACAGCGTGTCTCAACCTTTTTGGGACACCCTGTATGTGCTCACTTCTGCTACCAGACAAATAAAAAATAAATAAGAGAAAAATAATTAAAAGCAAAAACGTTTTATTTATGAGACAAAAATTTTTAAGTTAAAATACATTTAAAAAACAAAATTACATATAAAAACAATTAAAATCAGACGTTTCGAAACCCGTCCGGGTTTCCTCATCAGTAATTACAACAATATGCAAACATCACATGAACACTCAAGGAATTTAAAGGAGTACTGAATATTGAGGAGCCAGTGCGCATGCTTCATTGATAGTGTGGAGATGCGTGGCAGTGTGCCAGCTCTCAAGGAAAATACGCGATTTATAATTATGAATACCAGAATTTAGAATTTTTATATTATCGAAATCAGGAATATGATCGGTTTTATTCTGGTATTCATAATTATAAATCGCGTATTTTCCTTGAGAGCTGGCACACTGCCAAGCATCTTCACACTATCAATGAAGCATGCGCACTGGCTCCTCAATATTCAGTACTCCTTTAAATTCCTTGAGTGTTCATGTGATGTTTGCATATTGTTGTAATTACTGATGAGGAAACCCGGACGGGTTTCGAAACGTCTGATTTTAATTGTTTTTATATGTAATTTTGTTTTTTAAATGTATTTTAACTTAAAAATTTTTGTCGCATATTTTTGCTTTTAATATATATAATTCAGACGGTTTGATGTTTGTGTACGTTAAAGAGAAAAATAAGTCCAGAATATTAATTAAATCACTAACCGTTGTATTACATTTAAAAAAACTGCACATGCAAATTGTAAGTTTTCATCTGTAGGAATTTTAAATACAAAAGATGCATGTGAAAGAATTAGGGTATAAAAATAAAGGCTTTTTTTGTCTGTCTTCTTGCGGCTTAATAAGTTTTTTCTTTTTCTCCCCCCCCCCCCCTTGCAATCCACATAACTTAACCATACTTTTTGAACGATGCTACTTTTAATTCGCTAGTCTTATAATTAATATGTTAAAAACGTACGGTAAATTTCATGTTTGCGTATTAATATATAGATAAAAAGTTTCTTCATAAGAGCAATACTTTTTTGAAAAATCACAAATAACTCGCTTTTGTTTGTGTTACGTTCGAAGCGGGGTATTTCGTCATCACCTCCCCTCTAGAAATATGTATGGATTCGTTACTTTCTGTTCAGCAATACATTTATGTATTCAGACATGTTATTTTTCAGACTTAAGGCTGAATTCAGCCTTTTTAAGCTTGAAAATTATTATTCTTGAGATCAATGCAAATCTGCATTAAAACTTTTTGGATATGTGTAGGGGGGGGGAGAGTCAGCCTGAATTTGTGCAATATATTATTATTAGCAATTTCTATATGATTGGCTTTCAAGAAATGTCAAATTCAAACTTGGAGAAAATGAAAAAGAAATAGCACTTCAACTGCATTTTCCTAATGAACTTGAACTACATTATTTTGCTAATCAATTGCCCCAACAAACAATGCTTCTATAGAATAAACTTATTTTCATGTATATGTAATAAGTTTGTCTGTTTTTTAAGCACTTACAACTATTTTAATTATAATTAATATGATATTCAATATAAGATTTATTGTTCTGATTTTGTTTATTATGTGTACATGTATGCAATCAGATTTAACATTATAGTTATTATTGAAAATTTTATATTGTGTCAGTTGCCTGATACCACTTTTGAGTGGGGAGGGGGGGTTCGTGAAAAGTTCAGCCTTTTTTTCTGTAAGCTTGTGTGTGTATTGTAGAATAACTATTTCATCAAACTGGAGTTCCCATTTAATCATAGGTGAGTAACAAGGGGCAGTTCTGTTCGATACCTTAATTATCTAAAGTATCAAGGAAAAAAAACATAATAACTATCAGTTAATCTTAAATGAGAAATTCAGTTACAAAATCTCTTCAAAGATATGTATCTATTATGTAGGTATATATATTGATGGGTGACAAAATATTGTAACACATTCGAATTTAGATATTTTGCCGAATAATTAGAGAAATATTTGATGGAATTAGAATTTCGTGGGTATAAAGAACATATTATACCATGCATTCACTTCAGTAAAAATTTTATTTATAATTATAAATTTTAACATTGGAATCAGCCTGTAAAAACTGATGCTAGAAATGTGTTATAGCTGTAGAATGAATGAGGTTTCTTTTAATTATCTGAAGTCATTTATGTATCAGTAGTACATGTATTCGGCTCACCAACGGCCGAGCGGTTCTGCGCTCAAAACTGGAACACGTGAGGTGCCATGTTTGATCCCAGATCGCGCTGGTCAGCCTAACCGTTTGGAGTTTTCGTGATTTTCTCCGAAACTTGCGTAAATACGGGCTAGGATTCCTTAGAAAGACCCTCCACAGAGAGCATTCCCCTCAGGCCTAGGACCCTAGTGCAATCAATCGGCCTTAATCCCCACAAATGAACCCAGCACAATTTAAATTTGTATTCATGGACATATAAAAATTTCTCTAATAAAATGGAAGATTTTTTGTACGTTTTTTGTTTGTAACTTGCAGGTTTTTCCAACCAATACATTGTCATTTTTAGAAATCTCATCAGTGTTACTCTGGACTTAACATATTTCAATCAGAACATAGAAATATTAATTAAATATATGATGAAATATCAGCATATTTACTAAATATTTTTAACTGCACATACGCAAACGTTAACAAAATTCCTTTTGAATAATTTATTAATTAAATGCCTAAATATACTCTTAAAAAAAAAAAGCAAATATATGGAAATTTTAGAAAGATATCATCGATATCATTAGTTGAATTTCAAGAATTGTCAGAGAGAAACAGAATTGTATTATTTCCCATATTTTTATTTTGAATCCATGGTACACTATATTCCCGTTAATAGATTCAAATAAAAAATATGGGTAAGACGGTAAATTTTGCAACGCTTTGAGAGCACTTGAAACTGAATTAATTCTATCAACGATAGTTTTCTGAACTTCACGATGTTTGTTTTATAATTCTTATTATTATTATGCAAAAGAAATTTTGTTATCGAATGAGCATGCGCAATTAAAATTTAGTAAAAATGCTCCTATTTTACCAGACATTTAAAATTGTGATTTCAATATGTTCTGAATTGTGTATAGCGTGTCAAGTTTTCTAAAACTGACATTGCTATTGGCTTTAAAAGAATGCATGTTATTAGCAAAAACCATAAAAAAAACATTTGTTAAAGAAACCTTTATTTTTTTACGAATTTAAGTATAATTGATATACATATGAATACAGATAACAATAATAAACCTTATGATTACATGCTACATCTACAGCGCATTTGAAACATCGTTTTTTACAAGGGGCAGCGAAAAATAATTTTTTCTGTAATCTGTTATAGATCCTCTTTTTGTCTTCGGTACAAAATCTTCGCTGAAATATCACAATATGTTCTTTGCACCCGCGGAGTTACAAAAGAGTCCATTAAATATTTCTGTGGATGTTCATCAAAATATCTAGATTTGAAAGTGCCACATTGTTACCCATGGGTATATCGTCAATTTTTGATAAATCATATTGATTTATTCTTGAACCCCTCCCCCCCCCCCCCTCTTTCTTCCCTATTCTCTTATACAATTATTTATAATAATGGTATTTTCGTTTTTCTTGCTTTTTTCTTCCTTCCTTTCTTTTTTTTTTTTTTTTTTTTTTTTTTTTTTTTAATCCCATGAGACACTTTAAAAGATCATACAGACGAATTCTTGAGTTTATTATTGTAGACAAATATGAAATAAATATAATAGCATAAGTAATTGACTGTAATAAATCTCGTGTCATTAATAATAGTTACATTAATAACAAAAACTATTACACTATTACTAATTTAAAATATGTCTCATTTTAATATACAAATTTAAAAATATAAAGAAACAAATATAGGTTGAAATATATCAACTATGTTCAAACTTGGTAATTTTAAAATTGTGTAGCTTTATACAAATACTGATATCCGGTAAAATTTGATTTAAAAAAAAAAAAAATGTATTTTGATCATATTTCAAGATCAAGGTTTTTTTTTTAAATTAAAGACTATTATTAAGGCATGACTATCGCTGTAATAAGTTAGCAAAATCTTACATTAACTATAAAAGTTTTATTTATTTATTTATTTTTAGTAAGAAATTTAGCGAATTTTTGGAATACACAACTTCGAGAAAAAACTTACATCAAAAATACCAAGAAAAAGAGTAATTTTATTTTATTTTATTTATTTATTTTGTGTGTGTGTGTGTGTGTGTGTGTGAAATATTTCAGTAAATGTTTACAGAAAAAAAAAAAAAATTAAGCAAGATGAACTGCGTTAATCAATCTGTAGAACTGAATCAAAAATTATAAATTATTACTGATTTTTTTTTTTTTTTTTTTTTTTTTTTTTTTTTGCATTAGATTAAACTCTTTTTATTTTATTTGCATTTATTCGGATATAACAGTTATCATTTTGTCTACTTTAATTTGTTTAATTTGGATCTTTTAATGTTACAAACAACTTATAATAATTTATAAAATATACGAGGTGCTAAAAAAATCTCGGCCACAGCTTTAATTTTAGGTATACATAACAAATTAAAAAGAAGTGTTAAATAACAGAAGAGACGTTTGTAAAATCTTTAAAATATTTCCGGGTATTTAATTTAAAATTTGTATACAACAGCCAGAAAAAACTAGTATATTATGGCCATCACAAAACCATCTTCTGTATTTTCCTACGCAAATTCCTGCAGTTAAACTTATTTTTTTATTCATTATGAATGTAGACGATTTTATCTCGCAGAGGTGTTATACTAAATAAATATCGAACGGAAGTGGATTTTTACCGAGCAGATGATACCCTTCCTGTTCACGGGAAAATTGCAGTATAGTAGCGTTACCTATTGGCTGATATGCACACAAATTGAATGAGCATGTTTTATAATCGCCTTTACACATATCACGTTTTGTTTGATTATACGCAGTAGAATCTGAGATATAGCCTTCCCTTGAATTGCGGGAATCGCTGCATAGCAGCGTCACCTGTTGGGCGATTGGCCCTAAAAGTTGATAGTAACTAGGTAAAGATGCATCTACATAAATTTATATTCAATTCTGTGCAGTAACTTCTGAGGTATAGCCTTCTCTGAAATTTTGGAAATCGCTGTATAGCAGCGTCACTTGTTGAGTGATTGACCTTAAAAGTGGATAGACACTAATTTATGTGAAAGAGCATCTACGTATGAATTTATATGTAATTCTGTGTAGTAGTTCCTGATATATAGTCGCCATAAATTTTTTGTCGTACACACACAGACGGACTGACAGGCATTTTTTAAAAAGGGTCAAGTCATGTTTAGAAACTCTCAAAACGTGTAAATCCATTAAAACCCGAAAATCAAAAATTTTTACGAATCCAATACTTCTGTTGAATATTGAAGAAAGTAAAAAGTTTGAAGAGGAATCGAACTATGAATCGATTTTTAAATGTTTATTGATTGAGTAATGAATTAATTGATGAATCGATTGGTTGGTGAATTTACGGATTAATCAATAAATGGATTTATAAATTGAAATGAAAATGAGGAAAATTTTATCTTAACAAATCTGGCTGGTAAATAAAATTTTTAAAACTTTTTTTTTTTTTTTTTCTATTTCTTTATTTTACATCCCAAACATTTTTTCATTTGTATTATTGATTGCAATATTTGAACAGATTAAAAAAGAATATTCAATCCGTAATCTCGAATTTTTCTTAATTTTATGAAAAACATAATCCTTAAAAATAATCGATTAAAATACGTTGCAAGAAATTTTTTACATTAGTGTTTTCGATTTGTTTAAATTCATATACGGTTCTCTTCAAATAAATACTAGATATCTTTTCTATTTTCAATTAAATTTGGGCATATTTTTTTTTTTCCCTTTCCTCAAAATTATATCAAAGGACCGATCATTTAAATACTTCTGTATAATTCTTTGTGAGGCAATAAATGGAAGTTTTTCTCAAACTAACTAAATTTTTATTTAATACGGCAATTTCCTCAGTTGAAATACTTTTATGTAGATAGTTTCATATAAAAATTCTTTTTTTTTTTTTTTTTTCCCATTTATTTCAAAACTAATATGTTAGATAAGCAAAACAAAATTACTTATTTTGCATTATGAGTTCTTTTTAAAATATTTTTTTATTTAATCTGTTTTTCTTATATAGATCCCCCCCCCCCCCCAAAAAAAAAAAAAAAAAAAAAAAAAACAGTGTTTAATTTCTACGAAAATTTAACTGTGGAACGTACTGTTCAAAAAATCTTATTTAATTAGATGGTTTGTAAAAGATTGTAAAAAGATTTATATAGATATGTAATGTTTCAGAATTAAAAATTTGTTTTTGGGAAGTTTATTACTTTATTAGGTAGTATTTAAAGTTTTTTTTAATATATTTTTTACTTTTTTATTGAGTTCTCGATTCATAAACATTGTTGACTTCCGATTTTTAACAGATTTAATCCGATTTTTAACAGATTTATCCATTTTAATGTATGAACAGGATTTTACAAATTTTGTGAATGGTATCTGCCTGTCTGTGTATGTGTGAAAAAATATTTGTAGCAGCTCTACATCAAGAACTAATGGAGAAAGAATTTCATAAAACTTTATATATATTTGCACTTTGAGATAAATTGTGGTCCATCAACTTTTGGTGAATATCGTTCAAAAGACGGCCCTGCTATTGTGTAATTTCTTCCGTTTACGGGAGGGCTATATCTCAGTTTCTATAGTGTGTAATTGCACAAAACTTAAAATGTGAGAGAGCAATAATGAAAAAATATACGGATTCAGTTTAATGCATATCGACCGTTGATATACGAGTGGCTTTGCTAGGGTGCAATTTTCCCTATTTAATGGAAGCTATATCTCAACTTCTATAGCGCATAAATGCACCTAATTTGAAATGTGAGATGATCATTAGGCAAAAGAATGATGAATTAATTTGTGTAAGTATCAGCTGACAGTTGGCACTGCTATTACTCACTTTTTTTCTGTTTTTCCTATGCATGTAGCTGAACATCTATTAGTTAAAAATGTATGCAAATTGCATACGTTAGATCTTTTTTGTGAGAAACTCTGTTTATTCATTAAATTTTATGCATATTGTTATGACAAACTTATCGACTATCTTGTATGACTAAGTAGTTTGTAAAAACAGACAGGTTCTAGTCGATGGATGCTCTTTATTCGACGTAACTTCTCAAATCAGTACAACAAAACTGTGAAAACAATGAATATTCTCGAAACAGTCCAATAGTACTATTATTTCATAGTAGCAGTTCAGTGAAGCTATCACTAGCAGTCCAGTACAGCAAAAGTCACTATTCGACGAATGTTCTGAAACAGCCCAAGAAAATAGTCACTTGTTCCATAGGAGTAAAGCAAATAATATCAAATACTCCAGAGCAAAAATCTTGGCTAGCTCACGAACAAATTTCAGCCGCTTAGAGGACAATCTCGAAAGCGCAATCGCTGAAAATAGGTCTCTTAACAACTCTGAATCGCAGTGACTACATCCTCCCTCGCAGAAGTCAACTCATTCCTATTTATACCTTCTGGCGATTGTGTGTGGAGATAACCTCATCCAGAATCTCGTGGAAACTTCTAGAATTCGGCTCCCTTGCATCGGGGAGCTTCAAAACTTTGGGAACCTAAACTACTTTTTTTCGCCAAATTTGGTCGCCAAGTCGCCAAATTCGCCGCCTAGTTTGTCGCCAAAGCTGACGTTATAGAAAATGAATGAACTGCCCCTTTATTTTCACTTTGCCTGTAAAACTACTTTCATTGCAACAGACAACTGAGGTAGGGGAAAAGACTTAATACGTTGTAACAATATTAACCGGTATGTGATGCTCTTGTATATGATATAAATGAAAGTATTATTATGGTCACAATATTAATTTTAATGAAATTTAATTCTTTTTAATTATCTTTAAACACTCTTTACACGAGTAATCAAGAAAAATTCTTTTCAGCTGTCCTAATTACAACTTTATGTAAATATAATAATTTATTATCAAAACAGTTTCAAAAATTTCTCCTTGAATAAAATTGAAGCTCATTATTTTCTGTAACAAATATACTTCTTTCGCAAAAGTAGATTTTAGAAATCTTTTCTTTTTTTTTTTTCCTCGTCAGATTTGTAATTCGATTAAGTGGATTTGGTATTTTTCCCCACAAGATTTAAAGTGAATTTTTATATTCCGAAATTAAAAGATTTAAAATGAGAACGTCAAATGCACTTGTTTACTTGATCGATTGTGTTACACTGAATATTTCGAAATAGAAATGGAAATTAATGAGTGAAATCAATACTTTACAGTAAAGTACTTCAGATTATAAAAAAAATATGTAATTGAATTCTGAACTGATTTTGTAACACTCGAGCCCATTTTATGATTTATAACGAAAAAAAATGTAAATGCATAAAAGAAATTACATTGTATTCTTTTTCCTTTTCCCCGAAAATGTAAAAATACTAATTTTTAATTGTGAAAGATTTTTTTTTTTTATTTGATTGTATCATATTTTTTGGTTATATCCTAAGCAATTATCCCAAAATCCCCATCATTCTACAGGTATGGGGAACTTAGCTAATTGTGAAATTTTTCGATTTCGATTTTTGAAATTTTTATATATTTTGAGGTGTAAGGAATTCGAAAATAACAAAATTGGTATCTGTTTGTTGTTTGTCATTGTTGTATTGAAAATATTAGAAAACTAGTAGGCTACGCCCGCTTCGCTGGTCACTACTATTTAAATGAATTTTCAGAAGAATTAAATCAGTATTTATTTTTTACAACACATTATAAATAAAAACTTAATAATAAAAAATAATAATTTATAAATAAATAAATAAACATTGAAATTGCTCTAGACCTTGCTTCGAGTACGGCAGCTCTTTTTTCTGCCCTTGCTGCATCGGGGGGTCCAGGTTCCCACTGTCTGCAAAAAGGTCTTTCCCGGGCACTTCAATCTGGGTATTTATCGACGACATGTGGATCTTCTGTTGTTTAAGAACTACGATTTTAAAGGTGACTGTATCTCAGCATCTATTATATGTTTTTGTTTTTGAACCATATGTTTTATAGCCCACGTTATTTACACTGTATTATGATTTGATTCCGATCAGTATAACAAAATAAAATAAATAGTAGATTTTCTTTTAAAAGGAATTAAATACATAAAAAAACAAATAAATTTTAATCAGTTTAATCCTTTTCCACTATATTCTACCATCCCCCCCCTCCAATAAATATTATAAATAAATAAAAGAAAAAGGATTTTTATTTTAAAGGAATTAATTTAAAATGAAAAATAAAGTTGTTTCCATAAACATAAAAATTTATTTATATTGCATTACTATTTGATTTTCAATAAATATAATAATAATAATAATAATAATAATAATAATTAAGAATTTCGCCTTCAAATGAATGTATTAAATAAAAAATAAATAGTGAAATAACCGTTGCTAAGATACGCAGACGATTACAATCAAAGAATTAAATTTATGAAAAATGAAGCATTAAAGCCAGTATTTAAAATCGGAAAACAATTTAAAAAATTCAAATTCGAAAAAATCTTAATGAGGTGCACACCTTCAGGGTCCCAGGTACCTATATGTCAAATTTGGAAGCTCTGCGATCAATAGTGTGAGCACCAGAGCACATACACACACACACAGACACTTCTCTTTATTTATATAGACAGTAGGAAAACTAAAATATGAAGCTAACTCCAATAAAATTAATTTACAAATTCGATAACTTAAATGTATCGATCTGAACGGTGGATAGCCTAGTACTTCCGTAGATAAGTCAGTTTGTTAGCATGTTAATTAGTATGTTAGTCTATCCCACGTGAAAAAATTTCTGCTAAAATCTTTAAATAAAACCGTCAGGAAAACTGCAGGTATACTGCACTCTGTTAAAAATTTCAACAGAAAACGTGTAATCTATTATCTTAAAAGTCTTATGTAAAAATTACAGAGAAAAATAAACGGAGATGTTAAAAAACTTATTTTATACATTCATTTTAATAACTAATATTAATTTAATTAATTATTGCTGAGAATATATTTCGGACTTGCAATGCTTTTTCTAAAGTAGAAACAGTCATTTTTACTTTCCGAACACTATAGTGAGGAAAGTATTGTAATCATGTCACAAATCCGAATTTGAGTTTTTGATGTTTCTATACGTTTCGAGGTCCCCTGAGTCCGCTTTCACTATTTTTGCGATGATGTACGTGTGTGTGTGTATGTATGTGTGTATGTCTGTGAGTGAACACGCTAGTGTCTAAACGCTTTGCTCGAATAAGCTGAAAGTTGGTACGTATATTGTAAGTCACCATAGTACGAACCCTATAGATTTTGCTGAATCTAGCACTTATAGTTTTTTTACAGGGACACCAGGAAAAATTCTTTATCATTATGGCCTATGGAGCCAAATTTTTAAAAGTGTGATAGCGTCTAAACGCCTTATTGATCTGAGCAAAAAAGTTGTACACATGTTATAGGTCACAGTTGCACCAACTGTATAGATTTTGGTAAATCTAGCACGTACAGTTTTTTTACAGGTGACACAAAGAAAAATTCTTTATCATTATGGACTATGGGACCAAATTTTTAAAAGTGCGATAGCATCTAAACGCCTTAGTCAATTGGGCTGAAAATTTATATGAATATTCTAAATCACTGTTGCACTAACTATAAGCATTTTGGTGAATCTAGCATTTATAGGTTTTTACAGGGACACAACGAAAAATTCTTTATCATTATGATCTTTGGGCTCAAAGTTCAGTAGCGTTAAATAAAACGTGTAATATATGGAGAAAAATATTCAAACACTCTATTATGGTTTTCTCTCTTTTGTTTGTTTAACAACTCCTCTTTCTTTACTTTATCTACAAAACTGTTAATTACTCAATGTTCGGAAAGTCGAGTAGAGTCACTGCAGATTTTTAATTTTAATAAAAAAATTAAATAATAAAATTACGTATAAATACAGAATAAAGATTGAGAATCTCGATTTTCACTTTTAACTAAGAATTACTGTAAGTTTATATTAAATTTACAGAAATTTTTAACAGTGCAAGTATTACGGACTTTCTGAAACAAACTAATATGAAATTTTTAAAAAACTGAATATTTCCGGAAGAAAACCTGTTGTTTTTATTCTTCTTTAAAATATCCATGGATAACTTTAGAAAATCTACGAAATCTTATTTATTTATTTTAAGGATTTTTTATTTTATTTACTTATTTATTTATTTATTTTTATTTGAGATGTACACATTATATCAAGAACAAATGATCATAAAGAGGTTGAACAAGTTTTAAAATATCACTTTTGATATTGGCAAGAAAGAATCTTATTTGTTTGCTATATTTTGATTTGAAAACTTTGTAAGTTATTCAAAATTTACAATTTTTTTAACTTGGGAAAATAGAGCGAAATTTCACTTAAACGTGCATTTAAAGAAATGATTTTATGAAACAGCTTTAAAATATTATTTATGAAGCTGGCATAAATATCATTGACTATGGACATTCTACTTTGTAAACTTCGTAAATTATTCGAAATTTACAATTTTTTTAACATGGAAGAATAGGGCAGAATTTCGCAGAAACGTCCAATATGAAGAATATTTTTAGGGTAAAGATGTCAAACCACTTTTAAATTATCATTTATGATACTGTAATGAACTTACTGTTTATGAAAATTCTAATTTTAAACTTCGTAAGTTACTCGAAATTTTTGACTATGAATATTCTAATTTGAAAACTCCGTAAGTTATTCGAAATTTACGATTTTCCTAAAAATGGAGAATAGGATAAAATTTCTCTTAAACGTGCCTTATAAAGAATATTTTCATCTTGAACATTCAAAGCCACTTTTAAATTTCATTTATGGTAGTGGAGTGAACATCATTCATTATGAATATTCTAATTTGAAAATTACATACGTTACTCGAAATTTAAGGTGTTTCTTTACATAGCAGAATAAGGCAATATTTCGCATAAATTTGCGTGATAAAGATCATTACGTTGAAGATAACATGAAATTGCAAGAAAATTAAAATACAAAGTAATCCTAATAAAAATAGCCACTAAATTAGGATAACTTAACTGCATTGAATTGGATAGAGGGTCGCCTCTGCTAAGTGGGACATTTCTGTCTGCGACTGGGGTTCGCAGACATATATTTCGGTCATATTAATTTTTCTTAATATGAATAAATATAATAAGCCCTGTAATAGAAATTTATGAGGACAAATATATGAAAAGGAATTTCACTGAGTCCACCTATGCGTGCCTATGCAAACTAGTTTCTTCTTGGAATTGTAGTTTTAAATTATTTATAGTCATGCTCATTTTGTAGACATTATATTTACTATAGAGCTTCGCTTATCCAAGGTATTATGGACCGAGGGCTCCTCGGTTAATCGAAAACTCAGATAAAACGGACTCTGTCGTAAGCCGAATGCGGCAATGTTTAAACCGGATTAAGACTTAGTCAGTGAACCAAAATAATACATATATTACGCATTTAAATATAGCCAGTTAAAGATGTAATACAGTACGACAAGCATACAAAAATGCAATATAATACAAACCCGAAAATGCCATACTTCCTTTGAGGCGTGTCATTTTTGGGACGATTAACAACTCGGTCAGTTGGGGCTTCGATAACCGCGGATATACTGTAATTGTAGGTTTGTTAAAAACTTTTATGCTTACCTGCCCCTGTATTCTAAAAGAGATCATAATGTAATTATGCATTATATTTCGAACCAGTTTATAGAATAAATACGGGGAACATCAACATGTCATAAAATTTAGAAAGACCCAAAATCTGCATTATTCAGATTAGTAAAATTGATATAACTTGATAAATCCTACACAAATACTAAATTTAGAATTTACTAACTTTAACTATATAATAAGTTTAAAAACTATTAAAATTATACCGAAAAAATTAAAAAAAGAAAGAAAAACTCTTGTAGATTAAATGTACTCCATCATATATATAAACTGAAATGACTCCAGTCGGCTTTCCAAACATTGAATAATTCACAGTTTTTTAAATAAATTAAGGTAAGAGGAGTCTGAACTCAAACAGCTCAATCGAATTAGATGTTTAACGCTATTGCGCTTCAAGTAATTTGAACCTATAGATTATAATGATAAAGAATGTTTCATTGTGTCTCTGTAAAAATCTATAATAGCTGATTCACCAAAATCTATACAGTTCATGCGACGGTGACCTATAACATGTGATTAAATTTTCTGCTCAATCGGATAAACCATTTAGACGCTGTCGCACTTTAACCCTTTAAACTTTCACTACTTAATTTATTTTAAAAATTACTAAACTAATTTTAAAAATGGCTTTTAAACACATAGCTGATCATAAATATTTAGAAAATAAAAAATTAGCATTGTTCCTTTTCGAGAAATTTCCGGTTTGAAGCATTTATAAGTTAACCTTATTAAATTCAAACAATATTTAATTTAATAAATAAAAACACTTTGTAAGTGAACATTATCGACTACAAAAACTTGTAAAAGTGGTTTCAGGTGAAAATAATAGTTCAGCTCTTCATTAAATGAAAAAAACCTAGACATGAGTTTATCATCAAACTAGAAATTCGCACTCGCGCGCACTAAAAACTTCAAGTGACTTATGTATTTAGCTTCCTTTGAAGCATTATTTGTTAAATTTTGAAATAGCGCTGTTAACTACCGAACAGAAAAGGAACAAAAGTTTAAAACCTGATTAAAACAACGAGAAAATGTTAAAACCTGCTGCATAAAAATTGTTAAATTATGTCAAATGTTTGGTTTCGCTGCGAAACCAATGAACGTTAAAGGGTTAAACAATTTCAACCCATACGCTATAATGATAAAGAATTTTTCTTTGTGTCCCTGTAAAAATCTATAAGTGCTTGATTCACAAAAATCTAATACAGTTCGTACTGCGGTGACTTGTAACATGCGTACCAACTTTAGCTCATTCGAACAAAGCGTTTAGATGCTATCGTGTTCATTCACATACATACACTTGGCAGCAAAATTATTGAAGCACACATCCATATTTTTCTTTTCTTTTTTTTTTGTCGCTAATTTTTATCATCAACTTACTTTTCTATAAACAGCTACAGCATAAAGTCTAAGATCATGACTCGGCAAATATTTACTTAACAAATCAGTATTAGGTGCACATCTTTTAAATACAAATTATTGCTAGTGCTTCAATAATTTTGCTGCCGACTGTTAATCAGCGAAAAAAAAAAATGAGCTTAGGATACCTCAAATTCTAAAATAAAAAATACACTCAAATCTCAAACTCTCAACTTTTGTCGTGATTACAATACTTTCCTTACATATATATATGTTCGGAAAGTAAAAATCTTCAAAATTATCTATTTTTGTCAGAAATTGTTCATTCAATTCATGATATCTATCCTATCTTCGACTTTTCAAACTTGAGAGAATGGACCAACTAATTTGAATAATATTTCGGTCTTCCTAATTTATTGTTATTTTTCCCTCGTTGGTACGGCAAAAGTGTGTATTCGTGTGCTCTTTCGTAATTTAAAGGTCAGGTACCTCTAAACGGTGAAAAAATGGGTGAAAAATGACCTTAATTTTATTTGCAATACGAAAGTAGTTGCGAAATTACTAAGAGGGGACAATACCTAATCCTACGAATAGCATGTTATTCCATGGGAAAATTTGTTTCCACAATTAATTATTACCTAATGTGTTTTTTTTTTTTTTTTTTTTTTTTTTTACTTTCTCTTACCCATAATGTAGAGAAAGTATTGTTTTTGGGTCAAATTTTCGAACGCGAGTTTTTGTTATATTTACATGTTCTGAGGTCCCCTGAATACGATAATCATGTTTTTAGCAAATGGTCTGTGTATATGTCTGTGTGCGTGTCTGTGTGTATGTGTGTGTGTCTGTCTATTATCAGCATATCTCAAAAACAAATTATGGCGGAAAATTCAAACTTGGTATTTTAAATGTGTATCATATAAGGATGCTACACTAAACTTTTCGTTAAGATCAAGCAAATGGTTCGTGTACAGGGACACTCAAAAGTATTCAAATACATGACGTCTATGGAGGAAATTGCAGGCAAGTAGAGTTTAACATCTATAGACTGCACTGAACCAAATGAAACGAATATATACTTTTTGTAATAGAGAAAGTCAACAGGGAAAAAATTTTGTGTATGTAGGAGCCTCGCCTCCCCCCCTGGGGGGGAAGTCCCCCCTCGAGGGGAGTAAATTTTCATGATGGGTATCTTTCAGAAGAGCTCGCCAATACCTTTAAAACGAATGGTTGAACCATCGATCTGCGATAATTTAAAACAAAGTTATCGATTCTTTTTACTTTTAACGGAAAAAAAAAAAAAGAAAAAAAATCGTATTTATTTTATTTATTTATTTATTTATTTTTTTAATTTTTTTTTTTTTTTTTAATATTGAGGATAAAATGGACTTTTTTTTTGGATATTTAGTGTTATACTACTTCTCTAATATGGAAATCGTCTGCATTATCATAAAAGATAAATTTTTAAATGATCATTTTAATAAATTATTTTTTAAAAACAGAATTATTTTTTAATAGCCGAATTAAATTCTATATAAATGTAGGTGCATTAATGAAACGGGGGGTTGAGTGGGACGGTAGCCCCCCTCACACAGAACTAATTATCATATAAAACTCTCCCGAAGCCTAATTTGAATTGTTTAACACAGGTTTACATTTCAGTACTCGTTATCTTACCTATTAATCTGCAACCTGTATTTATAGTATTAAATTTCAGGGTAAGAGAAAGTCGTGTGAGTGACACACCAGATTATTTAATTTAATTTTAACTTTTGTTGATGGATAAAAGGGGGAAAATTCAGAACTTTCAGAAAATTCACAACTGTTAAATAAATACTCGTTTTCAAAAAATTGATTTTTTAAAATTTTTATATTTTGAGTTCTAAAATGCAAATTTTCACAAAGTACATTTTTATCAATTTTCAGCCGCAAAAGGAAATACTAAAAATTTAAAAAATCAATTTTAAAAAAATAAGTACTAATTTAACGATTTTGAACATTCTGAATGTGAAAACAGAATTTTAAAAAGTGCATTCAGTAATGAGTAATTATGGGGGAAAAAAATTACCATAGAATAACGCTGGCGACGGCTGTCGGCAAAATTAAGTATTGCCGCTAGAATTTGTAAAATTTAACACATGTTAAGAAAGTTTTTATGTATCAGTTTTAGGCTGCAGAATAATTCTACATTTTATTTTTTATTTTTTATAAAAATATCGTAGCGAAATTTTTATTGCTATATTATTATCTTGCGCGCATATCTTCGTGATGGGCTAACCAGAATTCGATGAAAAGTTAACAGCTTTTACCAAACATAAAAGTGTATGAAGTAATGAACTATTAGACTTTTACCGTTATATATTTGTAATTATAAGCATCGTTGCTGCAAAAGTAGTGATAAATTTTGTGATGATAACAATATATATTCGAAAAAAGAACTTTCTAAAATTGTCTTTTTTTTTTTTTTTTTTTTATAGAGTATTTTCCCATATGTATATATCTCTCTATATGTTTTTTTATTTGATGTGATGTATCATTTGCACGCGTAACCCCAAAAACAAGATTAATATTGACAAAAAATTAGGCCTGGCATTTATAAGAGAAAGAATTAAAAAATATACAATTATTCTAAAAGCTACAATAGATAAATAATACGTTTTTTTTTTTTTTTTTTTTTTTTTAATGTTAAAATTGGCAAGTTTTAAAATTAATTATTTTCTTTGAATATCTTCTAATAAAAATCTTGTTTAGATAAACAAAATTTTACTTTATTGCAATTCTAACATTAAAACTTTTTTTAATTACAATACACAAACAATACAGCAAAATTAATAATAATAATAACATAAGGAAAAACTAGTATGATTCGGCCACCACAAAACTTTCTTTTATATAATTTTACACAAAATTCATGCAAAACAAATTACAGTAACCGCCGCTTAATAAATTCACTGGTTAATAAAATCAGCCATTTAATCTGACCAAATTGCCAGGACCAGAATGAATCAATACAAACTACTTTCAAAACCGCCGGTTAATAAACTCAATTAAAAAAAAAAAAAATCCTTCAGCATCAAAAATATCCTTTATGCACACTAAAGATCTTTTTATTTACACTGGGATTTTTATTTACTTTTATATTGAATAGAAGAAAGTATTGGTTTTGTAAATATTTTTAACTTCTGGTTTTCTATGGATTTACACGCTTTGAGAAGTCCAGAACACGATTTGACCATTTTTAGAAAATGTCTGTCCGTACTTGTGTTTGTGTCTTGTGTGTGACAAAAAAATTGTTTGAACAGTATCTCAAGAACTACAGCTCATATATACATATAAATTTATTTGTATTTGCACCGTGGTATAAGTGCCTGCCAACTTTTGCTGTCTGTCGCTCAACAGGTGGCACCGTTATGCAGCGTATTCTGTAGTTTCGTTGAAGACTTTATCTCAGGAACTACAGCACAGAATTGCATATAAATTTATATGCAGATGTACCTTGGCATAAATTAGTGCTGATTTACATTTGGTGTCAATAGCTAAGGGAAGGCTATGTCGCAGATTGTATTGAATATATTCAAGCAAAACTTTATGTGGAAAGACGTCATCTGCATGATAAAAATTCACTTCCGTAGTACATTTCTTGTAATACCACTCTTAGATGAAAATAGTCTGCATTCATAATGGAAAAAATAATAATTAATAATTTGATCTACGTGATTTTGTATAGGAAAATACAGAAGAAAATTTTGTGATGGCAACAACATATACTAGTTTATTTTTTAAATCAAAAAGAAAACAGAACACAGCAATCCCTCCGTTATCTCTCTTTGTCGAAAATTTTACACTTACAGCATAATTACAAATTAAACTCGCCCCTTCACTTGTCTTACTAACAATTTCAAGAAACGTATTTTTCAAACCGCGGTAATAAGTTACAAATTTGTTTTAATTCACAAGCGATAATTTATTTTAGTTTTTAATTATTAAAATAAGAATCTCTAGTTCTTATTTTGAAGTAACTAAAAAGCAAGAGCAGGTTTAAACCTGATAAAAAATATTTGAAATCACTATTAATTAACTCGTAAATAATTAAATAGACAAAGTCAAACTAATACTTAGAAGGTAAGTGAAGAATTTTGCTATTTATATAAGTCTTACCTTCCAATTATTTGTTTGACTTTGTCTAAATTATTTACGAGTTAATTAATAGTGGTTTCAAACATTTCAACATTATAATTAAACAGCCAAAGTGGCATTAAAAGAAAATATAACCATCGATAAACTCGATGATTCAAATTATTCAACTTGGTCATTTAAAGCTGAAATGCCAAAGAAGATTTATTTGATGTAATAACTGAAACTCCACCAGAACCAGTTACTACCGAATGGTCTAAAAAGAATAATAAGGCAAAAGCCTTGATAAATCTGTCTATTAATGATTCTCAAATACCTCATATAAAAGATCTAACTAACGCTATAGAGATCTGGCAGAAATTCAAAAGTATTCATGAATGTCCAAATCTCTCAAACAAACTATATTTACTTGAAAATCTCTACAGTTGCAAATTGTCAAAGGGCGAAAATATAAATAATCATATAGCTAAAATATTGGATATAAAACAGAAGCTGTCTGCAATTGGTGAAAATATCGACGATGCACATTTGTCAACCCTGCTTCTGTGCTCCCTGCCTCCCTCTTATGACCCTTTAATTACTGCGTTAGAAGGCAGGGATGAACAGGATCTAAATCCAACTAATATTCAAAATAAAATTATAGATGAATATAATCGAAGATCCTGTAATAAAAGATCAAACTCCCATTCGGAAGATAATGCCACGGCGTACAAGGTTAACAAAAATAAAAATAATTTCAAAAAACGCTCTAACAAATTTTGCACATATTGTAATTCAAAAAGTCACAATACCAGTGAATGTTGGTATAAAAAATAAATAAAAAACCGAACAACGCGTCAGGAAATTATGATAAGGGTTTCAAAAATAAAAAGTTTAATTCCTCATTATGTTTTGAGACCAAATCCCGACGCATGAAAGGGGAACACTCCTCCCGAAAGTTAAATAATTCTGGTGAAGAGTTCGAGGCGACTGTAAGCAAAATGAAAAACTTAGCGTGTATTGCCGCTGACGAACACAAATCCAGTTGGATAGTTGACAGTGGCTGTTCTGCACATATCACGAATAATAAGAATTTATTTGTAAAAGTTAAAGACACTAGTGTTTCAAACGTAGTTATCGCTAATGGAAATGTCTTAACCTCGCAAGGTTTGGGTGAAATAATAATTAAAACTGAAACTGAAAGAGGGGAAGTAAATGAAGTAAAGTTATTAGACGTACTTTTTATATACCTGATATTGAAACAAAACTGAAAGAAAAGAAAATCATGAACTGTTGGCAAAGCAGTGACGATTTTGCTCAAAGGAAAGCGCAACAAGGATGCGTTTATTTATTTTTTTTTCAAGAAACAATTGATTAATTATTTGCCAAAATTTTATTAATCAGCCGTTTAATAAAATCGCTTTGGCTCTACACGAATGTGATTTTAATAAGCGGCGGGTACTGTATTTATTAAATTATTTTCCATGATAAATGCAAACGATTTTTATCTCACAGAATTATATTTACAAGAAAGTCAATTTTTTGCCAATATCAGAAAAAATATGATTTTTTTTTCTAAGGGTTTTTTTTTTTTTTTTTTTTTTTTTCGTTAAAAAATGAAAATAAAAAAGTCGATAATTTTGTTTTAAGTTATCACAGATCTATGATTCAGCCATTCGTTCTAAAGATATTGACGATATCTTTCGAAAGATACCCATAGGGGAAGCGATGTCCCGCATACACAAACTTTTTTCTCTAGTTTACTACTACTATTATCAATAGTTCATATTAATTTTACAGCCACACGTTAAAAATAACTATCATTATGTACATTTATGCGAAATTTTGTCCTATACTGCCATGTTAAAAATTCAGGGGAAAAACTAGTATCACAGCGCCACTTGTTGAGTGATTGATCCCCAAACGTAATCAGCACCAGTTTATGTCAGGATCTAACTAAATACCAAGTTTGTTTAAATTTCGTTCATTGGTTCATGAGATACAGCGTCCACAAAATTTGTGATACGCACACACACACACACACATTTTCCAGAAACAGTCAAATCGTGTTTAGGACATACTGAAACGTGTAAATTCATTGAAAACTAGAATTCGAAAAATTTCACGAGTCCAATACTTTCTCTCTATATGTATAGAAGAAGTAAATTTATTAACAATATCGTTTGTAATTTGTAACAAAATCGATTTTTAACCTCTAACAAAATTTGGTTCAGAACATTAAAATAATCGCAATAAAACACAGTTTTAAGCAAATTATTTTCCAGAGTATTGTAATTAAAACAGTGGGAATTTTTGCTGGTGTTTTCACCGTACAAAGATGCCTTATCAATTAAAATTTATTTTAAAAAGATATAAGTTTTAATTTAATTTAACCCCTATTGCATGACAATCACTACAAAATAATTTCAAAAGCAATATAGAAAATATTTTTTTTTTCACCCCAGCAAAATAAGTAATACCTAGTTGTGAAAAAAAAAAATCATCTTCAAAATTTCAATTTATTGCAGAAATCCCCGAATCAATTTAGATTTAATGGAAATGTCTATCTTATCTGCAGCGCTTGCGAAATTGGAAAAATGGAAAAAAAACTTATGTCGGATAATATTTTGGTTGCCTCTAATCTTATTATTATTACTACAATACTGTGAAATAACCTAAAAAATTAGTTTAATATTTAAAATGGCTATTAAAAAGATACATGATTGAATAATATTTTCCATAATTTTAACCTATTGTTAAAAAAGATAACGCTCTTTTCCTACCTTAGAACTATTGATACCGAAAAAGTAGATTTACAGGCACAAAGGAAAAAATGCTCTATTCACTTCTACGAAGTATTGCTTTGGCGAGAAAGCTAGAGATTTTATGACTAAATCTGGAGAAAAATGGTAGTTGAGTGTTTCTGAGTTCTGGAAGCCTAATCTTGATTATTAACGCAGTTTTGGGATTTTTTCTAGAATGATAAGCTGGTTTCTGGCGTAAAACCATTGTGAACTTAAAAAAAAAAAAAAAAAAAAAAAAGGAATGAACCAATCCCGAATAAAGCAACTTGTATTCAGACTTCGATCTACAGTTCTGCATCGGGTCGGGTAACTCAATTTTATCTATATCCGACCAGATCCGTAGGTCGGATTGACTAAATTTTTCTTTTGCAGCATGACTTCACTGACAAACATAACATCCATGATTAATTTTTTTAACATCTTTACGAGAATCGATATGTAGATACATAATAAAATCATAAACATTTCAAAAGTGTTAAAAAATGTTAATAATAATAATTAAAAAAAAAAAAAAAAAAAACAATTGGTTTACGTATGTAATTTTCCCGCCCTTTATGAAAAAACTTTGTCATATTGATTACGTTATACATTTTGTGAGTTTGCAAATATATCTATCGTGATAAGCAAAATGCATTTAAAATTTTTAATCAAGAAATGTTCAATTTAGAAGGCTTATATTCTTTTTTATTTTTCTCTCCCTTTTTTTTTATTTTTTTTTTTTTCCCCTTATATATATAAACTTTGTTTATGGCGTCAAATATCGTCTTCCGACAGAACCCACAAGAAGTTTGCTCCAAAGCTTTCGGTCCAGGGTCCATCCCTCCTCCAGACCTCTATCTCTCATCTCTTTTTTGATATCCTCCATCCAGCTCTTTTCTTGGTCTTTCTCTTTTCCTTTTTAGTTCCCCATCATACTATAGGTATGGGGAACTTAGGTAATCATGAAAAATTTCGACCTCGGTATTTTGACTTTTTTATACGTTTTCAGGTGTGAGGAATCCGAAAATGACAAAATGTGTATGGTATCTGTCTGTAGGGTATCTGTTAGTGTGTTAGTCCGTTAGTGTGTTAGTCCATTAGTTTGTTAGTCTGTTAACACGATATCTCACGAACAAATGATCGCAGAGAGATCAGATCAGTTTTCAAATATTACTTTCAATACTGGCAAGAACCCTATTCATTTGCAACATTCGAATTAAAAAACTTCGTAAGTTGTGAGAAATTTACAATTTTCTTAACATGGGAGAATTGGACGAAAATTCACTTAAACGTGCATTAAATGGAAACTTTTTACTGTAAAACTGTCAGACCAGTTTTAAAATATCAGTTTTGATGCCGGAATGAACATCAGCAACAATAAATATGCTACTTTGAAAATTTCGCAAGTTATTGGAAATTTACGAATTCCTTAACATGGCAGTATAGGGCAAAATTTCACACAAACGTCAATTTTGAGAGATATTTTCATCGTAAAGATGTCAGACTACTTTTGAAATATTATTTAGAACACTGGCATGAATATTAATGACTATGAATTTTCCAATATAAAAATTTCGTGAGTTATTGGAAAATTACGAATTTCTTAACATGGCAGAATAGAGCAAAATTTCACATAAACGTCAATCTTGAGGGATATTTTCATCGTAAAGATGTCAAACCACTCTTTAAATATTATTTTGGATACTGACATGAATATCATAGACTTGGATTTTTCCAATTTAAAAAAATCGTAAATTATTTGGAATTTACGATTTACTAACATGTCAGAATAAGGCAAAATTGAGTATAAACTTCCATTTTGAGGATCACAAATACATTAGACAACTTCAAAATTACATTTATGATATTTGTTTGAACATGATTGAATACAAATATTCTAATAGGAAAATTTCGTAAATTATTCGTAATTTACGATTTTATAAACATAGCGAAATTGTAAATTTTTCATGTAAATATGAATTTTGAGGATTATTGCATTGGAAATAGTAGCATGAAAACTAAACAACGGAATTGACCCTGATAAAATAAATTAATAGATTAGAATGAGATAAGTATATCGAAGTGAACGGTGGATAGCCTATTAGGCGGGGATTTCATTCTGTCACTGTATCAAGCTTTGGTCAAATTCATTTCTTTTAACATGATTATAATATGTCTCGCACTAGAAATTTATGAGAACATAAATATGATGGGGAACTGAGCAGAGTCCACCTATGCCAACTAGTTTGATTTGTTTTAAAGTTGAAAGCGATTTTAGGTCACCTTTCATCGCTCATTCTCTTAATAAGACCATATCAAATTAGTCCTTTTTTTTTTTTTTTTGGAAGATCATCTAAAACGGTTTTCATCATTTCCATAATTTCTTTAATTCTTTTATTTTATATTCTTTTTGTCCTTGATATCCTGCATGATCTTCTTAGGGCATCTATTTCTACTGCCGCTAATTTCTTTTTCTCTGTCTCCATAATTTTCCATCCCTCTGCTCCGTACAGTAATATGCTCTTAACAATAGAATTATATATATTATATTTCCTCTTCCTAGCAATCTCCTTACTCCACCAAACGGAATTCTGCAGCTTTACAGCCTTTCTTTCTTGAAAAATTCTATGTTTAATTTCTTGTGAGTCTTCACCTTGTCTATTATTTTTCCTTATTACAGTGAAACTTGAATAATTCTAACTTGTTTAATTCGAAATTCTGGATAATTTGAATTTTTTTACTCGGTCCCTTGAATTTTGTATTAAAATAATGTTATCAGGGATAATTCGAATTCTATTTTGGATAATTCGAATTTTTCATACGATTACCTTTAAAATATTACAGTAAAATTTGTTCCAGAGATTTTTCTCAGCTAAAGGCATTATTTTTTTAGTCTTTCAAAAGAAGAATAAGGAATTACAAGAGTATTTCCTAGTGCATCAGAAGATATGCTCCATGTACAAGAACTTCGAGGGTTGTTTTATTTGAAAAAGTCGTGTCTGATGTAGAAAATTCTATTTTTGTATCAATTGATAGGTTGGAGTCATATGCTAAGTCACAAAGATTATACTTTAAGAAGCAATCAAAAATATTTGACTACTTTTTAACAAGTGTTGAATAATTAAGCTTGTAAAAAAATATTGATTTAATTGGGGGGGGGGATGTAGCAGTATTCTTAGATATAAAGTTTAAGTGTTAAATCTTTGATCGTAGAGTTTTATTTATTTTATTTTTTTAATTTATCTCTTCTTTTTGACAAACTAGTATATGTAATTTGAATTTTTAGATATTTCGAATTTTTCTCTGGTCCCTTCAACTTCGAATTATCCAAGTTCTACTGTATTAATTTTTTCTTGAAAAAAAAAATAAATAAATAAATAAAAAGGGGGGGGGAGAAGAAGAAGAAAAACAGTTCTCTATACAGGCGAAAATATGATTCATATTTTAATGATTTCGATGTAACTGTTGAATATATTTTCAAAATAAATAACTTATTTAAATATATATATATACATATATCTAGTAACATAAGATATTCATTATTTTTATTTAAAATGTTTGGTAATAAGGGAAAAAAATGCGTGCTGAGTTTTTTCATTTTAAATTCCTCATTTTGTTTAAAAATAAAACGTAGAAGCTCTCATATAAAATATCTAATTTTCAAGTGCTATGAATAACATAGTTGTTTTATAATAAAAATGTATTTTCATAAATATTATCATTATTTTCGATTTTTAACTTTTTGTAACGTTATCTTTTCGCAAATGAAGCTTATTTTCTCCAGAGAGAATAAAATTCTAAAGCTTCTCTTTTTTTATTTGTTTAATTTTAGATTTTTTGTTTCCTTTTAGTGTGTTCTTTATGTAACCAAACATTTAAAAATATATCTACTAAATATGACTGTTTGTGTAAACATGCGAGAGTTTAAGTAAATATTTTCTTGCATAGCTATCTTCTTTACTCACTCGCTACTTAAAGATTAGGTTCCGGGTTTTTTCAGAAAGGAAAAAAAATATATTTAGTTTTCATTGAAAATATTTAAAGTGCAGTTTTTTTTTCTTCCTTTTCACAACTTAGAATTTGTGAAATTATATGCATTTAATTTTTTTACGATCGAATTTCCATAAAAATATCTTTATTCGATGAAAATTTGTTGAAAATGTCACAGAATATATTTTTTAATTTTTTTTCTTTTGAAACATTAAGGAATGTATTTCTTTTTTCTTAAATAAATATATATATTTTCTATTTTCTTATTTTGATATTCAGGTTAAGTATTGCTTGTTTTTTTTTTTTTTTTTTTTTTTTTTAATTAGCTCGCCCAAGTTCTAGATGTAGTATAAACAGTAGCTAACAATTATTTCGCAATTTAATTTTTTAAAACTAGTATGTTGTGGCCAAGTCAAGACTTTCTTCTGTATTTTACACAAATTCATGCAGTAGAAATTATTTATTAAATTATTATTTATGAAAAAAAATTTCATGATAAATGAAGACGATTTTTATCTGACAGAATTATATCACTAAATGCCGAATGAAAGTCAATTTTGTGCCAACATCAGAAGAAATGCGATTTTTTTTATTTTTATTATTAAAGAATGAAAAAAATCGATTATCACAGATCTGTTGTTCAACCATTCGTTTTAAAAGTATTGACGAGATCTTTCGAAAGATACCCATATTGAAAATTTGTACCCCGAGAGGGGGAAGCGATGCTTCCACATTCACAAACTTTTTTCCCTAGTTTACTGCTACTATTATCAATAATTCATATTAATATTACAATCACATGTTAAAAATGACTTTCATTATGTACATTTATACGAAATTTTGTCCTATACTGCCATGTTAAAAATTAAGAAAATATAGGATCAAGGCGACACCTGTTGATCAATTGATCCCCAAATCTAATCAACACCAGTTTTTCTCAGGATCCAACTAAATACAGGGGTGTTTGCATCCAGATTTTTTATTTTATTTTTCCCCTGTAATTTTTTTAATAGTGAATATTGGTAGTTTTATAGTAATGTTTAGCAATTAAATATAACCAAAAACACAATTCGTAATTACTGGTGCTGAATGAAATAAAAAATCCAGAACGCCCCTGTAAATACCAAGTTTGGTTAAATTTTATTCATTGGTTCGTGAGATACAGCGTCCACAATTTTTGTGATACACACACACAGACATTTTCTAAAAACAATCAAATCTTGTTCAGGATATCCCAAAACGTGTAAATCCATTGAAAACTGGAGTTCGAAAATTTTCACGAATCCAGTACTTTATCTGTATATACATGTAGAAGAAAGTAATAACAAGTACAGTTTTCTTTATTGACAGAATCAGACTTTCACTTGTTCCCTATAATCTATGTCTATATATATATTTTGATCTTTTTAAACTCCAATATTATATGTTTTTCTTCTTTCTTTAAGAAAGGATATTACTGAAAATGTGTGCATGTGTGCGCGTTATACATTCATTTATATTATTAATTTTTACATTTTCGGTGAATATTAATTTCGAATTTAATTTGACGTTTTGTTATCTTCAATTGCGTATTTACTTTTCAACTGTAATATTTGGCAGGAATTTGAAAAAACTGGTCGCCAGGAAAAATTGTTGGTTGCCAGTAGAAAATAACCCCTCTTCTTTCTTTATTTATTTTTTACAATTTTGAAATTTACTTGAATATAGAAATTGAAATTCTGTGTATAAAATTCAAATACTAACTAGGACTGAATTATACATTAGGAAGTACCTGTTTAAATTTAATATCCTCAAACCGATTTTATTATTTCCTTTAAACCCATACACCATTTGCATCGACACATCATTACACCGGTGCAACGATTCAGCACCGGGTCGCAAAGCAATCAAACGAGAACGGTGTTAACTGCATCGATTCAACAGTGGGTTGTTAAACATGTACAGTGGATCTTGGTGTAAATTCCCTGTTGGTATATTGATTCAACACTGTGTCTCAATTCAACACGACAGTGTGCAAAACATTCACAATTAGCTACGAGTCGCTATTTTCCTTCTACTTTTTTCCTACACGAAATGATATGAACTACATTGCAGTTGACTTTGACATTCAATGAGGAATTTGCACACATGGGGGGATTTGAACAAAATCCTATTTTTCTGATAGTTTTAGGACCATAAATTTCAAAAAGTTTATTAAAAATGCAAAAAAAAGTTCTCATTAATTTAAAAAATAACTTTAAAATTTACCAAAAATCATGTGACTTCAAAACGCTGCCTGACGTCACACTTTATGATGCTTCAATGTTTACATTTTGTTAGCCTAGTTAGCAAGCCGCAATTCGTTTTAACTTTCGTACTTATTATCAATTGTTTATGTGATTTTTGAGCATTTCTTTTTCATCTTATAATCATTTAATATCATCACCATTTTCCATTATTATTATTTTCAATTGTTTTCTTTTCATGGCGGTTGTCCAATGTTTTCGTTTAATAGGATCCTGTGGGAACGCTGAAAAATAACTTTTGAGAAGCATTAACCGTTGTATTAGTGCAAAATGGTCAATACAATATTTATACTACGATTTTTTAATATCCGTCATTATTATATCATACAAAACCTATTTCACTGATTCAAAAAGCAAAGCAAAGCACGAAATCGGATGTAAACAACGATTACTTCCGTTTGTTGTCATAAAGAGTGACGTCACGATATATTATACTGCGTTTTCTCGATAAAGTAAATAGAGCGATGTTAAAATTGTTATAAATCAGTCATTAGATTTCAAATAAAGAAAATGTATTTATTTTTTTACCTTTTCATTTTCTATTATATAAGAATAAAATCAGAAAACGTGTAAATTGTCTATTCTGGGCCCAATTTTTTTTTACCAAAATATTAAAAAAAAATTTTAATGTTGTGTTTTCGTAAAAAACATAGTCGCGAGCTAAAATATATTGGACGTCAATGGCGACAAGGTGACCGTATTTCACGAGCCATGGATATAAGTAACTTTAATGCATGCTTTAATGAAGAAATTTTGGTAGTTATTGTAAACCGCTAGTCAGGAAAAATTGAGATTTCACACAGATTTCAGATGCAAGCACTCGGCCTGAAAACAGCGACATTCAACTAGGTCACTCTAATAGTAAAAACCACTTACTAATTAAAATATCAATTTACTAATAAATATTTAATATGTCTTACTTTTGAAAATATTGTGTAAACTTTATACGAATTTGCGAAATGTTCTTTCATAGACTAATTGCATAGATACCAACTCTCAAAATTTTTTTTACGACGTCATTTAAGAAAAGTGTTTTCATCGTATTTAGTTGCAGAATTTGTCTTGAAATGAAGTAAAAAAATTTTATGGAAATAGTGGTAGATAAAAATCAGGAGAGTAGGCATCTATGTAATTAATAAAATTAATTATTTTTATTTCTTACAGAACTATTTACATAAATTAATAGAACAAATTTGATTTTACATATATATATATTCACTCTAATTTTTGATTTTTTCAGTATGATAAAACTTTTCACAACGTATGTCAAAAGAGTAAAACAAACAACAGTGGCAAAAAATGCTTATATATATATATAATACTATACTGCTGACACTTTTACTTTCTTCTGTATAAAGTATATAAAGTACTGAAATCGTTAAATTTTCGAATTCTGGTTTTCCATGGATTTGCGCACCTATTGAGGTGTCCTGAACTTGGATTAATCCTTTTTAGAAAATGACTATCTGTCTGTCTATGAATGACAAATTTTAATGAAAACTCTAACTCAACAATTATTGTACACAATTTCATAAAAGTTTATATTTAGTTGCAACTTAATATTAGTGCTTATGAAATTTTGAGGTGAATCACTCTACAGGTGGCCGAAAGCCTTTCTATGCTACTGTTTCTCCTATTTACGGGAGGACTATTATCTCAGCTTCTATTGTGTATAACTACACAAAACTTATATGTGAGAGTGGCATTGTGAAACACTACTCTGACTAAATTTGGGTGTATGTTGGCCAACAGATTGCACTGTTATGCTGTAATTTTTTTCCCATTTATGAGAAGACTATATATCAGCTTCTAAGCGCAAAAAAGCACCAAACTTGACATCTGAAATGGCCACTTGAAAAAAGAATTCCAATTTAATTTGAGTATATATTTATCGCTACTATTACTCCCTTTCTGAGATTTTTCATGTGGCTATATCTCAGCATTTGCAACTTTAATTTGCACCGAATTGCATATATAACATCTTTATAGTGTAACCACGTTTCCTAAAACTTGCAGTGAGGAACAGACCAAAAGCTTGGAGGGATGCCAAATTGACCGTCAGCTTGGGATTTGGAAAACATCCAGTAATTCTGCTCTCTCTCTTATCGCTTATTTTCTCTGAATCAGATGACTGCCGCCCCTATTTTGACACTGGACTCGTTGAGTCAGCGCTTGCGCAGATGCTTCCATGGTTCCAAGAAATGTGGTCGAAGAATACTGTAAGAAGCGAGAATTAAACATTTGTTCATGTTTACTGATAGGTAGCACTGTACATAGAATGATATAGAACAATGTTGTGTGATGGCTACAACATACTAGTTTAAAATGATATGCGAAATAATTTCCTTGCTAATATTAAAGTTCTGTTCTTTTTACTTTTTTTTTTAATGTATTGTTACAAAATTGTAAATAATTCTGTTTATTTTTGTATAAATTCTTTAAAAGAAGCTTAGTAAGTTGATAAAGTGCTAATTTTGTCCATTTCCAGTCATTTTAGCGTTGAAATAGCCTTATTTTCCCTTAAAAACGCATGAAAAAGCCCCAATAAGGCAGGTAATGGACTTGGCGCCAAATTTGGCGACTTTTTCCCACCTTGGCGATTTTTTTCGCGACCTTGGAAGAAAATTCTTATAAGGGATATACCAAATATGGAAGTTCTAATCTCATTGGCTGATGAGATACGGAAATTTCTGGAACCTTCCACACTTTTCTACAGGGGAATATAAGGGACATTTTCCCGCCAAGGCAAGTCAGTTCAGTTCTCAGCCAGCTTCGCTAATGCTTGCACTGTTTTGAGCCTCTTTGAAAGAGACTTGCTTTAAGTGTTATTGCTATACAGTTTGTACTGTGGATTTGCTATTGACAGCTGTTGTTTAAGCTGTGTTTACTGGTTGAATTGAAGCTGATACTTGGTTTATAGACCTGTATTTTCCTGGAACTTTCCGTGAATAAATTACTGAATTTTTGTAAGTTTGGCCTTTCATTCTCGGACAACTCACGAACCCCCAAGTACGCAACAATATATACTCATTTTTTCTGTATTTATTTCTACTTTGTCTTTACGTTCGGCGATCAGATTTTATTTTTTTTTTTAATTGAATTTGAGGAAAAATAAGACGACATCTTCGAGTTTTGAGAACAAAATAAATAAATCATCTTAAATTATAAAATTTTAGTATATTTTATGTGTGACGTACCTGAAAGAACTTATTTCAGTTTATTTATTATACATGTAACATAATGTATTATAATAAAACGTTACCTGCGCTGCGTGTCCAAATTTGTTCGAATTTTTCGGGAACAAAGGTAGTTTTCGATTTCGAAGACCTCAGATCAGACTGCTTTACGTCAATTTTGCTTAAGAAAAATAAGTAAAAATGAAAATACAAGTAATATATGTGTTGAAATATTTTAAACATTTTCATATAATCTTTCTGTAATTAAATATTTATATCTAACATGAATAATTTTTATATATGTGTGTGAATACATATGCAATTGATCAAACTTAACTTTTCTTGTAGGTTGCTTCTTTCTTGCATATTCTTCATATTAATACACAGCTCCTATTCATACGTAAGTAAATTATTTTTTATTATGTAATTTTTTCTCTAAATTTCTTTGAATATTATTTGTTACTTAAAACCATCTAACCGTCGCTAACGGATATATGCGGTCGCTGAGCAATTCTTTTTTCCACAATACACTCATAATTTAAAATTATATAATTATAATTTTTTAGCGTCTGTTTGAAATTTGAAGTTCTTAAATGATAGTTATAGAAATTACAATCCCGTGCATAGTTATATTTTTAATCACAAGTTGAAATAAACGTTAATGTAGTACATTAAAAGAATTCTGCATTGAAAACAACATTACAGTTTTGCCCTTTTACAAAGCGGTCAGCGGGTTAATAGGGCAGGTTTACTCACCGTATAATACTCGCTTTCTTTAACTGATAAAGGGTTGTGCTTGATTATTTCTAAAAAATACGATTTTTTTTCTAAGTTTTTTTTTTTCGTTAAAAGTTTAAAAAAAAAAAAAAAAAAAAAAAAAAAATCGATAACTTTGTTTTAAATTATCGCAGATGGATGGTTCAACCATTCGTTTTAAAGGTATTTGCGAACTCTTTTGAAAGATACCCATCATGAAAATTTACTCCCTCGAGGGGGGACTTCCCCCCCAGGGGGGAGGCGAGATACACAAAATACACAAAAAAAAAAAATTCCCAGTTGACTATCTCTATTACAAAATATATATATTCGTTTCATTTGGTTTAGTGCAGTCTATAGGCGTTAAACTCTACGTACCTGCAATTTTCCCCATAGACGTAATGTATTAGAATTCTCTTGATTATTCCTGTACACGAACCATTTGCTTGATCTTAACGAAAATCTTACTGTAGCATCCCTATATGATACACATTTAGAATACCAAGTTTGGAATGTCTGCTACTATTTGTTCTTGAGATATGCTGATAACAGACAGACACACAGACATACACACAGACCATTTGCTAAAAACATGATTTTCGTATTCAGGGGACCTCAAAACGGGTAAATATAGCAAAATCTCGCTTTCGAAAATTTGACCCAAAAACAATACTTTCTCTACCTTATGGGTAAGAGAAAGTAAAAAGATATATGGTTGTTTGAAGTTAGTGAACCATCAGTTTGATCAAAATACCCAAGTAAACAGTTACTGGAACTTTAGTATTTGAAATTCAGATCGAAACACGATGCATTCAAATTGAAAAAGCTTTTTACATGCATAATTATCGTCTGCTTTTACTTTCAACTTGTAAAAAATTTTCAATTTTTTTTTCAAAATTAATGAAACCCGACATTTTTTCCCTTTTTATTTTCCTAATTAAAATGCTACAATTTAATATTTTTCCAGTACGAAAGACTTTGTTCATTTTAGATTTTTGTAAATATTTTAAATATCCATGATTAAATAAATAAATAAATAAACAAACAGATTTAATAACAAAATATCCAATGCTTCTCAGGTAAAAGAAAATTAATAAAATTTATTCCAGTTTTTTTTTTTTTTTTTCTTTTTCTTTTTCTTTACGTAGCATCCTGTATTTATTTACAGTTTCGATGCTGTGATTTTGACAGGGGAACAAAAAAAAATGAATTTATCAATTTTCAATGAAGATAAGACGTAAATTGAGTAAGCTATTGCAATAAATGCTTATGTGTCAAGATTTTTTGTATTTAGAAAAAATGTCGCTTAGTGACAGAAATAAAACTACTTATAATAATTGTTGTTATGGAATGGCTACTGGAGTTTTCTTAACTAAAACTGAGACAATACGTAAAATGAGCGACAAACAACACTATTGTTGAGTTGTTGTCATTTACTATTGTGATTTTTCTTTAAAGGAATAAAAGAAAATTAAATTTAGTCAGTTTTTCTTTTGCATTTTTCTGAAAGTGTGGAGATCCGTGATATTTCACAGAAATTCTACTGCACGTAAAAGTCGTCATGATTTCAATGTTCTCCATGTTCTATCAAGTAACACCTCTTATAGGGTAACCAAATTAAAGGAGCCGTACCCTCCGCGGAGAATCAAAATTGTGATGGTAATTTTCTGACCACCCCTAGGGATAATCCCACACTATGGCCAATTGCCCATTGTGTAACTCTTACCCTAGCAGCAAAATATAATCGGCCTTTGAATGGCCCCCAATCAACGACCGATGAACTTGTGAAGGGCCGATACTGGGAATGTCGGAATCTCATCAAGCGCAATCAATCTCATCGGGAGTTCATCTAAAATTTCTCATCGGGAATAGCTGAATCCGATGATCGGAACCCGATGAATTTTAGAAACTGATCCAGTGAAAATCGGATGGAAAGACACGATTTCTATAGAGTTTTCACGTGATTTGTCATCGGTTCAATATATTTTTATCGAAATCCTATCTTAGATACTGCTCTGAACTATATTTCCATGTTAATGCTCGAGCAAAATACAGTCGATCCTCTACTAGGGTATGCTACATTAAATCACTGAACTTCAACTCCAGAGAGATTCTACAAATAAAACTTTATGTTGGGAAAAATTAATTGTTGAAAGAAGTCTAGTGTAAAACTTCCTACAATTATAGTTGTTGCATTCCATTCACAGTTATAGTTGGAGGAAAGATCGTAAGGATAACCAATCATTATGTATATGACGCTATTTAAATTTATAAGGTTGCACAAAAAAAAGTTTTAAAAGATATAGTATTATATAGTATTAGGATTAAAATATATGGTATTAGGATCAAGACCAATTGACTGCGTTAGTGTCCTAGACCTGAGAGGCAGTAAACTCCGAGGAGTGTCTTTTTAAGGGATCATAGCCCGTATTTACGGATAAAACCACGGAAAATTCTGAACAGCTTGGCAGAGAGCGAACTTGAGATCGAAACCGGCACCTCCCATCTACCAGCTTCAAGGGCAGAATCTCTCGATCGATGTTAGGCCTGAAGTTGTAAAAGAACAGATGTATTTGGATAATTTTTCTATTGTTTTTATATGCACTTGATAGTTTTATATTGTTGTATTGATTGTTTTTCGAAGTATGACGAAAATGGTGAAGATCTGCAATTGATGCTTTTATGTACTGCTGTGCTTCTGAAAGATTGATTGATGGCAGAAAACCCGCAGTAACTGTTCTTAATTACAATTGTGTGATGATGCCCTCAATTATTTTGTTTGTCAAAAGTGATGGTCAGTGAGCCTCATGGCCATTTTTTTTTGTGTGAGGTTCTTCACCTGTTTTCCCACACAGGGAGAGGCTTCCGAAAACACGATTCTATTAATTTACTCTTTCGGCATCGGTAAAGTGTGACTATCATGACCTTCAGGTATAAGAAGACTCCAAGGATGATTCTGCCAGAATGTTTAAAAAAATAAAAACTGACACAGAGACATATTAACGCTGCATAACGGTAGAAAAGCATTTTTACCATTTGTTTGTGCTGTTGCACGCAATGTATTGTTTTCTTTCTCTAATCACGAATTACTCAAAGAATCCGTGTTTTTTTTTTTTTTTTTTTTTTTTTCTCTTCCCATTATATAAGTTACTATATATACATTTAGCGCCATACAAAAATTAATAGGCTTTAAATACAAATGATTTGAATATTACTATACTATTAAAGTTTCAAAATGTTGTTCAATATTGAAGTTTTAAAACTAGAAATATCAAAATTGCAACTATATGTTTGAAAATTGTAATAATGTATTATTTATAGTATTGGATAATAATGATAAAAATGCATTAACAAATTTGATTTTCTTCCCTTTAATTCGCAAGAATGAAAACCAATCTTTTCTTTCTCTCTCTCTCTCTTTTCTTTTTTTCTTTCTTTTCTTTTCTTTTTTTCCCCTCTAAAAAAAAAGAGTTAGAAAATATAAGAAATTCACTCTAGTTAATTTTTATTGACAACAAATACGTAGTATTCTCAGAACTGGGTAATAGTGTAATACAGCAATTAATCAGAAAATTAATGGAAAAATGACAAGAGATTCGCATTTATCACCGAATAATCCAAATTAAGAAAAAGAAAAGAAAGAAAGCGGCGAATGGTTCTAATGATTTAAGTTGTCATTAAAGAATCCTGACAAGCAGTAAATTGAGAGTTTTGTTACATAATGATCTTTGAAAGTGACAATCATCACATTTGAAGAGCAGCAATTATATAAGCTTCGAACATTTAAAAAAGATTGATAAAAAGGATGAAGAAATCCGCAGATTTTATTATCTGCAATGTACCTGAATAATCATATACAGTGAACTGAAATAGATTTTATTATTTGCAATGTATCTGAATAATCATATACAGCGAATTGAAATAAAATAATATCAGTATTCCACTATAAGGATATTTTCTAACTTTTTTTGGTGTGTGTGTGTGTGTGTGTGTGTGTGTGTGTGTGTGTGCTGTTCTTAATTTTAGAGGCTGTAATTATAACCAATTATATGTTTGATACCTCAATTATATCATTCTGCACTTGACTGTACTCTGAATAATTCTCATGCTCAAAAAAATAATTTTTTAGAGAGCTTAAAATGTGCCAATAGTGGAAGTTTCAAAACCCAATATAGTGGACATATTTTCTGTTTCAGTAAAAAATTTTCAGCAAAGACGAAATAAAATGCGAGCTAGTTGAAAATGTAATTAACACGTGGTATTTTCCATTTCATTAATTTGTTTAAAAATAAATAAATAAAACTATATATTGTTGTAACAGGTTAAATCTATTTCTCTGCATCGATTGTGGTGTTGCGGTTAAAGTAGTTTTACAGTCAAAGTGAAAATAAATGGCATTTCCATACAATTTCTGGAAGGTCGGCTTTAGTAACAGACTTAACGACGAACTTGACGAAAAATGGTAGTTTAGAATTCCCGAAGTTTCGAGGCTATACATTGAACAGGAGGCGAGATCTAAAATTTTTTATGGTATTCTTATCGCCAAAAGGTATAAATAGAAGCAAGTTAACTACGGAGAAGGAGAGTGTAGTCAGTGCGAGTCAGTGCTGTTCAGAAAGCTAATCTAAGCGATTGTACTTTTGAGACTGTGTTTCAAGCGATTGATCTTCATTCGTGAACTAGCAAGTTTTCTGCTTTGTGGACTATTTAATGCAGATTGTTTTATTCTTGCGAAGCAAATGACTTTGAAGCTTTTCATATTTATAAAAATTTTAAAAGCCTTGTAAATTGTGATTTCGCTATTCCCTATTTGTCTGACTGTTGGAAATTTTATATTCAGTCCACATTTTCTTAATTTTTCTACTGTTTACACAGGTAACTTTTCTAAATTCCTATTGGCCACTCTCCCCACCTTTCCCGTAATCCTACTGATTGAACTAAATCCGGCCCCTCTCCTATATATACGAGCACTTCTCCTGATTCAGAATCCTTTTTGCACTGAAGACGGTACGCTTAAGGCTACCGAAACAGATGTATGCATCTCCAATATTTTTCTTTGGCGTTTATGACGTAGTAGTTTATTCGGGTTTTAAATGACTGTTTCCTTGGACTTCTTTTGGAACATTCGTCGAATAGTGACTTTTGTGATACGAGCGACAGCTTTATTGTGCTGCTTCGAGAATATCCGTTGAATTGACAGTATTCGAGGGACTGTTTCGAGAGTATTTTTTGAGATTACTTTTATTGTATTGATTCAAGAAGTTACGCTGATTAATGTGCATTCATCGACTTGAACCTGCCTGTTTCTTTACGATATACTTTCTTCCCATAAGAAAGTCGACAAGTTTACGTATCGATATATATAAACTTGTATCATAAATAGAAAACAAATTACCTCTGAAAAATACAGTTTCTTCAACAATAGGGTAAGTGCACCAGTGATTGACACTTTTAGAGCAATCTCTGATGTTTTTAATGTTCTAGCGATCAGAAAATATTTTTAGAAATCTGAAGTTAGTACATATGGTATGAAAGACATTCAGAACCACATATATGTTAAAATATATACATTTGATAACAATTATTATTATTTTTTTTTTTAATGAATTTTTATTTGACACCCACTCAATGTTCCAGTAATTGACACTGCCAGTTTTTCCTTTTATTAGTAACTGGCACTCTATGTTCCAGTGTTTGGCACTGCTAGTTATTCATTTTAACAGTTATTCGCACCCTTATGCACCAGTGGTTGACATAAAATGTTAAAATTCTTATATGTAAAATATATGATTTTATTAGTTTTCTTATTTATTAATTATTTCGGGATAGATGTCAATTACTGGAACATGCTAATCACTGGAGCACCTACCCTAAATTGTTTTATTTAAAATAAATCTTAATTTTTAAACAAAGTTTAAATTACCCTCTTGTGTGATAATCTTGTAAATACCAAGGATTGCCTGTCTTTCTTTTAGATATTTACTTTACTTCTGTGTGTCATTTCTAAAACAATGCAAATCTCTTCTAAAATATTTTGATAGAAGTAACCTCTTATGAATAGATTGAAGCATCCTGATTCAATTTTGATTGAAATAAATTGATATTCCATTTCATATTCCGAATTCGGGAGAATGGTGAACTTTGTCCTCTATACTGTTAAAAATTTCTGTAAATGTAATTGCCGAAACATCAGTGGAGGCCCTACATTGAGACTCAAAACGGTTTTGGGCTGTGTCTGTCTGTCGCGCGATAGCGGCCGCAAAAATAGCGCTATTGACTTGAAATTTGGTACACATGTTCATGAGCCCCACGAAATCAGCTGTATAGTTTTTGGTATGTATTCCATTTATAGTTCGTATACAGGAACACGCCAAAGTTTTTCTTATCATTACGGCCTATGGGAGGAATTTGTATTTATCGCAATAGCGGCCGCAAAAATCACGCTATTGACTTGCAATTTGGTACACATGTTCATGTGCCACACGGAATCAGCTGCATAGTTTTGGGTATGTATCCCATTTATAGTTCGTATACAGGGACACGCCAAAGTTTTTCTTATCATTACGGCCTATGGGAGGAATTTGTATGTATCGCAATAGCGGCCGCAAAAATCACGCTATTGACTTGCAATTTGGTACACATGTTCATGTGCCACACGGAATCAGCTGTATAGTTTTGGGTGTGTATTCCATTTGTAATTCGTGTACAGGGACACGCCAAAATTTTTCTTATCATTACGGCCTATGGGAGGAATTTGTATGTACCGCGATAGCGGCCACAAAAATCACGCTATTGACTTGCAATTTGGTACGCATGTTCATGAGCCCAACGGAATCAGCTGTATAGTTTTAGGTGTGTATTCCATTTGCAATTCGTGTACAGGGACACGCCAAAGATTTTCTATCATTACGGCCTATGGGAAGAATCTGTATGTACAGCGATAGCCACCGCAAAAATCAAGCTATTGACTTCCAATTTTTGCCGAAACGTCAGTGGAAGCCCTCTGTTGAGACTCAAAAGGATTTTGGGTTCTGTCTGTCCGTCCGTCTGTCTGTCTGTCTGTCGTGCGATAGCGGCCGCAAAAATCACGCTATTGACTTGAAATTTTGTACACATGTTCATGATCCCCACGAAATTAACTGTATAGTTTTGGGTATGCATTCCATTTGTAGTTCGTGTACAGGGACACGCCAAAGTTTTTTTATCATTACGGCCTATGGGAAGAATTTGTATGTACCGCGATAGCGGCCTAAAAAAGAACGCTATTGACTTGCAATTTTGTACACATATTCATGAGCCCAACGGAATTAGCTGTATAGTGTTAGGTGTGTATTCCATTTGTTGTTCGTGTACAGGGACACGCCAAAATTTTTCTTATCCTTACGGCCTATGGGAAAAATTTGTATGTACCGCAATAGCAGCCGCAAAAATCCTTCGATTGACTTGCAAATTGGCGCACACGTTCCAGCTTTGCATATAAGTAGCTGTATAATTTTTATTGCTATATTTTTTATAAACTGTGTACAGGGATACGCCAAAATTCTTAACATTACGGCGTATGGGGTGAATTTCGTTTAAACGCATTTTAATATCATTACTTTGCAATGAAGAAAATGAAACTAGAGTACGTGAGTAAGATGCTTATTAAACTTATGTTGTTTGAAGAAAATATGTGCTCTTAAGCTTTCTAATTGATGTACAGGACCTTACAAAAGTGTTCTGACAATGTCACTTAGTCATCCAAACGATGTTAAATTTGGAACAATTATTAATTTTAAACGCAAAATAAGCTGAATAGTTTTTACTGGTGTATACAATGTTTATGGTTCGTTTACAAAGAGACACGAAAGAATTTCGTAACATTAGAGCCTATGGACAAATTTTTAATTTTAGAGCGCACTTTAATGCGTTTATGCTGAATTGAACTTAATAAAGTTAACATACATTATAAAGATGCTTAAAATCATGTTTTCTCTTAAAAAAGGTTATGTATAGACTAAATAGTTTATGGGACCACACAAAATAATTCCGAGTATGTACTGTAATCATCCAAATGATGTCAAATTAGTTTGAAAAAGTAATGAGTTATAATTAATTTGGTTTATTCTTATTATTGGCGTTTATAATGACTGTGGCTACTTTTCCGGGATACATAAAGGAATTTCGTACTATTACGGCCTATAGTCGGTATTTCTTAAAAGTGTATTTTAACATGGTTACACCCCATCAAATATAATGAAATTTTATTAGAATTTTAAAAGCATGTTTTTCTGTTGAAAATTGTGGGCAAAGAATTGATAATTAGTTTAAAGAATACGCAAAATATTTCCGATATGCTATGTAATTTTTTTGTATGAAATTTGGTATTTATGAATTTAAGGGATATAATACAAGACCATCGTTTATTAAGAATACATATATTTGCGCACTTGGGGGTTCGTAAGTTGTCCGAGAATGAAAGGTGAAACTTGCAAAAATTCAGTGATTTATTTACAGAAAGTTCCAGAAAAATACAGGTCTATAAACCAAGTATCAGCTTCAATTCAACCAGTAAACATAGCTTAAACAACAGCCGTTAACAGCAAAACAACAGTACAAACTGTTTATCAATAACACATAAAGCAAGTCTCATTCAAAGAGGCTCAAAGCAAAGCAAGCATTTGACGAAACTGACACACATCTGAGATTGGCCGCCTTGGCTAAAAAAATGCTCCTTTTATACTATTCTATCGTACACAGACTGTTCTGGAAAATTATCGTATCTCATCAGCCAATGAGATTAGAGCTTCCATATTTGGTATATCTCTAATAAGGATTTTCTCGCCAAGGTCATCAAAAAAATCGCCAAGAAGGGAAACAGTCGCCAAATTTGGCACCAAATCCATTTCTTCCCTTAAATGGTGCTTTTTAATGCGTTTTTAAAGGAAAATTAGGCTATTTTAACGCTAAAACGACTAGAAATGCACAAAATTAGCATTTTACCGACTTACTAAGCCTCTTTGAAAGAATTTATACAAAAATAAATGCAATTATTTTCAATTCCGTAACACTTTATATGATATACAAATAGGTATACAAAGAGAGATACAGCGGGGGGTTGAGGGGGGCGGCAGCCCCCCTCAGGAATGTATCTGATTATGGTAATAAGTCAATCGAATCAATATATACTATTGTATAATAAGGAATATATAAAAGTGACCTATTGAAAAATGTCTGGTGCAAATAGGACGTTGAGGCTCCTGATCTGCAGATCCACTAGTGTTAATAATTATCCAGAGTCTCTGCAAATTTACAGCAATTCACAGTTAAAAGTGAATAATCGAGATTCTCAGATTTTATTCTGTATTTTTACCTTATTTTATTATTTAATTTTTTAATTAAAATTAAAAATGACTGTTTCTACTTTAGAAAAAGCATTCTAAGTGTGAAATATGTTCTCAACAATAATTAATTAAATTAATATTAGTTATTAAAATGAATGTATAAAATAAGTTTTTTAACATCTCCGTTTATTTTTCTCTGTAATTTTACGTAAGACTTAAGATAATAGATTACACAGAGTTTTCTGTTGAAATTTTTAACAGTGTACTCGATCAGGGCTATGCACTGTTGGTCATGATGCTATTTTGTGGTAACAATAGTGGACACCTATAAAAATATTATAATATTTTATTACGAAATTAAAGATTCGGCACAATAAACGAATTCTACTTTCTTATTTTATTCATATGTAAACAAAGGTATAAGAAGTTAATTAAAAATAAGCAGAAACAAAGCAAACAAAATTTTATTTCCTTGTACAAAACTAGGGGGGAGGGGACGGCGAAATTACAGAAAGTACTCTTTTTTTCAGTGAAACTAATCTTATTCTAAAGCTGGAGCCTAGAAATATTAATATTTGTAGTGCAAGACATCATTAGTAGAGAAATGTAATACTAACCCTAACGTTTCTCGGATCTATGCAAGAGCTAAGTAGCTTGTTTTCAGAGATTAAATTTAAAAGTGTTTACTACTAATGCATTTACCATAATTATAATTCCGATGAATAATTATTAAAAGAAATTCAGTTTTTTATATAAATACCAGGTTGCTTTAGATGTATATTTTTATACATCTTTTGCACATATACACTCCTTCTCATAATTATAAGGACACCCGTTTTTTTATATTAACTAAACACTGAACACTATTATTTAAACAAATATATTTTTAATTAATTTGAATTTCATTAATAGACTATATTTCAAAAGTTTTATCGTTTTTCTGTCTTAAAAAACTTTAAATATGGTAAAAAGTTGATTTTTCAGGTGTTCACAATTATAAGGACAGCTCGAATTTTAGTAATTTTTTTCAGTTATTCTTTAAATTAATATTTTATGGGGTCTTTTTTTAGGGTTAAACAGTCAGACGTTCTCTCTGGTATATATATATACATTTTTTTTTTTTTTTTTTTTTTTTTATCCAGTTCCAATACCATTTCATATAGCATATATGATATTCTTAATACATTTAAACTATTTAAAATTGCTTTCCACTTGCATGCACATTTCTAATATCATAAGTTAAGGTTTTTTCAACTTTTAGACCATGAGAAAGGCAATAATACAGAAGTTTCTTTCTTCAAACTATTTCCTATTGCTCTAAAAGTAGAGTAAAAATGTAAGTCTTGTTGAAAAAAATATTATTACCCCCCAAAATCTAACAAAAATCTGATAATTCGACGTTTAAAATTTGCGGATATTCTCTTGATGTTCATAATAATTGAAAAAATTACTAAATTCATTCTGCCTTCAGTAGAAGCAGCTCCCCAGAGCACCATAGATCCACCTTTAAAATGTCCGATTCATATCTGCCTTTAAAAAATCTGCTCCGTCTTTCGCTATCTTCAGATCTTGCCAGTAACTGTTAAAACCATTTGGTTAATCAAGAATAAAATGTTTTTCATCCGAAAATGCAACATTTTACCATTTAATATTGTCTTTATTCAACGTTAACACAGACGTTCTTTCCCCCATTAAATGCTGATTGATTATTACAGGTTTTTTATTCATTTTAACATATTGTTACGAAATTGTAAATAATTGTGTTTATTTTTGTATAAATTCTTTCAAAGAGGCTTAGTAAGTTGATAAAGTGCTAATTTTGTGCATTTCTAGTCGTTTTAGCGTTGAAATAGCCTTATTTTCCCTTAAAAACGCATTAAAAAGCCCCAGTAATGCACGTAATGGATTTGGCGCCAAATTTGGCGACTTTTTCCCACCTTGGCGATTTTTTTGGCGACCTTGGCGAGAAAATCCTTATATGGGATATACCAAATATGGAAGCTGTAAGTTGATTGGTTGACCACTTTCTAGAGTTTTCTCGAAAAATCTGGGCTCCATGGAACAGCATATAAGGAGCGCTTCCTCGCCAAGGGCAGTCAGTTCAGTTCAGTCTTCAGCCAGCTTCGCTAGTGCTTGCATTGCTCTTGAGCCTCTTTGAGAGAGATTTGCTTCAAGTGTTATTGCTGTACAGTTTGTACTGTGGATTTGCTATTGACAGCTGTTGTTTAAGCTGTGTTTACTGTTTGAATTGAAGCTGATACTTGGTTTATAGACCTGCATTTTTCTAGAATTTTTTGTGAATAAATTACTGAATTTTTGTACGTTTGGCCTTTCATTCCCAGACAACTCACGAACCCCCAAGTACGCAACATTTTTGGTGTCAGAAGCGGGGATTTGTCTGTGAATGGTTATAACTAGAGCTATGGAGGAACAGATGAAGAAACTTCTAGAAAGCTTAGCTACCCAGATGAATGAAATGAAGGAAGGACAAAGAGAATTGAAAGAAAGTCTGAGTCAAGAGATGAAGGAAATGAAAGCAGGACAAGAGAAAATGGAAACATCGCAAAGAGAGTTGAAAGACGGTTTGACTGAAGAAATGAAGGTAGCACAAGAGAAAATGGAAACATCGCAGAGAGAGTTGAAAGACGGTTTGACTGAAGAAATGAAGGTAGCACAAGAGAAAATGGAAACATCGCAAAGAGAGTTGAAAGACACTATAGGTGAAGTTCAGGAAGAAATTAAATCTAATCAAGATGAGATGAAGAGAGAGCTTTCAACGGTGAAAGAATCAATCGAGGATAAATTAACGGTGATGAAAAATAGAATGGATGGAATAGAAGAGAAAGTTTTGAAAATAGAAGAAAGTTTTGAAGAGAAAGCTATGAAGATAGAAGGAAATGTTATGAAGGTTGAAGAGAAGGCTATGAAGATAGAAGAAAATGTTACGAAGGTTGAAGAGAGTGTTACGAGGATAGAACGGAGTGTAGAGGAGAAATTTAAAGAAAACTTTGATCAAGAGCTGAAAGGAAGGTTTTCAGAGATAGAAAGCAAGTTTAAGAGAATGGAGGAAGATCTTGAAAGAAAAATGAAAGAAGAGTGGAGCAGAGAAGTAATAGGGAATGAACTGCAGAGCAAGATTCGGAATCTCGAAGAAAAGTTAGAATTCATGCCTCAGGAAACTGAAAAGAGAGATAAAAGAATCCAGAATCAGGAATTTATTAAGCTATCCACCTACGACGGCAGTTCCTCCTGGCATGTATATAAGACGCAGTTTTCCATCGTTGCTGAAGCTAACGGCTGGGACTCTACCGCCAAGTCAGTCCACTTAGCAGCAGCATTACGGGGAGATGCAGCCGAAATCCTGAGAAATGTTTCTAAAGAAGAAAGGAACGACTTCGAGGCCTTGACTAGAGCACTGGAGCTACGGTTCGGAGAGAAGTGTTCTAAGGACTATAGTCGCCTCCAGCTAAAGTCCCGTTACCAGAAAACGGGCGAAAGTTTGCAAGAGCTGGCAGCGGACATTCAGAGACTGTCACACCTAGCATTCTCAGACTGTCATGCTGACACTCGAAACGACTTAGCTCTTCAGTACTTTATCGATGCTGTTCGTGATCCAGAAATTCAAAAAGCGCTGAGACTCTCCAACATCAGAGACGTAGAATCAGCTTTAGGCTATGCACTTAGGATAGAGGCAGCCCAACAAGCCTCCCGTAAAGACCGCCATACCATAAGAGCAGTCTCATTAAACAGTACGCCTGCTGGTGAAAATGAAATGAAGAGAAGTATCGAAGAGATCTTAAAGAGATTGCGCAGCCTGGAGAATAAAAAGGAAATAAAGGACCGGAAGATAAAGTGCTGGGGCTGTGGAGGGGATGGTCACGTGAAGAGGAACTGCCCTGTACGACCAACTGTAGGAAATCACCCGGCTTCACCATCACTGCAGGGAAACTAAGAGGAGGCCATCTCGCGGGGCGGAGGTTGCCTAAAATTAAAGAGCCCCAATTTACAGTATTTCATGTTTCATCGATGAGTGGCGGCGATAATGGACTTCACGTCTATGGCCAAGTCAACAACGCCACCTGCCGGATGATTCTGGACACGGGAGCCAACGTGACCATCATTAGAACGGATTTGGCTCAAGAACTAAAAGAGAAGATCATCTGGACTCCGCCCTGCGTTAAACTCCAGACTGTGACCGGAGACGAAATCAAAATATATGGAAAAATGAACTTGATCATCACTTTTGGGGATGCCAGTTACCATCATATGGCATATGTGGCAGATATAAGAGATCCTGTAATCATTGGAATTGATTTCCTGAGAAAATTTAACTTTAAATTGGACTTCAAGAATAATGAACTGCATTCGAGTTCGGAAGACATAGCTGTGTTCAACACTGAAAATCAAGACATTCAGCCAATATGCCAGATAACAGCCAAGTCGGAAATTTCCATCCCTCCACATACAGAGACAATAGTTTCAGGAACACCTCCTACCAAGCAGTATTTCCGCTATGGACTGATTGAATACCCGAATACAGACAATAGCCCAAGAGGAGTTCTGGTAGCTTCATCTCTAGTTGATCTCTCAAAGAGTACTATTCCTGTGCGAGTCGCAAACATCAGCGATAAGGTCCGGACAGTGAAGAAGGATGAGGTGTTGGCAACCTGCACTCCTGTCACATGCATCAACCGCCCCACGCAATCAACCGAATCCAAGTCTTCTGAGCAATTAACAACGGAACTACTCAAGAATGCAGAGTTAGGAAAAGAACAGAGATGTGCTGCGGAGAAGCTACTCCAAGAATTTAAAGACCTTTTTTCTCGAACACCTGAAGACGTCGGGAGAACGAACATCACCCAGCACAGAATTGATACAGGAAATCATCCTCCAATCAAACAACATCCAAGAAGACTTCCCTTTGCTAAACAGGAAGAGGTCACTGAACTTCTAAGTGAAATGCAGCGCAATGATGTCATCGAGCCATCAACGAGTCCTTGGGCCTCTCCCATAGTACTGGTGCGAAAAAAGGATGGTTCAACAAGATTTTGTGTGGATTATCGTCGTTTGAATGACATCACGAAGAAAGACAGTTACCCTCTTCCCAGAATTGACGACACATTAGACACACTTGCTGGCAATAAATGGTTCTCGACTTTGGATCTGAAGAGCGGTTACTGGCAAGTAGAGTTACATCCTGATGATCGTGAGAAGACTGCATTCACCACGGGACAAGGACTGTGGCAATTTAAAGTTATGCCATTCGGATTATGTAATGCACCTGCCACCTTCGAACGCCTGATGGAGACAGTGCTGAAAGGACTTTCCTATGAAGCCTGTCTGGTGTATTTGGATGATATTATCATTGTGGGGCGCACCTTTGAAGACCATCTTCGAAATATCCGAAAGGTGCTGGAGAAACTCAGAATGGCTAACCTCAAGTTGAATCCAGGCAAGTGTAACTTGTTCCGTCGTGAAGTGAGCTACCTCGGCCATATCATCTCTGCCGAAGGTGTGAGAACTGATCCTGAGAAGATCTCTGCAGTCGAGAACTGGAGTCGCCCTGAAAATGTACAGCAACTACGAAGTTTCCTGGGGTTATGCACTTACTACAGGAAGTTTGTCAAGGGCTTCTCAAATATTGCCAGACCACTGCACAAGCTGACGGAAGCCAAACAGAAGTTCCTATGGACAGATGAATGTGAAAAAGCGTTCAAGCGACTTAAAGAGGCCTTAACATCATCGCCTATCTTGACGTATCCACAGCCCGACAGACAGTTTATACTTGATACAGATGCCAGCCATGAGAGTGTCGGTGCTGTTCTGTCGCAGGAAATTGATGGTCAAGAACATGTCATTGCCTATTGGAGTAAATGCCTGTCTAAACCGGAGCGAAATTACTGTACCACCAGGAAAGAGCTACTCGCCATCGTAAAAGCCATAGAACATTTCCATCATTACCTCTATGGCGGAAGATTTCTGCTCCGGACTGACCATGCATCTTTAACGTGGTTGCTCCAGTTCAAGAACCCGGAAGGACAGATTGCCAGGTGGATACAACGCCTGCAGGAATATGACTTCGAGATACGTCATCGTAAAGGGACTCTACATGGTAATGCTGATGCCTTGTCACGGAAGCCCTGCTCGGAAAGCTGCAAGTACTGCTCTAGAGCCGAACAGAAATACCTGCCGATAAATCCGGTTGCCTGCCAAGTTACTGTCTCAACACCATCAGATCAAGATCCCGATCCATGGACAGACGAAGAACTTAGAAAAGCCCAGTTGGAAGATCCTGACATAAAGCCAATATTACAGCTGAAGGAGACGACTAGCAACAGACCTACCTGGCAGGATATTTCCAGATTTAGTCCCATTACGAAAAGTTATTGGGCACTTTGGGACTCTCTTCATATCAGAAACGGCGTATTATACAGAAAGTGGGAATCTGATGACGGGAAAAGCTTCAGATGGCAGATTTTATTACCAAGATCAAAAATTCCAGCTGTTTTAGAACAACTGCATAGTAGCTCTACCGGAGGCCATTTTGGGGTAATGAAGACTCTGCAGAAAGTTCGGGAACGCTTCTACTGGTGCAAGGCAAAGGAGGATGTGGAGAAATGGTGTAAATCCTGTGATGCTTGTGCGGCACGTAAAGGCCCGCAGAAACGAAGTCGAGGAAGACTGCAACGGTATAACGTGGGAGCACCATTTGAACGGATTGCAATCGATATCTTGGGTCCTTTGCCACGGACCTCCAGTGGGAATAAATACATCCTCGTCGTGATGGACTATTTCACCAAGTGGCCTGAGGCATATCCCATTCCCAATCAAGAGGCATGCACAGTCGCAGAAGTCCTAGTGCAGCAATGGGTGTCAAGGTACGGCACGCCCCTACAACTTCATACCGACCAAGGTAGGAACTTTACCTCTGATGTTTTCCAAGGACTGTGTGAACTACTCGGCATAGACAAAACCCGGACAACACCCTTACATCCCCAGTCGGACGGCATGGTCGAGAGGTTCAATCGTACCATCCTGAATAACCTCTCCCTTCTAGTATCAAGGAACCAGCAAGATTGGGACTTGAAGTTGCCATTGTTCCTGCTGGCTTATCGAAGTGCTGTCCATGAAACCACCGGCTATACTCCAGCCCAGATGCTGTTTGGACGTGAACTTCGTCTCCCTTGTGATCTCCTGTTTGGTTGTCCACCCGATGCGCCTTCATCGCCCGAGGAGTACATCCAAGATCTCCAGGCACGATTTGAGGACGTTCACAACTTTGCTCGGGAGCGAATTCACATTGCATCGGAGAAAATGAAGACAAGGTACGATCTAAAGGCTACGCAACATGAGTTTCAGGAAGGAGAGAAGGTCTGGTTGTGGAATCCTGTTCGACGCAAAGGACTCTCTCCCAAGCTACAGTGCAACTGGGACGGACCATACACAGTCTTAAAAAGGCTGAATGATGTAGTGGTGCGGATCACTAAAACACCTTCATCAAAACCGAAGGTGGTGCACTATAATAGGCTAGCCAAGTACCACAAGTAACGGTAAAATTAAAATTTAAAATGTAAATACTTGTAAAATTTGCGCATGCGCACTGTAAATATTTGTATATAAATATTTGTACATATTTGTGAATTTTGTAAATATTTCCCACTTAATTTATATTTCTATGTTATCTTTATGTGCAACTTAGTTTTTGTGTTTTAGATTGTGTAAATTTGTTTAGTTTCGCCTCTTGACCAAGGGTTGCACTGCCCGGGACGTGCAGTCCTTGGGAGGGGGGCAGTGTTACGAAATTGTAAATAATTGTGTTTATTTTTGTATAAATTCTTTCAAAGAGGCTTAGTAAGTTGATAAAGTGCTAATTTTGTGCATTTCTAGTCGTTTTAGCGTTGAAATAGCCTTATTTTCCCTTAAAAACGCATTAAAAAGCCCCAGTAATGCACGTAATGGATTTGGCGCCAAATTTGGCGACTTTTTCCCACCTTGGCGATTTTTTTGGCGACCTTGGCGAGAAAATCCTTATATGGGATATACCAAATATGGAAGCTGTAAGTTGATTGGTTGACCACTTTCTAGAGTTTTCTCGAAAAATCTGGGCTCCATGGAACAGCATATAAGGAGCGCTTCCTCGCCAAGGGCAGTCAGTTCAGTTCAGTCTTCAGCCAGCTTCGCTAGTGCTTGCATTGCTCTTGAGCCTCTTTGAGAGAGATTTGCTTCAAGTGTTATTGCTGTACAGTTTGTACTGTGGATTTGCTATTGACAGCTGTTGTTTAAGCTGTGTTTACTGTTTGAATTGAAGCTGATACTTGGTTTATAGACCTGCATTTTTCTAGAATTTTTTGTGAATAAATTACTGAATTTTTGTACGTTTGGCCTTTCATTCCCAGACAACTCACGAACCCCCAAGTACGCAACAATATTATTAATTATTTTAAACATTCATAAATGTGGACCCCAACCTTTCGTTAAAAATTACGAGCAAATTTAGCAGCAGTCATTATGAGTAGAACAGTAAGAGGAAATATGACTCTTCGATCTCTGTAAAACAACTCTGATTTTGCATCAGATCTCTCGCCTATCGAACCAGCAGTTCAACGTTTGATCACATTTCCTTCAGCAATTTTAGATCTTCGAATTTCATTAGAAATTCGGCCGATTGAAATTATCCTTCCACTTAAAAAACACGTTTATCATACTTCACTACTTGACCGTTCTTTTTTTCGAGGAATTATCAGTAATGTCCGTCCAAGAAAAATTGAAGGCTTATATATGAATTAATCTAGCCCAGTAGTTAACAAATTCGCATGTCAACTGTAATTTATCCGCTAGTAATTTAAATAAAACGAAAAAATCTGGATTGTCCCTATAATTATGAACATCTAAAAACGTGGAGAAAAACACATTTTGCATTATTTTTTATTAATTTTGTTTCATATTAAAAAAATTATAGCAATTTTGGTTTTTAGAATACTAGATATATTAAGTGCACTTAGTAAATCTTGTTCACAATTACTTTTACATTATTTATTTCAAAATATAAAGTGTCCTTATAAATATGAGAAGGAGTGTACATATTTATTTTGATTGCTCAACATAAGCATTAAAAGAAAAAAAATCACAAATTATCAAAAATACACATTAAATTAAAATATTTTAATGTAATATCAATATTATTAGTTAAATATAATAAATTCATCTCGCATACATAGACAGAAGTGTGTGTGTGTGTGTTTAAGTTTCAGAGTTTAGATTTTTTTTTTTTTTTTTCATAAGTATTTGATAAAATAATGGCATTGTATACGTATAATCATCATTCAATAATAATCAATAATCGATATTTTTTACGAAGATAATTTAAAAAATTGTTTCAAAATATTTCGTCTAGTATTTAAAAAATTCCACTTGTTTAGATATTTAACCCTCAATTTAAAGGAGATTGCTGAATGAATAATGAAATAAACAAATTTTATATAGTATTTTATATATATATCTATATATATATATATATATAAACATTCAAGAAATCCATTTAAAGATATTATTGTAAAAAAGTCATTAAGAAAAATTCTTAAATTCCTTAATAAATTGCAAATGGAACAAATTTAATATGAATTCGTAGGCTACATTTTAATGAGGCCCTGGAAACTTATCACAATACAAATAAGATAATTATATTAAAAACACTTTAAACACACGTAAAATTAAATTTTATTTAAATGATGTTAAAAAAAAATTTATCCGAAGCTTTTCGCTTTAATAGTAAAGCATCATCAGGGATTTTTATTATTTGTTTCTAATGAGCAGTTTTTGAATAATTTTTCTTTTCACAGTCAACAGTTAAGTCTTTTAATAACGTGAATATCAGCAAAGTCAATTTGAAATCCGGTAAAGGAGCTAAGAAAAATATTGAAATATCACACGAGGCTATGTAGGAGAAAAAAAAAAAAAGTACATCATGAATAGCAGAAATAAACTATTATCTACAATAGCCCCGTGTGATATTTCAATATTTTTCTTAGCTCCTTGATCCAACCTTTACCGGACTTCAAATTGACTTTGCTGATATTCGCGTTATTGAAAGACTTAACTGTTGACTGTGAAAAGAAAAATTATTTAAAAACTGCTCATTGGAAACAAATAATAAAAATCCCTGATGATGCTTTACTATTAAAGCGAAAAGCTTCGGATAAATTTTTTTAACATCATTTAAATAAAATTTAATTTTACGTGTGTTTAAAGTGTTTTTAATATAACTAACAAATGACACGTGTTCAATTTAACTCTTTTTACTTTCTTCTATATGTAATACTAGCAGGCAATGCCCGCTTCGCTGGTCCCTATTTTTAAATGAATCACTATAATGAATTCTCAAAATTGCATTAATTTTTATCACATGAAAAAAAAGAGAAACAAAATCTGAGTAGGAAAAATGTCGCACCGGGTTCTCACTGCCTTCGGAAAAAATTCCCAAAATGCTCTAACTCTTATTTCTATTATTTTCCCACTTCGCCCCCCCCCCCTCCTGTCTATCCTAATAATTTTACAAATTTGAAAATATCCGCAATCGATTTGTAAGTATCAAAAACCTCTATGCACCAGTTTTGAACGATATATCTCTATTTTTATTTTTTTACCGCTCTACTCCCCCCCCCTTCCCGCCCTCCCAATAATTTTAAAAATTCGAAAATATCCGCAATCGATTTGTAGGTATTGGAAACCTCTATGTACCAATTTTGAATGATCTAACTCTATTTTCTTTTTTTTTGCCCCTCTGCCCCCCCTTCCCGGCCCTCCTAATAACTTTACACTTTCGAAAAAATCCCCATTCGACTTGCAGGCCCCTAAAATCTATCTGTACCGATTTTGAACGGCCTAACAGTATTTCTATTTGTTTTTGACCACAGCCCCCCCTTCCCGCCCCACCGAAAGTATCCGCAATCGATTTGTAAGTATCGAAAACATCTATATACCAATTTTGAACGATCTAACTCTATTTTTATTTTTTTGCCCCCCCTCTCCCCTCCCCCTTTCCCGGCCCTCCTAATAACTTTACACTTTCGAAAAAATCCCCATTCGACTTGCAGGCCTCTAAAATCTATCTGTACCAATTTTGAACGGCCTAACTGTATTTCTATTTGGTTTTGCCCCATAGCCCCCCCCCTTGCCGCCCCTCCTAATAATTTTACAAATTCGAAAATATCCGAAATCGATTTGTAGGTATCGAAAACCTCTATATACCAATTTTGAACGATCTAACTCTCTTTTAATTTTTCCCCCCCCCCTCTCCCCACCCCTGCTGCCCCACCTGGGGGCTGAATTTCTAAAATTCCAGAAATTGGTTTTTAGATATTTGCATTAGCTATATTTTAGAGCAAAAACTTCACGCATATCTATTTTTTTGTTTGAGATATATAGGATTATGCGAAATCACGTTTTTACGCATGTGAAATCACGTTTTGCCCCCCCGCCCCCCTTGGGGACCGAATTTTGAAAATTCCAGAAATTGGTTTTTTGACAATTGTATTAGCTATATTTTAAAGCAAAAATTTTACGGATATCTGTTTTTTTGTTTGAGATATGAAGGATTTTGTGAAATCACGTTTTGCCCCCCCTCCCCCCCTTGGGGGGCGAATTTTGTAAAATCGCTTCTTAGTGGATGCCTACGTCATAGAAAGAACATTGTCACAAAATTTCATGCTTCTAGGTCCAGGGGTTTGGTCTGGGCGTTGATAGATCACCCCCTCACTCACTCACTCAGGAAGTGTTCTTTTATATATATAGATAGAGAAAGTATTGGATTCGCGAAAATTTTCGAAGTCCACTTTTTGATGGATTTACATGTTTTGGGATATGGAGAACACGAATTAATAGTTTTTAAAAAATGTCTGTCTGTCTGTCTGTCTGTCTGTCTGTCTGTCTGTCTGTCTGTCTGTCTGTATCATTTTTTTGTGGACGCTGTATCTCACGAACCAATGAATGAAACTTAACCAAACTTGGTATTTAGTTGCACCCTGACATAAACTGGTGCTGATTAGATTTTGGGATCACTCGCTCAATAGGTGGCGTTGTAATCGCATTTTATGCAAATTTTTAACATGGCAGCATAGGACAAAATTCCGTATAAATGGGCATAAAGAGAGTTATTTTACACTTGTGATTGTAAAATTAATAGGAATTATTGATAATAGTAGTAGTTAGCTAGGAAAAAAATTTTGTGCATGGGGGGGCATCGGTTCCCCCCCTGGGGGGGAAAATCCCCCCCCGGGGAAGTAAATTTTCAAGATGGGTATCTTTCGAAAGGTCTCGTTGATAATAGTAATAGTTAACTTGGAAAAAATTTTTGTGCATGTGGGGGCATCGGTTGCCCCCCCACCGGGGTGGGAAGTTCCCACCCGGGGGGGCAAAATTTCAAGATGGGTATCTTTCGAAAGATCTCGTCAATACCTTTAAAACGAATAGTTGAACGATAAATCTGTGAAAATTTAAACCAAAGTTATCGATTTTTTTTACTTTTAACAAAAAAAAACTTAGAAAAATATCGCAATTTTTTTTTTTTTTTTTTAACGAAATTTAACCAAACTTGGTATTTAGTTGGTCCCCGACATAAACTGGTGCTGATTATGTTTGGGGATCAATAGCTCAACAGGTGGCGCTGTGATAGCATTTTATCTAAATTTTTAACATGGCAGCATAGGACAAAAATTCGTATAAATGTGCATAATTAGAGTTGTTTTAAACTTGTGATTGTAAAATTAATATGAATTATTGATAATAGTAGTATGTAACTAGGAAAAAAATTTTTTGCATGGGGGGGCATCGCTTCCCCCCCCTAGGGGAAAAATACCCCCCCAGGGGGGGTAAATTTTCACATTGGGTATCTTTCGAAAGATCAGGTTGATAATAGTAGTAGTTAACTAGGAAAAAATTTTTGTGCATGTGGGGGCATCGGTTGCCCCCCCACCGGGGGGGGAAGTTCCCACCCGGGGGGGCAAAATTTCAAGATGGGTATCTTTCGAAAGATCTCGTCAATACCTTTAAAACGAATGGTTGAACGATAAATCTGTGATAATTTAAACCAAAGTTATCGATTTTTTTTACTTTTAACAAAAAAAAACTTAGAAAAATATCGCAATTTTTTTTTTTTTTTTTTTTTTAACGAAATTTAACCAAACTTGGTATTTAGTTGGTCCGCGACATAAACTGGTGCTGATTATGTTTGGGGATCAATAGCTCAACAGGTGGCGCTGTGATAGCATTTTATCTAAATTTTTAACATGGCAGCATAGGACAAAAATTCGTATAAATGTGCATAATTAGAGTTGTTTTAAACTTGTGATTGTAAAATTAATATGAATTATTGATAATAGTAGTATGTAACTAGGAAAAAAAATTTCTGCATGGGGGGGCATCGCTTCCCCCCCTGGGGGGGAAGTACCCCCCCGGGGGGGATAAATTTTCAAGATGGGTATCTTTCGAAAGGTCTCGTCAATACCTTTAAAACGAATGGTTGAACTATAAATCTGTGATAATTTAAAACAAAGTTATCGATTTTTTTCACTTTTAACAAAAAAAAAAAAAAAAAAAAAAACTTAGAAAAAAAAATCGTACTTTTTTTTTTTTTTTTTTTTTTTTAATATTGTTACTGATTGAATATGTATAGGTAAATATAGAAGAAAGTCTTGTGGTGGCCACAACATACTAGTTTTTTTAGAGATTATTTACAAATAAGATAATTAAACCTGAATTGAAAAGAAAGAAAGAAAAAAATCATTTGAACTTTTTCAGACAATATAAGATAGTGACAATCATGTTCGAAAAATGCACTCGAAATGGAAAACATCATTCCAATCCAACAGTCTCTTTCGATTAGAAATAGTGCAATTACAGTTATGATTACTTAGATGCCGAAGACCTTTCATTTCACCCTCAAAAGTTACTGACTCAATTATTTCTTCAGCAACTTGAACAAATTATATCTTAACACATAACTTGCTTTATGACGTCATAGTTCCGGAATCATACCATCTGGAAGAGAGCAAAAAGTAAAAATATATAAAAATGAAAGATAAAAAAAAAATAATAATAATAATAATTGCCTAGAAAGAAGAAAGATAAAATGGGGTGCTGAAGAATTCTGTATTTCAAGTTGATTAAATGTGGATAGTTACATTGCTTCTAAATTAATTTATTTTACGGTTTATTTAACCACTGAAATGAGATAATGATCATTCTAGTGAATTTCTGGAAGAAATGGATTAATTATGTTTAGATTTTTTATTTGTTATTTGGTAATAAAGGACGCTTAAGTTTACTTTTATTCCAGCATTTTTCCAGGTATCATTCTTACAGACATGATTACTTGCATGCTAATTAGCATATCAACGATTCGTAAATTGATTTTTTTACAATATCCTACTTTTCTTAGGTAAGCATCGAGAAACTTGGGAAGGATTTTCAAGAACGGGTATATCAAACTAAAGTTAAATAAATTTTAAATATAGATGAAAGGAGGGTATTATGGAATACCATTTACATTTCTTAAAATAACTTTACTTGTTTTTAATAAAAATCCCCAAAATCATGATTGAGTACATTTTTTGTGTCACATTTCAGAACTTCTAGAAAGAGTATATTGAATCCTGACAACTCGTATTCATATAGCAATGCGGGGGTTTGGAAATGCTTTGGAGAATGGAAATGGTGCCAGTGTTGACAAGTTATAAGGATTTTTTATTTAATAATCGATTTATATTTTACACTAGCAGGCTTTGCCCACTTCGGTGGTCACTATATTTAAATGAATTTAAAAAAAAGAATCAATATTTTTTATACCGTTCTGCAAATTAAAACTAAAAAGAAAATTCATTAAAATTGCTTAAAAACTTCGCTTCTGGCCCTCGCTGCAAGACTTCCTCAGCGCAACGTCTCGGTACTGGATAATTTAATTTAATTTATAGAGATGTCAATAATATAGGAACAATTGCATTAGTCATTTTCTTTTTGATAATAAACAGAACGGAAAACGCATAATATTTTGCATGGAGATATTTTGTTTAGTTAGACCAATTTAAAAAAAATGCTTTTCCTTTTCTTCCCTCTCGCATTACAAAAATATTTAAAATAAAATTGAGAAAAATTGTGCAAAAACAATGAAACAGTTTGGACCACTTGGCGGAATTTATTTGCGATGCCCATATCAACTCATCGTCAAAATGACAATAAAAATATAAATAATTATAAGATTAAAAAAAAAAAAAATAAATAAAAAATCTGGAGTGACTCCACTCGACTTTCCGAACATTGAGTAATTAACAGTTTTGTAGATAAAGTAAAGAAAGAGGAGTTGTTAAACAAACAAAATAGAGAAAACCATAATAGAGTGTTTGAGTATATTTCTCCGTATATTACACGATGTTTTATTGAACGCTACTGAGCTTTGAGCCCATAGATCATAAGGATAAAGAATTTTTCGTTGTGTCCCTGTAAAAACCTATAAATGCTAGATTCACCAAAATGCTTATAGTTAGTGCAACAGTGATTTATAATATTCATATAAATTTTCACCTCAATTGAATAAGGCGTTTAGATGCTATCGCACTTTTAAAAATTTGGTCCCATAGGCCCTAATGATAAAGAATTTTTCTTTGTGTCCTTGTAAAAAAACTGTAAGTGCTAAATTCACCAAAATCTATACAGTTCGTGCAACTGTGACCTATAACATGTGTACAAATTTTTTGCTCAGATTAATAAGGCGTTTAGACGCTATCACACTTTTAAAAATTTGGCCCCATAGGCCATAATGATAAAGAATTTTTCCTGGTGTCCCTGTAAAAAAACTATAAGTGCTAGATTCACCAAAATCAATAGGGTTCTTACTATGGTGACTTACAATATATACGTAGATACGTACCAACTTTCAGCTTATTGGAGCAAAGCGTTTAGACGCTAGCGTGTTTACTCACAGACATACACACACACACATATACATACATACACACACACACATACATACATCATCGTAAAAATAGTGAAAAGACCTCGAAACGTATAGAAACACAAAATTTCAAATTCGGATTTTGACATGATTACAATACTTTCCTCACTATAGTGTTCGGAAAGTAAAAAAACTTTTTATATACCATGTTTTTAAATTTTATATTGAATCTTATAGCTATAGAACTACATTAGCACTTTATCAATGTGTAGAAAATTTTTAAAGTGATAATGACGTCAATTTTTGTGGGATGCATAATTTAATTTTATACAATTTTTTTAATGTTCTCGTTTAATTAAATGTATGTCGAAAGAAAATGAACTCGTAATTTTTTTTTTTTTTTTTTTTTTTGGCAACAATTAAACTATAGATAATATTTATTTTCATATTTTAATTAATTAAAAGAAAACTTTGCAACGTGATATTTTTAAATCTAATAACTTGATGTATATAGAGTCCCCACAAAAAATGAACCCTTTTTAGACCTCTTTTAAAAAAGCATAAAATCTGAGCAGTGTCTTTTAAAAAAAATCATCAGTTTTTACTTAAAAAAAAAAAAAAAAAAAAAAAAAAAAAAAAAAAATGGCCGACTTTTATCACCAAAGTAGTTAAATCTAGACCAATCAAAAATAGCAGTGGTCCACCCGGATGTGTTCCGCCGACAAACTCTTTGCCTTATTTATATAGATATATGAATGTCGATTAAATACACGAACTATTAGACAAATATTACAATATATATATATATATATATATAGTGATGGACATTGGATTATAAAAGTCCCCCCCCCCTACAAGTTGGCAACACGTTGTGGTGTACGCAGAAACTGACATTTATTTATCAGCAATTAAAAGACGCCACGTAAGTGAATAATCGTTTTAATAATAAATGTACGTAAGCAAAAGGAACATCGATTGAAGAAAGAGTTCGCATTTTCGTCCACCTACTTCAGCTGGTTTGTACGAATTGCATAGCTGCCGAAAAAATTCATCTGGATTATTCCATCAAATTCGACGTAGATGTGAGGCCTGCATTGATATTGATGGACGAAATTTCGAACACAATCATTGACCAATGTTCTTATTTCCTGTGCATCTATTGCTAAAATGGATATTCATTTACGTGAATGAAATCTTTTTACCATGTTTTTATTAATTTCGATTCTTGTTTGTTTGTTTGTTCGGTACAAATCTTGCAATCGATTTTAACAAACTTCCCGACTAGCTATACATTTGAAAATTTCAGGATAGCTCAGAACACGGTGACAATAAATTTTTTTAACACTTTTAGTCAACTGTTTCAGGTCTCTACTGCCTTCGGTAGCGATTATATCATTCAACAGAGAATTTATTTAACTAACTTCCCGACTAGCTAGACATTCGAAACTTTCAGAATAGTTCAGAATACGGTGAAAATGCATTTTTTAAATACTTTTAACCAACTGTTTCGGGTTCCGATTGCCTTCGGCAGCGTTACCAGTACAAAGCTTGCAATCGATTTTTAACTAACTTCCCGGCTAGCTAGCTAGCCATTTGAAACTTTTAAAATAACTCAAAACACGATAACAATGAATTTTTTTAATACTTTTAGCCAATTTTTCCGAGTTCCCGCTGCCTTCTGTAGCGTTTATATGATTCAACAGAAAACTTAAAAACATGGTATATAAAAAGTTCTTTTTATCTTGTAATTATTATTTCTGATGTTTCTGTGTACAAACTCGCGTCCGGAATGCATTTCCAACCCTGCATTCCCTGCTTAAAAAAAAAAAAAAAAAAAAAATGCAAATGATCTTAAGATATTTTGAACAAGAATCTGCAGAAAAACTTCAGTTTGTACACAAAATTTGAAAAAAAAAAAAAAAAATGCAGATAAAAATATTTTATTACCTAAAACTTTTTATTGTTCCAAATACCTTCGGAATATCCGCAGTTTTGTTAAGTTTTCTTTCTTTTTATAGATTTTTTTTTTAGTTGGGTTGCTATGATTTCAAGTCGTCGATGCATATTACCCCTCCTCTAAGTTCTGAAACGGGGTACTGAGAGAAGGCATTATAAAATTACTTACAGATATGATATTATGCTCAGACAGGCCGATAGAGAGATAAATTGCATAAACAGTTTTTATCTTTGTTGGAATAGGTTAAAAAGAAATATTTTGTTCTAACTAATGTTAAAACATTTGCTTCCTCCTTAACACTTTACTGAACTTCTTATTTCATGCAACAAAATTATGAATAAAGTTTTTCGAAATTCAATCGTTCCTTATATAATTCTTTAATTAAAAGGCTCAATACCAAAACTGAATTCATACATTACCTAATTGAAGAACATTAAAAACGCTTTTTTTAATCGTCAAACAACTCGTGGTTGCTATGGTAATGACTTTAGCTTCTCGATCTCTGGTTATCGTGGTTAAATGTCGTGCATTACCATCATATAAATGTCATTTATAAGTGAACTATCTCTTTCCCAAGACCTTGGAACCATTTGATGAAAATTAAGAAGGAAAAAGTTCTTCTCGAAGAACAACGGTTCTATTGATTTAAACATTTAAGTCGGATTGTTTGAGAAATTTTTTATTTCGATAGGGTAAGTTGGCACTACTTGATCATTTTTTCACGCTTCTTTTTGATTTATGGATCACTAAAGACATTTGAAGTAATGGGTATACAGTTTTTAATGGAAATCTTATAAAACATCGATTTTTTTCATTCTTTTGTTTGAATTCTATGTTACTTTCTTTGTTAAATTAGTATTTTTTTCTTTTATGTTGTGGGAAAATGAAAAACTGGGAAATGTTTTTATTTCCATTTTATTTTATAGGAAATTAAGCATTTTTTCTGATATATGTTATTCAAGTTCACTATCGGATGTTCCTTATCGAAAATGGAGTAAATACTTCTAATGGTTTGTGTAGAAATGGTATTTTAGAAAGCGGAGAGTAAGAAACCAAATATTGCAAAAATAATTTACCCTTGACCAGTGCTTTTAAGAGTTTACCCGATTATATCTTAGCTATGTCACGAAATAAAAAGAACAACTCATATGAAAAGCATTATTTTTTATCCCTTTAATTCTAAATTTATGCTTCTATATTTTTTCTAAAAAACTCGCGTAAAAACGGGCTAGGAATCCTTGAAAAGACCTCCATTGTTGTCATTCCACCCTGCACCGTCAATCATGTGTGTCATATATTTTTTAGTCTTATATCAAATATATATATAAGAACTTGAAAACTATGTGAAACAAAGGCAAAATCCAAACAAATAAAACAGAAATAACATAATAAATGAATATTTCTTCAAAGTAATTAAGAAAACAGAAGAATCATTTTTAATAACAGTACATCATTACAGTAGTCAAACATTAGAAAAGAAGACTTGAATTAAAAAATAATCAATGGATGACTAGAACGAGGGGAGTTTCTGCGCTATGATTGGCTGTATTCCATTATTTGTGGACTAAATTAAGGCTCCCATATAGGTTAAATTTTAGAAAATTGTTATGACATCGAATAGCGTCAGAGAGTCATGTCGTTCATTACATATGGAAGTATAATATTATATCTGAAAAATTTATATAGCAAAGGCAAAATCGATGTTTCTGATAATAGCAATGGATTAAAAAACCCAAAATATCGCTATTAATTTCCCGATATCTTAGTAAGGTCAACAATTAAAAATTTTTTCGAAAAGGCTCTGTTACTGTTCCCTTTTATGGAACTTGATTATAGAAGATCTGCTTATGAAGCAGTCAAATTTATTGTGCTGTAACACAATCGCATTTGCTGATGATCTTTTTTTATTCCAGAGAAGTTGTTTACATCAGGGGGGGGTCTCAATTTTTCAAGCTGTGTGCCCCCCTTTGAACACTGAGGTTGCGCTTTCCCCACCACCATCATTTGAAACTGAAAGCTGGTTATTAAATGAAAATATAGATAATTTCATACACAAAATTTAACATTACTACACATATCTTAATTTGGAAAATATTATTAGAACATATGAAATCAAAGAATTAAATCCAAATAAAATATAGTAATAAAAGATCTAGGTGAGGTTGGTATGTAATACCAGTCGCTTTCACATCGTTAATGAGAGGGCTGGCACTATTTGCCCTTGACAAGTTTTTGAATATTAGATTGTAACTGTGATTTTTACAATAGTCGTATATTAGAGTAGAACGTACAAAAAAGTGCGATAATGTCAAAAATATGTTACATTATTACCACAAAATTGAGTAAATTACAGTTTTACTTTTTATTTTATTTATTTATTTGTAAACTCACGGTCTGATCCGTGTCTCCTGTAATGCCTTTGGGCTAAAATCAAAGTCATTAGTAAATCTATAAAAAAGGAATTATCCCTTTTCTTTGCTATGCCTCCAGAGTTTGAAGTACTGCTTTGGAAGAAAAGATAAATTTACGCATTTTCCGCAGGGTTCAAAAAAAGATTTTGCGTAGGATTGTACGCTACTATAGAACAATTAGCTCTGAAGTTTGGTTTGCTATCGCAGGACTCCCACCCATTCATATTCACATTCTAATTGATAGAAACACTGAGAATTCCATCAGTAACATGATCTCTGGTAACAATGTTCCGATTGCTGATCTTCTTCACCCCGCCTATCGCTCTCCAATCCGCGTATGTAATGATCGACAGGTGGCGCTTTTTCAGCTTTTGTTGATAGTAAATATAATAGCCACGTGTATTTGTTATTGTTCTATTTGTGTTACTACTTAATATTCGTGCTATAATTTCTCCGCCATTACATCATGGAAAATTGATTGCTTTTGGAAAATATATTTCAGTTTATTCAAAGTTCGATCGGAAGTAGATTTTTAACTGAAGCTGAACAAATGTTAGTTTCAAATCATCTGATTAATTCTTTACTTCCATTAGCCGAAGCAACTGAAATTTTAAATTTGTCATTTGGAAATAAATGGAAGCTTAATTTTGGATTTCTTGATTTTTTGGAGTTACACTGTGGCATACAACAGTAAGTGTTATCTTTTTTACCGGATTTATTCTTTTTTATTCAATAAATATATGTGAAACTAAACATCGGCCAGCAATGGCGTCTCGACGAAAGCCGAAAGCTATACATGTTAATTGTAATTTCCCCTTAGCCCACCAAAGGAGCATTTCATTACAATCGCGGATTAAATTAATGTCTTATGACTATGTTAGCAAAAATATTTTTTAATTTGTGTGTTACACTGATGGCAGCAAAAATCACAAAAGTGTCTGACTTGCATATGTTGTCTTTAATAATAGTTGTGAATTGGAGCATAAACTGTTTAAAATTCCTGATGAATGCAGTGTATTTCAAGAAAAATTATCTGGATTTATAACCATCATAAGCTCTCTTTAAATTTCTTGGTGTGTTCCGACTTGCTTTCCTCTCCTACAGCAAGTCGATTTTTCTTTCCCAATTTCTTCTTTTTGATATAGAACGCAGAGGGGTGAACGTTGTCTTTACACATGTCCTGGAACACACTGGTATTTATTGCTGTGAAAAGAGCTTATTGTTTAGCTAAACAAGCCACCTACATACAATTTGCATTTTATCATTACCCAAATCCTTCTTCAAAAACCAGTTATAACAAAGCCATTCAAAAATAGAATGAACAATAATAGAACTAAACGAACAGCTGCTCAGATGAAAATATTTTTATTTTTAATTTTTATTTATTTATTATTATTATTGTAACTTTGAAATTACTAAATTTCTTACTGGACACGGAACTTTTAAATTCTACTTCAAAAGGTTTGGCTTATTTTGTACCGGCCTGTGTTCTTGTAACTTCAGGGGTGGGCAAAATGTTGAAATTTGTTGTGTAACCACACGAAATTTACTAAAAATGGGGGGCAGGACTTATTAATTAGTTGAACTCTATAAACATTAATTTTCCTCCCGCACTTTCTATTTTTATTCTGAACAAGCTGGTATTTGCTGCTTTTTGCAAGTTTATTGATTATATTACTTCTGTACTTTTGTAACTGATTCTGTCCTTGTCTATCTTTCTTATGTTCTTTGTTTGTATATATATGTATGGATGGATGTATTTTGCATGTATTTTGTCTGTATTTGTATATGTGTGCATTTGTATGGATATGTGTATACTTACATGTTTTGTGTATGTTTTTCTTTCTTTCCTTTTTATTTTTGTTTTATTATATTTATTATTATTATTGGTTCATTCTGTATTTGTTCGTTTGCTACTTAATTCTGTAAGCCTCATGTTATATTCTGTTTTTTTTTTTTTTAAGGGGGGGGGGGGGTTGCAGACAAAAATAATTACCTATAAATAAAGAAAGATATTTTTGTTAAAGTTATATGAATGTACATTTTAAAAATATTACAGCATATTTTTCACTTCGTGAATTAAGTTTTTTTCAAAGATATAGTATATTAGAAAATGTATAGGAAAAAGAATGAAAAAATTATAATTTTAAATAAATTTACGTTAAAAATTTACAAATGATTAATGAGTACCAATATAATATGTTTAAATTCTTCGAAAAGCATTAAACGTATAACTTTTGATCCGTTGTTTATTTTCTAGCACCATTTTAAAGCAAAGAATATTTTTAATGATGCTTTTTAATTAAATTTTATTGCTAATACCGGTAAGGTTTTCATTTATTTGATTTATTTTACAAAGAAAGTCTAAAATGTGTGTGTAATATGTGAACAACTTCTGTAACTTGCAAATTTTGTCTTTCAGTCTCGCGTCAATCCCATAGATATAGTAATATATATTGATCTATCATCCCCAAGTTATCGTGCAAAGATTTTTGATGCCGAAAAAAAAAAAGCTTTGGAATCAGCCATTAAGTCGTATTGAAAAAAAGAAAAATAAATAAAAATGAATTTGAAACTGTATCTGGAGTTTTTCATTCACCTTTAGTAAATTAATTATTCATAAATTTTATTTGCTAAAATATTCGTGTGTATTCCCGTGTGTATTCACTCGGCAAAAGACGGCCATATTTTGGTAAAATCGCCGTTTTTTCCCAAGTGAAAAGGAAACATTTTTTTCTCACCAATGATGAATCTATATATTATTACTATATCTATGGTCAATCCAAGTAATGATATCAATTTGTTTTATATGCAGAAAAATGAGAGCATTATAGACTTTTCAATTTTCGCCAAAATAGGCATTTTGAGAATGCTTTTATTTTAAATCGGTCTGTCGTCTGTTTGTCTGTCATCAGTTTTCTTTAATATTAATTTAGTGCAATATCTTTATGAAACCTTCTGGAAATATCTAGGAACTTCATGAAATATTCTACAAACTTGATAGAACCTTCTTGAAATCTTCTAGAAACATCATAAAAACATCTAGAAATTTCATTGAAAATATTTAGAAACTTCATGAAAACGTCTAGAAACTTTACGGAATTTTTTGGAATTTTCATGGAACCTTCTAGAAACTTCATGGAAACGTCTAAAACTCTAGAACCTTTTAGGAAATTCTGGAACTTTCTATAAAATTCTGAAAGCTTTCTGAGAGACAAATTTTTCTAGAAGGTTCCGTGAAGTATCTAGATGTTTCCACGAAATTTCCAGAAGGTTCCATTCAGTTTTCAGAAGGTTCCATTAAGTTTCTAGAAAGATTCCATAAAGTTTCTAGACGTTACTATGAAGTTTCCAGAAGGTTCCATGAAATTTCTAGACATTGCCCTATAAGGTACCATGAAGTTTTTAGACGCTTCCATGAAATTTGTAGACGTTTCGTGGAATCTTCTAGAAAATTCAACTTTTAGAACGAACACACATACTCAACCAACTTACTTCCTTCAACACATACTCAACAAAACATTAGAAATTCCAAAAAGTTTCCACAAAACTCTAGAAGGTCTAAAATTTTTGGATGGTTAAACCTTCTAAAAACTTCAGCTTTTTAGTTAGGTAAATATAAACATAAAGTCAGGTTTCTATAATTACAAAGCTAAAAATAAAAGAAGCGTAGAAAAATATTTTTTTAAATAGAATACTTTTTATACAAGTGCCCATAAAGTGAAAAAAAAAAAAAAAATCTTAGAAAATTACGGTCAGCTTGAAGGGGAAAAAAAAAAGAGCATTAAAAGTTGACATAGGAAAAGTTTACTCCTGAACAAAAGAAAACTGATCAACTTTGAATGCTTTTCAAATTTTTTTTCTCCCTTCAAAGGTCGCGCTCATCGACCTAGCCGTTCGGAGTTTTTTCTGGTTTTCTCCGAAACTCACTTAAATACGGGCTAGGTCATGTTAGAAAGACCCCCATGGAGGGTATTCCACCTATAGGCCTAGGACCCTAGCGTAGTCAATCAACCTTAAAACCTACAACCAACCAACCCTTTAAGCTGACCTCAAAATTTTCCTTATTTTCCACTAGGGCACCTCTATTAAAAGTATTTATTTATTTATTTATTTTTTTCACTCTTTTTTTATTTACATTAAACTGCTCTATCTAGTACATGGAAAGCTTAATTAACAAGGAAACCCTTTTGCGTTTAACTTTAAAAGTTTTTAAATAAAAAGCATAATAGTAACATATAATAAATGCACTTAAATTAATATAGATTCTAGATCATTTTGTGAATTTTTAAATCTTCAGAGAAAATAGTTTTTAATCAAGAAACTAATCAGTGCATCGCATCGAATTAGGAAAAAAAAAAAACTAAACTAAACCTGATAATCTATTGATTTCTCTTTTATAGAATCAGTTATTCATAAAATTTAATTTCATCTGTGTAAAATTTTTCTGTGTAAATTAAACCTTTATTTCTTATCGATTAAAAAAAAAAAAAAAAAAAACCTAATGAATTTAATTCTAGTATATTTTTATTTTATTTTAACAAATTTATTCATGTATGAATTTTTACGGATAATTTCAGATTACCATGTTTCTACATTTTTTTCTATTTAAAATCAGGTTTGAAAAGACTGTTAATTTTAAGTGGGCTATTAGAAAATAAAACCATGAAAATAAAATAAAAGCAAACAATTTCCAAGTACATAAACATATCGACTGCAATCGATCCTCATAAATATGTATGTAATTCTTGAAGTGAATTAATATAATTAATCGATGCTTTTGGGATTTTTCGGCATAAAAATGGAAGATTTTTCACATTTGATAAAGATTATTTATTCCTAATTAATATTTATGCTTTAGCATTTCTTTTCTTGCAATGATTCTAAGTTTATTTATTTCTGTGATAATTTGTCCATTTTAATTTCTTTTTCCTTCTATACTCATTGGAAGAAAATATCGGATTCCTGAAAATTTTCGGAAAAGTAAAATTTGTACTATGCATGTAATTAAATTTAGAAATTAGCTGATTATGAAAAAATAAAAGTAGTTTTATAATATAAAACCATGTTTGATTTTATTATACTTTGATAAAAAACAAAATAATGAATAACTATTAAAAAATATATTAGCTTTGCTCTATTAGTTACAATATTCATATATGAATGAATAAAGGGGTTACATGGTTTTCGGAGGGAGGAAAAAAAAAAAAAAACATATTTTCTTTCTCTTTCTGTGTATATATATACAGTACTCGCCGCTTATTAAAATCACATTCGTCCTGAGCCAAAGTGATTTTATTAAACAGCTGATTTTTATATCCGGCGAACTTTCCTGCACTCAAGATATTACTTCTCTGAATTTCGAAAGAAATTTCAAAATATAACGAATAATGGAATTAACAATATTAATTAATTTTTGACAAATTATTAATTTTTTCTTCAATATAAGTAAATTAAACACATTCTAAATTTCGATGCACTTTCTTTTGTGAAAAATTATCATTGCTTTGCCAAAAGTTTACGATATTCTTTTAAATTAAAAATCTTTCCGATTAAACCTCTTGCTTCATAGTTATTTCAAAATGAGAACTAAAAATTGCCTTTTAATTATTTAATATATATATATATATATATCATTTGCGAATTAAATCAAATTTGTAACTTATTACTGCGCTTTGAAGAACACGTTTCTTGAAATATTTACTGGAATAGCGTGCATAAATGATATTTTTGCTGCTGAAGAAAATTTTTTGAGTTTATTAACCGGTGATGCTGATTTTATTAAGGGGCAGTTTTAAAAGTAGTTTGTATTGTTTTGATACCGGTCCTGGCAATTTGATCAGATTAAGTGGCTGATTTTATTAACCAGTGAATTTATTAAGCGGCGGTTACTGTATACATATATTAATATAATAAAAAAAAATTTATTCAAACATTTGAGCATCACATAAAAGAACAACATTTAAACAATACTTTATAAAATTTTCATTGAAAATTTCGGAAAATTCAGCTGGTGGGTTCTGGTTTCCGGGGGCCCTTCAGAAAAGCGGCGGTGGGCACGATTTCTGAAAAAAAAAAAAAAAAACCATTTTTATTGAAACTTTGCACACTTCTTCAAAATAGAAAAGACTATAGTGCTTGTATGAAGAATTTAAAAAATATCTATTGAAATTTCAGTTTTTGGCAACATTGTGTATGCAAAAATAGTACAATATTTGGTACAATTTACGCCACGTATAGCCTTGTAAAATTAATTGTAATATGTAATAGGAAAAAAAATTGCAATGCTAAGAAATACTGAGGAAATACAAAGCAGTTTTATAAATTTATTAACCATTTATTAACCAATATATCTTGTGTTCAAAAAAAAACTGATTTTTTACTTCAGTCAAAAGTTTGGTTTAAAATAACAAAACACATTTCATACTTTAATCAAATACTTTCTCAACTTGCATATTATTTACATTTATTAATATCACACAATCAACAGATTGGGAAGAAAATCATATTTATTGAAAATTTATTTTTCCAACTGAGTAAAAATAATGCCTGGACCGCGAGTCGAACCCCGGATCATTGTGAAAATTTATTTTTCCAACTGAGTGAAAATAATGCCTGGACCGCGAGTCGAACCCCGGATCATTGTGAAAATTTATTTTTCCAATTGAGTGAAAATAATGCCTGGACCGGGAGTCGAACCCTGGATCATTGTTTAATGGTGTTTTCCATTACCTGCGGCTTATTCTGTCGAGCTTATCTACATGATAGACCAGCTACTCTGCCTAATGGTTATCTGAGTGAGTAATGCCCACCGATTGTCGGCCTGGATAGCTCAATTGGTAGAGCCTTGACCTTGTAAGTCAATGATCCGGGGTTCGACTCCCGGTCCAGGCATTATTTTCACTCAGTTGGAAAAATAAATTTTCAATAAATATGACTTTGCATATTATTGTTCGAAAATTTGTCGATTTTCTTCTATAAAGAAACAAACAGTTTCTAGTCGATGAATACACTTTGTTCAACGTAACTTCTCTAAACAGTACGACAGAACTGTGATTTCAAGGAATATTTTCGAAACAATCCAAGAGTACTGTCAGTTCAATGAATATTATTGAAGCAGACCAACAAAGCTGTCGCTCGTATCATAAAAGGCACTGTTTGACGAATATTCTAGAAAAAAATCCGACAGAACAGTCACGTGTTCCGCAAGAGCCTTCAGCGTCAAATATTATATAGAGAAGGAATTTCGCTGGTTCACGAAAAAAGTAAATTGCTTGAACATAAATTCTATGAGGTAATCACTCAGAGCAGTTCTCTGAACACACAGAGACTCACTCACTGTCGGTCGTAGATTCACTGCTATTTATAATAGTCTATGGTGACTGTAATTTGCAAGGGTAATTAATTGTATTCAGGTAATTTATTTGTATTCATATATTTTATTCATTTTCAGTACCAGAATTCCAGTTTTTTCTAATAGCTGAATTCATAAAATAAGACTAAAATATAAATTTTATGCCTTCTCAACCTATTAATATTATTATTTTTGATAATGAGAAGGATTGGTTCTCCCTGCAATAAAGAATATGTTCCCCCTCCATACGAAACTTTTCCTTGTGAAAATTTCAAGTATTTTTGCATAAATTCACAATCACCCCTGAATTTGGGGGCACAGTTTTCGTGAATTCCGCGCTAGAATCTAATGAACAGTTACAGAAATTGGCTTCTGTTTATCACAGATCTTCAAAACTTCGGCAATACTAACCCACCAGGTCGGCAAGGTCGGCCTTGGGAAAATACCTTTTGTTTTCATTTTGACTGTAAATGTACTTTCACTGCAATAGCCCAGTTGAAGCAGAAAAAATAATTAATCCGTTGCAATTATATATTCATATCAAATTTTTTCTCTCGAAAGAAAAGAATGGAGAAAAGAATGTGTTTCAAAAATTTTATGTTCCGAGACACTATTTTGAATTGATAAATTCATAACTTCTATCAACCATTCCACACCACGGTGCTTTTGACTAAAACATTATAAAATGCATTACTAATTTTATAATTTGAATTAATATGCAGTCCTTTTGAGATCTTTAAATGAAATTATAATCTAACTTTCATTGTATATTAACGCAATAATTTGTTATGTAAATTTACAAACTCAAATAAATTTTCATTTCGTCTTTCAAAAGCCGGTCTCTGTCGTCATAATTTATTTCATTATTCATGTTTGACAAGTGTTTTTAGATCAATGTGTGCAAAATTGCTCTGCTGAAAAGTACGAGAGACAGATTTTAATCTCATTACAAGACAGATTGGAAAAGAAAAATTTTGTGTTTGATTAACGTTAAAAATTTGTTTAAATTGATGTTCACGTTTGTATTACTTTATATCATTAACAATTGTTTGGGGTTATGCATAAATTAAGTTCTATATTCACTGTTTGCTTAGATGTAGTTCGCTTAATTAGCTTGATTTTGATCGCTTAATAAAATCGGTGAGTTAGTTTTAAATAAATTATCCAAAGGGGGTTTGCAGCTTTGTTTAATAATATTTTCTATGTTTTATTCAGAACATAAGATTTAATATAATGTTGTCCCGTTTATAATCCACATTCATTCTTTCGTTAATTTTGCCAGCTGGGAAAAAAAAAAAAAAAAAAAACTAACTTAAAGAAATGAAAAAATTTTCCACATCTCCAATTTTAATTTTTCATTCAAGCTATAAAAAGATGTAAGTTTAGTGCAATTATTTTGTTAAATGAATGTTTTTATAAAATAAAGAATTGTTAAATTAGTGTTTTAGTAAAATATTTCATCAATTTAGTATTTTTAAAGTTATTAATTTTTAACTCTATGTTTGTAAAAATAACAAGTATTTTTTCATTTAAAGTTTCCACGTGTTAATTTTGCTTTGAAAATTAATTGAAAATTAATATCTATGTATATTACTGTCAAAAAAAAATATTTTGTTAGTTTTAATTAATAAGATTTATATATCTGTATATATATATAAATTACGTGTCACGATGTTTGTCCGGGGTAAACTCCTAAACTAAGGAACCGATTTTAATGAAATTTTGCACACTGTGTGCAGTTTGGCCCAACTTGAGAGATAGGATAGTTTTTATCTCAATTTATTGTCACAATATTGTTTTATTGCAATTATTTGTTAATTATAGACCTTTATTAAAGTTGCTCCAAAATATCTGTGAGTTCCATTAATTTAATTGTTGCCAAAAAAAAAAAATAAATAAATAAAATAAAAATAAAAATACGAGTTCATTTTCTTTCGACATAAAAATAAATACATTTAATCAAACGTGAACGTTAAAAAATTATAAAAAGTTAAATTATGCATCTCACGAAAATTGACGTCATAATCAATTTAAAGATTTTATACACATTGATAAAGTGCTAATGTAGTTCTATCATAGATATAGTAATATATATAGATCTCTCATCCCCATGTTATCGTACAAAGATTTTTGATGCCGAAAAAAAAAAAAAAAAAAAAAAGCTTTAGAAACAGCCATTAAGTGGTATTGAAAAAAAAAAAAAAAAAAAAAAAAAAAAGAAAGAAATATGAATTTGAAACTGTATCTGGAGTCTTCCATTCCCCTTTAGCAAATAAATTATTCATAAATTTTATTTGCTAAAATATTAGTATGTATTCCCGTGTGTATTCACTCGGGGAAAGACGGCCATATTGGTAAAAACGTCGTCTTTTCCCAAATGAAAAGGAATAACTTTTTTCTCCCCAATGATCACTCTATTCTATATATGCTATACTATATCTATGAGTTCTATACGCAAGCGAAGTGTGAATCACTGACTGTCTGTGCAGCCAAGAAAAAGATTTCCTATGTTAATTGCCCACTGGATTTTTTGTAAGAAATTATTAAAAATCGAGGAAATTTATTTCCCGATTTTAATCCTTATATTTGGGTATAGATATGTATTAGTTATCGCGGGTTTTAGATTGAATTATTTTGCTGTCAAATTCACAAAATTTTAATTTTAAATTTCAAAACTCTGTCGCCCTTGGCTTTTATTATTATTATTATTATTATTTGGCGATCAAAAGCGTAACACGAAAATATACATGCCAGATGTATGCATTGTACGAAATGTAATATGTATTATTCATTGTACGTATGTATGACATGTAATATGTATTGTACGAAATATTGTTTCATATTATTCATTACTCTTTTAATATAAGTTGTTAAAATAACCATGATTTTTGAAAGGAATTAAATATTTTCGCCAGATAATTTGGCGATATTCTTTTTTTTTCGCCAAGGATGACAGAAATGAAATCTATTCCGCTGCAAAATATTAGTATCTTACATCAGATATTTTATTTTGACATTTGAAAACAAATTTGACTTCAAACTACGATAGAATATTTATCATTTTCCTTTTAATTAGTATATTATTAGTATATTAAAATTTAAAAGCATGGTATATAAAAAGTTTTTTTTTTTTTTTTTTTTTTTTTTGAAATCTTATAATTATTCTTATCTTAATCCTCAATGTTTCCCATCTTTATTAACTTGAATTTACTATTAAAATTTTAACATACTCAAAAACTTCTCATCACTTCGTTAAAATACACTAAACTTTTCCAAAATCTTTTTCTATTTAAAATGATACATGTATTTACTTTAAATGTCCAATATTTCATAAGATTTCCAATTTTAAAGTTTTAAAATATTTATCAAATTTACTTATTTTTCTGGTTTAGCCTTATTGTTTTCCTATTTATAACTACAGCTGTTGCCCTCTTTAAAATATTTAAAATGATGAGGTCATTTTATAGTAAAATTATCCATTATAGCATATATTATATTTCACTCCTGCATAAAAATTGATTTTAAAATCGTCTGTTTCTTTTATACTTTTATTTTAATAGAATTTTAATAGAATTTAATTTATATATTAGTCATTTTAGCAATTTTATCCAAAGTAGCATTAGAAATAATATATATCACTTCTCCATTAAAATTTATAGGACCCTACAATAAAATTAATTTGTGCTTAATATCAACACTACGAAAATTTTTATCAATCGCTTCCAAATTTTGACCTAAGTTTCAAATCTCAACCCTGTGGGTTTTTACATCGGCTACAACGTTTTCGTCTTTGTTCGTAAATAATAATTTGACTGTACTAAATAGTTTACAGCCGTATAATTCAACGTATAACTTAGTCACAGCAACGCGTGGCCGGGTCTGCTAGTATATATATATATAATTCTTAAAAGCAATTTTTAACTGTCAATGGAAATAAATGCATCAATTTTGTTTGCAAATGCCATTAATATATATATATATATATATATTATTATTATTATTTTTTTTTTAATAGAGCTTTAAAAAAGAAGGGGAAAAAATGCTTAGTGTGCCGTAATACATGTCTCTATATTTTAAGACTGATTATTATTTATTTTTGAATTTAAATTAGCTTTTATTTGTCTTTCGATTTTTAAATTAAATTACATTTTATATTTTATTTGATAAAGTAATTGTAAAAAAAAAAAAAAAAAAAAAAAAAAAAAAAGGTTTAACTGTACACCAAAAGTGGTAGCAACTCTTGTATACGAAAAACGGTGCGTAATGAAATATTTTGGTGCAATCAGACACCGATAATTTTAGTGTAGGGAAATGCCAAAAATTATTCTCAGTGTATATTTTCCAGCGTAAAAAATTGTAATTATTTTACATAATTTATTAAAAAATAAGCGATAAAGTTTTATATTATTAATCAAATGAAATCTTTGTAATTAAACGCAAATAGATAAATGATACCCCCCCCCCCCCCTTCTTTAATACTTACGAAAAAATTTTAACGGAATACCATTTTTGGATATATTAATCATTAAGATAAAGCCTAAACTACTGAAGATACTCATTCCCAATTTAATTTTAAAATGTTTCAGTTGACTTGAAATCATAGAAAAATTTTTAATCCTCCAGTCCAAACTATTAAATAATTTTGAATTCTGCATTACCTTAGTTTTGGTCAAATTTTTATATTTTTAGAGAACTTTTTTTTTTTTTTTTTTTACATAAATAAAGTTTGTACAAATAAAAATTTATGCAAAAAAGAATATATCATTTCTCTAAAAAGCGTTATTAGCAAACATAATTAAATTTTGTGAAAATTAGTGAAATAATGCTTATATGTAATTAATACCCAATTATGCATTAATAGTATGATTTTTCTCACTTTTTATAATATATATTTATTATTATTATTATTATTATTAATTATTGTTTTTAAAAAAAGTATAATATACATTTACTAACTTACGAAATTTTATTATTTAGTATTTTCATTGCTTAGTTGTCATTAAATTTGTAGTAATCAAAGTGTTATTATTAAAATTTCGATTATACGTCTTTTCGTTTATACGTCCTTTTACGTCAGTCCCTTGAAAGACGTATAAATGGTGCTTTACTGTATATTGATTATTATTATATTTTCAAGCATTTTTTGGCATTATTATTATTAATTACATATTATTATTAGAATATTATTAGAATATTTTTTTAATTATAAGATTTTTTTTTAATTAATTATTGTCTTTTTTAAAAAGTATGATATACATTTACTAACTTAAGAAATTTTATTATTTAGTATTTTCATTGCTTAGTTGTCATTAAATTTGTAGTAATCAAAGTGTTATTATTAAAATTTCGATTATACGTCTTTTCGTTTATACGTCCTTTTACGTCAGTCCCTTGAAAGACGTATAAATGGTGCTTTACTGTATATTGATTATTATTATATTTTCAAGCATTTTTTGGCATTATTATTATTAATTACATATTATTATTAGAATATTATTAGAATATTTTTTTAATTATAAGATTTTTTTTTAAATTAATTATTGTCTTTTTAAAAAAGTATGATATACATTTACTAACTTAAGAAATTTTATTATTTAGTATTTTCATTGCTTAGTTGTCATTAAATTTGTAGTAATCAAAGTGTTACTATTAAAATTTCGATTATACGTCTTTTCGTTTGTACGTCCTTTCACGTCATTCCCTTGAAAGACGTATAAACGGTGCTTTACTGTATATGTATAAAGATTAACCAACATAAATTGTTTTAGAAATGATCTGCTTTAATTTAATTTCAATGAGCATCTGATGAAATCAGAAAAATAACTTGTCGGATTATCAAAATGTAATAAAAAGGAAGTGACAGTTCTGCAGTTTTATCCCACATACAGGTTTTGACTTCTCCCATAGCGGTCTTCCTAACTTCCTCCTATTAACATCTACCAATCCTTAAGTAAACTGAAAATAAAACGTAAACGACTCAAAAAGTAGCCCACCCGAGTATACTTTACGATATTTTCGCTGACACGTACAGATTCTAATCTAACTTGATTATATTCAATGGTAGAATCTTGAACATAACTTTCAATCACACCCAATGAAGGCCTCTTTGTGTGTGGTATGGAACTGAAATACAAGAAAAGCCAGACCATTCATTTTCGATGGTTAAAAGATAAAAATGTTACCTTTAAAAAAAAAAAAAAAAAAAAAAAAAAAAAAGTGAAGAAATATTACTATGTGTAGGGTGCAACTGTAGGATTTGCAATTTTATGTCATATAATATGTTCTTTTTATGAAAATGATGAAAACGATGAAAATGAATCTTTTCTTTTCTTTTTCTTTCTTTCTTTTTTTTTTTTTTTTTTTTCTTTTTTTTTTTTTGCCGTACATCATTTCTCATTATTTAAAAAAAAAAAAAAAAGCACTTAAAATTTTTTATCAGTTTCCATATTTGTTCTCATAAATTTCTAGTACAAGACATACTATATTCATGTTAAGAGAAATGAATCTAACCGATCGCTTGACACGGTGATAGATTGAAATGATCCCACGTAATAGGCTACCCATGTTCAGTTTGATATATACAAGTTATACAAATTTGTTAATTAATTTTAATCAGGTTAGTTTTATATTTTAGTTTTCATTCTATTTCATAATATTCTCAATGCAATGATGATGAACATATCGATTTTATGATTTTCGGATTCTTCACACCTCAAAACGTGTAATAAATTGGGGGGGGGGGGGACGAGGTCGAAATTTTTCCAGTTAACTAAGTTTCCCATACCTACTGTATGATAGGAAACTAAAAAATATATATGTATGTATATATATATATATATATATATTTAAGAAATGATATATCGGCTAGAGTTCGATTTATATTTCATTAGATTTTACAAATTGTTTATGTTAAAAAATTTGACAATGAAAATTAAATAAATTGCTAAAAGTTTATAGAGTTGTCTAGGATTTTTTTTTTTTTTTTTAATAACTACTCTTACAAGTGAAATGCATTGTGCAGCATAAAGATTAATTCATGGAATGCGAATCTTATATTAGTAAAATATTAAAATATTTTAAAAATATATTGAAGTTATACACGAAATCTCTCAATAGTATTATCTTCAGAACAACAGATATTCTTTACGCTACATTTGAAGAAGTAAGACTAATTTTCTACCATATTGCTATTCATCATTAACTGCAAGATTCATAAATTAATTTCACAGCTAGCTTTATTTATTGGCAACACTTCATTTCATCGTGACGAAATTATGGCGGGTGAAAAATTAAAGCATTTGAGCATTTATTAACGAGCAAAATTTGACTCTTGATAAGTTACAGTTTGTTTGTAAAGACAGATTCTTTAAGAGAAGAAATTCGTTTTTTAAAGACACCTGCTGCTGGGTAATGTAAAAAGAATTTGTACTTTTTTTTACACACACTTTTGTTTTTTATGTTGCCACATTAAAAAAACAAAAACCGTTGAATATCTTATATTTTTTTCGCATAATTCATGGGTGTTAAAGAAGAATCACGATCATCTAGTTTAGTATTTACCGTTTCGTATTTAGAAGGAAAAGCATAAACACGATTTTCCTCGAAGCATGACGTAATAAATTATTCCAGCAATCTTGATGATAGGAAATTACTTTAAAAAAAAAAAAAAAATGTTCAACAAAGAATTTATTTTCAGTACCCTCACTTTAGGGTTCCAGATATGTTTGTTTAAAATATCATAATACGTACGAAATTTGGCTTTATCTTTTTCAAATTCTTATTAAACTTATTCAAAATCTAATATGCTGTGGCCACCACATACCTTTCTTCTGTATTTTTACTTCCATTACCCTACTACCGTATAGGTAATGGAAGTATTGTATTCGGTCCAAAAATTCAATATCGACTTTTCACCTGATTTACACGTTTTAAGGTCTTCTGAGTCCAAAAAAGTAGTTTTTGGCAATTGGTCAGTGTGTGTGTGTGTATGTATGTGCGGAATCTTCTGGCTATCATATCTCCGAAACTAATAAAGATAGAACTACGAAACTTTAGAATTGATACTTTACAATTGAAATTTTAGTTTTCTACTTCGTTAGGTTAATTTTACGTCTTCTGATTATATTATCTCAAAATAATAATAATAATAATAGCATATAATACGTGTAATAGTGGGTAATGGAAGTCGTGTGGTTGTTTCACACCAGATTTTTTTAAATACATATTCACTCAGTAAAAATAATTTATTAAGGTTATCTTTCACAGTGATTGCAAACGATTTCCATTCTAGAGAAGAAAGTAGTATAATACTAAATATCCAAAGAAAGTCAATTTTATTCTCTGTGACATCTTTAAAAAAAAAAAGATCGATAGTTCAACCATTCGTTTTAAAGGTACCCATAATGAAAATTACCCCTCGAATTTTAAGCCCGAGCCCGGTTCGGCCCGAAAGCAAATTGAAAAATTCAGTTGAGCCCGGCCCGCAGCCTGTGCAGACCACTAGTTCGTGTACAGGGACCCAAGAAAATTCAAATATATTACGTCCATGGGGAAAATTGCATGTATGATGAGTTTAACATCTATAGGCTGCACTAAACCAAATGAAATGAATACTTATTTTTTATAGGCATAAAAACATGTATCATGTTGATTATGGTGTGGAAATCATTGACCGTTTGTTTACAGGGCTACATAAAAGAACTGGAATATAAGGAGATAGTACTTGTAAATTTATGGAAGTGCATTTCAGGCTGTGCTATACGCTATTAATGTAGGATTATATTTAAGTGCACAATGTGATGTGTACATACTTTTTAAAAGATACATTGGTACCAATAATTTAGCACAAGGCTGCCAATAATTAAACGAAAACATTCTTTTTTAATGAATGTAATTAGCGGAATTGCTTTACATAATATTTTATCATGTTCATAAAAATTGCCCAGGAATTGAAATTAATTTCTCATACCCATGTGGTAAATAAAGTATTTTTTAAACTAAATATTTAGCGTTTGTTTTTGTATATTTACACGTTTTGAGGTTCCCTGAATATTGTTTCTGAATATTGAGGTTCGCTGCCCATACAGGCACTGATATCTATTTGACATCTAAATTACATCCAATGATCCATAAAAGGTACAAAATATCTCAAGAATGTCTACTAAAATTCCTGGATATCCTGTACTAATTATAGATATCTATTAGATGCTTAAATACAGACGAAATTTAGACGTGATTTTTTCGTCGTCTAATAGACGTAACATGTTAGATCAGAACAAGATTTAGATATTTTCAATATCTATTAGATCTATCAAGTCCATTTAATAGATATGTAACAGACATCTAATGGATGTAAAACTAGTTGGCATAGGTGGACTCTGCTCAGTTCCCCCATCATATTTATGTTCTCATAAATTTCTAGTGCGAGACATATTATAATCATGTTAAAAGAAATGAATTTGACGAAAGCTTGATACAGTGACAGAATGAAATCCCCGCCTAATGGGCTATCCACCGTTCACTTCGATATATTTATCTTATTCTAATCTATTAATTTATTTTGCCAGGGTCAATTCCGTTGTTTAGTTTTCATGCTACTATTTCCGATGCAATAATCCTCAAAATTCATATTTATATGAAAGATTTACTATTTCGCTATGTTGGTAAAATCGTAAATTACGAATAATTTACGAAATTTTCCTATTAGAATATTTGTATTCGATCATGTTCAAACAAATATCATAAATGTAATTTTGAAGTTGTGTAATGTATTTATGATTCTCAAAATGGAAGTTTATGCTCAAATTTGTATTATTCTGACATGTTAAGTAAATCGTAAATTCCAAATAACTTACGAATTTTTTAAATTGGAAAAATCATAGTCTATGATATTCATGCCAGTATCCTAAATAATATTTCGAAAGTGGTTTGACATATTTGCGATGACAATATCCCTCAAGATTGACGTTTATGTGAAATTTTGCTCTATTCTGCCAACTTAAGAAATTCGTAAATTTCCAATAACTTACGAAATTTTTATATTGGAAAATTCATAATCATTAATATTCATGCCAGTGTCCTAAATAATATCTCAAAAGTAGTCTGACATCTTTACGATGAAAATATCTCTCAAAATTGACGTTTATGTAAAATTTGCCCTATACTGCCATGTTAAGAAATTCGTAAATTTCCAATAACTTGCGAAATTTTCAAAGTAGCATATTTATAGTTACTGATGTTCATTCCGGCATCAAAAGTGATATTTTAAAACTGGTCTAACATTTTTACAGTAAAAAGTTTCCATTTAATGCACGTTTAAGTGAATTTTTGTCCTATTCTCCCATGTTAAGAAAATCGTAAATTTCTAATAGCTTACGAAGTTTTTAAAATCGAATGTTGCAAATGAATAGGGTTCTTGCCAGTGTCGAAAGTAATATTTTAAAACTGATTTGACCTCTCTGCGACAATTTGTTCTTGAGATATCGTGTACACAGACTAACAAACTAACGGACTAACACACTAACGGACTGACACACTAACAGACACCCTACAGACGGACACCATAGAAATTTTGTCATTTTCGGATTCCTCACACCTGAAAACGTGTAGAAAAGTCAAAAAACCGAGGTCGAAATTTTTCACGATTACCTAAGTTCCCCATACCTATAGTATGATGGGGAACTAAAAGAGGGACATTTGTCGTGCGAATAGATATCTGTGGGATATTTATAGAAGTTTAACCCTACAAGGCTCAATTTTTTTTAGTCCGCGACAAAAATATATAGGTTGTAATTAGTGATCAGAAGACAGGGAAAACTTTTAAAAATAAAACCATATTTTACGGAAAAATCAACTTTTTATTTCAGTTCCACATACGGTACACTGAGCCTTAACTATACTTTTTGGTATTAAACTAGTACAATTGAATTGTTTTGAAAGTAGTATTGTATATTGGACACACATATATAGAACAACACAGTATTTTTTTCGAGTCAAACCTGTTCAATAACTATTCTTTTTTATATTTTTCAATTCAGACAAACGACTAACGTATCACTTTCATTCAAATTTCACACTGAGTGCACTATAACATAAACACGAACGACATCTTTAGGTAAAGATTCGTATTACTACATTGCTAAATGTCGGTAGCTTCCATCAAGATGTCAAGAGATGTCGCTACTAATAGTTTTATAGCTATAGGAACGATTAAAGTCGGTGTTCCACATATGGAACTGGGTGCCTTGTAGGGTTAATAGATGTCTTATGGATGTTAGTGGCTGTGTGGGTGAATAAGTCATGTTTTTAACGTATAATCTTTGTCTGTGTCTTTTATTAGAATAACTTAAAAACAAATAATTTAAAGCAATACTTATGTTGTATTTTGAAGTTAATATAAGGTTGTTATTAAAAAAAAATTATCAAAATTGCTATGTTTCGAGGAATGGTGAAGGCGAAGTTGTCTGATAATTTGAAATGAACTTTAAAATTTAATAATAGCTTTTGAATTATCTTCAAACGTAGGTTCAATATTAAGGATTGTACTGTAAGGATTATGTTAAGCGGGGCGATAGTCCCCCCCCCCTCCCCCATACAGAATTGTTTGTCAAATGAAGCTTTTCCGAAGCCTATTTTAAATCGTTTTTTAACGAAAATTTAAAAACCAGTATTCGTTATCTTATTCCTTAATGTCCAATCTGTCTTTATGATATTGAATTTCAGGGTAAGAGAAAGTCGCGTGAGTGCCATACCAGATTATTTTATTAATTAATTAATTTATTTTTATTTTTTTCATAATTTTTATTATTCTTTTTTTTTAAATCGACATAAGAGGAGTAAGGCGATAGAAGGTTATATGTTGAAGGTTTGTACAAAACTTGAAGTAAATTGGTTTTTAGAACACTTGAGATATCATGTCAACTATGTTGAAAAAAAGTAGTTTTGGGAAAAACACCTTTAAACGTTTTTGAATGTATGTTTCAGACAGCCGCAGTACTCTAAGTCATAGAATGGTACGTTATACTTACATTTTGTTAATCGGCGATTCCTAAAGATCTAAACTTTAAGAATATGTAAAAAGAAAGAAAAAACTAGTATGATGTGGCTACCACATGACTTTCTTCTGTATAATTTTACACAAAATTCATTCAACACAAATTATTTATTAAATTATTAAATTATTTTCCATTATAAATGCAGACGATTTTTATCTGACAGAATTATATCACTAAATGCCAAACGAAAGTTAAATTTTTGTAAATCTTCAAAAGAAATAACTTTTTCCCAAGGTTTTTTTTTTTTTTTTTTTTTTTTTTTTTTTTTTCGTTAAAAGATAAAAAAAAATCTATAACTTTGATTTAAATTATCACAGATATATAGTTCAACCATTCATATTAAAAATCTTTCGAAAGACACCAATATTGAAAATTTACTCTCCGGGGGGGGGGGGGGGGGGTACTTCCCCCCCAGGGTGGGAAGTGATGCTCCCACATGCACAAATTTTTTTTTCCTAATTAATTACTACTATTATAAATAATTCATATTAATTTTACAATCACACGTTTAAAAAAACTCTCATTATGTACATTTATACGAAATTTTGTCCTATCCTGCCATATTAAAAATTTAGAAAAAAAATGCGATCACAGCGCTACCTGTTGAGCAATTGTTCCCCAAATCTAATCAGCACCAGCTTATGTCAGGGTACAACTAAATACTAAGTTTGGTTAAATTTCGTTCATTGGTTCGTGAGTTTACAGTGTCCACAAAATTTGTGATATAGACACACAGACAGACAGACATTTTCTAAAAACAGTTAAATCGTGTTCAGGACATCCCATAACGTGTAAATCCTTCGAAAACTGTAGTTCGAAAATTTTCACAAATCCAATACTTTCACTATATATACATATATAAGAAAGTAAAAAACGGTCTTTTCAAAATTCGAGACTAGAATAACTGCTTAATACACGATTCCTATTTTTGACTCAAATTTTTCCTCTTTACATATTTGTAAACTCTTAGATTCTGTAATAGACTGTTGATTATTATGCAAAATTCCAGATAGTCTTCCATAAATGGTGAAGATGCTCTTTTTTCTGTCTGAAAGAATTAGGACACGAGTACAAATAAATTTTATAGAGTTTCAAGGGACGTGTGGGCATCTATGGTTCGATTTTTCAGGATAAAATTTAGAAAAGATCGAAGGATTTGAAATAATATTTAATGAATAAATTCTTCGAAAATAATAATAATATTAATAATAATAATAATAATTCCCGCTTTCTAAAACTCTTCAATAATGTCAGAACTTGTCAAAGCATACATATGAAATTTTCAAAGCATGAAAAACTTTATATTTTCAATCATTCATCCAAATTTGAAACAAAAACATTCAAAATATCTAAAGGTATGAAGTATTTAGTGTTTAACGCCAAATTTTGAGTTTTTTTTTTTTTTTTTTTTTTTTTCCCACCGACTACTTAAAAGATAATATTATAAAACTAGTACATTATGTCCACCACGAACTTTTCTTCTATGTTTTCCTATACAAATTCACGCAGTAGAAATTGCTCATTAAAATTACTATTTATTACTTTCTTCTACATGTAATATAGAGAAAGTGTTGGATTCGCGAAAATTTTCGAAGTCCACTGTTTGATGGATTTACATGTTTTGGGATGTGGAGAACACGAATTAATAGTTTTTAGAAAATGTCTGTCTGTCTGTATCATTTTTTTTGTGGACACTGTATCTCATGAACCAATGAATGAAATTTAACCAAACTTGGTATTTAGTTGCACCCTGACATGAACTGGTGCTGATTAGATTTGGGGATCAATAGCTCAACAGGTGGCGCTGTGATCGCATTTTATGCACATTTTTAACATGGCAGCATAGGACAAAATTCCGTATAAATGGGCATAATGAGAGTTATTTTAAACTTGTGATTGTAAAATTAATATGAATTATTGATAATAGTAGTAGTTAACTAGGAAAAAAATGTTGTGCATGTGGGGGCATCGGTCCCCCCCCCCCCCTCCAGGGAGGGCAAAGTTTCAAGATGGGTATCTTTCGAAAGGTCTCGTCAATACCTTTCAAACGAATGGTTGAACCATAAATCTGTGATAATTTAAAACAAAGTTATCGATTTTTTTTTTTTACTTTTAACGAAAAAAAACTTAGAAAAAAAAATGTATTTTTTTTTTTTTTTTTTTTAACGAAATTTTACCAAACTTGGTATTTAGTTGGTCCCCGACATAAACTGGTGCTGATTATATTTGGGGATCAATAGCTCAACAGGTGGCGCTGTGATAGCATTTTATCTAAATTTTTAACATGGCAGTATAGGACAAAAATTCGTATAAATGTGCATAATAAGAGTTATTTTACACTTGTGATTGTAAAATTAATATGAATTATTGATAATAGTAGTACGTAACTAGTAAAAAAATTTTGGGCATGGGGGCATCGCTTCCCCCCCTGGGAGGAAGTACCCCCCGGGGTGGGGGTAAATTTTGAAGATGGGTATCATTCGAAAGATCTCGTCAATATCTTTAAAACGAATGGTTGAACTATAAATCTGTGATAATTTAAAACAAAGTTATCGATTTTTTTTTACTTTTAACAAAAAAAAAAAAAAAAAAAAAAAGTCTTTTTTTTCTTTTTGTTACTGATTGAAAATGTATTACTTTTAACAAAAAAAAAAAAAAAACCTTAGAAAAAAAATCGTATTTTTTTTTTTCTTTTTTTTTTTTTTAATATGGTTACTGATTGAATATGTATAGGAAAATATAGAAGAAAGTTTTGTGGTGGCCACAACATACTAGTTAAAATTATTTTCCATAAGGAATACAAAAAATTTTCGTCTCACAGAATATTGCATTGAAAGTCAAAAGAAAGTTAATTTTGTGTCGACATCTGAGATTTTTTTTTTTTTTTTTTTTTTGTAAAAATGGGGGGTGGGGGGTGGAGATAAATTTGTTTTAAATTATAACAGATGTATAGTTCAGCCATTCATTTTAAATGTATGTATGAGTTCTTTTAAAAGATACCCATATAGAAAATAAATTTACTCCCTACTAATAAATTATAATATTAAAAATAAATTCAAAATAGAAAAAAAAAATATATATATATATATATTGAAAATAAATACTCCTCTGAGGGGGGAAGGGGGGGGGAGAGTATTGTCCAGCGGGTGAATACATACGTACTAAAAAGAATTTCCGGTTGACTTTTACAATCATTGCCGAAACGTCAGTGGAGGCCCTCTGTTGAGACTCAAAACGGTTTTGGGCTGTGTCTGTGTGTATTTCTGTCTGTCGCGCGATAGCGGCCGCAAGAATCCCTCTATTGACTTGTAATTTGGTACACTTGTTCGTGTGCCCCACGGAATCAGCTGTATAGTTTTGGGTGTGTATTCCATTTGTAGTTCGTGTACAGGGGCACGCCAAAGTTTTTCTTATCATTACGGCCTATGAGAGGAATTTGTATGTACCGCGATAGCGGCCACAAAATTCACGCTGTTGATTTGCAATTTGGTACACATATTCATGAGCCCAACAAAATTAGCTTTATAGTTTTAGGTGTGTATTCCATTTGTAGTTCGTGTACAGGGACACGCCAAAGTTTTTCCTATCATTACGTCCTATGGGAAGAATCTGTATGTACCGCGATAGCCACCGCAAAAATCAAGCTATTGACTTCCAATTTTTGCCGTAACGTCAGTGGAGGCCCGTTTTGAGACTCAAAAGGATTTTGGGTTCCGTCTGTCCATCTGTTTGTCTGTCGTGCAATAGCGGCCGCAAAAATCACGCTATTGACTTGAAATTTGTTACACATGTTCATTATCCCCACAAAATTAGCTGTATAGCTTTGGGTGTGCATTCCATTTATAGTTCGTGTACAGGGACACGCCAAAGTTCTTTTTATCATTACGGCCTATGGGAAGAATTTGTATGTACCGCGATAGCGGCCCCAAAAATCACGCTATTGACTTGCAATTCGGTACACATATTCATGAGCCCAACGGAATTAGTTGTATAGTGTTAGGTGTGTATTCTGTTTGTCGTTTGTGCACAGGGACACACTAAAGTGTTTCTTATCCTTATGGTCCATGGGAAGAATTTGTATGTACCGCAATAGCGGCCGCAAAAATCCTTCGATTGACTTGCAAATTGGCGTACACCTTCCAGCTTTGCATATAAGTAGCTGTATAATTTTTATTGTTATATTGTTTATAAACTGTGTACAAGGACACGCCAAAATTCTTAACATTACGGCGTATGGGGTGAATTTCGTTTAAACGCATTTTAATATCATTACTTTGCAAGGAAGAAAATGAAACTAGCGTACGTGAGTAAGATGCTTAAATTTATGTTGTTTGAAGAAAATATGTGCTCTTAAGCTTTCTAATTAATGTACAGGACCTCACAAAAATGTTCTGACAATGTCACGTAGTCATCCAAACGATGTTAAATTGGGAACAATTATTAATTTTAAACGCAAAATAAGATGAAGAATTTTTACTGGTGTATACAATGTTTATGGTTTGTTTACAGAGACACAGGAAAGAATTTCGTAACATTAGAGCCTATGGACAAATTTTTATTTAAGCGCGCACTTTAATGCGTTTATGCTGAATTGAACTTAATAAAATTAACATACATTATAAAGATGCTTGAAATAATGTGTACTCTTAAAAAGGGTTATGTATAAACTAAGTAATTTATGGGACCACACAAAATAATTTCGAGTATGTACTATAATCATCCAAATGAAGTCAAATTTGTTTGAAAAAAAAAAAAAAAAATGAGCTATAATCAATTAGGTTTATTCTTATTATTGGCGTTAATAATGACTGTGGCTACTTTTCCAGGATACATAAAAGAATTTCGTACTATTACTGTCTATAGTCGGTATTTTTTAAAAGTTTATTTTAACATTGTTACACCACATGAAATATAATGAAATTTTATTAGAATTTTAAAAGCATGTTTTCCTGTTGAAAATTGTGGGCATAGATTGGAAATTAGTTTAAAGGTTACGCATAATACTTCCGATATGCAATGTAATTTTTTTTGTAGGAAATTTGGTATTTATGAATTTCAGGGAAATAATACAAGACTGTCGTTTATCAAGAATGCATATTGTTGCTAACATGGGTGTTCGTAAGTTGTCAGAGAATGAGAGGCGAAACTTACAAAAATTCAGTGATTTATTCACAGAAAGTCCCAGAAAAATAGAGGTCTATAAACCAAGTATCAGCTTCAATTCAACTAGTAAAGACAGCTTAAACAACAACCGTTAATAGCAAAACAACAGTACAAACTGTTTAGCAATAACAAATAAAGGAAGCTTCATCCAAAGAAGCTCAAAGCAAAGCAAGCATTTGACGAAACTGACACAGATCTGAGACTGACAGAATTGGTGAAAATAATGCTCCTTTTATACTTTTCTATCGAACACAGACTGTTCTGGAAAATTCTCGTATCACATCAGCCAATAAGATTAGAGCTTCCATATTTGGTATACCCCTAATTAGTTTTTTCTCGCGAAGGTCGCCAAAAAAATCGCCAAGGAGGGAAACAGTCGCCAAATTTGGCGCCAAATCCATTTCTTCCCTTATTGGAGCTTTTTAATGCGTTTTCAAAGGAAAATTAGGCTATTTTAACGCTAAAAAGACTAGAAATGCACAAAATTAGCCTTTTATCAACTTACTAAACCTCTTTGAATGAAATAAAGCAAAAATAAATGCAATTATTTACAATTCCGTAACACTTTATATGATATACAAATAGGTATACAAAGAGGGATATAGAGCGGGGGGTTGAGGGGGGGCTGCCGCCCCCTCAGGAATGTATCTGATTATGGTAACAAGTCGATCGAATCAATATATACTATTATATAATAAGGAATTAATAAAAATGGCCTATTGAATAATGTCTGATGCAAATACGACGTTGAGGCTCCTGATCTGCAGGTCCACTAGTAAATATATATTTCTAATAAAAATAGTTTTCAGAATGCACATTTATACGAAATTTTATCCTATACTGTTATATTAAAAGTTGTAAAAATAAACTGGATAATAGGTTCATTTGATGAGCTAGATTTCATTCCAAAAATTAATCAGCACCAGGCTCTACTAAAAGTTCGTTTAAATTTTATTCATTGGTTTGTGAGATACAATGTCTATAAAATTTAGCAGACCAGAGAGTTGCAAATTTATTTTTCTCGAAACTAGAAGTAATCAGAAAGTGTATTATTGTAAGTGTACGTGTAAATGCACTGACCTTTTTTTTCTACAAACTTTGTGAATCCTGTTAATTAATTTTACATTTTTCTTATACTTTCTAATATTCTCTTAAGTGTATCGGCCACTTTAAATTAGGGACATTTAACTCGGACTTTGATGAAAACCGAGAATGAAGAAAAATATGTCTGACAGGTTTTAGCCTCCGGAAAATTTATTTTCACTATAATAATCCATTATTTGTACAGGAGAAAGTAATCCAGAAACAAAAAAAAAAAAAAAAAAAAAAAAAAAAAAAAAAAAACAGTTTTGACCATTCGGGAAAAAAAAATCTGGATGGTGTTTTTTATGATAAAAATTAATCTGTCAGATTACACTGGTCGGCATGAAAATTGCCTCTGGCACCATTTCAGCATACTCTTATGTAAAATGACCTCCTGAATACGAATAGGACGCCCACTTTGCCCTGTCACCTACCGTTTTTTAGGAATGACCCCCTATTTTTATCATTTTTCTGGAATTTTATGACTATAAATTTTATTTTTAGAAGAAGGAAGGCTTATTTTAACCGTTAAATATCTTCTGAGGGGGTATAGAGTTGGAAAATTCTAAATCATGAACATTTGCGACAAGGGAAAAATTTTGAGGGGGATTTGCCCCTGAAATTATGCATTACATGTCTTATATTTTTTTAATCTGTTATTAATGTTATTTTTTAAACTTTATATATATATTTTTTTTCTGTTTGTTTTTAGGTGTTAAATTAATTATTTTTCACTCTTCAAATCCAATTCGTGGTCATAAAATTATTGAACAGGGAAAGAAATTGAGGGAGGGGATGGTGTATCTAGAAAACGGAGGGTGACTGAGCAAAATGGGAGTGATATGCGGATTCAGGAGATCATTTTACATAAGAATCAGCAAGAATGGTATCTGATCTCGGAAAAAAAAATAAATAAATAAAAAATCATATTTTATTGCATTTTGTTATTATTTTCGAAAAAAAAAAAAAAAAAAAAAAAAAAAAAAAAATGTTTTCACTATTTCATAGGGTACAAAACTTTACAGAAAGTAAACTCCTTTGTCATTTCCTTGTCGATCTTTCTTTCTAAAGTTAACACATCGTAAAATAAAGGAACAATAACTCTCTGATGTAAAACAGAAAATGTCAAAAACAAATTACTATTATTTAATTATGTTATTATATATTTTTTTATTATTTATTTTCTTCTGTGAAATAAACTTATATACATTTTTTCTTGTAGCTTCGGCATCGTAAAAGACACACGCACCATAAGTTTCCCGACGATTCAGTTACAGTAGGACTCCACCCGACACCTGACGAACACGGGCCTTGGGGAGAATGGAGCGACAGCAGCGAGTGCTCCAGAACGTGCGGAGGAGGAGTGGCTTTCCAGACAAGAACTTGCACTGATTTACGGTACTGCGAATCCTATTTTTATTATTATTGAATTTTGACATATTTTTGAATTTTAACGTATTTCCATAAAGAAGAGTTTTCTCATTCTGGACGACTCGAGATTTTGATTTTAACTAATTTTTTAGCTGCATTAAATTGTTTTTGGTGAAAGACCAGCAGCTACAATAGCCGATACTTGGTAAGACATAGAGTCAATTAAGTTTCTGATGTCCCTTTGCGATAGATTTTGCTACAAATGGTGCAACTGCTCAGCCAGTGACAGATGTATTCGGAGACGGCTGGAGCTGCCTGCACTGTTAAAAATTTCTGTAAATTTAATGTAAATATTTATCCAGAGTCTCTGTAAATTTACAGTAATTCTTAGTTAAAAGTGAATAATCGAGATTCTCAATCTTTATTCTGTATTTTTACCTAATTTTATTATTCAATTTTTTAATTAAAATTAAAAAAAAAAAAAAAAAGACTTTAGAAAAAGCATTCTAAGTCCGAAATATAGTCTTAACAATAATTAATTAAATTAATATTAGTTATTAATATGAATGTATAAAATAAGTTTTTTAACATCTCTGTTCATTTTTCTCTGTAATTTTACGTAAGGCTTAAGATAATAGATTACACAGAGTTTTCAGTTGAAATTTTTAACAGCGTGCCCAATACATCCCCAACATGTTCAGTTGGAGATAAGCTGGAGACATGGCAGGTCATTCAATTGAAACTTTAGAGACGTACAGTCGAGAGCAAAGTTATTCGAGCTCTAACAATAATTCCTATATAAAAAAAAATGTACGCTTAATACTGTTTTGTTAAATAAATCCTTGTCGAATCATGTTCTTAGACTGACTAAGAACATGACTTGACAAGGATTTATTTAACAAAGCAGTGTTAAGTGTAAATTTTTATATAGGAATTATTGCTAGCGCTCGAATAATTTTGCTGCCGACTGTAGTTGTGACAATAGTGCAGCATGAGGCTAGGCATTGTCTTGCTGATAAACAGCACCTGGACGACGTAATAGCATTGAAGGTATCACGGGCTGCAAAAAAAAGTCGTCAACGTACCTACGAACGGTGAGAGTATCTCAGAGTACGACTAAAGGTGAACGGCTGTACCAGCTGATCCCCCCCCCCCCAAAGACTGTCGCACCAAGCGTTAAGGCGGTGTGACAGCCAGTTAGTGAAATGTACCTCATGCATTTATAAAGTGATACAAAAAATTCCAGCATTGTATTATAAAAAGTCCCAAAGATATGACAAAAGTTAAAAAAAAAAAAAAAAAAAAAGGAGGGGGGGAGGGGGGTGACTCAAGCTATTTTTGCTATCCTAATAAGTTTTCTGTTCAAAATAAATAAATAAATAAAAAATCTTACTGTCGGATTTTAGGGGCCATGTACAAACTACAAAAGAAAACAATTATAACTTTAATAAATAAATACATTTATTTTGTCTATTTCCTCAACAACTTGTTTATACGTATCTCTAGAATTTTTTGATACAATGCTAAAACTTTGTGTATTACCTTACTAGTGTGTGGGACATAAATCTGGAATTTTTTTTATTTAGGAGTCGTTTAAAAATTTAAAAAGAATTTACACTTTTAATTGAATTCCCTAAAATTTTCAAAATCCTATACATTTTAACGCATTTTTTTTTTTTTTAATTTGCTGTATACCTCTAAAATCAAAATTTAAAAGATTAAAATTGAACTCAAGATTTTTGGTTTTAGTGAGCAAAAATCTGTAAGGAAAATTCAGTTTCATGGAGTTCTTTTGTTTGCAGACCCATGTGAAAATAAATAAATAAATAATAATAATAAGTGCACATAAAAAATTTTTGGTAAAAATGTTTTAATACAAATGTCAACATAATGAAATTGGGATTAATATGTTTCTTTATGTGTTTATTTCGTTTATTGTTATTTATTTATTTATTATTGATATTATTATTTTATTTGAAAAGTTTTAATGTTTAATCTTTTATTTAATTAGGCAAAACGCTTCATGTATCGGAGCCAGCAAAAGATACATATCATGCAATATTCAAGTAAGATCATATTTATGTACATATCTTCTTTTTCTTTTATTAATTACTAGCAGGCTTTGCATACTTAAATGAGTTGTCAAAATCACATATTATCATTAATAACCTTAGTTACCGCTATGTTCTGTAGAGATTTTTCCTGCTCGCAACGTGAGAAGTCCTCATTGCCTTCCGCAGCAACTTACTCTCTTTTTATTTCTCCTTCCCCAGTGGGTAAGTTCGAAGTTTTGCAAAATCCCACCAAAGTACATAATGCTTACACTTAATCAACACCCACACATCAAAATTCGCCATTCTAAGATAATTTAAAGAGAATTCAAACGGGAAAACGTGTATTTACACACGTTTATTGCCCCCCGACCCCAAGGGGGCTAAAGAGGGGGATTTCGTTTCAATAGGTGTCGGATACAGATAAACAATTTATGCCCCAGATTTTGTGACAGCAGATCCCATAGATTTCCCACGACAAATCTAACAGGGGGGGGGGGGGTGTCTCGAATTTGCTTTTTCATAACGCCCCCCCCCCCCCCCAAAAAAAAAAAAAAAAAAAAAAAAAAAAAAAAATCCTAAGGAAAACACATGGCTGTTTTCAATACCTTTGTACCATTTTAAATGGAACTCTTATCAAAAATTCCGGAATTTCTGAAATTTTGCACCGAAAAACGATTTTTCCCCTCCCTCCTTTAAGAATCAAGAATTCCAAAATCATGTATACTGTTTTATTTATGCTCAAGTCTACTCCTCCCATGTGCAATTTCATCACCGTAGAGTAATTTAGGGCCGAGTTATGCTTACAAACGAATTTTTTGCTTCTTGTCCCCCAGGGGGGATGGGGAGAATTTCGATAAATCCCGTTACTTTAGGTGTCGGATACATATAAACAATCCAGGCACCGAAATTCGTGACCGCAGCTCTCATAAATTTCCCAGGGCAAATTTAGCGCTAAAACGGGTGTCTCGAATTTGCCCTTCGTAACAAAAATCAAAAACGCTTTTTGGAAATATCCTAAAGAAGACGCATAGCTGTTTTCAACATCTTTGTTCCATTTTTGGTAGAGTTCTACTGGAAAACCCGTAATTTGCAAAATTTCCCACCAAAAATGGATTTACCCCCTTCCTCCCCTTAAAAATCGAAATTTCCTAAATCGCAGATAATGTTTTACGTATACTCATGTGCAGTCTCCCCATGTGCAATTTCTTCACTGTGAAGTAATTTGGAGTCGAGTTATGCTTACAAAGTTTTTTTGCCTTCTGCCCCCCCCCCTCCTTGGGGAAGAACGGGGGTAATTTTTATAAATGCCGCTACTTTTGGTGTCAGATACATATAAACAATCCAAGCACCAAAATTCGTGACCGTCCATAGATTTCTCAGGACAAATTTAGCGTTAACAGGGGTGTCTCGATTTGCCCCCTCGTAATCCCCCCCCCCTTTAAAAAAATGTATTTTTGGAAATATTCTAAGGAAGTCGTATAGCTTTTTTCAACATCTTTGTTTCATTTTTGGTAGAGTTTTACTCAAAAGTCCGGAATTTGCGAAATTTCCTCCAAAAATCGGTTTTTCTCCCCTCCCTCCCCTTAAAAATCGGAAATTCTGAAATCGCAGATAATGTTTTATTTGTACTCCTGTCTAGTCTCCCCGTGTGCAATTTTTTTACTGTGAAATAATTTGGAGCTGAGTTATGCTTACAAACGTATTTTTGACATTTGTTCCCCCCAGGGGGGACAGGAAGGGGAATTTTGAAAATGTTGACAGATATAATTGTAAGTTGGGTGAAGACCTAATTTCTTGCCAAGCGTCGTTGAATTCAGTCCGGTAATTCTCACGTGATACCCGGACAAAAATAGCGTTACAGTAGGACTGGGCGTTATATCGATGTAATGCAAAAATCGATTTGTAGCTAAAATCGGCGATCCGATTTAAAGATAACATTTACTACGAAATTTCGGAATGACGATGTTAGACGATGTAATGCTGCATCGATTTAGAGATAAAAAATCCGATGTTAGCTAGGCATCAAGTTTCCTCGTCACGCTTGCGAGTTAAGGCATCAAGGGAAGTGTTATCGATTTAGCGAAAACGATTTAACAATAAGTGCAAAAGCCGTCTTACGATTTATCGTAATATGAATTATGCTACGTGCCGTCTTTTCATTTCAAAGGAGATATCAGAGAGACGATGCGTTTAAATCGCCTGTAATCTGCTTTGTTTATTCCAAAGGAGAGACCAAAGTACTGCGCTTGCGCTATGCTAAATCGGGGAGAAAAGAAAATACGATTTTAGATAAATCGTAACTGTTCCAAACTTGCGGTTTTAGGATAATCTCTATATCGCGATATTAGATGGAAGATAAATCGATTTATAAAATCGCTACATCGCCCAGTCTTATTACAGACACCATGGCAAAATTTTCTGAAGTCATTTTCGGCTTTGAAGGTGTGTGAAACGTGAAAATATCGCAATTTTTTTTTATTCTGACAAATTTACAGACAAAAGTCTGATTTTATTAATATAGATTATTATTTATTTGTCAGTTAAAGATTTATTAATTGGGACAACTTAAAACCAAAGAAAACCAGAGCATCTTATAGATAAAATGTTGTACCTCAATAACAATTACTGACTTCATATTTTTCCATATGAATCCTATTTTTACGAATTTGTCAATATTATTTTTATTCACTTGAAAATAACTCAGACTAAAGGAGGAAAAATATTAGCTTTCACGTACGGACACTCTTATAACCAAGAAACAACTTTTACAGGCTGAGTTCGTACTAATTCGTTCCTGCGAATATCTGTTGTATTACGCTGTGATATATTGTGTATTAATGATTTTTGCTTCTTGAATGCACCTGTACTTTCTGAGGTGTTTATAACGCTTTGCGTATAAATGAAAGAATAGACTATAAGAAAAAAAAGTATAGTCGCCATGAGTTATATATATATATATACTGTTTTTTACAGAATATTTTATCGATTACTTAGAAAACAAAAATAATCTTCTGTTTATTATTATTTATTTGAATTTAATAAAAGCCTTAAACATTTCATCAACGTAGCTATAATTTTCAAATGAGTGTTTGAAGAGGGCTGCAGCCCTTTTTACATAGAAATATATCTCAAATAAAACTATTTCTAAAACATTTTTTTTTTTTTTTTTTTTTTTTTGTTCAGACAGCGATTTTGCGTTGCCGCTATTTATCGTATTACACCTTGAATGGACGTGCATATACTTCTGTTTTAATTTAAAACTAGCATTCTACGCCCGCGTCACTATATTTAAATGAATTTTCAAAAGAATTGGATCATTTTTTATTTTTTACATCACATTACAAATAAAAACTTAAAAACTTAAAAAAAAAAAAAAAAAAAAAAAAACACTGAAATCACATTAGATCTCGCTTCTTCGGGTACCCGTTGCCTAAGGCAGCTCTTTTTACTTCCTTATACAAAGTATAAGGAAGTATAGTAATCCCGATTTGCGAAATGGATTTTGTATTTCACATTGCTCGAAAACGAATGATCGCTCGATGTTGCCAATTTATACGTGTGACTGTCATGATGTCTAGTTGCACACCTGCAAGTGTCGTCTTAACACGAGCTCTCGTTTTAGAGATATAAGGGTTTTTACACGATTTTTCGTGACGTCTGTATGTGTGTGTGTGTGTGTCTGTGTGTCTGTGTGTGTGTGGGTATGTCGCATAACTCAAAAACGGTTGGACGTAGAAAGTTGCGAATTGGTACATAGGTTTGTTATAACATCTAGTTGTGCACCTCCCTTTTTGGACTTTCTATGATTTTCGGTTTTGGAGATATTTAGGAAAATTAGGTTCATAATGACAAAAATACATAGGTTTTGGCCATAATGTATCAAAAAACGGTAATAACTCAGAAACGGTTTACACAAATCTTGCAATTTAACTGACTTCCCGACAAGCTAGACATTTGAAACTTTCAGAAAGGCTCAGAACACGTTGACAATGCATTTTTCAAATATTTTTAGCCAACTGTTTCCGATACCTGTTGCCTTCAGCAGCGTTTATGCGATTCAACAGAAAAATTATTTAACTAACTTCCCGACTAGCTAGACATTTGAAACTTTCAGACTAGATCAGAACACGGTGAAAATGCATTTTTTAATACTTTTAGCCAACTGTGTAGGGTTCCTGCTGCCTTCGGCAGCGTTACGAGTACAAATCTTGCAATCGATTTTTAACTAACTTCCCGACCAGCTAGACATTTAAAACTTCCCCAAGGCGCAACTATGACATGAGTCCCCCCCCCAAGGCACAACTTTGACATGAGTCCCCCCCAGGCATAACTTTGACATTAGTCCCCCAAGGCACAGCTTTGACACGAGTCCCCCCCAAGGTACAACTTTGACATGAGTCCCCAAAAGGCACAACTTTGACATGAGTCCCCCCCAAGGCACAACTTTGACATGAGTCCCCCCCAAGCACAACTTTGACATGAGTCCCCCCCAGGCACAACTTTGACATGAGTCCCTCCAAGGTACAACTTTGACATGAGTCCCCCAAGGCACAACTTTGACATGAGTCCCCCCCAAGGTACAACTTTGGCATTAGTCCCCCCAAGGTACAACTTTGACTTGAGTCCCCCCAAGGCACAACTTTGACATGAGTCCCCCCCCCAAGGCACAACTTTGACATGAGTCCCCTCAAGGCACAATTTTATTTTACTTATTTTATTTATTTATTTTATTTTATTTTTTTTACGTATGCATGCGTTTTTTAAAAATATTTTTAGCCAACTGTTTCGGGTCCAGTGACAATGTTTTTTAACATTATGTATATTTCTAAAAGTGTATAAGGAAGTCATGTGGTGCCCACATCAGATTTTTTCTGCCTGTACTGCATCGGATCTAGTTTCCCACTGTCTACAGAAAGGTCTTTCCCGGGCACTTCAATCTGGGTATTTATCGACGACTTGCGGATTTTCTGTTACTTAAGAGCAACAATTTTAAAGATGACTGTATCTCAGCATCTATTATGTATTTTAGTTTTTGAACCATGCGTTTTATAGCTCCCGTTATTCACACTATATTAAGATTTGATTCCGACCAGTGCAATAAAAAAATTTAAAAAAAAGTAGATTTTCCATTTAAAAGGAATTAAATACATGAAAAACGAATTTTAATCAGTTTATCCTTTCTACTATAAACTACCATTTTTTTTCACCCAATAGGTATTAAAAATAATAATAATTAAAAAAAAAAAAAAAAAAAAAAAAGATTTTTCTTTTAAAGGAATTAATTAAAAAAAATGAAAATAAAATGTTGCTATAGTATAAAATTTATACATAAACGTAACAATTTATTTCTATTGCATTACCATTTGACTTTCAATAAATATAATAATAATTAAAAAAAAAGAAAAAAGAAAAAAAGAAAATCGCCTTCAAATGAATGTATTAAATAAAAAATGAATTGCATAATAGCCGTTGCTAAGATACGCAGACGATTACAATCGAAGAGTAAATTCATGAAAAATGAAACATTAAAGCCAATATTTAAAATCGAAAAAACATTAATTTAAAAAATTAAAATTCGAAATTCCAAAAAATCTCGATGAGGTGCACACCTGCAGGGTCCCAGGTACCTATATGCCAAATTTGGAAGCTCTGCGATCGGTGGTGTGAGCACCAGAGTGCAGACAGACACACCCACAGACACTTCTCTTTATTTATATACTAGCAGGCTACGCCCGCTTCGCTGGTCACTATATTTAAATGAATTTTCAAAAGAATTGGAACAGTATTTATTTTTTACATCCCATTACAAAAAAAAAAAAAAAAAAAAAAAAAAAAAACTTAAAAAAAAAAAAAAAAAAAAAAAAACACTGAAATCGCTTTAGATCTCTCTTCTTCGGGTACCCGTTACCTAAGTCAGCTCTTTTTTCTGCCAGTACTGCATTGGATCAAGTTTCTCACTGTCTACAGAAAAGTCTTTAACGGGCACTTCAATCAGGGTATTTATCGACGACTTGTGGCTTTTCTGTTATTTAAGAACTACGATTTTGAAGATGACTGTATCTCAGCATCTATTATATATTTTAGTTTTTAAACCATGTGTTTTATAGCCCCCATTATTTACACTATATTACGATTTGATTCCGAACAGTGCAATAAAATAAAATAAAAAAGTAGATTTTCTTTTAAAAGGAATTATGTACATGAAAACAAACGAATTTTAATCAGGTTAATCCTTTCCTACAACTACCATTTTTTTTCACCCAATAAATATTATTAAAAAAAAAAAAAAAATGAAAAATAAAAATGAAAAATAAAAAGTTGCTATGCTATAAAATTTATACATAAACGTAACAATTAATTTCTAATGCATTACCATTTGATTTTCAATAAATATAATAATAATTTAAAAAAAAAAAAAAAAAAAAAAATCAGTTGAGGTAGTGAATCAACGAATGCTTTACCAGCTTCGCTGGTCACTATATTTAAAGGGGACTAATGTGCAAGTCGTACCTGACGTGACTAAAGTGAAAGTTGTACCTGACGGGACTAAAGTGAAAGTTGTACCTGACGGGACTAAAGTGAAAGTTGTACCTCAAGGGACTAATGTGAAAGTTGTACCTCACGGGACTAATGTGCAAGTTGCACCGAACGAACAAACTATTTCTTTCAACGAAAATGCCTACTAACCCTGGACGATAGGTCTAATATATCGTATCATATTATATATCGTATTTATCGTAATATAACTCAATACTTATTTCGCTCCCTTCTTCGACTCGTTTTAATACGCATTTTTTATATGCATGAGCAGCCCCCGAAAAACAAAAACATTAAACATTAAATTCATTTTTTTACTTATTTTTATTTCACATTATTTCCCGCGCACTTTTTATTTCCTAATTCAAAATTATTAAAAAAAACTTTTTCGATATCGCTTGTAACGATACTGATTATTATTAATTTTCTTTTCTTTTTCTTTCAGTAATAATAATTAAAAAAAAAAGATTTTGATGAAATTCTGGCAAAAGCAGAATTTAGTTTAGGACGCAGGACTATTAGTTTTTTTTTTTTTTTTTTTTTTTTCTTTTTTCAAATTATAACATTGCTTTCATATTATTCAATTATATTTTCGATAAATTTTAGATTTCGACAAATGTCCAACTATCGAAATCGACAACGCAAAAATCTCAGATTGAGATTAATAGGCCCTCAGTCCCAAAAAAGAAGAAAAAAAAGAAAAGAAAATCGCCTTCAAATGAATGTATTAAATAAAAATGAATTCCGTAATAGCCGTTGCTAAGATACGCAGACGATTACAATCGAAGTATAAATTCATGAAAAATGAAACATAAAAGCCAATGTTTAAAATTGAAAAAACATTAATTTAAAAAATTCAAATTCGAAATTCGAAAAAATCTCGATGAGATGCAAACATGCAGTGTCCCAGGTACCTATATGCCAAATTTATATGCTCTGCGATCAGTAGTGTGAGCACCAGAGCGCAGACAGACACACAGACACTTCTCTTTATTTATATAGATATATAAAGCTGAAAGTTTCTATCTGTCCGGATTATTAAATTTTATCAAAAATTGGTAACACTTATTAATGAGGACAAAATCTAGGTAACGCTGTATTTTTTAGTTCAATCGGATAATTGGTTAAAAAAATATTAAATAAAAACCCCATTTTAACTTTAAAATTATTTAAAAGAAAAAAATATATGTATGCTAAAAATAAATAAGTAAAAATATTTCTATTTTAGGTCAATAAATAAATAAATAAAAGACCGTGCAAACATTTTTTAAATAATTAAAATAAAATTGGTAAAAATCGTGCTAAAGAAATAGAACAGCTTCAGTATGAACAACTTTTGAAAATTTGAAATTTGGCTCCGAATTAGCTCGTCCGTTTCTCGCCAAGGCCTTTACTTACGCAGTTACAATAGCCATTTTAATTCATCGCCGAAATGACTGTAAAAATTTAAAAGCCATCTAGGGGCTCCTAAGCTAAAGCTATGCTAAAGAAATTTTAAAGAATGAATATAATAACCGATGCTAGGGGATGATTCACAGTTACTGCATGCCTTTATATGGAAGGATAGATTAAAATAAGTCTTGTCGTAATAAATTAAATTTTGTTTTGTGCAGAATTTTATACCTATTATTATATAAAAAACAAAAATAGGCTTAGGATTTTTTTATTAACTTCGATTCTTGTTTGTTTGTCCGGTACAAATCTTGCAATCTATTTTTACCTAACACCTAACTTTCCTACTAGCTAGACATTTGAAACTTTCACGGTAGCTCGGAACCCGGTGACAACACAATACTTCGAAGTTCGATTTTCGAATAGTTTACTTTTAATTTATTAAAATATGAAAATAATAACATCCTAATAGCAATAAAATAGCCATTAAAATATTAGCTATAATTTAGTTGTTGCCAAAAAAAAATAAATAAATAAATAAATAAAATAAATAAATAAAAATAAAAATTACGTGTTAATTTTCTTTCGACATAAAAATAAATACATTTAATTCAGCGTGAACGTTAAAAAATTACAAAAAGTTAAATTATGCATCTCACAAAAATTGACGTCATTATCACTTTAAAAATTTTATACACATTGATAAGTGCTAATGTCGCTTTTGTCACGATGCTAATATACGTTATATCTACTCCGTGGTTATATCTAAAAGGAGTAATATTTTATTTTTAAAACCAACTTTTTTTATTTCCACTATCCGCGTTTGTAATGATCGATAGATGGTGCTCTCTGAACTGCAGTTATTAGTAAATATAATAGTCACGTGTATTCATTATTGTGCTTTCTCCGCCATTACATCATGGAAAATCGATTGCATAATATGATGATATGCAGTGGTGTCATAATTTCACCTAAGCCCACCAGAGGGCGAGCATTTCATTACAATCGCGGATTATTATTATTTTACTAAACTGAGTCCGCGTGCTTAAATATTGCTTAAATATTATTTTTTATCGTCGCGTATTTTATTAATGATTCATCAGAAAATTTAAAAACATGGAATATAAAAAGTTTTTTTTTTTTTTTTTTATCTTATAATTATTATTTTTATTTTTTTATTATTTTTTTTCATTTTTTTAGATCTTTTGTAAATGTTGAAATACAGATCTTTCATCTTTCTCTTTAAACTTTTATATGTCTGTAGTAATGTAGAGCAAGAAAAAAAAAGTGAGAGGGTCACACAACATTATTTCTCTTATTATATCAAAATATTTTTTTTAATCTAATCTTAAGATAATATCTATAATTTTAATAAATTTGGGCGTAACAGCAAAATTAAATCTAACTCATTGCTTTCTTAATTAAAATGTACGAGTGATATAAAACTTTACAACGCAGAAAAACTACATATTTAGAGCTTTAATAAAGTATGTTTAAATGCAAACCACGTGAAGAATTATAAGAGTTCTTTTTCATTTCAATTATTTCCGCTCAACAATTTTACTCCAGCCCTCCTTTCTGTTGTCACTCATTGATAATGATTGTGTTCTAAATTATTATAATGGCTGTTCCTTTGTGTGTTACATGATTTATTATGTTGTTGACTTTTTGCAGTCAATGAAAAGCTATATTCTTCCGTCTTAAATAAACTTCATTAAACGAATCAAAGTAAATGAAAATGCATGAATTCCTCTTTTATATGAGAGTAATGTCATAATCACGGAGTAAGATAGACAGGAGAAGAAGGTAACGCTGAAATTTTGTGATGTTGTTTTATAATGTTTACAGAGGGCGCCAGCGTACAATACTTCCTTCTCTCCAGCTTCCGCAATGTTATTCAATGGGGAAATGTCTCGTTTTAATTATTTTTTTAAAAATAATATCAAGCTGAAAAAAGTTCGATTGAAAGCAAATTTCATTAAATAGAGTATTCTAACCAACATGTTTTATTTTTTAAGAGCCATTTTATACTAATTTTACTTTGAAAGAGAGCTTTTAAAAAATAACGATCCTTATGAACCGAAGCTAGCTAAAACAGACAATTGGGAGGAAGGAGAATGGATGAAATTTTGTAAAGAAAAAAAATAAATAACTTACTTCAGGTGCAGAAAACACGAACTCTGCATTATTTCTCTCCTGGGGCTTTTTTTTTTTTTTTTTCTCTTATCACTATCATAGCCTGTTTTACAACTAGGAACGAAGCATTTATTTGAAACATCTGAATTATGCAGTTTTAAGAACTTACAAAAAAATTAAATTGCTTAAAATAAAAAATTTAAAATGTACTCCAACAAAATTCTATTAAAAACAACACTATATTCGCGCCGAGGTAGGGGTTAATGACAAGTGGCGCCCTCAATATTTACCAAAAATTTACATCACAGTTTCGTAGCTTTCTCCCATTGGACCATCAACTCCTATTAATATTACTCCGTGGTCATAATCTACATAATATTTCTCTAACATGGACCAGTTACAATTATTTTTTGTCTAAACGATACGATAGTAGGGCAATCAATAAAATATGCGAGGATAAAAAATAATATTTAAAAATGAACAGTATTTCAGCACGTGGACTCAGCTCGATGAACTAATAAGAAAAATTGGCGACATTTGTTTGATGACATTATTTTATGGCAAAATGTATTTTTAAACGTCCCGTCTAACCTTTGCAAGCGTCATTTTAATCCTAGCAATACTTTAAAAATATATACAGAATATGAATTATTATTATTAATTGACTAAAAAACCAACCCATAAAAAATATAATCAAAATAGGAATTATTTTTTTAAACAAAACATTATACTAAAATTAATGAAAAGTCATCGCCAACATGGAGAGAAAAATTTAAAAGGCGTCGTAGGAGTCCTGTATACTACAATTGTACTGTCTGCGGAAGTATGAAAACTGTTTTGTGAATCATGAATTTTATTTTGAAACCTTTCTTTGAATGATTTTGTTTTCATGATTGTGTAATATTAATTTGGTTTCAATAATAATTTGGCTTCTGGGAAATTAAAATTTTAATTAGGTGATGAAATTGGGTGATATTTATCAGTTTTAAATTTTAAAGGTAAATAAAACAAGTAATATAAAAGAAAAAATTTTAAAGTTAATTCCTACTTATAAGCACTATCGAAAAAGTTTTTTTTTTAAATAATTTTGAATTAGGAAATAAAAAGCGCGCGTGCAAAATGAAAGAAAAATAATTATAAAATAAAACAAAACTTTTTGGTATAACTTCAGTATATCCCCACAGCTGAATTTGGCGATTTTTCTTTGGCGCCGTTTTGAACGATAACGATGTCGTTCTGGACTGTTTGCGATATAATATGGCAGCCTATATGTTTTTTTTTTGGATTTATGATTTTATGTTTTATGATTTAGATTATGATTTTATCATTTATCATTTTTAGATTTATGATTTAGCCATAATCGCCAAATATCGTTGTGGGGATATACCGAAGTTGTTCCAACTTTTTATATACCATGTTTTAAATTTTCTGATGAATCATAGAGCTTTTATCAATGTACATAAAATTTTTAAAGTGACAATTTCTGTGAAATGTATAATTTAACTTTTTATAGATTTTTAATATTCACGTTTAATTAAATGTATTTATTTTTATGTCGAAAGAAAATGAACGCTTTTTTTTTTTTTTTTTTGGCAACAATTAAATTATAGCTAATATTTTCATGTTTTAATTAATTATAAGAAAACTAATAAAAAATTCAAAAATCGGACTTCGAAGTATTGTGTTGTCACCGTGTTCTGGGCAATCCTGAAAGTTTCAAATTTCTAGCTAGTCGGGAAGTTAGTTAAAAACTGATTGCAAGATTTGTACAAGATATATATAGGGAGAGTGTGAACTAATAGTAGGAATTGAAAAAGAAATAAAGTGCGAAAATTTTGTACGGGTTTTCTAGTTAGTGAATATTTTTAATCTCCATTTTGCGGTGATTTAGAGCGCATACTCAGAATGCTGTGAAAAAAATTACAAAGATACTACTTACATAGGCAATACAAGAATAAATTTATCGGCTGAATCTCACTAAAAAATCAACAATAAACTAGGATGATATGTGGCCACCACATGACTTTCTTCTGTATAATTTTACACAAACTTTATTTAATATACAAATTGTTTATTAAATTATCAAATTATTTTTCATTATAAATGCAGACGATTTTTATCTGACAGAATTATATCACTAAATGCCGAAAAAAAGTCTTTTTTTTTTTTTTTTTTCGATTATCAGAAAAAATACGATTTTTTTTTTTTTTTTTTTTTTTTCGTTAAAAGTAAAAAAAAAAAAAATATTTTGTTTTAAATTATAAAAAATCTATAGTTCAACCGTTCGTTTTAAAGGTATTGACGAGATCTTTCGAAAGATACCCATGTTGAAAATTTACTCCCCCTGGGGAAAGGGAGGGGGGGTAAGCGATGCTCCCACATGCACAATTTTTTTTTCCTAGTTAAATACCACTATTATCAATAATTCATACCAATTTTACAATCACACGATTAAAATAACTCTCATTATCTACTTTTATACGAAATTTTGTCCTATAATGCCATGTTAAAAATTTAGAAAAAATGCGATCACAGTTGAGCGAATGATCTCCAAATCTAATCAGCACCAGTTTATGTCAGGGTTCAACTAAATACCGATTTTGGTTAAATTTCATTCATTGTTTTGTGAGATACAGCGTCCACAAAATTCGTGATACACACACAACACACACACAGACAGACATTTTCTAAAAACAGTCGAATCGTGTTCAGGACTTCCCAAAACGTGCAAATCCATCGAAAACAGGAGTTCGAAAATTTTCACGAACCCAATACTTTCTCTATATATACACATAGAAGAAAGTAATAAATAAAACACTCCGGAATATTGGGTGCAAAAAGACTGAAATTGCACGCGATTTGGCGAGCAACCTCCTTCCCCGCCAAATGCAAGTAATTTTTATGCATTTAACCCTACAAGGCACCCAGTTCCGTATGTGGAACACCGACTTTAATCGTTCCTATAGCTATAAAACTATTAGTAGCGACATCGCTTGACATCTTGATAGAAGCTACTGACATTTAGCGATGTAGTAATATGAATCTTTACCTATAGATGTCGTTCGTGTTTTTATTATAGTGCACTCGGTGTGAAATTTAAATGAAAGTGATACGTTAGTCGTTTGTCTGAATTCAAGAATAACTAGTATGTTGTGGCCACCACAAGACTTTCTTCTATATTTACCTATACATATTCAATCAGTAACAATATTTAAAAAAAAAAAAAAAAAAAAAAAAGTACGTTTTTTTTTTTTTTTTCCAAGTTTTTTTTTTTTTTTTTTTTTTTTTTTTGTTGTTAAAAGTAAAAAAAAATCGATAACTTTGTTTTAAATTATCACAGATTTATAGTTCAACCATTCGTTTTAAAGGTATTGACGAGACCTTTCGAAAGATACCCATCTTGAAAATTTATCCCCCCCGGGGGGGGGTACTTCCTCCCCAGGGGGGAAGCGATGCCCCCCCATGCAGAAAATTTTTTTCCTAGTTACATACTACTATTATCAATAATTCATATTAATTTTACAATCACAAGTTTAAAACAACTCTTATTATGCACATTTATACGAATTTTTGTCCTATGCTGCCATGTTAAAAATTTAGATAAAATACTATCACAGCGCCACCTGTTGAGCTATTGATCCCCAAACATAATCAGCACCAGTTTATGTCGGGGACCAACTAAATACCAAGTTTGGTTAAATTTCGTTAAAAAAAAAAAAAAAAAAAAATTGCGATTTTTTTTTTCTAAGTTTTTTTTCGTTAAAAGTAAAAAAAATCGATAACTTTGTTTTAAATTATCACAGATTTATAGTTCAACCATTCGTTTTAAAGGTACTGACGAGACCTTTCGAAAGATACCCATCTTGAAACTTTGCCCCCCCGGGTGGGTACTTCCCCCCCTCCCGCTGGGGGGGGGAACCGATGCCCCCACATGCACAAAAATTTTTTCCCAGTTAACTATTACTATTATCTACGAGACCTTTCGAAAGATACCCATCTTGAAAATTTACTTCCCCGGGGGGGTACTTTCCCCCCTGGGGGGGAACCGATGCCCCCCATGCACAAAATTTGTTTCCTAGTTAACTACTACTATTATCAATAATTCATATTAATTTTACTATCGTAAGTTTAAAATAACTCTCATTATGCCCATTTATACGGTATTTTGTCCTATGCTGCCATGTTAAAAATTTGCATAAAATGCGATTACAGCGCCACCTGTTGAGCTATTGATCCCGAAATCTAATGGGCACCAGTTCATGTCAGGGTCGAACTAAATACCAAGTTTGGTTAAATTTCATTCATTGGTTCGTGAGATACAGCGTCCACAAAAAAATGATACAGACAGACAGACAGACACACAGACAGACAGACAGACATTTTTTAAAAACTATCACTTCGTGTTCAGGACATCCCAAAACGTGTAGATCCGTCAAAAAATGGAGGTCGAAAATTTTCGCGAATCCAATACTTTCTCTATATTACATATAGAAGAAAGTAAAAAAAGAATAGTTATTGAACAGCTTTGACTCGAAAAAAATACTGTGTTGTTCTATGTATGTGTGTCCAATATACAATACTATTTCCAAAACAATTCAATTGTACTAGTTTAGTACCAAAAAGTATAGTTAAGTCTCAGTTTACCGTATGTGGAACTGAAATAAAAAGTTGATTTTTCCGTAAAATATGGTTTTATTTTTAAAAGTTTTCCCTGTCTTCTGATCACTTATTACGATCTATATATTTTTGTCGCGCACTAAAAAAAAATTGAGCCTTGTAGGGTTAAGAATTTCTTGCAAAGCAAATCTTTCTGAATAGCATTATAGTAAACATAGTTTGAAATTAATGGATAAAGTGTTGCCCGTTTCTCATACATGCTTATATAGTATGATGCATATCCTTCTTCTAACGAAGTATTCCGAAATTCCGATGAAGGTTGAAACAACCGAATTAAATCTTAAAGATTTGAAACATAAAAAAAAAAAAAAAAAAAAAAAAACATAAATATTATGGGACTAAAAGAAAAAGGCTGTAAATTACTGGCTAAATGGGAATTCTAGAAATTGATGGCGCAGTTTAAAAAATTTTCAAATGAAGTTTAAATATATATAAAATTATGTGAATTGTATCGTTGGGAGAAACAAATAGAAAATGTAACTAATCGCAGAAAGAAAAGGAAAGAAACAAGAACCTTTTTCTTGGGGGTGGGGAGGTTGAATTACATCTTCTAATGAAGCATCTTTCAATATCAAAGCATGTGATCATACAAATAAATTTGTTTTTATGCTTTTTTGCTAATCCAAAGACCTGTTTTACTCTTCATCCTAGTCTATCATAATTATTTAAACTCATTAAGAGCTTAAAAACTTTATATTCTTTATTTTTTCCATTAAAATTTGGACTGAATAAAATAACATAATATGCAAGGTTCAAAAATTGCTGCCATAGAAATGTATTTTTACTTTTTACTTTCTCTTACCCATAAGGTAGAGAAAGTATTGTTTTTGGGTCAAATTTTCGAACGCGAGATTTTGTTATATTTACACGTTTTGAGGTCCCCTGAATGCGAAAATCATGTTTTTATCAAATGGTCTGTGTGTGTGTGTGTGTGTGTCTGCGTGTATGCCTGTGTGTGTGTGTGTGTGTGTCTGTCTGTTATCAGCATATCTCAAGAACAAATAGTAGCAGACATTCCAAACTTGGTATTCTAAATGTGTATCATATAGGGATGCTACAGTAAGCTTTTCGTTAAGATCAAGCAAATGGTTCGTGTACAGGGACAATCAAGAGAATTCTAATACATTACGTCAATGGGGGAAATTGCAGGTAAGTAGAGTTTAACGTCTATAGACTGAACAGGGGAGCAGCCCCCGCTCACCGCTCGAAGAGCGGTGTTGAGCGCTTCTAGAACCGAAGTTCACGTGGGCTGTCCCGAGAAACAAACGTCTATAGACTGCACTAATCCAAATGAAACGAATGTATATATTTTTGTAATAGAGATAGTCAACTGGGAAAAAAATTTTGTGTATGCAAGAGCCTCGCCTCCACCCCCTGGGGGGGGGGGAAGTCCCCCCTCGAAGGGAGTAAATTTTCATGATGGGTATCTTTCGAAAGAGCTCGCCAATACCTTTTAAAACGAATGGTTGAACCATCGATCTGCGATAATTTCAAACAAAATTATCGATTTTTTTCACTTTTAACGAAAAAAAAAAATCGTATTTTTTTTTTTTTTTTTCGTTAAAATGGAATGTTTAGAATAGAATGTTGTTAGAATGGAATGTTGGAGAATAAAATGGAATGTTTTTGGATATTTAGTGTTATACTACTTCTCTAATATGGAAATCGTCTGCATTATGATAAAAGATAATTTTTTTAAATAATAATTTAAATAAATTATTTTTTAAAAACAGAATTATTTTTTAGTTACCCATCATACTATAGGTATGGGGAACTTAGGTAATCGTGAAAATTTTCGACCTCGGTTTTTTTACCTTTTTACACGTTTTCAGGTGTGAGGAATCCGAAAATGACAAAATTTGTATGGTGTCTGTCTGTAGGGTGTCTGTTAGTGTGTTAGTGGATTAGTGTGTTAATCCGTTAGTTTGTTAGTCTGTTAACACGATATCTCACGAACAAACGATCGCAGAGAGGTCAGATCAGTTTTAAAATATTACTTTCGATACTGGCAAGAACCCTATTCGTTTGCAAAATTCGAATTAAAAAACTTCGTAAGTTATGAGAAATTTACGATTTTCTTAACATGGGAGAATAGGACAAAAATTCACTTAAACGTGCATTAAATGGAAACTTTTTACTGTAAAAATGTCAGACCAGTTTTAAAATATCAGGTTTGATGCCGGAATGAACATTAGTAACTATAAATGTGCTACTTTGAAAATTTCGCAAGTTATTGGAAATTTACGAATTTCTTAACATGGCAGTATAGGGCAAAATTTCACATAAACGTCAATTTTGAGAGATATTTTCATCGTAAAGATGTCAGACTACTTTTGAAATGTTATTTAGAACACTGGCATGAATATTAATGACTATGAATTTTCCAATATAAAAATTTCTTAAGTTATTGGAAAATTACGAATTTCTTAACATGGCAGCATAGAGCCAAATTTCACATAAACGTCAATCTTGAGGGATATTTTCATCGTAAAGATGTCAAACCACTTTCGAAATATTATATAGGATACTGGCATGAATATCATAGACTATGATTTTTTCAATTTAAAAAATTCGTAAGTTATTTGGAATTTACGATTTACTTAACATGTCATAATAAGGCAAAATTGAGCATAAACTTCCATTTTGAGGATCATAAAATACATTAGACAACTTCAAAATTACATTTATGATATTTGTTTGAACATGATTGAATACAAATATTCTAATAGGAAAATTTCGTAAATCATTCGTAATTTACGATTTTATCAACATAGCGAAATTGTAAATTTATCATATAAATATGAATTTTGAGGATTATTGCATTGGAAACAGTAGCATGAAAACTAAACAACGGAATTGACCCTGATAAAATAAATTAATAGATTAGAATAAGATATATATATATCGAAGTTAACGGTGGATAGCCTATTAGGCGGGGATTTCATTCTGTCACTGTATCAAGCTTTGGTCAAATTCATTTCTTTTAACATGATTATAATATGTCTCGCACTAGAAATTTATGAGAACATAAATATGATGGGGAACTGAGCAGAGTCCACCTATGCCAACTAGTTAATAACCGAATTAAATTTTATATAAATCTAGGTGCATTAATGAAAGGGGGGTTGAGGGGGGCGGTAGCCCCCCTCACACAGAATTAATTAATTATATAAAACTCCTCCGAAGCCTAATTTGAATTGTTTAACATAGGTTTACATAACATATTTATCTTACCACTTAATCTCCAACCTGTATTTATAGTATTAAATTTCAGGGTAAGAGAAAGTCGTGTGTGTGACACACCAGATTATTTAAGTTAAAATGTTTAAATTAATTTGGTAGGTAGAGTTAAAAAAGTTTTTTTGTAAATTTTATTTAACCAGTGTAATAAAAAGTAAATTATAATAAAAAAGGTGTAAATTTCCAATCTTAATGTGTAATCTATACTAAAATCTGAGACTTAAATTTAAGTGTGAAATATTTTTTATAAATTTAAATTTTGATTTAAATTATTGGTTGTAAAATAGGTATTCTTCGAACACAAAACAGCACACTGATAAATAATTGCTGTTTACCATTGTTTTATTTCTAAACTGTTATGTGAGTTCTTTTTAATCTATTATGCAATATAAATAAATGTACGTACTGTTTTTACGTAACCCATAATGTTTAAAGTTCATGTAAAACGCAGGCTTTTTTTAAGTATTTCACATTAAACTAAAGATTGTATAATTTGATCGTTAGGTTTATTTATATATACACTAGCACTCTACGTCCACTTCGCTGGTCACTATTTTTAAATGAATCACTATAATTAACGAATTCTGAGAATTGCATTAATTTTTATCATATCAAAAAAAGAAAAAAACTGATCGGGAAGGATGTCGCACTGGGACCCCACTGCCTTCGGCAGCGTGTGACATTGTGCTCTGCATGTACGCATTTAAGTTCGACAGTATGAAGGAATCACTATATTATCGTAAGGCGAAAACATAAAAAGAAAATACAAAAAGAAAATATTCTCTTATCGGTGTATTAATCGGTCTGGGTCCCCACTGCCTGCGGTAGCGCATGACGTTGTTAATATTTACAACAACAATTTGATATTTGTTTAAATTAAACACTGGAAATAAAATTAATTTGTGATTAAAGTTTTTATTATCTTGCTATTTTTTCAAAATTATAATGTGTGCAAGTGCAATATTATTTAGATATAGCAAATTATACTTCAAATTACATTAGCAAAGTGAATGTCGAGATGAAAAAACAATTATTTTTGCTATGAATAGTATTTTCGAAAGATACAAGAATTTAAACAGTATGCCTAGCAGGAAAAGTAGAAAACAAGTAAGAAGAAATTAAAATGAAATAGTAGAATATAGAAAAAATTTCGTAAAATATAGGGAAAATATAAAGAATTATAAAATATAGGAAAATATAGGACATTTTTCATGATTTTTTGAAATATATAGAAAATATAGACAATATAATATAGGAACACTTTGAGCCCTACATAGGTTGTTGCAAATGGAGGATAAAGAGTTAATAACGAATGCGAATTTTCCTGAAGATGAAGATAAGTCCAGTTGATTTTTCTGCCTAAAAATTCCTTAACCCTTAACTTTCATCAAATCCGTTACATATATTTCTGAGTAAATCAAATTTCCGACATATGTTGTGAATGGCAAAAGAAAGGTTAACAGCGAGCAATAATTTTCCTGGAGATAAAGACAAAATCAATAGATTTTTCACACAAAAAACCGTTAAACCCAAAATTTTATCAAAATCGTTAGAGCCATTTCCAACAAATCCAAGATATATATACATATAACAAGACACGAGATTAACCCGTTTAATATAAGCGATGGATTATCGGGGGTATAATATCCCAAATGAGCAGCAAAATTTATCTTTTGCAAGGTGTCGATCAGTTTCTTTCAGAAGGGTTCCTTTCCAGCTATGTAAACATTTGAGGAGTGGAGGAGATAGAGGGATAGCAACTCGTCTACCTAGCATGTCCCAAATATGTCCTATCGGATTCATGTCAGAAGAATACGCTAAACAAATATGATTCCTTTATACAATCCTTTCGTCGTAAAGGAAATCGTCCACTAGCCAAACACAATATGAACTGCTATTTTGTCATCTATTAAAATAAAATTATTTTCCATGGCTCCTAGCGTAAAATCTGTGTATTGCTGAAATGTCAAAGATCCATTTCTATTGATTCAGAGAACAGTAAAATCTTCAGTTGAGAAAACACCGTAAGCTAACATTAAATTATCTTTCCCTCTAAATTTAACATTTCCTTGCACAGATGAAGGATTGTTTCCGTTCTGTTCAAAGGAAAATGAAATTATTCTCAAGAATAATTGTACAACTAGACTCATCGCAGATGAAAATATTGCTCGATTTATGTCTACTCCAATTAAAATGCTAACTTGCTTAAGCTCTGTGGGCCGCACGATGATTTTCTGTTGACGGCACAAATCAACACATCCTATAAGGATGTGTTGCACAAATACCATAAATCTAAGAGCTTATAGGCCTATCATGTGGAATCAGTTTCGAAGAGTTTCGCTCAAATTTGTTTTGCCAACTGAAAACCGTGTTGGTGACGAGTGTGGTATTGATCGTTATTTTTGTATGGTTCTCAACCATAAATATCACCAGTCTTCATTTGGACCAAACTGACCAAATTATTATTGACATATTGTTTAATGACTTTTGGAGCAAAGGACCTAATTTCTTACAATCTAGTGCTTATCCTGTTACACGTGTTCCTGCTGACATATCAGCAAAGGACTATTCTGCTGAACTAAAAAACATGAACAATGTTCAAGCACCTGCGTGTGTTTGCGAGGCTATTGTAATATGTGTAACAGAGCGCATGCTCAGGCAGTCCACTTCTGTCGGCCTCCAAGAGAGGAGGTCTGAGAATAGTGAGTGAGAACTGAGAAAAAATTAGAATTTATAGTATCGCCGGTATCGCCTTAGTAATTTATGAGTTTGTGTTTTGAATTATTTATTAAGGTGATTATATGAGTATTGTGAATATACAAATCATTATTGAGCAGTAAGATAAACCTATGGATAAATTGAGTATCAATCGGGAACAGTGGTGTTTCTCGTCTACGACCTTGTCTTGGACTTCTTTGTTCATTTGCACTCTCCAAAAATAATTTCAAATGATGTAAGTTAAATTTAGTGTTATAGACTCTGCAGAGCAACCAATGATTCTTCAGCTTCAGTTTCTGAGTGTGATATTGTTGAGACATCGCCCGCACGACAGTTAATGCTTGGTCTTGTCCAAGCCGGTTTTGCGACAGTTTTGGAAACACTGTATTCACACCAAGTTTAATTTGATTATCCAGGGTTTTTTTACCAGATGGGTTAGTAGTAAACAACGAAGTTAACTTTCCTATCGCAAAAAGCAGTAAGAGGTACGAGAAAAAGTAAATTAAAAGTTATAAAACATCTTAGATTTAATACGAAAAGACGTCCTGCGCACAATATTTTCTAAAAAGTGTTTAAAAAACACACTTTTTTTTGGCTTATGACTATGACCTACCCCTACCAACGGTTTGACGATAAAAGCCACGGACGAACGGAGAAACTATCATCTTTTTGACCTAGGACTAGAACTTGTATAATTCACAAGATCGTGGTTTGAAATTTAAATCATTTAATCTTTTCACCGTTCGTAATTCGTATACGTTTTTTTAACATCATGGATTAAGGAAATCTCGACCAAACAAACGCACCTTTCACACGTTCTCAGTATAATTGGGCGAAAGGCTTTGTAATTAACTTCTTTCCGAATCTCTTACTATTTTCGATTGAGAAACGTTAATTCCATTATTTGCCGATCTCAACTTGTAGCTCACAGTCAGTTCTTCTCTGGTACTTTTATGCCCAGAGCACAATCCATTTTTTTTTTTTTTTATGTTCCCGACTTTTAAATCCGCCGTTGCCTTTACTGATACTAAAAGCATTAAAATAAAACTATTTTATCATGTTTTTATTAACTCGCTTTCTTGTTTGTCCAGTACAAATATTGCAATTGATTTTTAACTAACTTCCCGTCTAGCTAGATATTTGAAACTTTTAGAATAGCTCAGAACACGGTGATAACGCAATACCTCAAAGCCCGATTTTCAAATTTTTGATTAGTTTTTTTTTTAATTAATTAAAATATGAAAATAATGAACTCCTAAGAGCTTTAAAATTAACCATTTAAATATTAGCTATAATTTAATTGTTGCGAAAAAAAAAATTACGAGTTCATTTTCTTTCGACATAAAAATAAATACATTTACTTAAACGTGCACAATAAAAAATTGTAAAAAAATTAAATTATGCATCTCACAAAAATTAACGTCATTATCACTTTAAAATATTTATATACATTGATAAAGTGCTAATAGCTATGATTCAACAGAAAATTTAAAAACATAATATATAAAAAGTTTTTTTGTTTTTTTTAAATCTTATAATAATAATAATTATTATTTAATTTTCCATTGACTTCGCAGATTTAGGTCATTTTCATTTATTGTCGCTTGTCGCATATTCTATTTCACTCATTAGGGGGAAAAAAAAAAAATGATAACTACACACATCAACGAGAGATTTATCGATGAATATTTCGATTAATGTGAAAAACCTACTTTCGTTATTACAAAAATGATCAAACATATCTCGAATAAAAAAGTTTAAGTTTGGAAGAAACAAAAAAAGATGGGGCCCCATTATCAACTGTTGCCCCGAGCCCCCCCAAGTTCCCTAGTTACTGCTCTGCTAAAAAATTTATCACAATGTATGGTTAAACCTGTTAGTAAAAATTCTTTGATTGAGTAACTACTAATAAATTTAATATTTGTCATATAAACGTTTCTTTACTTTTTATTATGTGTATATGGGTACATAAAAACACATTGATAATTCCAAGGCTAATTGATTGGATTTCTAAAGGTGAATTTTTTAATAGGGAGTTGTAGTGCTGCCATCTGTTGCCGTTATTGTAAAATAAACAAAATTAGAAAACACATTAATGTACAAAAACTTTTTTAAAATATGCATAGAAAAGAGAAAAAAGATATTTATAATTATATCCTTAGAAAACAGCTACAAAATGAAGAGATAATTTAAGTTATATTTTAAAACAGCTCTTTATTATTAACATGGACTTGCGAAATGCGCAACTAATCGAATTGGAATCGTATGTCACACAGTCAAATGTGTTTGCTTTTAATCGAATTCGCTTCATTTGTTTGTTTACCAACTTTATCTAAGTTTTTTATGGTAGTATAATAATATAAAAAAAATTCCTTATTTAAATTAATAAAATAGCAAAAGTTGCTAAAATTTTGTTTAATAAGAAAGAAAATAGCTTATTCTGATTACAGTAAATCAAACTATTTATATTACAAAATGTTATTGTTTTTATAAGTCAAATTCTTATTACATTTTTGCCTAAAAAATGATTTCTGAAATAACTTCGAATTGATGGGCGATATACTATGGCTAAATAAATCTACTGGCCTGTAAGTTTTATCATTTTCCTCATATGCTTGTAATATTCTTTAAAGGAAATCTAATATATATATTTTTTCTTTTATCAATAAGTATTAACAAAACGTATTTTGCTAAGTTTTTATGTGTGAATGTGAAACATTTGCGTGTAGCGTGTTTTCTTTTTTTATTAAATATCTATTCAAAATTGAAATGTATATTAATTATAGGATTGCCCAGAAGGTTCTAAGGATTTCCGTGATGTTCAGTGTTCAAAATTTGATTCTATACCTTTTGGAGGAAAATACTTTACGTGGATCCCTTATAAAAAAGGTAGTTCTTTATTACGCATGAATTATTTACTATAATATATGATTCTGAAATGGGAATAGGTGTTTGATATCGGTTCGTGCACCGAAAATAGGTGAAGAGGCACACTGTATTTTACACTGTATTCATTCACAGAATATAAATTTCCATTTAAATAAGTATTTTTAGTTAATTTTAGTTAAGTTACTAAAGAAAAATTATGCTTTAAAAATACTTAAATATTATTTTTGAGCTCTTCACCTATTTTCGGTCACGAGCCGTCACTGCCTGAAATGTTATTCAGTTTTTTGTTATTTACCATAATTCTATAAACTTTTGTTAGTTTAAAAGTTATTATTACTACTATTATCTATATTATCGTCTACTGTTTATGTCTAATGCTGACTGTAGACTAATTTGGCAGGGTACAGCTACAGCACCCAGTGGCACTTCTAATTTTTTAAATGCTTTTACTTTAGATATTTTTCTTCCTTATATGCTGCTTTCTGGGGGTAGTTTTAGAGCATTTTGCAAGAACCACAAGAACAAATGCATATAGCCGACATATAGGTATACAGGAAAGAGTAATAATTTATTTTTATCTTCTATAAAAATCCTATCAAGAAGGGCAACAGATTAGGCAAATAATACCCTTTTTGAAAACAGTTTTCCTCTTTTATTGTGTGTGTATGTCCCCCTCTGATGGCCCTCTTTTTCTAGAATCAGCACTAATATCTTTATATTAATGCTATCTCCTGCTTCCTTACAAATAAAATTACTGAAATATTATTACTTATTATCCAGCAACCCCTAGAACTAGCTGAAAACAGCAGATATATTTGGCATTAAAGGACATCTTAATAAATAAAAATTATCAAAAAAAAAAAAAAGGATTGAATTTAAGTTTTTAATATCAGAATTTCCATAAAAGTGTGAAACAAAAAACACATTGACTTTTATAGGTGTGGCATACTGAATATTTTATTAAAACTAGAATCTTTAAAAGAGGGATTTCCCTTTGAGATTTCTTGCAAAGTCCACGTGTTATAATCATATTAAAAATTAGGACGTCATAAAATTTTATTAAAATCATAATCATCATTGTTTAAGCTCAACCAAACCTATGAATTCAAGTAACAAGTTGTCTAATCTACAAGTCTTTCTCTATTCAGTTCCTAGCTATGCAATTTAAGCAGTCTTTGCTGTAACAAATATAACCACAAATGATCCTGTAACATATAAAATGCTGTCTCATTTGTTTTATAAATGTATCTTATATACCTGATGATGCCCTGAATTAATCGCGAAAAGCTTAGTATGTATTATGTATAATATGATTTTAATAAAATTTTATGACGTGTTTTAAAAGTGTCCCAATTTTTAATATGTCTTTAATTAGAATATTTTATTGTTTAAAAGAATTCATTACTCATATTGTGACATACTGAGTATTTTATTATTTTCATTATAAAAAAAGAAATCAAATCCTTTTTAAATAATGTTTAATCTTGTAAAAAAAAAAAAAAAAAAAATTTCTAATGTGGATGCCACTTGATTTCCTTATACACCCATTGAAATTGTTATTAAAACATTGACATTTCTGTGTGTGGTAAGTAATTTGTAGCTAAAAAGGCAGGTTCCAGTCCATTAATGCTTAAAAATAATTCAATAAAGCTAGTATTAGTTTCTCATTGAAGGCATTAAGGGGACTCTCTATCTATCGTCTCCGAAATCCGAAGCCAATGTTATTCTATGGGAAATTTCGCCCCATTATAATTCATTAACTAATACATATTTTTAAACTCCGTTTTCACTTTCTGAAGCTTCACAACTATTAAACAGTTTAAGTTTATCGCTTTCTAAAAATTGATTTTTTTTTTATTTTTAAGATTTCATTTTTAAGCTAAAAAATTAAAAATTTCACATTGTGAAAATTCGCATTTTACAACTTCAAAATAAAATATTAAAAACTTTAAAAACTAATTTTGAGAAAACGATAAATTGTTTAATAGTTGTGAAGTTTTTGAATGTGAAAACAGAATTTAAAAATATACATTAGTTGCTAAGTTATAATAACGGGGCGAAATTCTCCATAGAATAACATTGGCTCTGGCTTCTGGGGATAAGTGGAGAGGCCTCTTAAGAGGGGACAATACCTAATCTCGCCGGCAGCCTTCGCCCATGTTATTATATGGGAAAATTTGTTGCTACAATTACACATTACCTAATGAATATTTTTAAATTCTGTTTTCGCAGTCAGAAAATTCATAACCGTTAAATGAGTACTCATTTTTGAAAAAATCATTTTTTTTAATTTTTACATTTTAGTTTTGAGTTCAAAAATGCGATTTTTCACAAAATGCATTTTTCTCATTTTCTAATCGCAAAATGAAATACTAAAATTTTAAAAGATCAATTTTTGGAAAACAAGTACTAATTTAACGCTTATGAATTTTCTAAATGTGAAAACAGAATTGAAAAATATTCATTAGGTAATGAGTAATTATGTAAACAAATTTTCCCATAGAATAACATGGGCGAAGGCTGCCGGCGTGATTAGGTATTGTCCGCTCTTAATGTTCATGTGACTCACAAATACTATAACACAATTTTAAAGAAAATATCATAGCTATGTTTATGACTAAAATAATATTATAATTAGGGCTGTGCCGATTAATCGATTAATCGGTTCGGTTAATCGATCAATGCTTAGTCCCGATCAATTTTTTTAATCGAGTTAATCGGATCGATTAATTCGATTAAAAATTTTCAAAATCCGATTAAAATTTTCAAACTACGAATTAAAGTAAAAATGTTGTTTTGTCTACAAAATATATTTCACATATTTTGATAACAAACATTCTAAGAAACATCCATCAAATAATGGGAAAAAAAAAAAAAAAGTAAAATAAAATACATAAATAGAAACAAAACCTCTCAAAAGAAGTTGTACTTTTGTTGATAGAGAAAAGGGGGAGGAGTATTAAACAAAATGCCGCTTCATGTGCATGCTAGAACAACACCATCTGTCTGTAGCCTACTACAGAAGTGTTGGCTAGGGTAATAGTATTCTCAAAAGCAAGAAGCTTTCAAAAGATTGAAATGCTAAAGATTTTTTTTTTTCTTTTTTTTTAAAGTATTGAGATTTCCATTAACCCTCTGTTGGGGGAAATGTCAACAGAGTTCCAATGTATCTTCTAGCGTTTATTGTCTATTCAGAATTGCTAATAGCAACTATTGAAGTATTATAGAAACAGAAATTAACATTCTGCGTTCCAGTCCGAAGTGACAAAGAAGAGAAGAACTAAAATATAAGAATTTGAGATTTTTATGATAATGATATGGAATTTTTAGAATTCATTTAAATATTGTGACAAGCGAGATGGACAAGGCTTGCAAATATAAAACTAAAATGTGTGTAAACTCATTTAATATTTCTCTCAAATTGAATTGAAAAATTAATTTATTTAAAAAAAATTGAATAAGTGAAAATATTTATAGAAAATTAACACTTAACGTCACCAATTATTACCCTGTAAATTGATTTAAATTTCAGCTATGAAACAAATATAACTGATTATACAAAAAAAAAAAAAAAAAAAAAAAAAAATTCAGTCAAACTTATGAATAATATATACATATATACATAGTATGGGAGTTTTATTCATCATTGAAATAAAATTATATAAAGAAAAATTAAAACCGATTAAAACTCCGATTAATCGACCGATTAATCGACTAATGAGCTACGATTAACCCAGTTAAAACTCTTAATCGATTCCCACCCCTAATTATAATCATTTATTTATTTATTTTATTTTTTATCTTTTATATCTATTTAGGTTTTAATGAATGTGAGCTTAATTGTATGCCAAAAGGTGGTGATAAATTCTACTACAGACATTCCCAGGCTGTTATTGATGGAACAAGATGCAGGGAGGACTCTTTGGACATATGTGTTCAAGGAATCTGCATGGTATTATAATACTCTAACTAAAATTATATTTATTTAAACAATAATAAATTAAGTTTTTTCAATTAATGTAGCAGGGTTGCCACATTACCTGGAAAACCTGGAATAGTCAGGGAATTTGAAAATTGACCATGAAATGAAAGTCAGGGATTTTGAATATTTTAGCCAGAATCTTGAAAAGTCAGGAAATTTCATAGGATGATTGGCAAAAAAAAGATGAATTTTTCCTCCAACGTAGAGTCGTTTTTCTTAACTTATGCAATTTTTTTAAAAAACAAGATATCTTACAAAGACCCCTTGGAGGGTAATTCTTCTTAAGTCAAAGTAATATGTAACTTTTATGTTTTCAGGTGGTACCATAATTATTTTGCCCTCAATATAACCAATGCACAATATATGGCTAGACTGGAATTTTCTTAGAACACGTCTTGAAAACCTGGAAAAGTCAGGGAATTTCCTTTTACTATTTGAGTTGCAACCCTGATGTAGCTAATTTGTTTATCTTTTAATAGCCATAATCAAAATCTAAATATCTTTTTTTTTTTTTTTTTTTTAAAGCAAAATAATGTAATTTTGTCTTTTACATGTATGAAACCTATAAATTTTGTTTCTGTCTTTCAGTCATAATTTTCCATTATCTTTTTTACCTCGAGGAAAGCATCCCACCCAGGCCTAAGTCCATTGAGTAGACAGTTGGTCTTAAACCCTATGCCAACACTATTATTTTTTTATCATTATAAATTTACACTTTAACCCATTTCAAAATTGACATAGCATTTACTTTGAGCATCATTTTAAAACATTTTCTTAAATACAGAACTTATAATGCAATAAAATTTTTGATGATTAATAAACCCTAAAATTTCTTGGGTATATACATATTGTATTTAAAAAATACAAATCATACCAACAAAAATTTTATGTGGAATTTTCCAAATTTAGTGAAAACTAGAATTTATTGACAATGCTGATAGAAAAATTTTATTTTTTCTTAAATTTATAAATATACTAATTCATTTACAATTAAAGAATTTTAAAATCAACATTTAATATATATATATATATCTTTGTTGTTGTTATTATTTTTTTATTTATATATGTAGAAACTTTTAAAAATCTTTATTTTATTTATTTGACTTATATGCTGAAATTCTTAATCAGTTTCTATTTTAATTTTTTAGTTTCTTGAAAAAGAAATAAAAATAATAATAATATAAAATAATAATATAAAAAACAAAATTAATAGGAATTCTTAACATTATTTTAAAAATTATAAAAATATATGAAATACATTCATATAAATATTTAGGAAATGTAAAACAGTCTTTCCTCCAGACCAGGGTTTAAGAGTAAAAATTTTCTTTAGCAAAAAAGCTAAAATCAGAAAAGAAAAGCTTTAGCAAAATGCGAAAATGCCAGAAGCAGTAGAAAAAAATTAATATCAGTTCACACATTATTCTAAACGCCTCGACATGTTTGATTTTCATTTGTAAATTAAACTTAAAAGTTTTTAATCAGGTTTTTAAAGAGTTATACACAGAAGATAAAAAAATTTTTAATTTGAAATAAAAAATTAAAAAGTAATTAATAATTAAACTTACCACTGTAACCAGATCAATTCGAATATAGTACAAGCATATATTTTAACACATTTATTGGCAGACATGAAAAATATTAAAATTTTTAGATTATTACTTTATTTTGTAAAATTTTTTTAAAGCAATATGAACATCTTATATTCAAAGCATATTATTTTTCTGGAGATATAATTATCACTATGGCACATAAAACTGCATTAAGCTTATACTGTACATCTGAAAATAAAAACATAACTTACAAAAATAAAAAAGAAAAGTAATATAAGTGAAATTTGTTTATTACTATTGAAAGCTTTTTGGTTTACAATTTATAATTTTTCTTTCTTTCATATTAGACCACTTTACAAATGCCTTATGCTTATTTACAAATTGATTTCCTGTATGGGATTCTTATGCATAGTTCGGCATTTGATTTTCCTTGTATGCATGAAATGATGGATTTTTCTTGATCAATATTGCAATTTTTTTCCCATGAAAGATTCATTATAATATTTTCGAAGATTTTTTTTTTTTTTTTCAATTTGTCTTTAGTATGATGCTTTAGCAAAAAAGCGAAAACACGTTACTTCATTTTCGCATTTTGGATAAGTCTTTTAGCATTTTGCGAAAAATGCTACCTGCAGCGGAAACACTGCTCCAGACAGTTTCAAAAAAGTGATGCACTCTGGATTAAAAAAAATCCAGAGTACCATTACTTTAATATTTTTAAATCCCTTTGGATTAAAAAATATATATATATTGTTTTTGTATTACAAAATTTCATACTCAATTGCAGTTGCTTTTATATTCCTTGTCTAATGTAACTTTATATATATAACTACATATTAAGATATAAAAACCTAACTTTACTTCGTTGTGCCGTTTGAGATCTTTCGAAACCGGGTACCTGGTCCTCATCAGAAACGTTACTTCTGTGGTGGAAAAACTTGACACTGGTCACTCTTCTGTTGATTTCTCATCAGCTGGCTCCAGGCTCTGTTTGGGGCTACTGCGCCGCTATCATTGCATACATCGCTATTGGTTGAAATTTCAATCGATTCACGATACATAGCATAGTTATAACTATCGTAATCGGCTAATTTAACGGTTTTATCAAAATCTATTTTAATATTGTATTTACTGTAGGTTTTAGCTAAAGCGGTATTAAATTTTCCGGTTTTTATGTCGGATGTAACAACCGGTTTTTATGTCGGATGTATTAATGTATGAAAGGATGGCCATCCTTTCATACATTATCCATCCTTTCATACATTAATCGCGCAATTTTAATATGTAATGAATCCGAAGACCTTGAAAAAGAATTAAACCTTATCAAAAATTTTACAAGAAAAGCAGGATATCCCGATAAAATTGTCAACAAATTAATTAAAAATAGATTCAAAAGCCTCGACCAAATCCCCAGTCACCAAAAACCACCCCCCAAATTTACCCCTTCCATCCCTTACGATCGCGGAGCCGCTAATAAGATTAAGAATACAGCTAATAAATATGGTATAAATATCCCCATTAAACCTAACAAAAGTATTTTTCAACTAATCCGAAGCGATAAAGACCCAATCCCCCCTCTTGAAACTGCAGGTATTTATAAAATCCCATTTATAGATGAAAACAATAAACCCGGTTCATATATTGGCGTCACTAAGAGGAAAATTAAGACTAGAATTAAAGAACATGAGAATGACATAAAACCCGGAAAATTTAATACCGCTTTAGCTAAAACCTACAGTAAACACAATATTAAAATAGATTTTGATAAAACCGTTAAATTAGCCGATTACGATAGTTATAACTATGCTATGTATCGCGAATCGATTGAAATTTCAACCAATAGCGACGTATGCAATGATAGCGGCGCAGTAGCCCCAAACAGAGCCTGGAGCCAGCTGATGAGAAATCAACAGAAGAGTGACCAGTGTCAAGTTTTTCCACCACAGAAGTAACGTTTCTGATGAAGACCGGGTACCCGGTTTCGAAAGATCTCAAACGGCACAACGAAGTAAAGTTAGGTTTTTATATCTTAATATGTAGTTATTATTATGCTTCGTTTTTTCCTTTTTATTTAAATTTATATATATAATTTTTTAATATGTATTATTCTGTTTTAAACTCTTCAAAACGAGCATTTTTTTTTTTTTTTTTTTTTTTTTTAATTATGCCTTATGTTATAATGGGAAAGCTGTTTATCACTACAGTAATCATCAAATTCATCTTTCAAAAAAAAAAATAAATAAATAAGAATTTTAGCATGCACTTATTAAACAGCTACTGAAAATGGTCTTAGTATAGCTTGTTATGGCCAATCATTATATCAGAGTTCTTAAGTTTGAAAAAGAGCAGGATGCTGGTACCTAGGAAAAATTGGGCAAGCTGCCTCTAAAAAGAGACGACACATTCGTGGAAATGTAAAGAGGCAACTTTTACAAAAAAGAATGTTTGTAAAAAATGAGCATCAATTTTGCAAAAATTTTGTTTATAAATGCTGTCCTGGAGTAATTATTGCTGCCATTGTACATTTATTAATAAATTTTAGTTTCTTTGTTACTGTTGCTGGTTGTAAAAATTATGTCAGAATAATCTTAAAAGTAAAACAGTTTTATACGTTTGAACGCTATTTTTGATACGTTTTGGGGATAACTAGGGCATATTTTGAGAAGCAAGAATAGCATGTTCTAATAGGGCAAAAAGTATGCATTTTTGTTCTGAAAGAGGCATCTAGGATGCTTATCAAATTATAAAGGGCTGGTAAGGTACAGCACCCTTCGCAAAGACTTTATGAAGAACTCTGCATTATTTATTTAAGGGATACAAAAAGAATTCCTCTCTTTTCAAAATCATTCTGAAACCATCCTAACTGAACTCTTTAAATTTTAAATAAGTTTAGGAGAAAACAAGCTTCGAATTCTAGACTAATGATATTAATATCAGAAATTATATAAATTAAACGAGACATTACTATAATTAAATTACATAAAAAACCTTTAAACTTGCCTCATTATCGGGCCGTAATAAATTTTTCACCTGGGTGCCCAGGCCTCTTCGGCGGCTTCTTCTGTTGTGAAGTTTACTTGAGACTGAAATCCGTGGGTGGTTCTCTCCATGAGGTGTCGCCATGCTCCATTTGGGGCCATTGCGCCACTGTCATTGCACACATTAGGATTTGTAGCTATTTAGATGGATTTGCACATTTGCAGAACATTGCGAATCCATCATTGCAATAACTATCACTACGCAATGTTCCGCAAATCCATCGAAATAGCTACAAATCCTAATGTGTGCAATGACAGCGGCGCAATGGCCCCAAATGGAGTGTGGCGACACCTCATGGAGAGAACCACCCACGGATTTCAGTCTCAAGTAAACTTCACAACAGAAGAAGCCGCCAAAGAGGCCTGGGCACCCAGGTGAAAAATTTGTTACGGCCCGATAATGAGGCAAGTTTAAAGGTTTTTTATGTAATTTAATGATATTAATATAGTGAAGATAACTGATTTACATATATATAAAATTATTGTGCAGGACAAAGATCATCGATATTTATGTATACTTTAATGAATGTATCTGAATATAATAAGTAAAAGTAAAGAAAGTCGTATATATTCTATGCCCAGTAGCAGAAATTTCGGTATCTATCTGCAGAAAAACAAAATTTATCTGCAATCCAGAAATGCCTTATCAAGTCAGATATCAGAAAAATAGTATAGCAATTAATGAATTATGTAAAATTTTTATCTGAAAGAGAAAGAAAATTAAGAATGTGTAATCAGTACAGTAATTTCTAGCGACATAATGCAAATTATATTTAAATATTTTTAACTTAGCTATTTCTTTTTGAATTGTTAAATTAATCTTCAGAACTTTAAAGAATCTGCAGCACTCGCTGCTGTGTTGTACTGATTCTGTTACTGGGATTCTATGCATATGTCTAATTTAATCTTGAAATGAGTGTCTGGATATTAAGCGATAAATATGTCCTTAAGAATCCAAAATTGCCCTCAGGGATCTAAAATGTGTTCTTTCTTACTAGTAACACCCTGCCTTTTCGAAACATGAGGAAATTCTTAAATAATATTATTTATTTGTTTTTAGTTTGATTAAATTGATCCAAATCCCTTCATTTAATAATTCTAATTTGTTTTTAAATTAATTTTATAAAGGCTGTTGGGTGTGACATGATGCTAGGTTCTGAAGTTAGAGAAGATAAATGTCAAGAATGTGGAGGAGATGGTTCTAATTGTAAAACTGTTGAAGGCATATTCAATCAGACTAACTTGCAAGTAGGTGAGTTTAAAAATTTATTCACTTTTGAATTCTTTAAAAAGTTTATGTTAAAATATGTATTAATTGTATATGTGTATTAGGGTGTCCCTAAAATGGAGGGGATTTTTTTTTTTTTTTTTTAGTCTGATACGCATACCCTCTAATTTTTTTCTATTCGATTTCAAACACTCAATTCAGCATGTGTTAACATTATCTCAGAGACCTGATATTTTGCTAAAAAGTGTTTGGGGTCAAACAGAAAAAAATTAGAGGGTATGTGTATCGGATTTAAAAAAAAAAAGAAAAAAAAAATACCCTCCATTAAGGGACACCCTAATGTATACAATATTCATTTTATTATGTAAGTTTATGAAACATTTCCAATTTATTTTATAGCAATTATCGTCCTCTAATTCTGGGTGGTTAATGTAGCAAATTAAAAAAAAAAAAAAAATTAAATAAAAATAAACCTCGCAACAATTATTTGTAGTGAAAATATCAGTACACTCTTCTTCAAACACAAAAAAAAAAAAAAATTAACACCTTTAATTTAAAATTTGCATATACAGTAGGTTTTTCTTAAAATAGGTCATTTTTTGCCGTATAGTATACAGCAGGATTGACTTTTCCATTATAATCAAAATGGAAATGGATGGCAACATTTGCTTACTTGTGCTTACTTTTCTGCTTGATGATGTGTCATGCTATTATTTTGGCCTGAAACACTTGTTGAATATTTTTTACGATTTGTGGTGTTCACTTACAAAGCTTTTTTTTTTTTTTTTTTTTTTCTCACTTTCCCAACACCAATCTTTTAGTGCAATTTTTACTGTAACTACAGGAGATGAGTCAAATCTTTTAGATTGCAACATATATATATATATACTAAAGATGATCTATTAAGCATAGTAGAAGCCAAGCAACAGATACAAGATCACTGAAACACCAATGACCAATAAGATTTAAAAAAAATTATCAGTGGATGAAATATACTAATGTAAAGAAACCAGATCTATTAATTAACAGCCTGCAAAACAAACGAATCAATAAAGTAACACAACAAATCTTAACTTAAAACCATAAACTTATCAAAATTAATGAAAAAATAACCTAAGAAACACAAGATAGGAAGGAAGGAGGCAGGCGGCAAGACTTGTGACTTTCCTGTGGGGTTAAACTAGTTTCACGCCGGCAACACTCACCCAGCCTGCTACGACCAGAACAGGAACCATATGGATTTAAAAAAGCAAAATTTCAAAGCAGATGAATAACAATGAAACCACGAAGCAACAATAAAATTCACCGATTGTGTTAAATTTGTCTAAATTTTTTTTAATAATTTAAATAAATAATAAAGAGAGAGCATTACTTATGGTGATTTTTATTGTTTTTTATTGATGTATTTATTTATTTATTTGGGAGAAGGGAGGGGGGTAAATGATGAAATGTAAAATCTCATCTAAAAATTATTTTACTTACAAAATTAATCATTATTCAATTTTTAAAGCTTTACAATTACATAATACTTTTTAGAGAAAAGTAAATAATATTTAGGAAGACTTTTGCATATGTATATAATGATATTTTTAAATATGTATCAGAACAATTAGACAAACGGATTAAAATAAAAAAAAAAAATGACCCTTTTAGTTGCAATACTTATAAAATTCTGATAAAAGAAATGTAATTAAAAACTAGATAAGATTGCACTAAATTGTTTATAAAAATTGTTTTGTATAAAAACTTCCTACTGCACAAAAAAATATGAGAACTGTTATTTAGTAACAAATTGCTTACCTGGTAAATTTATCAATATTAATTTAATAAATGATTCAAAAAGTTTTTAATTAAATATAATTTTCCTTCAATAAAGATTCTGTTTCACAAAACAGGTAAAAAGAAGTAAGTAAAGGAGCAATCTGCATTGACTGCTGGGCTTGAATTGTTAAAATAAGATTTAAATATAAATGTAATTTATAAATATAAAAAAATAGTAGGTTAATTTTTATTACCGATATGTATTATATCCAGATCTAGCCTTTATTTTATATAATTAAATATAATATGTTATATTTTTCACTGTGTGTACTATTGTAAATCATGTATCATATAAAATAGAGATTTACAAAAAGATAATTTATAAAAGTCTCAGTATTAATTTTTTTCTTCTTTTGTATTGAAACCAATTGGAAAAGTTAATATGTTATTAATGAGTCTAGCGCTGTAGATATTTCCTAAGAATATGGATATTACCATTAAATGATGCCATTGAGATTGAAAAAGTCTGTTTCATTCAATTCTACTTTTAAATTTTTGAAAATTTAAATTGTGTAATTCTTGGCTAGTTTTTTAATTATTTAGTTAGTTAATTAACTTTTATTATTATTTATTTATTTATTTATTTATTTGGAGGGAGGGGAGGAGGAGTTGTATGTGTGTTATTACATATTTATTTCTTTTATTCTATTTAATAGAATTAATACACAGTTATTTTATATATTTATCTAAAAGCTTTGATATTTCTTCTTTTAACAAATCTGAAGCAAAACGTTTAGTATTTGAAAAATATTAATTTTTGGTTCTTTCACAGGCTGCTACATATTTCTTTCTTTTATTTTATTTAATAGAATTAATATATAGTTGTTTTTTAAACTTTGATATTTTTTCTTAAATGAATCTGAAGCAAAACTTTTTAGCATTTAAAAAATATTAATTTTTGGTTATTTTACAGGATACAATGACATAATACTAATACCTTCTGGTGCTACAACAATTAAAATACAAGAACTGGAACCAACAAATAATTATTTGGGTTAAGTGTTGGTTTTTTTAATCACATTAATATTTATAATCTATTGGAATTTAATTTTCCTCCGAACTTTTAAAAATATTAATTATTTTTATTCAAACTTATAGCTATTAGGAATTCCTCAGGATATTACTATTTAAATGGAAACTGGCAGATTGAGTTTCCCAGGAAATTGAAATTTGCTGGTACCTATTGGCATTATGAAAGACATCCACAAGGATATGTTGGACAAGAATTTCTTCATGCTGCAGGACCTACTACAGAACCAATATTCATAGCTGTAAGCAATTTTTCTTTTCTTTTCTTTTCTTTTTTTTCTTTTTTTTTTTTTTCAATTTACTAGAGAAATTTATAGTTATTATTTAATAAATAACATTTTTCCTTGAGTAAATGTTAGTTATTTTTTCTTTTCTTTCTTTCTTTTTTTACTTTCTTCTATATGTAATATAGAGAAAGTATTGGATTCGTGAAAATTTTCGACCTCTGTTTTTTGATGGATTTACACATTTTGGGATGTCTAGAACACGAATTAATAGTTTTTAGAAAATGTCTGTCTGTCTGTATCACTTTTTTGTGGACGCTGTATCTCACTAACTAATGAATGAAATTTAACCAAACTTGGTATTGAGTTGCACCCTGATATAAACTGGTGCTGATTAGATTTGGGGATCAATTGCTCAACAGGTGGAGCTGTGATCACATTTTATGCAAACTTTTAACATGGCAGTATAGGACAAAATTTCGTATAAATGTGCATAATGAAAGTTATTTTAAACTTGTGATTGTAAAATTAATATGAATTATTGATAATAGTAGTAGTTAACTAGGAAAAAAATTCTGTGCCTGTGGGGGCATCGGTTCTCCCCCCTGGGGGGTAAAGTTTCAAGATGGGTATCTTTCGAAAGATCTCGTCAATACCTTTAAAATGAATGGTTGAACTATAAATCTTTGATAATTTAAAATAAAGTTATCTATTTTTTTTACTTTTAACAAAAAAAAAAAACTTAGAAAAAAAAATTGTATTTTTTTTATTTTTTATAATGTTACTGAGTGAATATGTATAGAAAAATATAGAAGAAAGTCTTGTGGTGGCCACAACATAGTATTTTTTTTTTAATTATTATTTATGTTTCCACAGTATCACTCAAGGCTTACAAAATGTAAGTAAAAAATATCAAATTCATCGTTAAATTTCAAACATACATGAAAAAAGCAACATTAGAATTAGAATTATGAACAGTCTTTAAAATAACAGTCAACAAAATCATCTAAAGCAAAGTAAGCCGATAGTGAAAAAACAAATTTATACTAAGGTGGGGGCAAGTAATTCCAATGTCTTTTAGTTTGCATTTTAAGGAATTTCTGGCATGATTAAGCAAAGAGCAATGAAAAATTAAGGGGAAAACGCTTTGTTCAATGCTGAAATTTATAATTTGTTGATGATTTTTTTTATCTATTTATGTATTAACACACTTTTATTAGCTTCACCTGTATGTATGTTTGTATGTATCAATGTATGTTTGTAACCGCTCTGGGAGCAAACAAAAAATTTATATTGTAAAAAAATACTTTCCCTACGTGAACGATGTGGCATTGAGGTACAGCTCCTCGCTACGAACCTAAAGGTCCAGCGTTCGATCCCAGTCAGGGGAGATTTAAAAAAAATGGTTTTTGTCTAATTCTAAGTTATTTTAATTAAAGATTTAAATGTATGTAAATATTATGGTGTGTCACTCACACGATTTTCTCTTACCCTGCATTTTAATACTAAGATAGATATTTTGTGCTTTTTAGTTCACATTTCTATAAAAGCGTGTTCTTTAATTTTTTAAAACTATAATATTATTTTTATTTATTATTCACAAATCATGCAGTAACTAAACTCTTAAAAAAAAAAATAAAAAAAAGTTAAGTGGTCTTTGTAGAGTACAATCAGATGATTTTCTTTCATATTAAATGAAATAAAAAAAATCTTTATTTATTTATTTATTTTCTTTATCACTAGGACTTATAAAACCCATTCATTCCACTACTACTGAAACTCTATAAAACTAACCGAAGAATATGTTTGTAATTACTAAATATGCTTTTTGCTTATTAGGTATTGATTAAAATTTTGTAATGGTGAAGAAACATCAAAGGTGAAAAGACAAATACAAACTATAAAAGTTGATCAAATGAAAATGGAACACTGGTTATAATTTGGTGTGTTTTTGTGTGATGAAAACTGTATGTAATAATGGAGCAGGTGGTAAGGAAAACTCATTTTGTGAAACGATCTTTCATAGATAACCATACTTGCCAACTTTTCTGGTTTTCCCGGAAGACTTCCGTTTTTTTAACGTATCTTCCGGTCTTCCGAACAGATGATGGAATCTTCCGTTTTTAAAAAAGTCGCGGATATCGTTCGTTTTAAAAAGAAACCCCAAATGTTCTACGAAAACTCCCGATTCCCAATCTTTCTCCATCCATAACATAAATGTCAGTATTCATTTCAAACTTGCTTTATGATATTCTAGAACATGTAAAGAAATAGAATTGTTAAATATTTCCTGCTGATGTAATTATTTTTTGCCCCTCCACCCCCTTTATTTATCTCCAACTAGTGATCAGCAATTATATGTTCTGCAGAAATCCTTTGTTTCCTAATCTTTATCCATCTGCAACATAAATGATATTAATTTTAAACTTCTTTCATTAGATTCTAGAAGTAGAGTTGAAAGAGTTTAATATTTCTTACTCTGTAATTATTTTTGTATTCCCCCCACCCCCCAACTTCCCCGGATTATGATCAATGATCAATTCTAGAAACAATAAAGCAATGGAAGTGCTCCATATTTCTCACATATGTAATTATTTTTAGATCTTTATTGTTGAATTTAATGAATCTATTTATTTTTCCTCAATTAAATATTTGTATGTCATATTTATACCAAATGTGTAAACATGGGGGAAAAAATGAAGAATAATTTTTTCAGCTAGGAAAATTTTTCCCAAATCAATTTAAGAAAATTGATACTCAGTTGGTTTTATGCACGTTTGAAACTGATAATTAGCTACTGCTACTTTTTTTTTATATGTATGATTAATGTACATACACAAAAATCATATTTTATATTTGTTTAAAAAATTAGTTATACTTTAACTTAATTAAATTTTTTGTCTATTGTTAAATAAATTTCTGAGAGATTCTGTTTTGTAGATATTTATATGTTGAAGAGGAATAACTTCATTTAAAACTTTAATATTTTTAGTATAATCAATTTATAGAAAAACGTTTTTATAGCATGCTTCAAAATATTGAAACTGTAAAACTGTATTGTTTAACACGTCAAAGAAAAAAAAAATCTTCCCTTTTTTTATGAAATCTTCTGGTTTTTCAACAAAAATCTTCCCTTTTTTTATTAAAATTGGTTGGCAAGTATGGATAACCAAGCAGAACAATGTGATATGCTTTGCCAGTTAGCCAATAGCATTGTCCGACAGGCAGTCTCTTGTTCACCCATGTCCTCTAGATATTTGCTGTTTGCCATTAAAGAAGAGAATGTGTAATTTGTTTATTAGTGGCTGAAAATGGTGGAATTTGAGAAGTGCATCAGTGAATCAAGTCCAGATGGTCTGACCTGTTGTTCTTTGGAGTTATTTTGTTCCATGATAATAAGCAGCTGTATATGGCCAATCTTACTTACAGTTACACAGAACATGTTGACAAGATTTGGGTAAACATTATTGGGATACTCACCATATAGCTCTGATCCATCAATATGTGATTATTGCATATTGTGTTTATTAAAAGCACTGAAAGGTTGCCTATATATTTTGAAGTGAAGTCATGGATGCTATTTGAAACTGGTTAAAACCTTAACAGTTTCTATGCACAGGATATTCACCACTTGATGAAACTGGTGTACATGTGCTTGTGTCAGTGGCGCACCGAGAATATTCCTAAAGGTGTTGCCAATGGTGAACAAAATTTTTTTGAGAGAGGATGAATCTTCAATTAATTTTGAGAAAAAAATGGTCAGAGGCCATTTAAATTAATAAGTCTGTTTTCTTTTAGTGTACATTAATTTTTGTCAAAAGATGGCAATGAATGCATATCTCTGTCAATGGTAGCATTACTTTGTTGCAAGCGGTGCATCATGACTCGATAGATAGACACAGAACTATTGTTTAAACTGTGTCATGCATTAACACACTTACACTTTCATGGGACATAAAAAAAATGCTTCACTTTTTGGTCCATACAGCAGTGCATTTTTTATTTCGACAGAATTTTTTTATTCAAAACTTTTTCATAATAATTTTTTGGTTTGTCAGCCCAAGGGGGAGCCAAGGCTCCCTCAGCCCCCCCCCCCCCCCCTATGGGTGCACCACTGAATTTAGTAATTACATTTTTAAATAAAACTAGACTATTTCCTTCTGTAGCTTATTTTTTGTTTTCATTTGATCTGTCTTTATAGCATCCTAATCAAAGTTTCCTACACCCTGCCTGCTCTTTGGATTAAAAAAAAGTACACTCCTGTCCTTCATTTAAAAAAAAAAAAAAAAAAAAAAACTCTTTTATTGCTTTTTGTGTTTTAGAATTTCATACTGAATGCATGATTGATAGTTGCTCGCTTATTCACACGCACCAAATGTAAAAAAAAAAAAAAGTCTTTTAACTTTGTAATGTTTTCTTCTATTTTAAATTATTTACAAATAAGTATATATTTGCTCATGTCTCATACTAGTGTTATATATGGAAAAGCTGCTATTGATATATTAATCATCAAATCAATTATATATTTTTTTTACTTACTAAAAGCTACTGAAAATGGTGTTAGTATAGCTTGTTTTGTTATGATCAATAATTATCTATTCAAAGGACATGGGTATGGGTCAAAGGAAACTTTTTTTTTTTTTTTTTCGTTTAATGCAAAATCCTTCCAAAGAAACTAACAAAGTTAAAAAGAGAAACAACCTTCAAACTGAAGCAAGGTCATTTGCCAAGGTGTATAAAGTCAAAATTAAAAAAAATCTGGTGTGAAACAACCACACGACTTCCCTTACCCACTATTACACGTATTATATGCACTTTTTGGAGATAATGTGATCAGAAAATATAAAATTGACTTAACGAAGTAGACACCTAAAAATTTGCTGGTAACAGAAAATTGATACATGTGTAAAGACATAGCTAGTTAAAAAATAAGAAAAAAAATATTGGTAGAGTAATTTTTTGAAACATCAATTTCCGAGATCTAAAACTGACCTACCTGATCAGGATGGCTATGAATTTTTCTGTAATAACCACATAAATACACAAGAAAGGATATCTAAAATGGGTTTATGTAACAATTTTCAAGGAAATTGTTAGAGCCGTTTTTGAGATACCAACTTTTACCAAATCTTGGCATACTCAGTTGTTGACTGGAAAACAACAATTACACAGAAAAGGATACTTAAAAAGGGATTAATATGGCGAGTTTGATAAAAAAGTCCATATACCCGTTTTTAAGAGAACACACATGCAAGACCTGATATAAAGCTATTTATACAGTGTGCCTATCCATTTTCCTGAACTTAAACTATCGTTCAAAAGGACATCTAATATAATGTTTATATAGCAACTTTGAAGAAAGTTGTTAGAGCCATTTTTGAGATATGGACTTAAGTTCCCACTTCCAGTTTCCGATGTCTCACTTTAGTTTTCCAATTTTATCAAAAGTTGGAAAATTCATCTGTACACTAGATCTGTCTCAATTCTGAAGTTTCATAATTCTATCTTTATCAGTTTCGGAGCTGTAATAGTCAGAAGATTCTCCACATACATACTCACACGCTGAATAATTTCCAAAAACTACATTTTTGGACTCAGGAGACCTTAAAACATGTAAATCAGTTGAAAACTCGAAATTGAATTTTTGAACAGAATATAATACTTCCATTACCTACAGTAATCGGGTAATGAAATTTAAAATATTTATTGTTGCTTACTAATAATTCAATCTTGAAATGAGTATCCAAATTATAAATGGTGAATGTACCTGTAAGAATCTAAAATGTGTCCTTTTTTACAAGGAGCACCATGCCTTTAAAAAAAAAAAAAAAACAGGAGTAAACTCTGTCCTGAAGACTTGAATCTCCTAAAAAGTCAATAAATTTCTAACTTTTACAATTGATTCAACATGGCAATGTTCAGTCTTTATTTTATGTTTTCAAGATTATTGTAAAATTCATTTCCTGAATCCATTAATGTTTCATTACTGCTTAGAATCAACGCTAATTTTGTAATTTTTTTCTTTCTAGCTTCTGTACCAGCAGAGGAATTTAGGAATAAGCTATGAGTATTCAATTCCTCAAGGAATAAGTAACACTCAACCAGATAATTACATTTGGGTATATTCTAAATTTGGATCATGCACTAAAACATGTGGTGAAGGTACATTTTATTTTTCTTGTAATTAAAAAAAAATGCACTGTGTTGTTATTTAATTAAAATATATGTGTGTATTTGGTTATTTCCATTTATGACAAACATGGTATCAGACAATATTCTTGTCCAATTTTAAATACTAAATATTATGTACAATATATTGAAATCACACAATCAACTGATTGGAAAATCATATTTATTGAAATTTATTTTTTCCGACTGAGTGAAAATAATGCCTGGACCGAGAGTCGAACCCCAGATCTTTGACTTACAAGGTCAAGGCTCTACCAATTGAGCTATCCAGGCCAACGACCGGTGGACATTACTCACTCAGACAACCTTTAGGCAGAAACATCTGGTCTATCATGTAGATAGCATGACAGAAATAAGCCGCAGGTAAAGGAAAACACCATTAAACAATGGGAGAAAGAAATACAATATATTGAAATCACACAATCAACTGATTGGGAAGAAAATCATATTTATTGAAATTTATTTTTCCGACTGAGTGAAAATAATGCCTGGAGGAATGCCTTGTGAGTCAAAGATCTGGGGTTCGACTCCCGGTCCAGGCATTATTTTCACTCAGTCGGAAAAATAAATTTCAATAACTATAAATATTATGTATTATCTTAATCTAATTTGGTGTGTTGATATGTCTTCATACCTCACTTATAAATATTACAAAGCTTTTAAAATAAAAAAATAATAATTTGCATTTATTAAGGTAAAAATGTAGTGCGACAGACATGACAAAAACAGGTATGTTTTCAGTGACTCATCTGCATCATTTAATTGCTTAAAATTGAGACACATTTGAAGTTAAGAAATTTTATTTTACGCAAACAGGACTTTCATCTGATATGGAATTGAAAAACGTTACAAAATTTAAAATAAATACACACATAAACAGTTATTTAATAAAAGAACAGACATTACATTCCTATAAGTAAATTCAAAAACTGGCATACAATCAATAGAAAGATATTAAAACTTCTTCACACACCATAAATTTTAAGTCAGGGAGTCACTGCTTTTGCCCCCAAGGCTGTAGCATGTGTTTTTTTGCACCTGATGAAGAAAGGCTACATCCTTTTGAAGCCGGTTGTGCTGACTTAAAATTTATGGTGTGTGAAGAAGTTTTAATATCTTTCTATTACATTCTTATGACAGAATATTTTTGTGCTTCCTCCAACAAGCCGTGTTCATGCAAACCATTTCTGCAAGCCAATATTGACTTATTTTCTAATTTATGTGTACATATAATTATAAAGATATCAATATTATTAATAGACTGTTGGAGAATTTTTTAGTGTAAGACCTGAGTTTCTATTTTCTACTGAAATTTAGGAATATTTTTAATTTTTATGAGCAAATTTTTCTGCGAGCGACAATTTCTTTTCTGAGACAATGCTGCTGTGTAACTTAAATTCTGTCATAGGGACATGTGTAAAATTTTAGAATTATCTTTTGCTTACTTATTTTTATTATTTTTTAAATTATTGATGTACATTTTTTTTTTTTTTTTTTTTTAAATCTATATGTTATATTATTTGACATTTTTCATAATTTTTTTATCAATAAAAATAAAAAATAATTGAGTTTGTTAAAAAGTAAAAAATGACCTTGATGTCCACTTTTGTATGAAATTAACCATTTGCTAAATGTTAATTAAATTTCTGAAATTATTTGAGAATTTTTTTCCCTTCCTAAGTATAATTTTTAAAGATACCGAAGAAATATATTAGTTACATTTAATCATATTTCATCTATTCATATTATTTTAAATAATATTTAAAACATATTGTATTGAAAATGGTGATGTAAGTAATAATGATTATTAAATATTTTGGCCACAGAATCTTAACATGACTTTTAAAATAACATTGTTTTCTTTAGTTAGTGCTGTTTTATTAATATGGAAATAATTTTGTGGTGATCCATGTATTTTCTATCATTTTGTGGCTTTAAATTCTCAATATAAATATTTCCAAGTTATTCAATAGATAGAATTGCTAAATTAACCTTTTGACTATTTGTGAGCCAAAAAATCTGGCGATGTAAATTTAGACATTAGACTTTTTTATCATTGACAAATTTAACTTATTATTAAATTTGTTAGAATTAGATAAAAAGGAAAATTCATATTGTCATACCTGTGCGATTGTTGCGTCATCAAACCCACGTGACCTCGCACCCAATAAAATTTAGGGGGAAATGTAACAGTAGTCAATAACTGTATTTCTACTAAAAAGGCTCGCAGAGTTGTCATCTGCGTGATTATTCTTTTTTTTTTGGAATGTTCTAAAGTTAAAATGTAATGTTTATATTCTGTATATATTCAGGGACCGATTTACACACTTGGAGGCCCAGGGCACTCATGTTGAATGGGCCCCTTTTCCTCGTACTTTAATATTACAACAAACAAAACAAACTGCTTATTTCCAATTCAGCCGTCTAAAAATTCACTTCACTTTTCATTTTGTGGGTGAGAGTAAGGCTAAACAAGATCCATCGCTTGTCTTTCGGATCGACGTACGTCGCCCCCGTGTATCTGCATTGCGGTGCGTGCCTCGGATTTAGTTAGCCTTAGTAAAAGTTTGGAATGCATGTATCGGTAGTATGCTGTTGTATTTGTGTTTAGCGAAAATATTGCAATTTTTCCGATGAGGTGATAGTTTCCTTTAAACATCATCACGCCGATTTATAAAACAGCGCAGTAATTCCTCCATCCATTGATGAAAAACAAAAAACAACGATCATCATAGCAAAATTTGGAAATTTATCATTTAACTATTTTTTAAAATGTATGATGGAATTTCTTGGGGGCCCCTTCACTGTGATGGCCCAGGGCACATGCCCCGAATGCCCTGTCTTAAATCACGCACTGTATACATTGTGTTATGTCTTCATTAAACTTTGTCATGTGCTAAAATGGTTGCAGAATCTTCATCTTTTATTTGACACCTCAAATTAAATTGTTTTTATGGAAAAGCAAAGAATAATTACTCTTATGTCTACATTAGCTACCAAGCTAACCAGCAATATAATATGACCTTGAAAAATGCTCCCCCCCGTGTATCTGCATTGCGGTGCGTGCCTCGGATTTAGTTAGCCTTAGTAAAAGTTTGGAATGCATGTATCGGTAGTATGCTGTTGTATTTGTGTTTAGCGAAAATATTGCAATTTTTCCGATGAGGTGATAGTTTCCTTTAAAGATCATCACGCCGATTTATAAAACAGCGCAGTAATTCCTCCATCCATTGATGAAAAACAAAAAACAACGATCATCATAGCAAAATTTGGAAATTTATCATTTTAACTATTTTTTAAAATGTATGATGGAATTTCTTGGGGGCCCCTTCACTGTGATGGCCCAGGGCACATGCCCCGAATGCCCTGTCTTAAATCACGCACTGTATACATTGTGTTATGTCTTCATTAAACTTTGTCATGTGCTAAAATGGTTGCAGAATCTTCATCTTTTATTTGACACCTCAAATTAAATTGTTTTTATGGAAAAGCAAAGAATAATTAGTCTTATGTCTACATTAGCTACCAAGCTAACCAGCAATATAATATGACCTTGAAAAATGCTTATTAACATTGTATTATTTAACATTATATTTAACATTGTATTATTAAAAATTTACTAAATAACTGGGAAAAATTGTTTTTATACCTGTATGTTCATAAACAATAACAACAAAGCTGATCTTTTATGCAACTTTGTATTGCTTTTACTTGTATAAGGACATATGAAAAGTCTCTGTCTTGTTCACATGACAGTTTCAATACTAAGATAGTTGAAGGATTTGGGGACCTTGAGCTCTGTAGCTCATGCAATATTTTTTTCGTCTTTGCAGATTGTATTTTACGTGCTTTGCACCTGATGAAGAAAGGCTACGTCCTTTCGAAACCGGTTGTGGTGGCTTTAAATTTATGGTGTGTAAAGAAGTTTTAAAATCTATATTGATTGTACACCAGTTTTGAATTTTGTTTTGATAATTGTTATTAGTATAGCTTTAGTTAAGTTTCTTATTGCTGTGTAATATTTTGTTTTTAGGCATTCAGACGAGGAGTGTTAATTGTGCAACAACAGTAACTAATGAAATTGTGGCAGATTACTTATGTGATATTTCTTCTAAACCATCTGTTACCCAGACATGCAATGAAACTCCTTGTCCAGCCCAGTAAGCATTTTTTATATTTTAACATAGATAAATAACATTAAACAAGAATGTTTCTTTTACTTGTATCAAATAAAATAATATTAATAAAATAATATTCGATTCTGTGAAATACATTAGGCTCATTTTCAAAATTCAAAATAAATACACAAAACTTGTTTCTATATATTGTTCTGTACATAGAAACTATTTTATTTTCTTACTTGTAATAGATAAAATTGAGTGAATTTAAGCAATTCTGAATTAAAAAAAAAAATTCTGAAAGAAATTAAATTCTGTGAATAGAAACTGCATCCAAATTTATTTGATACTTTTGTATTGAATGTGTTTAAATTATTAATAATAATAAAACTATTATTGCTAATACTTTTAAATAATTAAGAATATAGAGAAATATATATATATATATATTTTTATCGAAAAATGGTTCTGTTGTTGTCTATGTGTGGCTATATTTTTATCACAGTTGATGACATTTCAGTCTAACTTTTTTTTAATTGACATTTAAGTAAAATAAGAAATGTACTAATAATGATAAGAAAGCACCACAGAACTGGTGTTTTAAAGTAATAAGTACATCAAAGTTTTGTACTTATTATGAAATGCACTGTCAAAGTAGATAAATCTGCTTTCCAAGATTAAATTTACCGAAACAATATGTGTAAAGGTTATATTCCATTTACAAAAATAAATATTTAAAAAAAAAAGTTCAGATTTGAAAAATTTGAAATTCACAATTTAAAATCAGTTTTAAAAGAAACAAGAATTCCGAGAATAATATTTTTAATTTATTGCTATTGATTATCTTGAAACCTGTTTGTAATTTGAGGCTAAACATCAGTCAAACTTAATATTTATTTTTTTCCCATGTAATCCTATGGGATTATAGTCTTATACTTTATGAATATCTCATACAGGGGTGATTGTGTATAAGATTTTTCCTGATTTCAGAAATTTTTGTTTAATATATTTCCTTATTTCAGGATATTTTTCAATTATTTTTCAATGACTGTTAAAGGAAAACTGTTGCTTAATGGACATTTTGGAATATATTTTGTAATTTACTAGTAATATTTTTTAAATTCACGAAAACTTTACATGTATTTTATTGGTTACAACCGTAAAAAAGGTTTTAACTGCACGTAGGCCTTTTTTTTTTTTTTTTTTTTTTCCTTTTTATGAATTTCAGGATTTTTAAAGTAGGATCACAATCAATCCTGCTTCTTGGAAAATGGAGTTACAGTAGCCTTGCTTATCTGAGGAAATGTGGATAAAGGGTACCTCAGATAACGCAGACTCTTCCCTACATCAACATATGGTAAAGTTTAAAATGAATGAAAACATAGTCACTGAAGTAAAAGAGTAATTCTATTACATATTTAAATGTAGTCTGTTAAAAATGTAATAGAATACAGTTCATACATACATAAATTATAAAACACAGTACTGTATAGTAAAATTTGTCAAATATAAAAAGTTACTTCTTGAAAAAGTCTTTGTGTCTCTTGTTTAATCAAACTCTGTTGCTTCTTTGCTGAGGCCACATCTCCTCCAGGGTGTAGCCTTTTCAGAACTACCTCGGTTAACCCAGAACTCAGTTAGTCTGGGCTCGGATAACTGCGACTCTACTGCATTTTATTTTTACCCTTTGAATATGTTGTCCTTTATCTTAGTAAGAATTTTTAAAAATATATGTATTTAAATTTTTCATTTTGTTATGTAATATCAGAACTCTAATCTTTAACTTTGGGGGGACACAAAAAAAAAAGATAAAAAGCAGCAAACTTAAAGAGTGCTTTTCTAAGAAGAATTCAAAAAACTCCATTTTCCAACGAGATGTCTTTAAAATATGAAACAAGAGCAACCCCATAAGATTACATGGGGGAAAAGAAACATAGAGTCTGACTGATGCAGGCAGGCAGCCCTAACAAATCTCTAACAAATCTTATCTTTGTCTACAAATTTTGAATAGAAAATAGAAGTTTTATATGAAATTGCATATGCTAGCAAAAGGTCAATGCTATTTTGTATTTATTTCCTTCATCTCCTTTTTTAAGTTTTTGTAAATTAAAGTATTACAGTTGGCAGGTAACAGTGTGGGATGAATGTTCAAAATCTTGTGATGGTGGTGTCCAGTATCGACAAGTGCATTGTCAAAGAAGTGGTCCTGGTGATTCATTTGTAATCGTGAGTGATTCAGAATGCATTGAAAATGATGGTCCAAAGCCAGTTTATGCCAGAGCTTGTAATGATGTCCCTTGCCCATCTTGGAAAGTTGGAGAATGGTCTGCTGTAAGCATTTAATTTCTTTTTTCAAAATATAGATAAAAGTAAAAATTTCTAATTCTAGAAACTTTATTTCAGAAAAAAATAAATGTACTGAATATTTTATTTATTTTTTAAAAAATTTTGATTATTACATTTTTTTTTTATCAGAGCTTTAATCAAACAAGGAAACTCTTTAAGCTTCTAATTTCCAATTGAAAAAATTACAGTTGTACATTGCACTTAATTCACTGTCATATTTTTAACTGTTGAGTTACAACCGAAAACTATAAAAATATTGTTAAATTTTGCATTTTGAAAGTCCAATATAAAAAAGTCTTAGCCAAATTACATTAACCTTCATTCTTTAGTCAGAGAACTTAACTACCTATATATAGCTTTAATTCTTAAAATGTGATGACATGTCTTTATAATATATCTAAAAATTTCATTTCTTTTATGTAACTTCAATATTGCTTACATTTAAAATAATGAAAATTAAATTTTAGATTTACTTTCATATTGCATTCACATTACAATAAATTTACTCAGCATGTACATTTAGATCAAATTACAGGCGATAAAATTAAAATAAATCAAAACAGAGTTGCTTAGAAACTGTAGGAGAAATTTGCAATGATAGAATTGCCAATTTGTTCACTTTTTATTTTTTATTATTATTGCAAACATGAACTAATTTTTCAGTAGCTTTTCTACTGTGATTCAGCAATTGATATGTTTAAAAAATATTCTTGGTTAAACGTTACGATAGTAATTTTTTTGTTAAAATTGGTTATTAGTACTAGTAAAAGTTCCAAATGACCTATATATATTCACAGTACAAAACTTACCTTTTTTAATTGTTGCAGTGTGATAAAGTTTGTGGAGAAGGGCAACAAACAAGAAGTGTTCAGTGTGTTATGAAAGTTGGAGATTTTGAAAAAATAGTTAGTGATGAATTTTGTTCAATTGATAAACCTAATTCCAGCCAGGTTTGTTCATCTAGACCTTGTGATGAAACAGAATGGATCATGTCAGACTGGAGTGGGGTATGATTATTTTGTAATTAAACTTCATATTATATTGACAATGTTTCACGGTGTTCTAAGATATTGATTTGTATATCAACTTCTTAAATAAATTTATTCCAGTTTTATAGTTTGATTTATAAAATTAGTAAATGTACTGTGTGAAATGTGTAAATTATTTTATATTTTCCTGCAAAAGAACTATAAGTAATACACACATTATTTTCTATACATTGGCAAAGCAATGTAATATATACCAGTTTTTTATGTTTTAAACAATTCAACATTATTAAAATAAACTTCAAATAATTTAGTCCATGGATCTCTAGGTATGAGAATTCCATTTTGTAACCCTGTATAAAAATCTGTATAGTTCATGCAATGATGACCTATATGTGTACCCAGTCAAGGCTGTAGGCAGAAAGGGGGGGGGGGGGAGCTGGGTCCTTTGGGAGCCACCCCTTCCAAAATGAATGGTGAAAGACTGTTTTGGGGCAGTCTCATGTATAAGGCAAACATTACTGCCTAAAAAAAAAAAAAGGTTTAAAAAATTACTAATTCACGTACAAATAATTTAAAAAAACCTATTAATTCAATTTAAGGTTTGCATTCCATTATGTTCTTTCTTCAGAGTGTCATAAAATCCATTCAAACTTAATCTTGCTATATTTATTTGCTTAATTTCATGCACTTTCGTACTGCAGCTATAATAGACGGTCCTACACCATGAATTCAATCTTTGTACTTTCTTTTGTATTCAATAGAAGAAAGTATAGGATTCCTAAAAATTTTAGACTTCTGTTTTTCGATGGATTTACATGTTTTGAGATATTCCAGAACACGATTTGACCATTTTTAGAAAATATATGACTGTGTGTGCCAAAGTTTTGTTCCAACTGTATCTCAGGAACTATTGCACTGCACAGAATTACGTATAAATTTATATGCAGTTGCACCATGACATAAATTAGTGCCTATTACTTTTTGGGGAAAATCGTTCAACAGGTGGCATTGACAGACAATTGAATTTTTCTAAGTTTTTAATTTGGCGGTATAGGACAAAATTTCTTATAAATGTATACAATGATAATTATATTTAACAAATCATTGTGAAATTAAAAATAAGAATATATAATAATAATAAAGAAAAAAACATTTGGATACACAGGAACAACGCTTTGTACCTGAGGGTGAAGCAATTTTTTGAAATGGATGTCTTTTAAAAGAACTCATCAATATCTTTAAAACAAATAGTTGAACTACTGTTTTGTGATAATTTAAATCAAAATTATTTTTTCATTTTTTATAAAACAAAAAGGGGAAAAAAAAAAAAAAAAAAAAAAAGCATTTTTAAGGTATTGTTAGTGAACATTAAATTGACTTTGGACATTTAGTGTTATATTTCTATTAGAAAAACATCGTCTGCATTTCTCGTGGAACTTAATTCTAATAAATAAAAGTTTTAATAAAATTATTTGTGTATTGGGTGAATTTGTATAGGAAAATATAGAAGAAAGATTTTTGTGCAAGGGCTGATTAACTGAAGGCCATGCAGGGTATATTACCTGAGTAGCAGGGGGCCATAAAATTGGCCTTGAAAATGCCATTTTGCCTTATGGCAAAAAATATCATATAATGCAAATTCTGCCATATTAGTCTCATAAACAGGTACATATGTACCTGTGCTGATAGATGCATAGTGTGAGGGAGGTAGGGCTACAAAAGTATATATACCTTGGCCTCACATGTTGTTAATCAAGGTCTGTTTATGTGGGCATGTGTAATTTTTTTATATCATTCCTCTTCGGTAACTTTGTATTAGAAATGTGATGTCCCCTTACCTTAAAAAAAAAAAATCCTGGCTATACAGCCTTCTACCCAGTTTTATTTTAATCAAACATAAAAGTTTAAATACTAATAGCACTTCAAATAATTTGAGCCCATAGGCAATAGTAATAAAAAATTCTTCTTTTTGTTCTTGTGAAAGTCCTACATACATGAAAATTTATAGAGTTTGTGTGATAGGGACCTATAACATGCCTAGCAACTTTTAGTTAAATTAGATAAAGTATTTAGACTTTATCATTTTCACCACTCACACATACATACAGCACCATAAATAAATAAAAAGGGATTTTTAGAAAACCTCAAAACATAAGATACACCAAAATCTCATAGTCGAGTTTCTCCATGGTACAATACTTTCCCCATATAACATATGTTTGTAAATTAAAAATTATGGTTTTCAAAATAAATCTATATTTGTATTTTTAATTTTTGTTTGAAAAAGCTAGACTATTTTCAAAATTTTAAACATGATAAATAAAAACGAAGTATTTAACTTAAATTACTATAAATTGAAAAACCTTTGGCATTACTTTAAATATATAAGTTGAAACGAAGTATTAAACTTTAATTATAAACATAGAAAAAACCTTAAAACATTACTTTGTGTGTCGTTGTTTAAATTTTTCAGCCGGGTTTCAAAATGCCTGTTTTATTTTTAAGTAAAAATTTTTAATTAATATATTGAATAGGAAAAAAATAATAATAATAGGATTACTTTTTGAATTAATCTTTATCTATTTATTTTCGTTTTGACTTCATTTTCTAGAATTTTAAGGATATTTTGCAAAAAAATATATTATGAATATACGTTTCATTTCTAAACATATCCAAAAAAAGCATTTTCTACTTTTCTATATTCTATAGTGTGGTGGTGTATGTGGATTGAGCATGGAATCTAGAGTTGCTTACTGTGCTAGTGAAGATGGTAACCTTCATAAAGAAGAAATGTGCTTAGGAAAAAAGAAACCAGATCTCGAGAGAAAATGTTCTAGCCATTCTCACTGTCACGCCATGTGGTTTGCTTCTGAGTGGAGTAAGGTAAGAATGTAAATTATTCTATGTTTTTATCCTTTACTTTCATTTGCTATACTAATTATGCTGATTATTTTCAAATTGGTCTTTTTATGCTATCATTTTTATAAATTTTTATGAAATGATATTAAAAATATTTGATTCTAGGATAGTAAGCCTAAACCCAAAATTTTATAAAATTCAAATTCTCTGTCAATTACCTGTTTATAAAAATAGTCCAAAAAATATTGAGATATATTTCTGCTCCTCTCCCTTTTTATTTTTATTTTTACATACCATTATAAATTAGTCAATATAAATACCCGATTACGATAGGTAATGGGAGTATTGTATTCGGTCCAAAAATTCGATATTAAGTTTTCACATTATTTACATGTTTTAAGGCCTCCTGAGTCCAAAAAAAGTGATTTTCAGATATGGGTCAGCATGTGTGTATGTATGTCGGGAAGCTTCTGACCATCGTATCTCTGAATCTAATAAAGATAGAATGATGAAACTTCAGAATTGTTATTCAATTAATTTACAAAAAAATAATTATCATATTTGCTACGTAAATTTATGAATAAGCAAAGTAAGTCTGAATAAAACAGAATTTTACAAATTTTTAAATATTTTTAAAAATATGATAGAATAGGTGAATGGAACAATCAAAGTATGTAATGGACCAGTAAAATCTGAAAATTACTGATCCTGTGAACCACTGACTTAATTTTCTTGATTTCTATCTTTGTTTGTAATTCCCTATTTATTGTGTAGATGGTGATGAACTTCCAACCCACCCTCTCCTTACTTGGAAGTAAAACTTTTAATAATTTTATGGTGGTGAATTTTTTTAATTTTCAAGTGATGCTACATTTATTTTATCCATGGCATGGATAAATGCATATTACACCATTGATAGAATTTTTTTTTAAATATGCCTTGAAAAGTCATGTAATTTCATTCTTCTGAGTAGCAACCCTGCTCTATTTAATAAAGCTTTAAAACTATAATATTTAATAGATATAGATGTATAGCAGTTAAGATTCATTTTTCAGCTTAATTTTTTCTGTACAGTGCTCTGTCAAATGTGGAAAAGGTGTAAGAACAAGGACAGTGTTTTGTGGATCATGGCAAGAAGGGAATGTAGTCAGAGTAGATGATGAATTATGTTCCGAGGAGGAGAAAATGGAATCATACGAAGAATGCTATGGAACAGAATGTCAGGCATCATGGTTTACTGGTCCATGGACAAGGGTATATAAAAATTTATTTATTTTTTAAATTAAGAAGTTTTTTGTGCTGTCATATAATCTGCAGTTTTTTACTGATAAAACTTCATTTATAATATGAAATTTTATATGAATTTACAAAGTTCTTTTATAAAGTTAATAATTATTAGAAATTTTTTGTATACTAAAAGTTTAATGTTATCAAGAACTCCTAATCACCAGAGCTTTGGGGAAGCTTAGAAAATTAAGGAATGACAAAATTGTCACAGGAGGACCAAGAAAATTAACAGTTTTTGCGATTTAAAAATATAACTGTAGGGCAATTGTTTATTGGGTTATTTTACTAAATAAAAAATAAAAAAAGTTTTTTGTTTTTATTTTCTATAAATTTTTAGTATTCATATAATTTTAGTTATATACTAAAAATAGAATTATCTTGCTTCATGTTTTTTCCTCTAAGTGAAATATTAAAATTTTCTTTTTCTTTCTTTCTTTTTTTTTTTAACAGACTACTATCTCAAATATTTTTTTTAAATTATTTTTCTGCTTTTCTTTATATATATTTTTTTCAATAAAAGAGATATAATTTAATTTTGAATATGATTCTTTATTTTGTTATAGTGTTCTGCTCCATGTGGTGGTGGTCAACAAACTAGGACAGTTATGTGTCTTTTCAAGGATTCTATTGTGTCACATGATCATTGTGATGTCCATTTGCAGCCTTTTGATGCAGAACCATGTAACATGCACCCTTGTGATGAAGGTATATTTCATTAATTTTTATTTCTTGATTGCTTAATGTTTGATATGATTATAAATTTTTAAATTCTGACAAATCTTTTAACAAAAAATATTAAATTTAACACTTATAAATTAATTTGCCAATGATTATATTTGATTAATCACATACAGTGATATGACACTGAAATCAGCATTTCTTAAAAATAAATAAATATAAATGTGCAATGGTTATGGAATAAAACCAAACGTCATCTTGGAAGTTTTCAAAATTAGACTGTATATGTCAGAATTTTATATTTTATATAAACTTCAACATATATTTTTTGAACAACATTCATGTTTTGTATCCTCTTACTGAATATTGAAATTTTTATTTATATATTCATGTATGTTTTTGCATATTTTATTTATAATTTATAATCTTTAGGGAAATTTAGGTTAAACTCCTTGTTCTTTAAATGCTTAAAAGAGAAAACAGCTTTTAAAAATTTGTATATATACATTACATACATGATTTTTCTGTATGTTGTGTATGTGCGTTTTTTTTTTTTTTTTTTTTTTTATCTAAACACATTATAGATTTCTGATCATGTATAAAATTCAATTTTTCAGATGAAGTAATGATTGTTGGAGGTTGTCATAAATCAAAGTATGGATGCTGCACGGATGGAATTACACCTGCTGGACCAGATTTTGAAGGTTGTCCATTTGATGGTTCAGAGCAAGATTGTAAAGAAAGCGAGTTTGGATGTTGTATTGATGGAACTACACCTGCTTCTGGTCCCTTTGGGTATGACTCTTCTAATACTTGCATAATTTAAGAGGTTGATTAAATTTGAAAGCTTTAATGTATTTTCTTTATTTTCTGAATATTTTTTTTAATCTTTTCAAAAGATTATAATTCAAGATTAATTTATGTTCTTTATAATATCTGAATAGTTTGTGGCATAGTATTTCTTTCAATCTAGCAAACTAAATTTATTCTAAAGGCTTCATATCTATTTTGAATTGTTCTGTTAATCTTAATTGTTTTTTTTTTTTTTTGTTTTTTTTGTTTTTGTTTTTGTTTTTTTATCTCAATTAGGATATAAAGAGGAATTTTTAATTTACTTATATTTAGAATTGTTAATTTAAAATATTTATCATCTGTATTTTTTTTTTTTTCTTTTTAATTATTTGCAATTAGTTAATATTTTCAATCTTTTTAACTCTAGGAAAGGTTGCCCTAAAATGATTAAATGCAATGAAACAAAGTATGGCTGTTGTCCTGATGGTGTTACTTCGGCAAAGAGTGAAGATCTTCTTGGCTGTTACGAAGATTGTGAGAACTCATTATGGGGTTGTTGTCCAGATGGTTTTACTCCAGCTCTTGGTAAGAATAATGAAGGCTGTGAAAATGAAGAAACCAAATGTCAAAACTCTAAATTTGGATGCTGTCCTGATGGTATAAGCTCTGCCTCTGGTTCAGATTATGAAGGATGTGATTTAGATGTTTCTTCTGGTGAAGACTGCCAATTTTCAGAATTTGGATGCTGTCCTGATGGCATGACACCAGCTCTTGGAAAAGATATGTTTGGTTGCCCAGAAGTCAAGCATAAGTTTGGTTGTAAATTTACAAAATATGGATGTTGCGAAGATGGATTCACTGCAGCTGATGGTCCGAACTTTGAAGGATGTGTTGAAGGTAGCGGATTGCTAAGTTGCGAAACATCTTTCTATGGGTGTTGCCCTGATGATCTGACCCCTGCTAAAGGACCAAATTTTGATGGATGTGAGGATATAAAACCAGTGATTGACATTCCTAAAAATGTATCTCACATTTGCAGTCACTCAACATTTGGCTGCTGTAAAGATGGCATAACTGCTGCAGATGGACCCAATTTTGAAGGATGTGATCATGAAGGTTCATCATCACCCTGTGCCAATACTTTATTTGGATGTTGTCCCGATGGTAAAACTGTTGCACAAGGACCTAACAAATATGGTTGCTGCTTTACTTCAGAATTTGGCTGCTGTCCAGATAATACCACTGTAGCTACAGGACTATATAATACTGGGTGCAGTTGTCATACATATCCTCATGGCTGTTGTCCAGATGGTGTTACTATTGCCAAGGGGCACAGGTAAGAATTATTATAGCATTATAAACTTTTAACAATTTTTCATGTACTTTAATAATAATTGTTTGTTGATCATAGAATATGTCAAATTGTGTTTTGCTTCAAATTTATTAGACTAATGAATCTTTGAATGATGTTTGTTAATGTTTTGTTGTGAAGTCATAAACTATCTTATATATATATATATATATAAATTAAACAAAACAGGCATTTTTGTTTTCTTTCTTTCTTTTTTTTTTTTTTTTTTTTTTTTATTTGAGGGGGGGGGGGGGTTATATCATTATATATGATTTTAAAATTATCTAATTTTTATTTTTGTGAATTTATCACTCTAACAGAAATGAGATTATTCTGACTTTTATAGGAATTTCAAACTTTTAATTTTTTGATAATTTTTCTGACTTCTATATAATTAGTAAAATTATTAACATTCATATAAACTACCAGAAGTGTTGATTTGAAAAAAATATATATTTTATGTTACTGAGCAAGGTACTTTCATATATTTTCCATGTTTGTTTATGAAAGTATGATATCTTTTATCTAGTTTATTTCTCCTTTTAGTTTTAAAATCAAATTTAGTTGGAATTTTAATAGAATTTTTTTAAGGGTGGGGGATGATTTTCTGAAAAAAACTGGGTTTTTTTGCCAACCCTGTTTGTACAGGAACTGCCTGGACTGTCAACATTATTTACAAGTATATCATAATGTTAATTTCTGAGAAGGGAAGACTATCATTAACTTAACATGTTTTATCAGAAATCTATTAGGAAACCACTTTACTCATACTTGTTAACTCTCCTTTATTTCGAGGGAAACTCCCTTATTTTGAAACCATTTTCCACTCCTTTATCCTCATACATTCTTCCCTTTCTCTGAGCATTTTAAAGTTATACATGTAATTTATCGCAAACTTCTTTAACAAATCTTCAATTTCTTATGCAAGGATTTTCACTTTTGTGGAAAGACATTCTTGTGTCTAAATAGATTGCATTATTTTTAATTAATGATTACTAGATTTTTACTTATTAATTAAATTTCACTTATGCATATAATTTTTTGACGATTTAAGCCATGGATTGGACTATTAGAATTGGCATATGTCAAAAACCTGTCAGTGTTGTCTAGTTCTGAAAATATCACTTATAGAATCTCCCTTATTTTGATCCTTCAATGTTGGCAGGAATGTTTACACTACTTAAAAAGAAAAATGTAAATATAAATTTTTATGGTTTACTTTATTATTTTTTCCCCTCGCAAGGGAAAAAATATAATAGACAATTTAAAAAATTTATCAGCAGTTCTTGTGCTTGCAAACATATGGTTTTGAAAACAAAAATCTGTAACTGACATATTGAAAAACAATGTCAAACTGCTTAAGATATAATCAATAATGGATGGCTGCAAAATTTGAACCCCATTAACTCAAGTTAGATTTTAATTTCATTCAGGAATTGAATTGTCAAAGATTCATTGTAACTTCTGCATGTATGAAATATATAGTTTAACTTTTAAAATAATTTTGACAGATTTGAAGGTTGCTCTTGTGAACATTCAGCCTATGGTTGCTGTCAAGATGGATATTCATATGCTAAAGGACCCCAATTTGAAGGATGTGATTGTAAGACTATGTTATATGGCTGCTGTGCAGATGGTTTAACTCCAGCTATGGATCCCAATGGCAAAGGTTGCGATTGTGAAAATTTAAAATTTGGGTGTTGCCCAGATGACTTCATGCCTGCTCTTGGACCACATTATGAAGGCTGTCCATGTAAAACATTCCCACATGGCTGTTGCCCAGATGGAAAAACAATTTCTAGAGGCCCTAATCTGGAAGGATGTCCATGTGAAGCTATGACTCATGGATGTTGTCCTGATCTTAGAACTCCTGCTAAAGGCCCATACAATGAAGGTTGCCCATGTCATTCCTTGCTTCATGGTTGCTGCCCTGATAATATAACAGCTGCATTAGGACCAGACATGCTTGGATGTCCATGTATGACAATGCCTTTTGGTTGCTGCCCTGATAAACAAATGGCTGCTTCAGGACCCAATTTCCAAGGATGTCCTTGCAAAAGTACTGTTTATGGATGCTGTCCAGATGGAAAAACTGCATCACAAGGACCAAAGTATGATGGTTGTCACTGTACTACTTTCCCATATGGTTGTTGTCCTGATGGAATTACACCAGCTAGAGATGCTAATTTTGGTGGTTGTAAAGAAAGCAAGAAAATTCATAAAAATTTAGCTACTTGTAAGTATATTTTTTACTTGCATAATTTAAATTTTTATTTCCATATTCATTTTAATGTAGCTATTATATATTAGGCTAAATTCAAAGTAGGACTTCTATTATAAAGTGTTATTTGATCTTTTTTTTTTTTTTTTTTAACTGTAAAATTTATTACACGTGCTCTTAAAATAGTAACAAGTCATCAGTTTTATTCTGTAATATATTCTATCTTAATAAGCCAATCTTTAGTTTGTATTGTTTGGCATGATATCCTATTCTTTTATTGTAGTTATGAAAAAATGCGATTTTCAGTGAGAATATTTTTTAAATATGTATATTTTAATAATTGCCTCATTTAAATAGTTTTTCACTTATAATTGCTTTTTATAATTTTTTAAGCTTATTTTAAATTCAACATTAATGTATTCTTTATGTAAAATAATAAATCAACTTATATTGATTTTCTTTAATAAGGAGATGCTTCATTTTCATGCTATGTGACATTAAATTTTTACCACAATTTTTAAAAATTTTCATCTGTTAAGTTAGATTTGTAATATTTGCACAGTATTATTTTCCTTGAATGAGAATAATAGTAATAAAATACTTTTTTGTATTTATTGTCTTTGCAGCTGATGTGTGTAGTTTGCCTAAAGAACGAGGACCTTGCCATAGTTTTAGTGTGAAATGGTATTTTGATGTAACATATGGAGGTTGCAGTCGATTTTGGTATGGTGGATGTGATGGAAATGGCAATCAGTTCAATTCACAAGAAGAATGTGAAAGTGTTTGTGTTACACCTGAAGGACCAGGTAAAGCGTAAAAATTTAATTGAAATCTTTTCAAGATTAAGTCATCATTATGTAAAAATATTCTGGCTTTAACAAAATGATTTTTTATTTTTACATTTATTTGGCAGTAAAGATCATAATTAAACGATATTTCTTAAAGTTACCTCATATTTAAACCTTTATTAGCAGCATGGTGTTTATATATTTCGGCATTACGATCGTAGCCATCATCAGAAAGGATATGCTGCTTACTGACCACTATGTTTTGCTCGTCATTGGTCGATTGCTTCTTCATTCTCTCCTTTCTCTCCTTTCTTGATTTTTTATTTTTAATCTATTGTATATGAATAAAATAAAAGTTAAAGATAAGACCAAAAAATATTACATGGTTTCATATTGTTAAGCTTTCCCTGGCTGATTATTTTTTTAAAAAAGCCAAATTAATTTTAACGAGTGTGAATAATGCCACATAGATTTAAAAAATGAAAAAAAAAATTAAATACACTTCTATTTAGAAATTTCATTCATTAATCCATCAACTGTGAATATTCATTAAGATAATTTTGAGTGTACAGTTACTGTAATTTCGTGTATATAACCCGCAGGTAATCTATAAAAAAATCCTGACTTTTTATGTCCTGCGGGCTATCATCCGGTGCGGGGTATCTATCGCGAACAACGAGAAAATCAACACCAGTCTCATTTTTGTTTCGGAAGTCTGGATTATTAACGTGTAATGACGATGAAATTGAGACAGTGAAAAAGAACTTGATGAGGAGGATAATAAGAATGATGAAGATGAACTGTTCCAAACAATATTGCAACATTTTAATTCTGATATGGAAGAATCCGATTTCGATGGATTTAAATGAATTTTGTAAATAAATTTATTATTAATCTATAATTTTCTTATAAATAAAATAAAGGTGTTAAACATTAGAAGTTACTCCAGTTTACAGTAATTTATATACAGGGATGAGATTTTTCAGATTTTCAGCTGATTTAAACTTTTTGTAAATTTTTCTTTTCATCTTTTTTTTTCAGTTTTCTCAACTTCTTTTGTGATTTTTGATGTCCATTTGTTACACCAACTAATCTAAACTTGAATGAATACTAAAAAAAGATTAAAAAACTTATTTATTACTCTAATATAATAGATTTTGTCATAAAAGTTCAAGTATTTCATTTCGTTTATGTACAGTTTCAGCTTTTTTATCTTTCTGCTAATCTCATCCCTGTATATAAGAGAGAAAGATTAATACTACGTTATGATTATTTACTTTTTCATTATAGGTAAGTAAATTTATTTGTTTATTATTTATATTTATTTGTATATTTGTTTATTATTTGTATCTTTTTCTATTTATTATTAAAATAATAGCAATTAGTATTGAAATTATAAACAGCGATTGCCGACCATGTGATTTTAGAAGTGCGGGGTATCTTTTGGTTATAATTATTTTTTAATCAATTTTTTATGCTGCAGGTTACCTTCCGCCGCAGTTTATATACGCGAAATTACTGTATTTTTTTTTTATACCAACTATGTGAAAAGTACCAGAGTACCTATGCCAAAAGGCACTTTTATTCTAAAATGTATTTTAAAACTCGGATTCAGCAGATGTGGATTAAAAATGAACTGCAAGATTTGAGTCAAATGTTTGTTCTTCTGAAACCTGTCCCGCACAAGATAGGATTCTGAAATTACTGTTGTATTATATTGTTATCGATTATAGACTCAATGTATAAAATTTGAGAAAAATTGATTTAGCAGAATTAATTAATTGAAAGATTTGAAACAGGCAGACAAATTTTTGCACCTGGTATCTGTCCCTAGTGAGATAGATCCCTGAAAATGCTTGCATATTGTATTGACTACAAATTTATGTCCGAACTTTAAGCAAAACCATTTTGGAGAAAGCAAATTAAAAATTCACTGCAAGATTTGACCCATATTGAACAAACAAGTTAAATGAACGCATATAACAAATTTTTAACTTGTTTGGGTCGCAGGGATTTCAGACTAGAGGTCTGCACGGGCCAGGCTCGGGCTCAGTATTTTTTGTGTGTACTCGGGCCGGGCCTGGAGGAAATTTTAAGCCTGGACCGGCCCGGCCCGAATCTTTTTTTAAATTCCTCATTAATCAACGAAAAAGGAAAATGATAAAATATTTTTTCAGTCATTTATTTTACATAATTTTACAGTCTGGTATGTCACATAAAATTTTATTTTGTTAAAAGGTGTCTGTAACTGCAGTTTAATTGTCTATCAGCTTGACTGTTCGCGATCTGATTTTCCGCAAATATTTTAATCATGTCTCGAAATTAATATATTTTATTTAAAGTAATATTAGATGGTTTCCAATTCAAAATAATATGCATGTTACTACCAGTTTGCGTACATGTAACAAACAAAAGAAATTAGATACGTTACTGTATATAAGGCTTTGTTTTCTATGGTCTGTAGTGTTTAGGTGGTATGAAGACTATAAAAATACTTTCGCTGTAATTTTTCCTCTAAGGCTTCTTTTTCTTTTCTTCGGGGCACTGGATGAAAGTAGCATCAATTTTATCATGTGCAAAGCATCTTTTTTATTGAATATGGTTGGATTAGCATTAAAGTTTTATTTACAGGATCATATGAAAGATTTGAGTACATTACGGTATATAACAGGAAGTGGTTGAAAGTGTGTTTTTAGTACTATTAACCATTTTAAATATCTTCCTATATTGTTTGAGGAATGCTAATATTTTCGATTTGACTTTCTGTCTGTCTTTGTGCCTTCTGTATGTCTGTAATAATGAAATACGGTTTATATATAAATATCTTGTAAACATTCAGCAGTTTTGTTAAATAACATTCTATTGCTTAGCTATATAAAACCTCTGCAAAACACATACTAAAACTCTTTTTCGTAGAAAGGCATGTTTTTTCTTTGTAATTTTACATATTTTTGAATCTGGCCAGGCCTGATTTTATCGCTTTTTGTCCCGGCCAGGCCGGGCCTGGGCCGAATTTTTCGATTTCATATCGGGCCGGGCCGGGCCTGGGGGATTTCGGCCCGTGCAGACCTCTACTTCAAACCCTTCCATGTCCGTTACTACTTAAGCATGTATTGGGACCAGAGCAATACATGTATGCAGCATTTCAGTTCAGATAATAGAAAACTTGAAAACAAATTTTGAACTGGAGTTAAGGGCCCAGTCACTCTACCCTGTCCCTTGAGTCCATTATTGCCTGAAGGATATATTGTCATCAAAATTATACATGTATGCACAATCAGCTTAGTCAAATGATATTAAGTGGGCTAAATTCGAAAAAAGATTTTGAGTTGGAGTTGGGGGTCAGGTCTTCTCCTCCTAATTCTTTTACTGCTTGAGCTGATATTGTAATCAGAATTATACATGGATGAAATTTTTTAGCTCAATCGAGGGATAAGAAGTGGGTTAAAATACAAAAAAAAGTTTTAAATTAGAGTTGGAGGCCCAGGGCTTCTAGATCCAAACCCCTCCTCCATTCATTCATTACTGCTTGAGCATGTATTGCCATCGGAATTATATATGTATGTGATGTCGTAGGCTCCTGATTTCCTGTTTGCAGCCGTGAAGGTGAAACCATAAGAAAATAATCAAGGCAGGTTAACTGGAAACCTTATTTATTTAAAGTCCATTTCAGGGCTGGGGATTCGAGTCATATTAGGCAATGAAGTCTGCTGGGGTCTTGTGATCAGTCCCGCGATGTGACCAGAATTTTCCGGTGACTCCACCTCATACGTAACTACACAGGCTTACTGGCTAGAGCTAATCACGAAAGATTAAGAAAGATTATTAAATTTTGGCGTGTTCCATCTTTTAAACCCTTAATTTTTGGTGTGAATTGGCGTATTTCTAAACCCAACCCATTTTATTTTAATTGATTATTTTATTCAAAACCAACGCCTCTTCCCGCCTTTTCATTGTTTTCTATTGTTTATAATTTCGTATTTCACAGACATCGTGACCTGGTCGGTGCTTTATTTTGCCAACTCGCCAAGTCATTAAAATAATTATTTATTGCTTTGTATTTGACATAAAATAATCAAACCATAATTTAGACTCATAAATCTTTTATTCTTTAATTGAATCTTTCTGGGGGGGGGGGGGGGCTATTGTTTATTAAATTTATTTCTAGGGTAATTCATAGGATAATTTATAAGCTATTTCCAAATATCAAATTACTTAAATGATTCATTTGTTTATTTATTTCAAATGATGATGATCGCGATTGTAATTTCCATTCATTATTGTTTATACTTTTAGAGTAATTTATAATTTAATATGAAATTTCTTTTAATGCTTTCTGCTATCTAAAAAGGATACCGTAGAACGTAAACACATTAATTTAAAATATAAAAATATTAATTTATTTCTTATCTCTTTTTATCCATTATATTTTATATCTTTCATGTATACAAAATTCATTTGAATCAGATGATAGGAAACAGGTTGAAATTGGCTTGCAAGATTTGGCCTGATAAGCAACAAACGATAGTTAAGTAAAAGCATGTAAAAATTACTAGGTATATGGTTTAATTTAATTAATATATTGTGTAACTTAATTAATATATTGTGTAATTTAATTAATTGAAATTTTGTATTTGTAAGAATTATTAAAACAGTTTTTAATATCACATGTTTGGGTTTTAACAAATTCTAATTTACTCAATGCAGTTGAATATGTTTATTTTGCTTATATTGTAAATGAGCTGTAAAATCCTAATTTTGGTTTTAAAAAATCTTGGTTATAATTTTTATTCTTTTGCAGAAGCTTGTTCTTTGCCTAAAGTTGTTGGACCATGTAAAGGTTCTTATCAGAATTGGTATTATGAACCAGCAACAGACTCATGTCACCCTTTCAATTATAGTGGTTGCCTTGGTAATAATAATAGATTTGACAGCAAAAAATTATGTGAAAGCACTTGTGTCAAACAAGCTGTTTTAGGTGAGAGGAAATTTATTATATATTTATCCATATCATGTACTATAATTTATATAATTTGGTTTTAAAAAAAGTGGCAGGATAGGCATTAAATGCAGCATAACTTCACTCATATCTATGGGTTTTTTTTTTTTTAATTTGTGGTATTTGCTTACAAGAATTTTATTTTTACTTCTTGAAATTTATATTATCGATAATGTGCTTTTTTTTAAGATAACAAATATTTTTATAGAGTATTTAGTGTTCACTGTGGAAGGGAAAAAGGCGCAAGGTATTGTAACTTAACGGCCCTCTTCACTTACCGTCGCCGAAAGCCCGAGCCAATGTTATTCTATGGGGAAATTTTCTTTACAAATAACTTATTAACTAATACATATTTTTAAATTCTGTTTTCACATTCAGAAATTTCCCAACTGTTAAATGGACGAAAATGTATTTTTTTTTCATTTTTAATATTTTATTTTGAAATTGCAAAATGAAAAAATTTCACATATTGAAAATTCGTATTTTGCAGATTCAAAACAAAATATTAAAAATTAAAAAAATAATTTTTTAAAAAAGGTCTGTCAATTTAACAGCTGGGAATTTTCAGAATGTGAAAACAGAATTTAAAAATATGTATTAGTTAATAAGTTATTTGTAAAGAAAAATTTCCCATAGAATAACATTAGCTTTGGCTTCCGGTGGCGGTGAGTGAAGCGGGCCCTTAAGGGCACAAATAAAGTAATAAAAAATAAAAAAAGTGCAAAAGAAAATGCATAATTGTGTTTATCAGAGACAAAATTAAAAAATAAATAAAAATAAATAAATAAACAAACACGATAAAGTTGTATTTATTTTGAATGCTTTTATGAGTTATAAATTCTTTAGTAATGTATAAAGTTCTTTATAATTTCTGTAAGTTTTTGAGTTCATAGAAATACTGTAGTAAAAATTTCTGCCAAAAGATCTTTGTGTATAACTAAGGGTGCATTTCAGTATATTAAAATAGGGCAGATACAGTTTGCTAATTGTATAAAGAGCAGGGTGCCACATCCTTAAAAAATGGCCTAGAGGGAACACTAGAGTATAAAAGACAGGTGTCTTTAAAATTTTTGAATAACATAACTACCATCACTTTGGATAAAAAATAAAGTGCTATTTTTTATATTGTCAATAAATTTTATGACGTCTAAAACACCATTACATATTTTTACCAAACAAAATGAATTTTTTTTTACAATTTAAAACTTTTGAAGTAAATTTTTACCACAGTTGTGTCTTAACAAATTGGCAGATGACAATGTTGCATTACATGTTATGCATACATTAAATTCACTGTTTTGATGATAAATATAAAATTTTATGTATTCTGACATGAAATTACTGAAGTTATTTATTAATATTTTAAGAAAGTTTAAGCATGAAAATAAATAAATAAATGAAGGAAACAAACAAAATGTAAATATGCAGTATTTTGATAGGCCATTTAAATTTTTTATCATGAGAATTTAAATATTCATCTTAAATATCTTGAAAAATTCATTTTAAATATCTTGAAAAAACTTGTCTTATTAGAAGTACAGAATTTCATTTATTTTATTGATCATGTATTACAATCACAATTAAAAAATCAGGGAAGGGACCCAAAAAGTTTCATTTGAATATAATTCAAATTTATTTTCAAATAAATAAATAATAAAATTATTAATTAATTAAATTTTAATTAATATTTATTCATTATTATTTGCAAACATTCACAAGTACACAAATGAACATTTTCAAAAGGTTATTTATTTTATTTGCCTGAAAAGAAAACAGCTCAATATTTAATTAGGAGCAAAATTTAGTCCCTGAAGCCCTCCCCTTTCCTACCCCCCCCCCCCCCTGATTATATGTTAGTTTACTTGCTACTCATGATTAGTGAACAATTTTTCTAATAAATGATTTTCAGTTAAAAGTTTTTGTACTGCAGTATTCAGGGCCCGACTATGCTTTTTGAAGATCCGAGGCATTGGTACTGTTTGGAGGCCCCCTTACCCTGCTCTAATGAGCTCACCAAAAAGACTCATTCTCAAAAACAAAAATAAGTAAATAAAAATAGTGCATTTTTTACATTTTTCCATCAATTATACCTTCTTTTTCCTCATTTTTTTTTAGCGACCTATAACAAAATCATTAGTTTTATGCTCAAGACAAATGAAAAACTGAAGCACATTAAACAGCCAATGTTTAGGAAATTAGTCACAAAATTTAATAACTGTTTAAGCTTTCTAATAAATTATAGAAAGAAAAATTTAATCAGTTTTTGTTTTTAAATATAATGAAATTATATATTTTACATATAATGAAAAAATTTGTACTATTACTTCTTGATTTTTGGAAATAAGACCCCCCCCCCTCTAAATTTGGAGGCCCTGGGCCAGTGCCCTGTGTGCCCGTGCCTTAATCTGGCCCTGGCAGTATTTATTTTTATTATAATTTTCACTTGAATTTTTTAAGCATTTCTGTAACAAAATATGACTATTCTTTTGGCATTATTACTTGAAGCATTCAAAGTTGTTTAGCTTCAGAGTGTAAAAATATTTTTGTTTTACAATATGCATAAAAATATGTTTATATTATTATTAAAATGCATCTTATTATTTTAAAACAATGGTTTCATCTTAAACAACTTTTCAATTTTATTTACATTTTCCATCAAAAAATATGTAATTAAAATAAATAAACATATGGAATAACAATTCAGCAATCAAGTAATTTTGAATCTGAGAGAAATTAATAAGTAAGCAGACATTTTTTTTTAATCAAATATGAAATATTTAGTAAGTAAATTATTAAATTTTATTTGTAATATTACATTTTAATTTTATATTTAAATTTTGTTTATTTTATAGTGATAAAATGAACTGCTATTCAGTTTCTCTTGAAAAAAGCTAAACTATAAGGGACTTTACTCACATTTTTATTTTAATTCAATGAATGGTGATGCAGTTTTCAATGATTGGAAATAAATATTGAGAAAAACCCCTTAACATTTTCTTAATTTTGGGAACTGCTGAAATTCAGTTCATTCTAGCATGTATAACATTTTGGGTTTACACGATACTTGTTTGGGGTTTTATATAGGAAGCTCAATACTTTTGGCAATTAAATTATGCAAATGAAATTTCGCTAAACCTTGCGCATGCACAATTAAAAATTATTTAGTAAAAATAGTCATATTTCATTAGATATTTAATATTTTTTCATTCCAATTGCAGTATGCTGTGTCTAATATTGCATTCCAAGTTTCCTGAAAGTAGCTTTGCACTGGGTTTGAATACCTTGCATGTTATAGCTAAAAAAGTGGCAATGTTTTTTGCAATTTTTTAAAGAAATTGTTATATCTTCTGTTTACATGCGGTAGAGGCATGGAAATTTATACAGATAATAAAAAAGAGCCCCATAATCACATGCTACTGCCAGATTACATTTTAAGCATTACTTTTTACAGCATGATGCCAAACATTTTCATTTTTCTTTAATTTTTTACTGATCCCCTTTTCACTTTCGGCGTAAAATTTTCACTGAAATATATGAAGTATAACATGTTCTTCACACTCCTGAAGTTTCAAAATGGTTTGTTTAGTACTTTTTGAGATATTTCAAAAAAATGTCTGAAATCGAAAGTGTCCAGTTATTTATGGAAAGGTAGTAATTTCATCAACTTTTTCCTTTGTAGATGCTTGTGAGCAACCAATGGATGTTGGACCCTGTAAAAAAGTAACTCAGAGATGGTTCTTTGACAGAATAGAGAATATTTGCAAGCCTTTTATATATGGTGGCTGTAAAGGAAACCATAATAATTTTGAATCTGAGAAAGAATGTATGCAGCGTTGTGTCATTTCAAAACCTAAAGGTAACATAGTCTTATCTAATTTCTTGTGATTGTAAAATAATTTCAAAAGTAAAAGTTTTATTTACCATAATTTAGCTATATAAATAGTGTATACATTAAAAATTTCATTCAAAAATTCTGTAGTTATTATTGTAAAATGTTTTCAACCAAAATATTTTAAACCCTCTTTTATTTTGAATTTTTAAGCATTTTTTTTTTTTTTTTTACACTAACTTTTTACTTCCCATGTTATCCTACAGAATTTTTGTTACTTTGCTTTATAAGGATATCTCACTCAAGTTTTTCAAATTCTGTTTTTTGAATATTATTCAATATTGTGGCGACTTCTTTTTTGCACCTGGTTCTTTTCTTCCTGTAAAATCATCTTGAGACACATTAAGACACTGATCACGCTTTGTTTACTTTTAAACATTTTATAATTTACTTACGGCACAAACATAAAATACATAACCAACACATAAATTAACATCAAGTAAAGTATTTTTAAAACAACATATAGAATTGAAACGTTAGTCCATCTTGATTCACATACGCACACGAGTTGCCACATTTTCGTACCAAACTTTTCAGTTCTTGTTTGGAATACTCTCGAAATCAGAGGTGCGGCATTCACACCTTCCCTCCAGTTTCACTTGAGGGACAATGGCCTTCACAGTGAAACTACTAACAAAAATTTGTGGATAATTTATATAACTGTTCATGAAAGTCTAATTGTCCCTTTAAATTCTTAATTATTGTCTCATCTTTGACCTAATATGCGATGTTCCATCAAGAGCAATAACATTTATATTTCACTTAAAATTTAAATATTTTCTATGGTATAAAATAAGTAACATATAAACACATAATAGAAATAAAATATATATATAATATATATATGAATAAACATTTATCCTGACATGGATTTTCTTATGCACTTTAAATAATCTTAATGAATTAATATACTTGAATATAAGAACAAAATAAACACGCACATATATATATATGTAATAACACATACAATATTAAACTAACTTATGACTTTATTCATGAATGCGTGATAAAGCATCTGCAATAGTATTACTGCTTCCTGGCTTATGAGCAATAGTCACTTGATAGCGAGATAGAGCCAATGCCCATCTTTGTAATCTGGCGTTCTTAGGAACTGTTTCTGTCAAATATTTTAAAGGGTTATGGTCCGTGTGTAAGATAATAGTGGTTCCATAAGTCCACATTTCGAATTTGTCTAATGCCCATATTACAGCATAAGCTTCCCTTCCAATAGTGCTCCACTTTGATTGAGCAGGGGTCAGTTTTTGGCTTGCAAAAGTTATAGGTTTCAGTTTATTCTGCTCATATCTCTGCATTAGACAGGCTCCAATTCCGGTCACTGAAGCATCAGTATCGATTTCAAAAGGTTTCGACATATCAGGTGTATACAGAGATGTTATAGAGCACAAACAATTCTTTAACGAATTAAATGTGCTTTCGGCTTCTTCTGACCATGGAAGGTCGTTTGGCACAGTTTTTCAAGTTAAGTCCGTTAAAGGTTTTGCTATATTGGCATACCGAGGCACATAGTCTCTGTAATAGTTAAATAATCCTAGGAGTGACTTCAATGTTTTCTTAGTTTTAGGGGCTTTCAAATCTTTAATAACTGATATCTTGTCCGGATCTGGGCCGTGCTCTCCTGAGCCTACGACATGTCCTAAATATTTTACTTTCGACATCGCAAATGAGCATTTCTTTAAATTTGCTGAAAAATTCAATTTTTTCAGAGTTTCTAAAATGGATTTAATATGATTAAGATGATCTTCCCAGTTTGAAGAAAATATGATAATATCATCAAGAAAACTTTCGGCGTAGTCACTATGAGGTCGCAATACTTGATTCATTATTCTTTGGAATGTTGCTGGTGCTCCAGATAACCCAAATGGCATCACCTTCCACTAATACTGACCCTTTGGAGATACAAAACTGGTTAATTCTCGGCTTTGCTCTGCTAAGGGTATTTCCCAATATCCCTTAAGGATATCTAAAGTTGTCAAGTAACGAGCTCCACCAGCTTTAAATCTAAGATTTTCTGAATTCTGCCTAGGAAAAGGTGGAATTTTACTAACTGAGTTCAGCTCTCTGTAGTCCACGCAAAGTCGGACAGTTCCATCTTTCTTGGCTACACATACCAATGGATATGCTATTTCTGCTGAAGAGGGTTCTATCAGGTCTTTTTCCAATAATTCTGCTATCTGTTTTTCTATATTAGATCTTAATGTTTCTGGAACTTTATAAAGATGAGGTTGTTTCCTCTCTACTCCAGACTTTAACTGGATAACATGTGGAGGAACTTTGGCTTTCTTTAATTCCCCATCAAATATTGTTAGATATTCTTTAATCAGATTCAACAGCTGTTTATGTTGCTTTGCTGATATCGAATTTGATTTTATATCAGCTTTTAGTTCTTCATCTGTTACTTGCCGTGATTCTACGGGCACATGTTGTATATCTCCAAACTCTTCATCTGTTTCGTAAATAATTCCTACAGCTCTGACAGGTTGAATATATTTACGCAATTTATTTTGATGAAGATGTCGAACACTTCCATCAGGTAGTTTGACATAAAAAGAATGTGGAGACTTCTTTTCTACTATTTCTCCTGGTCCTTTCCATTTTGAACAAAGATGATTTGTTGAATCAGGGATTAACACTACAACTTCATCCCCAACAGAAAATTCGGTATCTTTTGACCGTAAATTATGATAATGTACATATTTCTGCTGCTGTTCTTGAGCTATGCTATTCGCATACTGTGCCGCGTCTTCTAAACGTTTCCGGAGTTTCAACAGGTAGTCAGCTACAGATTCTCCAATCCCTTGAGGAAGTACGACTTCATCTTCCCAACTTGATTTGAGGATGGCTAGAGGTCCTACAGGTGGTCGCCCATGAACTAGTAGGAATGGAGCAACACCCGTTGTAGCGTTAGGCACTTCTCTGTATGCCCATAACAAGAATGGCAACTGTTTATCCCAGCCTCGACCTTGTGAATTAATTGCATGATGTAGCATGGATTTCATAGTTCCTATCCATCTTTCAACCAAACCATTCGATTGTGGATAACCTGGAGTGGAAAATTTAGGAACACATCCTAATCGTTTTTAAAACTCTTTTGTCAGCTGTGCGGCAAAATTTCTTCCGTTATCCATTGCAATTACTCGAGGAATTCCAGTTCGTACAAATATTTCTATAAATGCATCACAGGCTGCCTTTGCTGTTAAAGACTTCAGAGGTATTGCTTCCGGCCAACGACTATGCTGGTCCATAACGCACAGTACATACTGATGGCCACGTGATGACTTTGGCTCTATCGGGCCTAAAATATCGGCATTAACCACTTGAAATGGGAGTTCTGGTCTTCCAACAGCTTCGATAGGTGTTCTATCGTTTACTTTTCCTTTCCTGCGCATTTGACAATCATGACACAAAGCACATAATTGTTTAACTTCTTTTGGCATTCCTTCCCACCAGAAAGACATTGCAATTCTGTCTCTGGTCTTCTTAGCTGCCAGATGTCCACCAGTAGGAGTTTCATGAGCTAATTTCAAAATGACCTTTCTTCTGCTTGCCGGTACGACCAATTGAATATATTTCTGTCCGCCTACTTTACCCATATGATATAATAAACCTCTTTCAATCCAGTAACCATTTTTATGTTGCCTAGCTTCTTCGAAGCACCTTTTCAATGTAGGACAGGCTAACTGCTCATCCCTAAACACTTGTGCTTGTGGAACAGGGATATTTTCATTTCTTTCATCCTTACTATCGGTTTCGGTCAATGTCTGTTTAACTACTGAGTTATTAAAGACTTTGGTTTCTGGATGATGCGACTCGCTGTTGTTTAGCTTTGCCTTTCGAATAGTCTCGTGACTTTCTCCCTCCATACAGAACATACACTTTTCATTATCTTCTGTGAGTGGGGTACTAATTGCCTCATCCCCAAGATAATTGTTGTTTGAATTATTCTCAGGTACACTGAACAAGGATTGTTCACCGACTTCATTTATTGTGATTACTTCAACCTCTTCTTCTGAAGAATAGTTTCCGGGAGACCTTCCCTCCACTTTGAACAAGGACGGTTCATTGTTTTCTTCCACTGGGGTGATATTAACCTCAACCCCTGAATTTCCAGGATTTCTTCCTTTCACATGGAACAAGGATTGTTCATCGACTTCTTTCTTCGGGATATTCACTTTATCCCCTAAAGAAATGTTTTTGGGAGACCTTCCCTCCACACTGAACAAGGATTGTTCATTAGCTTCTTTTACTGAAGTGATTCCTGTATCATCTCCCAAATAAGAACGCTTTTGTTCTTTCAACCATTCATATACCCTGGGAGTGATTAAAGCTTTCTCATGCAGCCCTTCTACTACTGCAGCATGCACTTGAACATATGGAATGATTTCTTCATCTGTATGAAGACTTAGCGGAACTGACACAAGTTGTGCTTCCACTGGATTACCTATAGCAGGTCTCAAAAGAATTTTCCCACTTGACTGTAAGCGTTCCTCAGGTACAACTGATTTTCGTAGTACGGTGATTTCTGCACCACTGTCCACGATGCCTTGAAATTTTTGGCTTCCGATTCCTAAATCCACTTTCAGAAGCTCGCCATCTTTCTCGTTGACTGGAAATTCCCACTCGAAACAAGCGCTATTTAGATTAACACTGACCTTATTAAGGCCCTTACTTTCTTGACTCTTTTTGTTTGTTTTCACGTTAGATGTACTTGCTGAATTCAATTTGGGGCAGGATTTTTTCATATGGCCTTCCTTTCCACACAAATAGCAGGAGAATTTCGGACGAATGTCTCTTTGTTCTTGTTGTGGCTTAGTAAAAACTCTTTTCTCATCTTTATTGTTATTTCCGAAATTCGCCCCTTTGGATGGAAGATTCCAATTTTCTTTATGAGAAATTTCTTTCTGTTTTTTATTGAAAGTCATTTTGACATTTTCATAATCATCTAATTTACTGGAAATAATATCAGATGACTTAAACAATGACCATTCATCGATGAAATGTTCTTTAATTTCTGGAGGTACTTTCCTTTTAATTTGATCTGTAATAATCAAATCATATAATTCGTCAAATGTGTTAACTTCTAATCCCCGAATCCATTCAGTAAAATAGTTTTTCAACTCGTAAGCAAAATCTCTCCATGTGATATCAGCTTTTTTAGTATGCTTAATGAAAAGTTGTCGAAATTTTTCAGGAGTAAGTTTATATCTCTTTAACAATAACTCTTTTACTTTTCCGTAATCATTCGTGATTTCTTCGTCTTCCCGAGCTATAACTTCCGCGATTTCGTATGGCAGTAGCCCAATGAGATGAGAAACCCAATCATCTCTTTTAATTTCGGCACGTTTTGCCTGCCACTCAAAAAGAACTAAATACAGACTAATTTCACAGGTTTTAGGATCAAATTTTTGTAAGATGTTATGTAATTTTACGTGCGTTTTCTCAGAAGTTTCATTTGTAATTCCTTTCTTCTCAAGTTCTATTCTTGCATTTTCCAAACGCATTTTTTCCAATTCATCTTTTCTCTTACGTTCCTCTATTTCTTCTCTTCTTATGCGTTCCTCCATCTCTTCTTTTCTCTTACGTTCCTCTATTTCTTCTCTTCTTATGCGTTCCTCCATCTCTTCTTTCCTCTTCCGTGCTTCAAGTACGTTCGCTAATGTTTCTTTAACAAATTCTTCATTGTAATTCTTTGAAGCCAAAATAGCATCTCTTAACTCATATAACTTTAAATGTTGAGCTCCTTCCACTCCAAGCTCAGTAGCAACTTCTTGCAAATCTTTTTTATTCCCTTTACCCAAAAATGCCATCTTCGGATGGATGAAATCAAATCAAGTTCAAATTTTCCGTGAATAAAATAAATTTTCTTATATTTATAATCACAAACCCTATTGTTTTCCCCCTAAGAACGCCAGATTTGACATCTTAGTTTTTATCTTAAACAACATTTTCCCCCCAAATTAAATAAAATAATCATTAAGTCGGAATGCATACATAAAAGGAGGAAAAAAAAAAAAATGTATCGAAATAACAAATTAAAAAAAAAATGTTTACACAATCAACTCTTTCATTAATAAATCAGAATATACTTTATTACATAACCAGCTTTCAATAAATTAGAAATAATGTTGCTATAGCAACCTTTAATCAAACTTACTTTTAAACAGAAAAAAAAAAAAAAACAATTTCCGATTCATTCCTCAAAGTAAAAAAAAAATAAACAAAACCGGACGTTCACAAGAATAATTCACTAGTTTTTTTACTGAGATATTTCATTAATATTCCCATAATAATAAAGATAAATAAATAAAGATAAATCATTATCAACGTCTAACAAATAAACAATCATTCAATAAAACAGAACAAATAAATCAAAACAGAACTCTTTTTTTTTTTTTTTTTTTTTCACAATCTGCTTTAATGAAACAGTTATTTATTCTAAATCACGTGATGAATAAAAAGAACACACATAAATTAATAACAATGATCTTGAATAGCATAAAAATATATTCTTTTCACCATTCTTTTTACTATTTTCCGGCTTTTTAAATACAAATAAACAAATATATTTCTATTTTTCATTTTTCAAACACTAGAATTATTATTATTTCAACATTACGAAATATTCAATTTCCCATTTACCTATTCTTTACCTTGTTGGAATACAAAATCGGAACAAAATATCTAAATGCTTAATCCTAATTATTTAAACATAAAACTTATACAAAATATGACTCTTGATGGAACATTAAAAAAAAAACATACCTTTTTTTTTTTCATCACTATCATGAAATAATCCCTAAATGCACTTGCTATTTAACATATCCTTGGCGGCTGCGCCAATTGTGGCGACTTCTTTTTTGCACCTGGTTCTTTTCTTCCTGTAAAATCATCTTGAGACACATTAAGACACTGATCACGCTTTGTTTACTTTTAAACATTTTATAATTTACTTACGGCACAAACATAAAATACATAACCAACACATAAATTAACATCAAGTAAAGTATTTTAAAAACAACATATAGAATTGAAACGTTAGTCCATCTTGATTCACATACGCACACGCGTTGCCACATTTTCGTACCAAACTTTTCAGTTCTTGTTTGGAATACTCTCGAAATCAGAGGTGCGGCGTTCACAAATATGTTATCTTTTAGGTTAGTAACCAATTTTTTGAAAAAAAATAATTTAAATATCTTATTTCAGTAAGTAAATTTAGGACTTTAAATATTTTGTTCAGAGATCCAAACTTAAAGTCCTAAATTTACTTACTAAAATAAAATATTTAAATTAATTTTTCAAAAAATTTATCACTAAGCTAAAAAACGACATTTTTGAAGAATAGTATTCAAAAAACAGAATTTGAAAAACTTATTTTTTTGAATGAGATATCCTTATAAAACGAAGCAACAAAAATCCTATCAGATGACATAAGAAGGGAGAGAGGGAACTATCTGGTTGACATACAGCATTAATGAGATGATGCATTACCATCATGAAACATTTGCATCTTGAAAATATCTAGAACACATGTAATAGTATACCAGTTAATGTAACTGCTTAACTATTCCTTTGGCTTGATATAAATTCAATGCAGACAAAAAATAGGACTGGTTAGCTTCCTCTTCACAAAATTCATTTTCTTAAACTCTACCTTTACAAAAATTTTGTTTTATAAAAATGATCCTTTATCAAATTTTTTCATATTCATATCCAGTTTTTAGTATCATATCAAATAACAGCATATTGGCTAGATATTATATTAAATGTACATGTTTTTAATATTAAACATAAAATATAATTGCTAAAATTCAAGAGCTTACACAATATGTATATTTCACAAAATTAAATAGAAATTTTATAAACAACTATTTCGTTTTTCCCAAAAATGAGCCTTTTAAATTAAAATTTGATTTAACCCTACTATGTCTTTGACTACTTTTTTCCTTGTGAAAATGACAAAGATTCCCTTTTTATTTTCTTGACATGTTGAAATGAAAATATGAGTATATATATATATCATCACAGGTATGATTTTAGGTATAATGCAGTATAGCTGCTGTTCCAGTGTTAAATTTTTGCTGCATCATTGCATAGGTAATAAATCCAACAATTATTATATCTATTGACATTTATCATATACCTGATGTATTTTGTGGACTACCACTGGCAAATGCTTTCATGTGTTCTTCATTCAAAAGAAAAATTTAACCATCACAAAATTTTGCAAATCGTCTGTATATAGTGATAAAAAAGGTGGAGCTTCATTTCTATATGTTAATTGTAGGTATTCATTGTTCATTTTTCTCAAAATTTATTCCATGAGTTAATTTGTTATTGCTTGGGGGGAAAAAATCTCCTTGCAGACATAAATGTTTAAATTTACTTAACCTTAATTTTCAACTTTACTTTTCATTAAAATAATTTATAGTGACGCATGCAGGGAGCTGGATTTGATCCCAAGACCTGAGGTATAGAAATAAAATGACATACCTCTAGACAAAAGTTTAACCTGTTGTTCATCGGTAAGCTTTGATAACACTGCTCTGCATGAAAATTGACCCCAACACCAATTTTGCGAATTCTTATGTAAAATGGCCTTTTGAATCAATATGATACCCATTTTGCCCTATAACGCACCATTTTTTGGGAATGCTCCCATATTTTTATCGCTTTTTGGTTATTTTATGCCTATAAATTTTATTTGTAGGGGGAAAGGATTATCTTAACTGTTAAATATCTTCTGAGGGGCTACAGAAGTGAAAAATTCTGAAACATGAACATTTGCAGCAAGGGGGAAATTTGCCATTTGCCACTGAAATTATAAATTACATTTATTATATTTTATTAATCAATTATTATTATTATTTAATATACATTATTTTTTTGTTTTTAATTGTTAAATAATTCATTTCCATTTTCCAAATCAAATTCTTGGCCATAAAATTACCGAACAGTGATAAAAATTGTGGGAAGGTGTGGTGTCCCGAGAAAATGGTGGGTCATATTCAGATTGAAGAGGTCATTTTACACAAGAATCAGCAGGATGCAAAAAAAAATTTTTTTTTTCTGCAGTGCAGTGTAATCTATCTGAGAAATGACATTGCTACAATACTCTCTTCCCAGAGAGGTACAGCATTGTACAAGTGGTAGTACTTATATGGACAGCAATGATTACCAGATAGTGATGTCAATTTGCTGTCTCTAATGCTGCATGGTGTGCTAGGCTTTGTGCTGTGAATATTTCACAGGCTTTTCTGTTAGGAAAGTGTGGTACTGCCATCTATTGTCATAGAGTGTAGAGGATAATTTGTTGCATATTCTGTTTGGAGCATTTGAGGTCATCAGTTGTAGCAATGCACGCAGGAAACTGGATTTTATCCAAGCACCTGAGGCATAGAAATCGAATGACATACCTCTGGATAAAAGGTCAACTTGTTGTTCATGGGTAAGCTTTGGTAATTGATCCAAAATGTGACGTTGCTACAAACTGATCAGTTTTCAAAGAAATTGTATTTTTAATTTGTTTTTTGAAAGTTATGAAATTAACGATATTGTATTAAAAATATGATGTATTGTAGATACTACTACTGTGTATAATGCTTCCATTGGATCACAAGTTACTATGATATGCAAAGCTGTTCCATCAACTATTGCTGATGAACCTGTGCTGTTCCTGTGGTACAAAGGGGATTCTGCTTACCCAATTCATGGTGTTGACAAAAGGGACAGCAGTGCTGGAAGAAATTTGGTTGCAAGTCGCGGTACAGATCCTAGATTCAGTATACAAGATAATGATCTAATGACAGCGTTGACTATCCATAAGATCAGAAAAGAAGATGAAGGTCAATATAGATGCCGTGTTGATTACAGAGTTGGGCCCACTACTAACAGATTTATAAAACTGCAAATTGAAGGTAAGACCTTTGATCAGAAAGTATAACACCCAATTTTTTTAATTTCTATATTGACATAGCCAAGATTTTATTTAGACTGAGGCCAAAAAAAAAAAAAAAAAAAAAAAATAATAATAATAATAATAATAATAGTAATAATTTCTGAATGCTTTTGCTTATTGCTAAAAAATAATGGAGTTTGGATATGTGAGATCATTTCTGTCAATTGAATTCAGAATATAGTCAGTTAAATAATTTAATCTTATAATTATAATATATAAAGCATATACATTCCATCAAAATACAAGATTATTTATGAGTTAATTGCTTAGAAAAGTAATTTAAGTACAATGACATATTTTGTCATTTTAAAATATTTAAAGAAAAATGTTGTTTTGCCTGACCATGGCCAGCAAAATTTCTAATAGTTTATTTGTTCCAATTTGGCTGTTCCTATAATTAATTTAATTTCTTTTTCTCTCTCTCTTTAAGAATTGTTTTTTAAATTTTTGAATAAAAAAACTGCAATTTTTTTTTTTCTTGTAGTTTAAAAACAGTTTAAAATTTTAATACTGAGATATTATACTTGAAGAAATTGTAATTATCTGGTCAAACATGAAATTGATTAGAAATATACAAATGATTAAAAAGTGACATTTTTCTGACTGCCACTTATCTATATTTAGAAATTTTATTTTATTTTCGTTACATTTCAACTGAAAGATAGAGATGAAAGATAGCTCTGAAAGATAAAAATTTTTACATCCTTTTCTTGAGACTGTAGACTGTAGGTTTTTTCTGCATGATTCTTCAAATAATTATATATTTAGCTTAGAAAGAAAGCATGTTAGGGGTTGAATATAATTTTGAAATTCTAATGTATGTATTGTATGTTTTTTTTTTTTTTTTTTTTTTTTTTTTTTTTTAAAGGATAATTTAAAAGCATATTAGAAATTTAATGTTATTAAGAAAAATTATTGTTCAATTTAATGTAACCCCCTTCTGAAAAAGGTGCATGTTGAATGTGATTATAGTTTGCTGTGTCATTTATGCTTGCTAGACTGACTAACATTCAAAAATAAAAAATTATGGCTGTAAGATTTCTTTTCTGTTCTTTAGTTTCAGCTATTCAAGTGTTGTTATTGAGAGGTACACTCTTACTTTTTCATAAGACTGTATTCTTTTGCAATTTTTTTACCTGAGCTTATTGCAACAACTTGTTCTTGCAATAATTTATAAAATATTCATTTTATGTAGCATTCTACTCTAAATTGCTTCAGCTGGCTTGTTACAATAAATTATATGTTTTTCACCTTTCTCCTATTTATCACACTAATGGATGCTTTCATGCAATAAATTTAGTTGGTATAATCTGCTTATTGCATCTGTTATATAACAGCTTATATTTAAAAATAAATAAAATACAGTGGAACCTGGCAAAACGACCACCTTTGTACAATAACTTTCATTCCCTCCTGGTTTAAGTTGCCACTACTTAAGTTACTACTTTAGCAAAATTTTCTTCAGCCTTTTTATAGTATGATTGGGAAATCTCATGTATATCCAGTTACCTATTGCATTCAGTGAACAATTAAAAAGTAATCTTAATACCGTTTCAATATTATTTTTACCTGTGAACAGCAACATACACTGAATTTTTCCATACACTATATGCTTCATTTCAACTCCTGTTAACAAGATAAATATAGAAAATTTTTCCAATTTTCTCTTCTTACTGTATGCAAAACAAATTACCAATTGTTATTCCAATTACAATCAGTCTACATAGCAAATAAAACCTATTCTGTAACCGTAGCTCAAGAAATGTTTCTTCTTGTAATTGATGTTATTCAAGCTATCAGTAAAGGCGATAAAAGGGAAAATATATAAAATGTTGAAATTTTTCTTTTCTTTTTTTTTTTCTTCTTCTTCTGTTTTTTATTTTTTTACTTTTTACTTAACGGTGTATACTGTCTAAAAAGTTATTTTATTAGTAATGCTTTATTGCTTAAATATACGAATCTAAAAAAAAAAAAAACAATTTTTAAAAAGTGTTTGGTCGGGAGAAAAAAAAAATGTTTTTTATTGAAATTTTATTTTTCCGACTGAGTGAAAATAATGCATGGACCGGGAGTCGAACTCCGGATCTTTGACTTACAAGGTCAAGGCTCTATCAATTGAGCTATCCAGGCTGACAACCGGTCGGCATTACTCACTCAGACAACCTTTTAGGCAGAAACATCTGGTCTATCATGTAGATAGCTCGACAGAAATAAGCCGCAGGTAATAGTTATTAGCCGCAGGTAGTAGTTATTTTCACTCAGTCGGAAAAATAAAATTTCAATAAATATGATTTTCTTCCAATCAGTTGATTGTGTGATTTTAATAAAAATTGTGCTATTTAATTCTTTGGGAAATAATAACTGAAGAGCTAGTGTAGAAATTTGAATAAGGAATTTAAATTATTAGTTATCATATATAATATAGTAACTAATGTTTGTATGCTCCAAGAGTGGTCATATTAGACAGGTTCCACTATTATCTATATCTAGTGTAATCAATTCAGGGAATATGATAATAGTTCAAATTTAATTCAGTGTTTTTTTTTTTTTTTTCTTGGGATATTATTTTTTTCAATTTTTGCTTTAGAACCCAGTATCTGCAATTTGCCTCAGGCAATTGGTAACTGCTACCAATTTAGAGAAAGGTGGTACTATAATACTTATGAAAGAAAATGCCAGAGGTTTTATTACAGTGGCTGTGGAGGAAATGAAAATAATTTTGCAACCTACATAGAGTGTGAAAAACATTGTGAAAAATCTTTTGATCAATTTTCTCCTGAAGACTTCAGTATAGGTTTGTATTTACATTTACTAAATTATTTTATTTTAAATGTATGCAGTAGACTATTGCTAATCAGCTAACTTGGTTATGGCTGTTGGCTACTAAATTTTCAAGGCTCAATGTTATGTAAAAATATTTTTCTTTTATATTTCCTAGTAGCACAAAGATTTTGTTAATAAATATCAATGTGTAATGTTGGCTAATGTTAAATAAATAACCCTTTTCCCCTCTTAAAAAGTTCCCCATCATTCTATAGGGGCAATTTAGATAATAGTGAAAATCTTTGACAATAGTTTTTACACATTTTGTGGTGTAAAGAATCCAAAGATCATAACATTAATCTGGTGTCTGCCTATAAGTTAGTTATTAGTTAGTCTGTGTATGCATTATCTCAAGAACAAATAATCATAAAGAGGTGGACACATTTTAAAATATCATTCGTGATACTGACAAAAAGCCTGTTGATTTACAATATTCTAATTTGAAATTTTATAAGTTATTTAAAATTTACGATTTTCTCAACATGGTAGATTAGGACTAAATTTTTCTTAAACGTGACTCCAAAAAAAAAAAAAAAAAAAAAAAAAAAATTATCATAAAGGTATCAGACTAGCTATAAAATACCATTTATGATGCTGGCAAAGCAAGAGCCCTATTCATTTTCAATATTCTAATTTGAATAATATTTTCATCTTAAAAGATGTCAGACCATTTTAAGAATATTTATGAAACAGGCATGAACATCATTGATTATGAATATAATATTGTAATTTGAAAACTTTGTAAATTATTTGAAATTTGAGTTCTTTTTTAACATGGGAAAATTTAGTATTTCATATAAACCTTTATTATGGAGATCATTGCATTAAAAATAGTGTAGAATCACATGGGAACTAAAAACTAAAATACGAAAGTAACCCTGAAAAAATTAGTCAGCAAATTATGATAAGGTAAATATATCAAATTGGATGAAGGGTAGCCTACTAGATGGGGTGTTTCACTTTATGACCATGTTGAATGATCAGCAAAATTCATTTCTATTTTTACATGAATATATTATGCCCTATAATAGCAGAAACTTATTATATATTTGATGGTGGAACCGAACAGAATTTACCTATGCTATCTAGTTGTTTTTTACTGTAGTAATGGCTAGTATTTTCAGACATTCCAAACAAAAATTTTCTGATGTTTAATATTTATTCATTTTTCAGATAGGTATTTTTCAATATATATAGTCAATATTCAATATATGTCATCAATATTGAATTATGTTCATTTTTAATATTCCACAATTCTATTTGTAATACTGTTTTTTTTTTTTAACTTAAAATAGTTTTGCTTTGTCAACATACATATGTTTTTATAAATGTCAATTGATATAGCATATGTTGCAATAAACAATAGAAAAATATATAGCAGTAGTAAACAATAGAAAAATATTGGCTAATGTAAAATAGGTATTAGAAATGAAGCATTATTGAAATGTAATGCTTATTAAATTTTATTTTTCAGAATGCCATTTCTTCAATATGTTATACATCATGCAAACAACTCTTCTTTTAATATTATTAACTATTTGAGTCAATATCAGCAGAGCTATAAATTTGACGTAAATGATATTCAGCCATATTTAGATTGTTAGCCAATATCTTTGTACTCCCACAAATGTAAACAAAGAAATTTAATTCTTGAAAAATCATCCAATACTAGTACATATGATCAGTATTTTAAAAAATAATTTTTAGTTTATTTACATATATAATTATATAACTTTTTTTTTTTTTTTTTTAACGTGAATAATATAAATTTGTTAAGAATCAGAATCAAAGAAATTGAAAACAGAAACTAATTATTCTGTTATAAAGTGTTATTTGCAAAATGGTCAAAAACAAGTTGTGCAGATTAGCTGTGTTCTACAGTGTATATAATATAATAAATATTTAATTTTGTATGTCTTTTTGAAGATGTTTAAACATAATTGTGTTTTATAAATTTTAATTGCATTGTGAAGGATTGTTTTAATTTATGAAATTGTATTGTTATTGCCTATTTTGCATGGTTACTAACATTTTATACCAATTTGTTTTTGTATCTTGATTTATGTGCAACTGATTATTATTTAATTCAATCAAAAAGTAAAAATATTTCTTTTATCATTTATTCTTTTCTCGTAGAAAATTTCTCTTTCTTTCTCATATCATCCATTTACTTGCATATGAATATACACATGTATGAATGTGCATGCGTGCCAGATAGTAATTTTATTAAATTAATAAAATATTAATTTAAATATGATTTATATTTCATATATTCACTAGCTGTAGTACTAGTTCTTCATTCATTCTGTGCAATTTACTGATAAAAATCTTATTGCACATCCACTAGCTTTTTTGCCCGTACAGAATTCTTCCTAGGTCTGAATAAGGGCAGGGCACTAGTACCTAGGGAAAATGAGGGCAAGAGGCCACTAAAAAAGGTTGTGGAAATCTGTCAGAGTATCTAAAAGTAAAATAATTAGAGTATTATCTTTAGATTAATAGGTTACACTGATATATTTTCAACTAGGGCATATTTGGGGGGGGGGGGATAAGATATGCATGTATTGCAGGGTATAGAGGGTGCATTTTTTATCTTTAAAAGGCATCTGGGGTTGCTCATTGAATTTCAAAGGACAGGTAGGGTGAATGCACCCTTCTGAAAGGTTCTAAGGAGAACCCTGGCCAAATCTCTAAATCTAATCAAAATATTTTTAAATGATTTATACATATAATTTGAAGTTTGGTACAAATCTAAACTTCTTCGTAGTGTCTTTTAATTTGGTCCAGCTGTTTTTATGTGATACCCAGACAAATAAAGTGTTGCAGATAAATACACACACAGAAAGTATTCTGGAGTCATTTTCTACTTTGTTCATGCAGGGGTGTTTGTGTTCAGGGTTTACCCCTGATTTCAGGGTTTTTACCCTAACCCATCTGTATTTTCATATTTCCTATAAAGTTATTTTTTGCTTTTATTGGTTGTTCATTTGTTATCCAGGTGATATGGAAGGAAATGTAAAAAGATTGAGAGCTTCTGGCCTAAATAGTTTGAGTATTATTTGATATTTTTGATTTTTTCTAATTTGAGGTTCTAATTTTCAGGGTTTTTACCTTTGAGTCACAATCACCCCTGTATGTCTGAAATGTAAAAAACATTTCTTAAAAATAAATAAAATAAATAAATAAAAATGGTAAAAAAATATACACCTGACGATTGCAAACAATTTTTATTTTATTTTTTTTAATTTTTAACCTTTTTATTTTGCATAAAGATCTTTTTCAAACATACGTGTGTTCAAATGTTTTATTTCGTTCAAAAAAAAAAAAAAAGTATCACAAAATGTTTTGATTCTGCATAATTTACTGACAAAAGTCATGTATGCACAATTTTTTTATTTATTTTTTTTTCCCCCAATTTATCTAAATTTAATCAAAATTTGAAAAACTAACTAAAAATTTCATAGCAAATAAGTACAAATTTTTACATTAAGTAATTTTTAATTTATTTGATTATTCTTTCATTTTTCTTTGAAATGTACTATATTTAATGTTATTAATGTAAATTATGATAAAATAGTCATTTATCATTAGCAAATAAGTACATAAATTTAAACATAAAAAATACATTAATATATTATGTAATATATTATGTTGTATGTTTTATTAAAGTTTTTAATAAAAAATACATATTAGAATATTAGATATTTATTACTTTGTTTTTTTCTATGGTAAATTTTTCCATTGTTATACAGTTTATGTTTGTAGTAGTTGTGATAAATATTTAGGATTATTTTTTTTTTTTTTTTTTTTTATAATGGATTTCAATCCTGTTTGAAAGAATATTAAAATGTTTTTCCTTTTTAGAATATTGCAGATATGAACCTGATGCAGGTCCTTGCACTGGTAGAAAAATCCAATGGTTTTATGATAAAGATGGAGTTTGTAAACAATTTTACTATGGAGGTTGCAGAGGCAATGGAAATAGGTTCAATACAAAGAAGGAGTGTGAAGTTAAATGTGCTGCTTCTCAAGGTAGGTTTACCATTTAGAAATGTATTAGGATAATTACATCATCAGTTGAAATAAGTGAATGTGTACATGTCAGGATATGAAAAATAACTATAATTTATTCAGGATGGCCACTAGGCTGGGAAAGTCAGGGTATGTATTTAAGCGAGTGAGGAAAAGTCATGGAATTTCATTACAAGTCTGTAAATTTATATTTTAAAGTTAAAAATCAACTACTTTTAAGTCAGGAGGGACAAAAAGGGAAAGTAGCGTGAAAGAAGAAAAAAACATTCCTCGTCTATTTAGAACAAGCAGTACATGATTTTATCTGGAAAAATGGCAGTTCTGAATTTATTTTTATTTTATTTTTTTTTGGGGGGGGAGGGGGGGTCCTTAATTTTTAACTTCTCACCTAAAAGTTCCCCCCTGCAATTCTTCCCCCCCCCCCCAAAAAAAAAATAATAATAATAATAATTAAAGAAAAAATGCTCAGGAATTCAGAAAGTAACAAAATTTGCATCCTACCTTCATTTTTTCTTTCTTTTTTTAAACCTCATTTCATATCAAATATTTGAGATAATTACTCAATATTGTGTCATGTTCGGCTGAAAACTAAACATTTTTTTTAACATAATTCAATATATTTTTTCTTTTTTAACAGCACATAGAAAAGGAATTGATTAAAACTACAAGCATGATTTGTTGAAGATAACTTCATTACTTTACAAGGGTCTATTCAGATTTTAATTTTGGGGGCGCATTTTTTGTGAAAAGCAAAATATTATTTTTATAAAATTTTAATTTTTGGAAAAACAAAATACTTTTTGTAAAATTTCTTTTTAAATCTTGTGGAGAGAAAGAAAAGTGTAAAACCTTACTATTACTCTATAAACGCTCAATATCAATTTAATAGTATTTCATCGAAACAAGTATTAATATAGGCAGTCATTTGAAAAACTACTGAAAACATGGAAAATTGTATGAAAAGAATCACTTTTATAAAATGAAATTTTTTATATAGAGCCTATTTTGGAAATTTGATTTTTGGGAAGGGACTCTTTTTATGATCGGAACTTTTGTGAATTAGTGGCAAAAGTTTCCCAATTTTTTGCCGATTGACCCCTGCTTTAACAAATCTTTTATGAAAAGATTTTTTTTTTTATTAAAAAAAAAAGCTTTTACTATGAGGACATAAAGTATACCGTTAACACTTTTATAAAATTTGACGAAATTTCTTAAATTTTATTTTGAGAAATTTTTTTAATTAAAATCATTTTTTCCTTTCTCTTGCCCATGTGTTAGAAGTGATATGAGCTTTTAAGGGCAATTTGTCTATGGTAGGTACTTAGGGCAGCTTGGTGGGATTTTCTCTGTGGGAGTGTTTCTAACGAATCCTATATCATATTCATGCCTTAACATAATAAAATTAGCATGCATTTTTATATACAAAAAGGCATGTTTTCTAACAGAATAAGGTTTGGAAAAGCATTCATCGTTAGTTAACAGAGCTGCACAAAAGTATTGAGATAAATAAGGGGCTAGAGTTGAGCATTACTCAAAGCTCATTTCAAACTGTTGTATACTGTGCTAAATTTAAGTACACTGTGTGGTGTGTGTGCAATTTATAAACAATATGCAATGTAGTTAAATACTTAAGTGAATATATTCTTTTTCTATTAGATAAAATTGATGAAAGTGATTTAATAAATTACACCATTTTCAGAAAAATTAATTCAAAAGCTTTTATCCCTGCACAACACGGTTTAAATAAGAGTAAACAGTTGTTAATAAAAATTCATAATAATTTAATTAATGTATGTTACGAATTTTAATGTACTTATGCTAAAATAATCTGGTGTGGTACTCGCGCAACTTTTCCTTACCCTGCATTTCAATATTCAAAAGACAAATTACAAATTAAAGAGTAAAATAAGTACTGTATATGAATATATTTGAAAAGTAATTTAATTTCATGTACATTTCTGTTTGATGGGGGTTACTGCAACCCTCAACACCCCCTTTCCCCCACCCCGCTGTATGGATTAAAGAGTAAAATAAGTACTGTATATGATTATATTTGAAATATAGTTTAATTTGATGTATATTTCTGTTTGAGGGGGTTACTACTACAGCCCTCAACACCCCCTTCCTTCATCCCACCGTATGGATATTGTACCAACATTCATAAAACTTTTAAGGCTGTAATTAAATTTACAAGTTGAGCAATTGTATGAATTACATTCAATAGAAAATTGATATTCACTTAATTTTGGGTATCTCTGTATATTATCTTATGAATTTTATAACTATCACATAGTGTACTTAAATTTAGCAAGTATGAAAAAGACATGACACAATTTGAAATGCGCTTCCAGCAATTTCAAAGTATTGTCTGAAGACATCCAAATTCTTTTATATGCCCTGTGAATGAATGCAGGGGGGGATTTATACTTCTGCCGCCTAAGGGCTAGTGGCAACTTGCCGTCCCTCAACCTTTCCAATGATTCCCCCCCCCCCTTTTTTCCAAAAAAAAAAAAAAAATAAATAAATAAATGAATGATGGGCAAATTTCTCACATATTTATGGAGCCGTTTACAATACAAATCTGTGATGTTTATTGACACAACTATCTGAGTGTTAAAGAATGAAATTGCCTTTTTGTATTTTTTCTCTAAATACATTTATGTTATAAATGCACGCCCTTGAATAACTTTTCAGAAACACACACATTGCAAGAAATCGCTCTGAAGCCATCCAAAAGGGAGGGAATCAGTTTAATTTTGTGTAATTCAAGTAGAAATACCTTGAAATTTAATGCATTTATAAATAAAACTGACTTTGTGAATCTCACAATTTGGACCAAACATATAATATCAGTTTCAACAAATGCCATTAATATTTACAGGAGTTAAAGAGCAGACAGACAAACTGAAGTCATTAACACCTTTATGCCTTGTTGGAAAGTGCTAAAAGCAAAATACAAATGAATATTTACCAAGTATGAGACATTTTCCAGCTGCAAAATAAAGTTAGTTGAATAAAAAAATAATAATAGTAATAATAATAAATAAATAAATAAATAAAATATATTCTAAAAGGACAAAATTACTCGTATAATTAAGTTAACTTGGAATAAACTTACCTCTACCTAGAAAATAATACTTTCAATGTCGCTCCCGTTTCTTGCTTGAAATGGCAATACGATTTTTAAAGAAATAAGACAAAAGAAATATTTAGAAGTGCCGAAGATTTTTTTAATTTCATCTGCAAATGATTTTTCAGTTTCATCTTCAGACGATTTAAATCTTAATTAAAATAAATATCTAAAAATTTTTTTTGTCACGAGATTAACTAAAGCAGGCGATATTCAGTTTTTACGTGGAACTGCTTTTCCGCTTCATTTGTTGAGAGAAGCTTTAAAGAATTGTAATTAGAAATAAAAGAAGAAATAAAATAAACAGGGCCTAGTTATGCATGGGCTGGCTGGGCCACAGTGTTGCCAATTTAGCGGATTTTTGACACGATCTAAGGGGATAAATAAAGGTTTTGGATTTTACATTGCACTGGTGCTACACTATGGGCAATTGAATTTTTAGCGGATTTTCTTGTGTACTTTTAGCGGGAAAAAAAAGTTTGCGTTGGTAACACTGCTGGGCCAGGCCTTTCCTTAGGAGCCCAAAATTTCGTTTACAGTACAAAAAAAAAAAAAAATAATAATAATAATTAATTAAATTATACAATAATGCTGTTGAAAGTAGAGTACTTCAGAAGGATTTTACATCTGACAACAAAATAAAAAGATTTACAAAGGCAAAATTTTACTTAAATATGCATTTTTGAGCAAAAATAGTAGAAAGATTGAAGGCTTCTTCTTCTTTTTTTTTTTTTAAGAATGGTAAAAGCCGAGGGGGAAATCGTAGGTGGACGGGGGCAAATGCACATCAGGCCCTAAGCCTAGTTTTTGCTTGATCGAGCTCTGATAGTAAAATATTATCTTTCATTTATTTAATTATACTCTCCCCATTGGCATTCCGTGAATTCCATATAAAGTTATTAAAACACGTTATCTTTATATTTTTATTTAAAAAGTAATTCACAGTTTTATTTTTCTATTTATCCTAATTTATCTGTTAGTACCGTTTGGTATTTTTGAAGGATTTGCCGGCCCCTATATTTTGCTGCCCTGGACTATCCGCGTTTGTAATGATCGATAGATGGCGCTCTCTGAACTGCAGTTGTTAGTAAATATAACAGCCACGTGTATTTATTATTCTTCTTTCTCCGCCATTTCATCATGGAAAATCGATTGCATAATATGGTGATATGCAGTGGTGTGATAATTTCACCTTAGCCCACCAGAGGGCGAGCATTTCATTACAATCGCGGATAGCCTGTATAGCCCCCCTCTAAATGAATGATGAATGGTTTTCATATTATTTCCTATACTATCGAGTCACCTATTGTAGAGTATCACGCCTTTTTATTGAGGGATATTTGTTCCCTTATCATTTGCTCTTAAATCATATATAATTTATCAAATTTCTAATTTCCTTTTTAAATAATGTTTCAAAATGCATGTATTTTTATTTTTTTTGTAGAAATTCTGTAGTATATTGGTTAAATGTCTAAAATTTTATGTGATTTTTGTCATTTATAAGCAATATCTACCTTTATAATTTCACCACATATAAAGTAATTCACAGTTTTATTTTTCTATTAAGTTATCTGTTAGTACCGTTTGGTATTTTCGGAGGATTTGCCGCCCCCTATATTTTGCCCCCTCTAAGTCTGCCTCTAAATGAATGATGAATGGTTTTCTTATTATTTTCTATACTATCAAATAACAGCTTACGTTTTTCCTTTCTTCATAAACAATAAGAATAATTTTCAATACTTACTTTTTTATAGATATTTGTAAGCTACCTAAGATTCGTGGTCCTTGCAGTGGTTCTTTTGTTCAGTGGTACTTTGATCCAGAACACAAAGAATGCAGAGAATTTTCTTACAGTGGATGTCAAGGAAATGGCAATAGATTTAACGACAAAGAAACTTGTGAAATTCAGTGTAAAAAATGGCCTGCAGCTTCTGATACACATCCTATTCAAGGTACTTTTGATTGTTATTTGTTTAAACACATTCATATTAAATAATTTATTCAATTCTAGCATTGAAAATGCTGACTCCCTTAGTTACTCTATATTTATTATTATTTAAATTGATATTTCAAAGGGTTTCATGAATTGAATTTTGAATTACTGATAATATTCTATTATTAGTATTATCCCATTCATTCACACGAGAATTTTTTTTTCTTCTTAGCTACTTTACACATAATTTTGTTCTCAGTTTCAATTATATTAGGCTTATTATTATTATTATTGAAAAATAAAATCGAAATTAACTATCTAAATATAATTCTGAATAATTGATTTCTGGATAAACTGTTCCATATCATGCAAATATCATCAAAATCTAGGTTCTAATAATTACTCATGTTTCAGTTTAATATTGTAAATTTATAGTGTAACTTATTTTTTAGGATATTTTTAATTTGATTAATTTTATTTTTAGATGCATGCAACCAACCAAAAGACCCAGGTCCATGTTTGGGCTATTTTCTTATGTGGTATCATGATGCAGAAGAAAATGCTTGTCGAAACTTTATTTATGGTGGTTGCCATGGAAATGATAACAGGTTTGCAAGTTTGGAGGAATGTGAAGCTAAATGTCATACAAACAGTGCAGTCAATATAAGGAAAGGTAAATATTTCATATAATCAAATGCATTTTAAGTTAGTATCTATTGTTTTAATCTATTTATAATCTAAAATTTATTTGTTTTGTAATGGTAGAAATTTATTGAGATTAATTTTAATTATTGCTACAATATATTTCTCAAATAACTTTGTCTGAATTAAAATAGTTTATTTATTTATTTTTTCCACGGATAATACAAATTGCGGATAAACTGCAAAAAGGGCTGAAAGTGAGGGGTAAATGAGATTTAAAAGAAAAATTCTAGTTCAAAAATATTATTATATTTCTTATAAAACCTAATATGAACAGTAAAAATATTCACAGTACAATAAAATCATTTGTATTTTATGTATTAAAAAAATGTAAAAGCAATAAATAGGAAAAGTACACTCAAGTCAAAGTACAATCAGTAAACTAATTTTTGCACTAAATTAAATGGTACCATGCTGTACTGTTAAAAAAACAAATTAAACAAAAGCAAAATTGTTCTTCGTTATTTACATTTTTTGAAAAAATCAATCATTTGTTTTTATTTCTTGTTGAAAAAATGCCTTTTCTGATCCTGCACTTGTTTGCGTTCTCTCTTTTCCCAGGCTTGTGGATCATCCAGAGTAAATTTACACATTTTGAGAGTTTCAAAACACAATTTGACCATTTAAAATTAAATTATTTAAATAAAATAAATTATTTTAAATTAAATATTCACGGTTGATGAATAAAATTTCTAAATCTACATTTTGACCATGTTTTTATTAACTTCTATTCTTGTTTGTTTGTGTGTGTGTTTGTTTGTTTGTCCAGTGCAAATCTTGCAATCAATTTTTTACTAACTTCCCTACTAGCTAGACATTTGAAACTTTCACAGTAGCTCAGAACCCGGTGACAGCACAATACTTCGAAGTCAGATTTTCGAATTTTCGAATAGTTTTCTTTTAATTAATTAAAATATGAAAATAATAAGCTCCTAATAGCAATAAAAATGGCCATTCAAATATTAGCTATAATTTAATTGTTGCCAAAAAAAAAAAAAAAAAAAAAAAAATTACGAGTTCATTTTCTTTTGACATAAAAATAAATACATTTATTTAAACATGAACCTTAAAAAAAGAAACTTTTTTTTTTTTCATTATTATTATTAGTTTACTGAACTGAGTCCATGTGCTTAAATATTGCTTATATATTATTTTTTATCCTCGTGTATTTTATTAATGATTTATCAGAAAATTTAAAAACATGGTATATAAAAAGTTTTTTTTATCTTATAATTAGAAAATGTTTGTCTCTCTGTGTGCGATACAAATTTTCTGACAAGTTTAATTTTAGAACTAATGCACAGAATTTCGTAAAAAATTATACGTAATTGCAGCTTGGCTTTAATTATTGCGTACCAACTTTTGGTGCAAATAGTACAATAGGTGGTGCCTGTCACCCCATCTTTTCATAATTTTTAATATAATAATGTAGAACAAAATTTTTTATAAATACACACAATGAGAAAATTATTTCTGACTGTAATAGTTCACTAGGAAAACAATTTTTATATGTAGAAGCATTGATACCTACCTCCTGGGAGTATAAATTTCCAATATGAGTTTTTTTTTTTTTTTTTTTTTTTTTTTTTAAATTAACGCATCATTACCTTTAAAATGAATGGTTGAAATTGAACCACAAATTTTTGATACTTTGAAACAAAGTGATCTATTTTATTCTCCCCCCCCCAAAAAAAAAAAAAAAACTCCCCCAGATGTTGTTTATTAGGTTCAAATTTGACTTTCTTCCCGTTTTAATATTATACTCCTCTGAGATGTAAATCGTTTGCATTCATCATCATGGATTCAAGATAATTTTAATAATAATTTCCACTGTGTGTGTGAATTGCTGTTGGAAAACGTGGAAGACAAATTTGTGATGTCTATAACATACTATTTTTATCATAATGTATTATTTTATTGCGATTTTTTTTTTTTTTTTTTTCAATTCTGTGTTTTTTGTCTTATTCTATTCCAGAAGTTTAATAATCATCTGTACAAGATAATTTAAGAATATGTAAAATTTGCAAATAAATATTAATAATAATTATTATTATATGGTTATCAGATTAACCATATTATTAATAAATAACATAATATTTATTTTTTTTTTTTTCAATTTTAGCTAAAGAAAAACATCATTCATTGACTGCTGCTGCTTCATTTATTACGAATGAAGGTAATGAAAATTTCACTGGATATTTTCATTTTAGAATACAAAATGTTTCCAAAATATAGAATTGAAAAAATTTATTGTGTATAACATCCAACTTCACTTTGTGAAATTGTGAACTTTTAGAACATATGTTTTCATTTTCTTAATTGGTGACAAATTTTATTATTCCTTTTTCTCATTTCAATATATTGTGTATTAGCTTGTGAATATTAAAAAAAAAAAAAAAAAGTTAAGATTGCACAACTGAAATGAAAACTTTATAGTGAGACATATAACATAATATAATTTAAAAAGCATTCCTAACAATTAATTGCATCAAATAATAAGAAGTGCATTCAACCCCAGTGGCAGAAAGTTTTGTAGCTGTTTGCGACAGGCTTTTAAAATTTCGCAATCTGTCTGCAAAATTTGCGTGTAATCAGGGGTGAAAATGGCTTACACTACCAGAGAGCATCTAAGACGTCATACATCGGTAGTGCAGGGTCGCGAGCGAAAAATGCCCGTAAATTGCAGACAGTTTTTTATGATTGCAGACAAAGACTGTCCAAAAAGTTGCAGGAAATTTTTTTTTAATTACTACAGGCAAAGTGTCCGAAAGTTGTGGACTAATTTTTTTTTATTAGTGCAGACAAAAACTGTCTGCAAGCCGTTTTTCTGTGTCCGCGACTATGTCGCCGTGTCGCAGTGTTTCTGCCACTGGGCATTCAACTACTTTTAAGTGTCTCTGTATATTTTATATACATTGTTATTGTTAATGAAACATATAATGCACCAAAATTTTGTAAATTAAAACAAATTGCATGACACACTGAAAATGCATTTTCTAGAAATTTGAATTTTAGCTTGTAATGTATCTGAATTTTCTTTTTATGTATACAAAATATTGATTTTTTTTCTAGATTTGGGAAAACTGTCTTTCAAATCTCAGTTTCAGAGTCTTTTGCTTGGAAAAGAGCCAGTTGACAAGTTTTGTTGCATAAATAACAGCAATGCTATAGTACATAAAATTATTTCAGTGAAGGATCAGAAAAATTCACTCAGAAGGAAGAAATGTGTGCATTACATTTAAAAAAATATCTCGCTTCAACAATTGTTACAATGGCATTGCACTTTTAGACAAACTGTTCAACTAGCGAAATTCTTATCGTTGTCACTATTTGTCTGTTGATGAAATTTTTCTATTAATATATATATATATATATATATATATATATATATATATGAAAGGGATAAAAATAAATTTAAATTATTAAAAAACCAAAATTAAAAGTGTAAAAATCGCTAATCGAAATTATAATCGCGAATAATTCGTAATTGCCCCTTTAAAGTTTGTTTTCCAGCAGAAGACTTTATAACTCAGAAATCAGAAAAAGAACGAAATTATAAGTCGAAATTCGCTGACGTTAACACAATTGGCAATCTTGTCTGCATTGACCTGCATATTAATTAATCCCAGAAATTCCTTTTAAGAGCCCAGACGATCTAAAGAACCAATCAGCAGCTCAGGAAATCGAGTATAAAAGCCGAAACAATAAACAAATGGACACTTCTTGCCATGATTTTGACTTGTTAAACACTTCCATGCTGCAGTCGTCCTCCGAAATTACAAAGGAGTGATAGCTTTCCGAACAACAAACGCCGGGAGGCGTAAAATCCCAGACAGCGGTCACAGAAGTTTCCGGAGATAGTCCAAGCCTTGCCATGAACCTCTTGCATTGCCATAGTGCCACAACTTTGCAATGTTGAAGAAAATAAAGCAGTTTCGTTGAATATCTCCTAGTATTTATTGTGTGACTGACGGACAGCGTGCCATCGTACGCCCAGATGTTACATATATATAATTTTGTTTTATGTAATATTAAAAAATTTTTGTTGTACATAAATTCTCTGATTATACCATTAAACTATTATCTATATATTTAAAAAAAGAAAATAAATCAGAAAGCCAGTTTATGGGTTTTGTTTCACAAAGAAATATGATGTTAAATGTAAAATTATTTTAGCGAAGTACGAGGTGAATTGACTCTGAAGGAAGAAATATAAATAAATTGTGCATCTACAGAAGTTTTCACTAGACAAAATTACAAAATGTTACTTGAATTATATAAAATTTATCAAAATCTATACAATCACAAATTAATTTTTTGATGTCTAAAAATATTAATTTATAAAAACATTATTTTATTGATTTTTTTTTAATGCATTTTCAGTATATAAAAATTAAGATTTTTTTTTTTTTTTTAAGATATTTGTCGACAAGCTCCCGATGAAGGCCACTGTGGATACTCCCAAAGTCGATGGTATTACGAACCTCGTAAAGAAATGTGCTTACCATTTGTTTATAAAGGCTGTGGAGGAAATAAAAACAGATTTAAAACTGCTGATTTATGTATGCGATTCTGTTCTGGAGTTAAAGGTATGATATTTCGATGCTTGTGAATCAGTTGACTGTACATAGTTTACATTTAAACCTCCAATTTTTGTTGATTTTGCACTGAAACCAAACATTTAACATTTCTTATGCAACAATTTTTCTATACTTTCTTTCTTGTTTTAATCGGTATATAAATTTTTGTAACTTCTCTATTTGGTAGATAGCAGTATTATTCCAAAATTTTATAACCAATGTTTCAGAGGAAGCCAAATGCAGATGTCACTTTAAATTTCTTAGTAGCCACAAGGATGTAATTGCCGCTTAAATGATGCACTCATACCTAGTTTTTTCACGTGTTGAAAAGGCCATTCTATTTTGACTGGAAGCAATTGTTGCGAGTTTCTGCAGTTATAGTATTTACTTACAAAGTTATTTATTAATTAAATTAATTATTTGAATTCAATCAGATTAGCACATTGATTTCTCAAACCGAAAATTTCTCAAAAAATTAAAAATGTTATTTATGAGAAGCTGTATATCTAGTAATGTAAAGAAGTTTGAAAAAACACCATAAAATACAAGGACTCACGGCAACATAGCTGCTTTGTTTGCTGCACACATACATACTTTGTTCACCTGGTGAAGGGTTGTGTTTTCTTTTGACCCAAAACAATTGTTGAGAGTTCTTACATTTTATGATGTTTATTCGAAGTTTTTTATTTATAACTTATCAATGCCAGTTCCGTTTTTTTTTTTTTTATCTGTATGTATCTAATAACCATTTCTGAAATTAATTTAACAGTTTTTAAAAAAGTATATGTAGTAACCTTAAAAGATTAAAAAAATAAACTTAATTTACTCAGCTATAATGTCAGGTGTTTAGGTATAGTAAATATCACAATGAAATTATTATAGATGTTTTAAAAAGAACTTAATTGCTTTATTAAAAGTTGTATTAAAAGTTGTATGTATAAAGGCTGTTAAAGTACAGTCTTATTTTTTTTTTTCGACATTGCATGCACTGTATATTATTATTAATCATAGAAAAAAACTAGTTGGCATAGGTGGACTCTGCTCAGTTCCCCATCATATTTATGTTCTCAGAAATTTCTAGTGCGAGACATATTATAATCATGTTAAAAGAAATGAATTTGACCAAAGCTTGATACAGTGACAGAATGAAATCCCCGCCTAATAGGCTATCCACCTTTCACTTGGATATAATTATCTTATTCTAATTTATTAATTTATTTTATCAGGGTCAATTCTGTTGTTTAGTTTTCATGCTACTATTTCCAATGCAATAAACCTCAAAATTCATATTTATATGAAAAATTTACAATTTCACTATGTTGATAAAATCGTAATTTACGAATAATTTACGAAAATTTCCTAGTAGAATATTTGTATTCAATCATGTTCAAACAAATATCATAAACTTAATTTTGAAGTTGTCTAATGTATTTAGGATCCTCAAAATGGAAGTTTATGATCAATTTTGCCTTATTCTGACATGTTAAGTAAATCGTAAATTCCAAATAACTTACGAATTTTTTTTAATTGGAAAAATCATAGTCTATGATATTCATGCCAGTATTCTAAATAATATTTCGAAAGTGGTTTGACATCTTTATGCTGAAAATATCCCTCAAGATTGACGTTTATGTGAAATTTTGCTCTATTCTGACATGTTAAGAAATTCGTAAATTTCCAATAACTTACGAAATCCTTATATTGGAAAATTCATAGTCATTAATATTCATACCAGTGTCCTAAATAATATTTCAAAAGTAGTCTGACATCTTTACGATGGAAATATCTCTCAAAATTGACGTTTATGTGAAATTTTGCCCTATACTGCCATGTTAAGAAATTCGTAAATTTCCATTAACTTGCGAAATTTTCAAAGTAGCACATTTATAGTTACTGATGTTCATTCCGGAATCAAAACTGATATTTTAAAACTGGTCTGACATTTTTACAGTAAAAGTTTTCATTTAATGCACGTTTAAGTGAATTTTTGTCCTATTCTCCCATGTTAAGAAAATCGTAAATTTCTAATAACTTACGAAGTTTTTAAATTCGAATGTTGCAAATGAATAGGGTTCTTGCCAGTGTCGAAAGTAATATTTTAAAACTGATCTGACATCTCTGCGACAATTTGTTCTTGAGATATCGTGTACACAGACTAACAAACTAACGGACTGACCCACTAACAGACTAACAGACACCCTACAGACAGACACCATAGAAATTTTGTCATTTTCGGATTCCTCACACCTGAAAACGTGTAGAAAAGTAAAAAAACCGAGGTCGAAAATTTTCACGATTACCTAAGTTCCCCATACCTATAGTATGATGGGGAACTAAAAATTCATGCAAGAAATTGATTGTTTTATCTTATTCAGATAGTGTGATTCATTATTTTGATAATGTCACATACTGTGAATAACAACTTCTTTTATTAAATTGTTACAAATAAATCTTTGTATCTTAGTGCCTAATATCTATGAACATTGTGAAGATTTATAGCCATTTAAACCATATCCATTACACTATAATAGTAAGAAAAAAAAATGTTTGCATTAATCTAGAATTTTTTTTCCCCTTAAATAAATAGAATAAAAATCCTCGGTGTAATTTTATAATCTTTAAATGTAAGCTACAATAATTCATCCTTCAGAAGCTTTTAGCTTGATTATCTAGCTTAATTCATCCCAAGAAAAGAAAATATTTTACTACAGGCATAAAGTTAGCTTAAAATTTTTATTCAGTGTTGATCAAAATCAATCTTCATGTTACAGAATTATTTATACAATGTATAAATATTTCAATATCAAAATTTTTATTTTGTAATTTACCTATAATAATTTATAATAAATAATGAAAAAAAAAAACCTGTTTGAATTGTTTCTTTTGCTTACATACTTTAAAAAAATTTCCTATAAATTTTATATGAAATATTGGGTTGTCCGGAAAGTCCGTCCTGATTTTTGCTAGGTGGCATTAGGACAGGTCTGAATATATCAGAATAATTAAAAACAAATGACATGCTTACATATTCTAAAAGTCGGTACTTCAGGCATATTTAGAAAAAATTTTGGTTACAATCATTAATTGTTGTCAGTTTTATATGCCTTTAAATATAGAACAAAGTGCATTACAGGCATTTAATGCTTTTCTTTTACCGGAAAGGAAAAAATGCCACATAAGCAGCAAACAAAATATGCGCTGTTTATAGCAAAGATGCTGTAGCTGAAATAACTGTGCAGAAGTGGTTTGCTTGGTTTAAAGCTGGTAATTTCAACCCTCAAGATCAAGAACGCCCGGGTAGGTCCTCCACCACACATGAAGATCAGATCAACACTGATCAAAAATAACCCACACTATATGACACGTAATTTAGCAGAATTTTAAAAAATATCAAAATCCACTTTCCACGAGCATTTAAATGTGCCGTGTTTCAATTTTCCTTCAAAATTGTCACGAATTTTCTGGACAACCCAATACAATTGTTAAATGTTTAATTATCTGAATTTAAATATTATAGATTCTGAAGCCGTTGGTGATGCTGCAGCAAGAGATGTTGTACCTTTTGAAATAAATAAGAACTGTCCTGCTTCTAATTGTCAGACACTTCAGTGTCCTCATGGTATTGAAGAAATAGTTGATGTTAGAGGATGTGTTTCTTGCCTGTGTTCAAATCCATGTGAGGTATAACAATGTTGTAGAATGATATAATGCTGTCAAATTAATTAATATTGCATAACATTTTTCATAATTAGCATTTTAAAAGCCTGAGTTTTTCAAAACTAATGTATATTTTCATAACTAACTTATGCCACTGCTAAAACAATTTATTGAAATAAGGAATAATTTGTATCTTTGGTTTGGACCATTGAATAAAATAGTGGCAAAAGAATAATTTAGTCAAAAAAAAAAAAAAAGTACCATCACAATTGCAAGAGTGCATTGAATAAAAATAAACTTTACCCATGCTTAAAAAAAAAATTCCAAATCTTATACTATTAAGTGAGCAATATTTGTATATTTCACTGTTCTCGAAAACGGTAGCTCGGACAGTCACGAGATTTAACACAAAGGTGCCCCCCCCCCCCCCCCCCCCGAAGGATCATTGTGCACATCAAAGTCAGAATTTCGAATTTCTGTTTAGTTTTCTTTTAATTAATAAAAATATGAAAATAATAAGCTAATAATAGCAAAAAAATTAGCCATTTAAATTTAATCCATAATTTAATTGTTGCCAAAAAAAAAAAAAGTACGAGTTTATTTTTTTTTTCAACAGGAAAATAAATACATTTATCTAAACATGAACAATACTACACACTACTGATCGCAGAGCTTCCAAATTTGGCATATAGGTACCTGGGACCCTGCAGATGTGCACCTCATCGAGATTTTTTCGAATTTCGAATTTGAATTTTTTAAATTAATGTTTTTTCGATTTTAAACATTGCCTTTTATGTTTCATTTTTCATGAATTTATTCTTCGATTGTAATCGTCTGCATATCTTAGCAACGGCTATATTATGCAATTTATTTTTTATTTAATACATTTATTTGAGGGCGAATCTTTTTTCTCTTTTTAATTTATTATATTTATTGAAAATAAAATGGTAATGCAGTAGAAAAGATTAAATATATTAAATTTAAAATTTAAAAACGTATTTATAACAGTTATGTTTATGTATAATTTTTGTAGTATAACAACAATTATTTTTCATTTGTTAATTTAATTTCTTTAAAAGTTTTTTTTTTTTTTCTAATTTATAGTATTTGTCAGGAAATAATGGTAGTATATAGTAGAAAGGATTAAACTGATTGGAATTTATTTGTTTTTTATGTATTTAATTCCTTCTAAAAGAAAATCTACTTTTTATTTTATTTCATTATATTGGTCGGAATCAAATTGTAATACAGTGTAAATAGCATGAGCAGTAAAATACTTGGTTCAAAAACTAAAATATTTAATAGACGCTGAGATACTGTTATCTTTAAAATCGTAGTTCTTAAATAATGGCAGACCCACCTATCGTCAATAAATACCCATATTGAAATACATAGGAAAGAGATTTCTGCAGGCAGTGGGAAACTGCTCCCGATACAATGCGGCCAGAGAAAGAGCTGCCGTAGTCAGCGAGTACCCGATGCGAGGTCTAAAGCGATTCCAATGTAATTATTTTAGTTTTTATTTATAATGTGATGTGAAAAATGAATAATGATCCAATTCTTTTGGAGATTCATTTAAATATAGTGGCCAGCGAAGCAGGCGTAGCCTGCTAGTGATAATTTAAAAGGACAGTTGTAATCTATGTGAGGACCCACTGCTATAAACTGCAAAAGTATGATCAAAACATTTAACTAAATTGAAAGAAAACATAAAAATAATAATAAAATAAATAAATAAAATGATAAATAATTTAAAAAAAAAAATAATAATACTTTTCTGGTATAGAGGTGCCAAATATTACGCTTTGTCCGTAATTATTACGGATATTTGGCAATAATTGCGGCATTACGGACAACATATTAAGATTACGGATTATACACTTTTTAAAAAGTCGCGGATATCGTTCGTTAAAAAAAAAAAAGAAACTCCACAAACAATCGACGATTAAACACACAATAGAAGCATTCCAATTCACAAACTTTCTCCATCCACAACATTTTAAACTTGCTTTATAAGAATAAAGAAATAAAATTATACAATATTTCTTACTAATGTAATTATTCTTTGCCCCTCCCCCCCTTTTTTTCTTATCTCCAACCAGCCATCGTTGATTAAAAGCTCTGCAGAAGCGTTTAGTTTCCCAACCTTTCTCCATCAGCAATACAAATGTCAATATTCATTTTAAACTTGCTTTTTTAGATTCTAGAACCTATAAAGAAGTAGAATTGTTTCATTTATCATTTATCTAATTATTTATATTTTGACTGCCCCTCCCGCTTCTCAGCTAGTGATCAGGAATTACTTCTAGAACCAAAAAAGTGATAGAAGTGCCCAATATTTCTCACATATGTAATTATTTTTAGGCTTTTTATTTCTGAACTTGATGAATCTATTTTATGTTTCCTTAATAAATTTAAAATACATACTATTATACCATCAAACAAAATATACGTTAGGTTTTTATGTAAGATACATAAAGAAAAAAAATAGTAAAAATGTTTTATTAAAAAAAGAACAGTGTTTTAGTATTTCATGCCATAAAAACAGTTGTCTCTATGAAAAAGTGACCATTAAATAATAAATAAAATAAACTTTTGTGACACCCCCCTCCTCCCCCCCCCAAAAAAAAAGAAGAAGAAGAAGAGAAAAAGAGAGAGAGAGAGAGATCCAAATGTTTTCCCCCCCCCCCCTCCAAAACAGGTTTAAAAAAAAAAAAAAAAAAAAAAAGTCTTTCATTTTGTAAAAAGGTAAAGAAATACATATTTATATACTTTGTTTTAGAAATTTTTCTAATTTTTTGATTGATATATTATATATTTGTTTACAAGCAGTGCAATTCATTATTATATGTGGACTTGTGCATAAAAATTATTCCGTGACATGGTTCATGTCTCCACATTGCATAAGTATATAACTCTGATCAGTGGCGGCTCGTGCAAATTTTCACAGGTGGGGCCCGATCCATCGTATGATGCGTAATTTAACTTTAATACTATTCATTATTCAAACATGAAAACAAACATTATTAAAATGGGATGTAAAATGAAATTTCGGATTTTTATTTATTTTTTTCTTTTTATGATGACGAATTTCAACACTATGGAAAACATTGCATAAAATTATCTCAAAAATAGTTTTATAAATACAATTGAAAAATTCTGCAATGTTCTGATCAATGGAATATCAAAATCTAAATATCTGGAAGCTAGTAGACGGAAATTTCCAAGTTCGATACCAGATCACTTTCGTCGACATATACATTTGGAGTTTACTATGGTTTTCTCCAAAACTCAAATAAAAAGGGATATGTAATACTTAGAAACACTTTCTACAGAGAGTACACCACTCAGGTCTAGGACCCTCTTTTAGTCAACTGGCTTTAACCCTAACACTACACACCATTAAAATTTAAATTCAAATGTCTCAAAGTGTAATATTATTTAGCTTACGCTAATTATATCCCTAAATCTTTTAATTATAGAATTCCAAGTGTTATATTCATGTTTCTTATCTATTTCAATTTAGAAAGTCATGATTAATGTAATGTGGATACATATTTAAAAAAAAAAAAAAAAAAAAAATGTAAAACACGTTTCTCATTTAATTTTAGATAATTTAAATTAACTTTCAATAAATAAAGAAATAAAACGGGCTACCATCTTAAAAAAAAATAATAATAAAGAAAATAAATAAAGAAAGAAAAAATAAAGAAAAGAAAATAAGGAAAAAAGAAACATATTGCGGATATTTCTGTTAAATCACATTTAAAAGAAAAATTCTTTAATAATAATAATAAATCACAATTTTATGCAGCTATTTAATCCATTTATCCATGTAAATCCATTAATTATTTACCTAAAAATTTTACAATTTATTTACATAAAAGTTTTAACACACTATTCTGAAAGAGAGAGAAAAAAAAAAAAAAAAAAAAAAAATTGCATATTATTTTTTATCCCCCCCCCCCCCCCCCATTTAAATTCAAAACACTTTAGTTAAAGAGGTCTTAAATTCTTATACAAGCTTTTATCTCAAAGGCTAGTCTAGAAAATATTTTTGACTATTACCAGATTTCTTTTTTTAAACACTAAAATTTTAAACTGTCATATATAACTCTAAAAAATTCACCAAAAAATCAATGAGGAAACAAAAAAAAAAAAAGAAAGAAAGAAGAAAAGAAAAACGTAATGCAGAAGTCGCCAAATATTACTCATGGTTAACAGACAGTTTTTCCCCCTATAGTTTTGTTCGAAAGGGCCAGGACTCTGCTGGCCCAACAACGAGAAAATTACAGCGTGCTTAAACTGATAAAGCAATTAGTCGCCAAATATGTCAACCCGATCTTCTAGTAGAATAAACTGTACAAATAAACACGCCGATTTCGGGCCGGCTGAAAAAGGCCCTATTCTCTTAGATAAGGAAGGGGAGTCATTAGTGATCTGTGACAGCTGAAAAAATAAATTGACAAATAAATGATAATGAAAGAAGAGTAAGAAAAAATTAGATAGACGTAGTTATTTTGTATACATGTTTTTGAATAGTTATAAAAAATAAAATTATTATTATTATTATTATTACTATTTTAATCGAGAAAAAATTTAGGTGGGGCCGTGCCCGCTGGCCCTTAATGTAGAACCGCCACTGACTCTGATTACTGATAGCTCTTATTGAAACTTGGTACCTCTATGTTATCTGCATTGGATTCAAGATAGAAAAAAAGAAAAAATAATAATAATAATAATTTGGGCATTTAGCTATTATCTCTTCAACAACTAAACCAGTGACAATTTTCATGAATTTGCACTGACATTAATTTTCATTAATAATGAAATTTAAATTACATTTTATGACTCAAATTCTGTTATTTTGATTAAAAAATTAATAATAATAATACAGTTAAATTTTAAATGATCGACTTTTTATCACGACTTTTAGCCACTGTTTTTGACTTGAATATGGCAAATCTGAAAATATGGACTGCTAGGTGGGCGAAGACCAACTAATAATTATTTAATTAATAACTTAAAGTACTGTTGGTTTAAAAGAGCAGGAGACTTGAAAATGCTGTTCCATATATTTTGAATATTTTTAAATAATTTAAAATTTCTGTAGTAGAAGTTAAGAAATTATTTAATTTAAAATCACTAATTATAATAATATATGCATTTTTTTATTATTTTATTATATTTATTTTTTCAACAGTTTTTTCTATATTTCTAAACTTATTCAGTTTTTTTTTTTTTTTTTTTTTTTAATGATATTTCAGCTGTGGATGTATGATTGTAAGGCTGATTGTAAATTTAATCTTCTGAATATTTTAATCCAAAACTTGAAAATTTAATAAATAATTAATTTTTTGGATTCAAAATATATAAATTTATAATTTTTATAAAGAGCCTAGCACTGCAATCGGAGGTCTAATATCTTAATAGATATTTTTACTTATGATTTGAAACAAGCAAAATAGATCTAAAAGGTAATTTAAAGAATACATATAATACCAATTCATATGACCACTGCTTGACAAATTGGCAGATTTTTTTTTTTTTTTTCTTCAGCTCTTGTTAAAATCTACTGAATTTACCAGTGTTCATTACTCAGTTACTATTATTTTGATAAAAAAAATAATTAAAATTTAAATATTTTTTTTTATTGTTTATATTATTGGTTTACATAGTTTTTTATTATTGTTTTTGCCTATTTATCACTACATTTAACCACTGCTTCTGATTTGGCAAATGTAGCTTTCCAGGAAAATATACAAGTACAGAATTAAAAAATGGGTAAATTTCTAAATATTGATTGCTAGGCAGGCAAAAGCAGACTAGTTTATAATGGGAATTTTATTATTTACTGATTTATATTTAATCAAAATTGGAACCTGTCAAAATTACTTTCTTAAAACGATTTTTTTTTTTTTTTTTTTTATCTTTAATTGTAAATTATGTAAAATTTGAATTTAATCTTTCATTGGAAATTTAAATTATGTTTACATTTTCCAATTTTTTTTTTTTTTTTTATCATTTTATAACATTAAACAATTATTTCTGTAGAATCATAGCTGTCCAGATGGCACTCAGTGTGTTGTAGAGAAACACCGAAAAAGTGATGGTGACTACAGATCTCAACCTCTTTGTCGTTTAAGTTAGTATTTATTTTAAATATACTTTCTTATTTTATTTCTTTCAAATAATTATTATTTCATGTAAAATATATAAGTTGTTTAATTATATATTTTGTATTTATGTAAATTTCTTTTTTTTTTTTTTTATCTGATGTTTAAAATGATTAATATATCAATTTTCAAACTTTGATTGTTTTCTTTGCCAGTTATTAGAACAATGTTAAACTTTAAAAACTATTTTTATGTAAATTAATAATAATAATTGATCACTTATAATTTTAAAACAAATTTAAACTGATCAATGTATACAGAATATTTTGGTTAATATTGGGCAAATAATAAAAATATATTAAATGTTTTTGATTTATTTCCTTTTTCATGGTTTATTCATTTCAAGGAAGACAGAATTTTTAGAAAAATTAAGATTTTGGTTCAAAATTAAAAAAAAAATTTCATAAAAAATGAAATTTGTCATTAAAGTTCTTTATAAAAGTAAATAAAAAAAGCTGCAAAATCTTTAAAAAAAAAAAAAAAAAATTCTGTTGATTTAAACGACAAATTTCAAAATTATGCGATCCCCCCCCCTCCCCCTAATACACACATACAAATTGTTGCAGATTGTCAAAAATGTTTTGGTTATGCTTAACATTATATACTACTATTTGAACCCCTCCAAAATTTTTTGCCTTGACTATGATCAGCAATAACTTAATGTAAAGATTTTACAAAAAGTACAACAGAAAATATTAATTAAATTAACTGATCATGTCCTATTTGAAAGCGAACAAAAGATAGAAAGTTACAATCTGGCTAAGTCTAATCCTGTGTTGCCAAAGATGGCATATATTGTACTACCCATCTGGTGGGTAGTGCAGACATAGACATGCCAAGTCTCCTGCTTTTGGCAGGAGTCTCCTGATTTTTGCTTGTTTTTCCATGCTCCTGATTTTCCACTCATTTATCCTGCTTTTCTGATGTCTTTATCTATCCCACTTAGCATAATTTATGCTTAAAATTTGTGGGATTGGGTAAAAAAGTTTGAAAGAAAATTGAAATTAATCTTGCCCTGCAATTTATCAAGTTCAGTTTGAATGTGAATTACTCTACAATGCTTTGAAACACATTTTTGCTAAGAATAAATTTTTAACTTTCATTTTTGCATAATGAAAAATATCTTCTTATTAAAAGATTTTTTTTTTTTTTTTTTTTTTTTTTTTTAATACCATAACTATTGAAAACTTGAAGAATTCAAATTTCATTAGAATATAGCTGATATTTTCATTTCTTTATTACCTTTTCTTTTACAAAGGTAATTAAGATCCTTATTGTTTTATATTAGGAGCAGAATGATCAAATCTGTCTATTTTGACTTAAATTTTAAACAACTGTATATCTGAGGGTTTTTTTTTTTTTTTTTTGATAGTTTGTTTTACTGCAAGAAACATATATTATTCATTTAATTTTAATACTGATGCTTTGCAAATACCTCCTAAGCTTATAAAGCTTTACTTAAAATTAAATTTGCATTATTTTACTCATTTTTATTACAAACTTCCTTGTTGGAAAAAGTCTCCTGATTTCTGTTAAAAAATCTCCTGCTTTTTTGTCATTAGAAGTTGGCATCTCTGGTAGTGTTAATGTGTTGCTAATATTTTCTTAGATTTATTTTTTTTTTTTTATTTATTTAATATTTAGGTATGAACCTTGTATTTGTTTTACAGAATTTATTTTCAGAAAAATGCCTTTAACTAATCTAATTGTACATATAATCAAAACATAAAATGTCATAGGTATTTTGTCAATATTAATAATAATAATAATAATAATAAAAAAATAGACAAAAAATAAAGTATTTGTTTATTTAACGTCAGATTACAATCAATTCTGTGAAATCTACACAAGTTCGAACAGGAAGTTTTGTGAATAAAAAATCATTTTTTTTTATTAGATTTAATTTTTTTTTTTTTTATTAAATGTATAAATTTGTAATATTAATATAGAAATTAAATGGAACTTATATTAGATAAATAATTTATTAAAAATTTATTTAAAAACAAAATTATTCAATACATAAAAATAAATCTTAAGTAATACTTCTGAATATAAATTAAAGTAAAGCTATATACAAGTCAGCAATTCAATAAGACTACAATCTAAAAGGAATTATAGCCTAAATAAAATTCAAAAGCAATTTTAGAGCCGATATGTACGTTAATTTACTGATTATGATATACACTAATTCTTTAAAAAATTACAGTTTTGTAGTTGGCACCATTTAAATTTTCATTTAATGTTTGTTTTTATCTGACATGTGGGACGTTCTCGTTAGTGTTTTGGAAGCAGCTTCTAATGGAAAGTATATAAATGGTTTTTAATTCTCATAAGTTCACACTTGAAAAATATATGCTAAAAATCTTATAAATAAATATGTATGATTTTGCTGACTTCCATGTATAAATGCTGCATTTAATTTAGCTAGATTTTTGCAATTTTGATAAATGCAATTGATCAACTCAAAATCTGCATTTTTGAAAAAATTTAGCTAAGTGCTAAAATTAAATATTCTTTTTACAATTGTAAATAATTTCCTGAATCTTACCAAAATGTACTCAATTACAATTCATTTCAAGTCAGGAAAATATCATTAGTTTAACTGGTAACCATGATTTCCATTGTTTACATTAAAAGTGAACTGTAAATACTGTTGAACCCCATTATAGTGAACCATCTGTGAACCTAATATATAGTTAACTATAACTGAAAATTCACTGTATGCAAATTTGTTAAAACATTGATCATTTTATGGAATTTTATGGTAGTTTTGCTAGAAAATTCATTGTGATAAAATATTATTTACTAATAAACAGTTAATCACTTAGAGAATCAAAAATTAGAACAGAGAAATTTTTTATTTTTATATGCCATGGAAATGAAAAATGTATATAGAATATTATCAATCGCTTTCACTTTAGAGATTGAAGGTGGTGGCATTTCACTTTCTTCTTCAGAGAATAAAGAAGGTACTTCATCATCGTCATTTCTTTTATTTTATTTCAGACTAGCTGCTTTTAGCAACCAGCTGGTTCATGACTCATGATAATTCTGACCATAGCAAACTCCCACAGTGACACCTGTTATTTTCTCAAATTTCCAAAATATGCATAATCAACTGCTTTTCTATAGTAAGAATTAAAACTGAGAGTAATGCCTTGATCTAAGGAATACTGTCTTTAAGGAATTTAATGTAAGTTCACTTAAATAAATAAATAAAAATAATGTAAAAAAAAAAAAAAAATCTGCTGCTTAAAGACATTTTAGTTCACTATAAGCAGACTTTTCTTTTCTCATCAGTTGAATAAAATCATTTAAATTAGCATAAATTAAATAGGTGTTCAGTTGGGACTGCTGAAAATATTCACTATAACCGAGAGTTCAACCCCAATTCACTATAGCAAGATTTGACTGTAATGTAGAATTATACAGTTCACAATGTTGTCTGTGCTTTTGTTCTGAAGAAACTATTTAATTCTGTGAATTCTAACTATTCCCATTTCAGAGCATAAAAAAGGAACATGTCCACCATCTGCTCCTGAACATTTAGTGAATGGAACTTGTCATGACCGTTGCCAATCAGATGCTGATTGTCCTGGTGGCTTAAAATGTTGTTTTGTTTCTTGCGCTAACATTTGTGTGTTGCCAATACTAGCAGGTAAGCATTTTGCTTTTTCTGTACTTTTTAATATTATACAGGATGTTGTACCAAAAAAGATTGAAACTTGCTTTAATTCTTCACTCATTAAAAAAATTATTTGGCCATTAAATAAAAAAAAAAATATATTTTTTAAATTTTTATGACCCCCCTCCCTTCCCCCCCCCCCCCCCCACACACACACACATACATACATACCTATCACCTATAACATCTGTTTGAAAAATGAATTAGTTATGTTGTACTTCTGTATTGTATCTATGAAAAAAATTAGAAAATTATAAGCAATTTACAGATCTTAGAAAAAATTGAGACACTTAATTTTCTTCATTCATACCACACTTGTACAATGGCCTTATTAAACATTCCAATTTGACATAATTGACAGATTAATTCAAAGAGCCTTTTGTTACATTATCTTATGCCAAGTCATTGATATTATGCATCAATCAGCCATCCAGAACATTATGCAGTTCTAAAATCGAAATTGTTTTCACAAACTTTCTGAACTACTTATAACTTATTGAAATTTTATTGGCACACTTACAATACACAGCATATATCTCTTCCTTTGTGCTTTAGCTTTTCTAAAAAAAAAAAAAAAAAAAACCATACTTAAAAAATGACCACTTACCCATGTGCATTTTTTTTATGATTTCAAAGGGTAGATCGGATGTGCATTATTTCCTTTATTTCTAAGTTTATTGTTTTCTTGAATTAGCAATTTTTCCTTATAGAATTCACTTATAAAATTTCTTTTGTTTTTATATTCAATGTGTTATTTCTGTGCTTCTTATCAATGAACATATTTATTTGTTCATTAAATGTTCTGTCATTCAAATTAAATTATATAGAACATAATCTCTTTGTTTCCACCTGAAGATAGTCTTAACCATTCACAGGGTTTTCATAGAGAACAACCCTCGTGAATGGTAAAAGAGTACTGTACTAGGCACACATTCAGTGTGAAATTTTGTAATATAAAGCGTAATAAGGGTGAAGTTTTTTCTTTTTAAAGATAAGAGGCTAGAAGGATGAAAAATTTTTTTTAGATTGAGGGGCAGAAAGGATGCTATTTTTTCAACCAAAAGGCTGGTTAGGATGCAGCATGCACCTGAAACTTTCTGAGGGAAATTCAGAATTTACATGTACAGGCTATTTTGTTTTTGTCATGTAATTATTCAACCTAAAGTTAAAATAGGAATGGATTTCTGTATCAACTGAATTGTTTTGAGAGTAATTATTATGTAATTTTCTTCATCAGTTACAATCTAAAGGTGAATATTGACTTTTCAATTTAAGGCAAATTTATTAAATATAACTATATTTTATCTATAAATAAAAAATAAATTGGTAGTGTTTGAATATGTTGCTTTAACATATGTTTAAGAACTGCAGAATAAATTATTATGAATTGCTTTTCACAGTTAAATTTGTTTTCAAAGCAATTTAAATTTTGCTCTCTTAGTGGTTTTTGTGAAATTTGTTTTTCTATTTGTGATATATGTTTAGATTTTTTTTTTTTTTTTTTTTTTTTTTTTAATTCACCAACTGTGATTCTTTAACTGTATTAAAATAATGAATAATAAAATTAATAAAATCAGATTTTTTTTTTTTTTTAATTGATCTTTGAGAATAGACAATATTTTAAAATGCTGAATAAATTTTAACTGAAACTTTTCCTAAGAAACATTTCAGTTATTACTTTCTTCTATATTCAATAGAAGAAAGTATTGGATTCATAAAAATTTTCGACCTCGGGTTTTTGATGGATTTACACGTCTTGAGAGCTGTAGAACACGATTTGACCATTTTTAGAAAATGTCTGTCTGTGTGACAAAATTTTGTGGCAACTGTATCTCAGGAACTTATGCATAGAATTTCATACAAATTGGTATGTACTTGCACCTTGACATAAATTAGTGCCTATCAACTTTTGGTAAAAATTGTCTTACAGGTTGCGTTGCCATCCCGCTTTTTCTAAATTTTTAACATGGTGATATAGGACAAAATTTTGTTTAAATGTGCATAAAGAGAATTATTTTTTAGTAATCATTATGAAATTTACAAGAATTATTTATAACAGAGATAGTCAACTGGGAAAAAAATTTTGTATGTGTAGGAGCCTCGCCACCCCCCCTGGGGGGGGGGGAAGTCACCCCTCGAGGGGAGTAAATTTTCAAGATGGGTATCTTTCGAAAGGTCTTGTCAATACCTTTAAAACGAATGGTTGAACTATAAATCTGTGATAATTTAAAACAAAGTTATCGATTTTTTTTTACTTTTAACGAAAAAAAACTTAGAATTTTTTTTTTTTTTTATGAAATTTAACCAAACTTGGTATTTAGTTGGTCCCTGACATAAACTGGTGCTGATTACATTTGGGTATCAATCGCTGAATAGGTGGCGCTGTGATCTCATTTTTTCTAAATTTTTAACATGGCAGTATAGGACAAAATTTCGTATAAATGTACATAATGAGAGTTATTTTTAGCTTGTGATTGTAAAATTAATATGAATTATTGATAATAGTAGTAGTTAACTAGGAAAAAAATTCTGTGCATGTGGGGGCATCGCTTCCCCCGGGGGGGGGGGGGGGGTTAATTTTTAAGATGGGTATCTTTCGAAAGGTCTCGTCAATACCTTTAAAACTAATGGTTAGACTATAAATCTGTGATAATTTAAAACAAAGTTATCGATTTTTTTTACTTTTAACAAAAAAATAATAATAATAATAATAATAATAACTTAGAAAAAAAAAAAAATCTTTTTTTTTTTTTAAATATTGTCACTGATTGAATATGTATAGCAAAATATAGAAGAAAGTCTTGTGGTGGCCACAACATACTAGTTTTATATAAATTTTTATAAGGTTTATGTAAAAATTAGTTTTCTTAATTAGTCAAAGTTGTTATTAAATTCTGTTTAGTGATATATATATAAATTTACTGCAATTAAAATTCTTATCGTAATTATTAATTTTCATATAGATGAAGATTATTCTATAGAAGAAAACAGTATTGAAGATACAGGTATGTTAGTAATAATAATAATGTTTTATTTTTATAATGAGTATTCTTAAAATGCAGCCTATTCTCTGACAATATAAATATTATAGTTTTGAAAATAAATTTATAAATTCCTTAAAAGAAAATAGAAACTATATCCATTAATTTAAAGTTACAAAGCAAAGAATTCAAATTGATTAAATTTAGTAAATACCTTATTTTCTTGGCAGAGAAAGTTATTAAATTTAACAGATGCATTAAACTTATCATTATTTATTATAATCGTGGAATGCATTAGAAAATTGCCTTAACATGCTTTACTACCCCATCCTCATCTTCATCCAGTGCATTATTAACACACTGGCCTTCAATTACGAGGTCCTGAGTTCAAGTCCTGATATATTCAGGGATGAGATTAGCAAAAAGACAAAAAAGCTGAAACTGTACACAAAGGAAATGAAATACTAGAACTTTTATGACAAAATCTATTATATTAGTGTAATAAATAAGTTTTTTAATCTTCATTAAGCATTCATTCAAGTTTAGATTAGCTGATGTAACAAATGCACATCAAAATCACAAAAAAAGTTGAGAAAACTGAAAAAAAGCTGAAATCAGCTGAAAAGCTAAAAAATCTCATCCCTGTATATTTATAATGAAAATTTTGTCATCACGATAACTCCCGAAATAATATTCCAAATCGAACCAAATTTAGACAGTGAACTTATCTTATAAATATCTTGGATGAATTCGTTAACTAAGTTGCTCCGACTATTTGTTTTCAAGTGGTGGCCACTTGAAAATTTCATATTTACATTGTAAAAAGCATATTTAAGACCGGATTTGCTTGATTTTTGATGTATATACAGAATATATAAAGGTCACAACAATGCTTATTAATGAAATTTATCTGCCATTTTTAACAAAGTGCAGATGATATGAACTAAGCGAGATAACTTGAAATTAGGCTACCACTTGAAAATTTATAAACATAACTTTTTAAATTCTGATTCAATTCAAACCGAAGTTGGACAGTAATTTTATCATATAATTATCTTGGATAAGTACACAGGGCAACTTGTTCCAACATTTTGTTTCCAAGTTGCACCCGTTTGAAAATGCACCATCATGATAACTTTTAAAATAGTAAACTGATTCAAACAAAAGTGGATAATGAACTTATGGTTCAAATATCTTGGATAAGTTCTCTTGGTAACTTGATCCACAATTTTATTTCCAAGTGGCAGCCACTTGAAAATTTGCCATTATGATAACTTTTATAATACTAAATCAATTCCCATCAAATTTGGGTATTGGATTCATCATTTAAATATCTCAGATATGTTTGCTGGACATCTCACTCTGTTTCTTTTTTTTTTCCAAGTGGTGGCCACTTGAAAATTTCTTATCACAATAACTTTTGAAATACTGATTTGGTTTGAACTAAAGTTGGACAATGAACTTATCATACAATTTCGCTGGGCAAGTTGCTTTGCCATTTTGTTTCCAAGTTGCAGCCACTTAGACTGCCACTTGAAAATTTATCGTAATAACTTTTGAAACACTACACTGATTCGAACCAATGTTAAACAGGGAACTTATGCTTCAAATATCTTGGATGAATTTGCTGGGCAACTTGCTCTATTATATTGTTTCCAAGTAGCAGCCACTTAAAAATTTGTTATCACTGTAACTTTTGAAATACTTAATCAGTTCAAACCAAAGTTGAAAAATGGATTTATCATTCAAATATCTATGATTTTGGTGGCCAAGTTTCTCTGCAATTTTATTTCCAAGTGGCATACACTTGAACACTGCCACTTGAGACTTTGTTATCGCGATAACTTTTGAAATACTGAATTTATCATATAATTCTGCTAATTAGTCTACTGAATTTATCATATCACTAAAGTTGGACAGTGGACTCATTTTACAAATATCTTGGATTAGTTCACTGAGCAACTTGCTCTGCCATTTTAATCCAAGTGGCAGCCATTTAATTTGTCAACACGATGATTTTTGAGGTTCTGAATTAATTCGAACTAAATTTGTACAGTAGGCTTATCTCACAAATGCATTTGATATATTTGTATGCCAACTTGGCCCGCCATCTTGTTTCAAAGTGCTGGCCACTTGAAAATTTTAAATTCACATAAAAAGGTATTTAAGAACAGATTTGCTTTAAATGGCCTGCAATAACCTTTTCCGACTCAGACCATACGATCATGCAGGTTAGACATCCATGACATCCACTTACATCTTTGCATCTGGAACAGTCGTATGTAATAAAATCATGAAATGAACAATTGAGCTAATTAGCAAAAAGTGTAAAGTACAATTTTCAATCAACAAATGTCGGTTATAGTCCATATTTTTCTTTCAGTTTGCAAAAACAGAAGAATGTAATGTTTTAAGATAAAAATGTTTCGGGTCGGAAAGGGTTAAATGGCCCACATCTACCAAGTTCATTAATAATTTGTAGCTGCCATTTTGTTTCAAAATTGCGACTACTTGATAAGAAGAAAGAAATCAACCTACCCTTCCAAATGAGCCAGAAGGTCTTGTATTATGTTATTATTAGTGTTTCGGAAGAGGGTGGGCACCAACAATGTATCGTTTGAAGCATCAGTTATGCTCGCTAATATACTGTCCCGAATGCTCCATCTCCCACTCTCCACTCAAAAAAATTAAAAAGTATAATGTAAACATTTACTCACCATTTCATTTTAAATATTCAAAATTTATTCTTTAAAATAAGTTTTTGATTGTGTACCTGAATGTTTGAATTATATCATGATCAGTAAAAAATCATTTATAAGCTTACAAATGAAGTATTAATCTATTAAATTCATTTGACGAAAATAAATTTAAAAAAAAAGTACACAGTTTTAAAATACAATAATTCATTTTAAAACTAAGGTTTTTCATCTGTTATTCTATTTATTAATTCTCATTATTATCTATGCCATTCATCTAATACTTTTCAAAGTTGAATTTCAAAAATTTTTATTAAATGTTATTACTCCGCTAAAACATTTATATGTAATTGGTTATTTGAATGTCTAAAAATATACTTCATTTTTTTTTTTTTTTTTTTTTTTTTGGTATTATTGTCTCATTTATTTATTTATTTTCTTTTTATCAAGCTTTAAATTATTAAATTATGTGTGTATAAAACCTTTTTTTAGAAACACCATCACCACCTCAAATCTTGGCTGCGAGAAGGGATGTTGCTGTTAAGAAAGGAACTCCAGCACTTTTGAGGTGTATCGTCAGAGGTTACCCCTTGCCAAAAGTTACTTGGCATCACAAGAATCACCCCCTCCACACTGAAGCAGGAGATTATAAAATATCTGTGGATGGTTCATTGCATATAATGTCTGTTGACTTTTCTAATGAAGGAATGTATTCTTGTGTGGCTGAGAATGGCATTGGAAAAGCAGTGACTCAATTTTTTAACTTAATTGTATTTGGTAAGTTTATTTTTTTTTTTCTTTTAGAGTGATGACTATTTAATTTTTCTTTTATAACTGGAGTATTTTATTAATGCTGACTTTTATAAAAAGGATCTTGTCTATATAAATATGTAAACTGTAGCAACCCTGACAAATCATTAAAAATAAATTATGTTTTCAAATATAAATTCCATACAATAAATTTTAAAAAGTCCAATAATTTTTAAAATCCAAATTTATTGTTTGTCTTAGTTTCATGTATTAAATGTATTAATTTATTTAGTTTATTTATTTTTTCATTTAAATCGTCTGGGTTTGGCAATGGTTGTTACACTATTTATTTTTTGTTTATTTAATTACTTTAAAAAGGAAGCTTTTTTTTTTTTTTTTTTTTTTTTTAAATGTATTGTATTTGTTGGAAAAAATTGTAATATAATAGAAAGGATTAAACTTATTAAAACTCAAGTTTTGTTAAAATGTATATATTTTTTATTTATTTGAAAGGAAAATTTTTTATTTATTGTATCGATTGGAATCAAATGGTAATACGGTAGAAAGAGTGAGGGCTTATAAAATACATGATGCCAAAACTAGAATATTTAATAGATACTGCGATACGACCATCTTTAAAATCGTAATTCTTGAATAATAGCAGCTCACCTGTTGTCCAACAACTACTGAAATTGAAATGCCCAGGAATGATATTACTACAGGCAGTAAGAATCCGGACCCTATTCAGTGGGGGTGTGAAAGATGGAGCAGCATCTGTTTACTCTATTTCTTCATTTAAATCACTTTTTTTTTTTTTTTTTTGATAAAATGATATATAAAAAATAATGATTTAAATTTTTTAATAAATATAGTGACCAGTGAATTGAGCAAAACATGCTTGTTTGTAATTAGCAACCGTTGCTAAGAAAGGAACACAGCTTCATTTTTTAAAGCAATGAATTATTTTTTTTCCCTTCTTTTATATATTTAAATGAAAATATAACATGAAAACAGTTATAGTTTGAATAAAATTTCTTAGAGAGTCAGATAAATAAAGTGAGCAACATCATAACTTTCAAAAAAACCAAGATCCAATATTAAATTATTTTGAAATGACAGTTTCAAGACGATAAAAAAAAATTAATCTATTAGTTCATTTGATTTATTTTAAATAATCCAGTTTGAAAAACCAATTACTCTCTTCCGAAAAATCTACAGAAAAAAAATCGGGGGAAAAAAATAAAGTTCATATAAAAAAAATAATAATAAAAATCAATAAGATGCATCCCTGAATGGTGCAAGCTACCCATTCGCCAAGTTTTATAGTTGTGTGATCAGTAGTTTGAACTCCAAAGCACATAAAATTACCTTTATTTATTTATATGGACAATAATGTTTTTCTATTGCAAATATTAAAATTTTCATGTAAATTTTTAGATTGCTACTTACGGTACTTTATATGTTGTAAAATTTAGCATTTTTCATTTTGAAAATAATAACTTACATCTTCCTTTCCTCTCTCTCTCTCTCTCTCTTTTTTTTTTTTTTTTTTTTTAAGATATCAATAAATTAAGTATATTAAATTTTGTGAACTATCTATTTTAACAATGTGTACAATATGTATTTAAAATTATACTTATTTAACGTAGTGATTGCTACAGGGTGTATACTGGAAATCTGGATTTAAATTCTGAATAAATTAAAATTATGTTCAGTTATCTCTCTTATGGAAAATAATATAGGAACTTTAATGCTTTCATTGTAAAATGGTTATCTCAAGTAATTAATAACACTTAATATTTTTCTGAAATGCTTTATCTTTCAAAAAAAAAAAAAAAAAAAAAAAAAAAAAAAAATTGTGACTGACTAATCTCAAAACTTAAATAATCATAATTATATCATACATACAGTTTTGGTGATTAATTACATTAAATAATTTCTGATTTCAGAGGACACCAAAGTGAATGTCACCCTTATAACTCCAGAATACAAAGTAGGCTCTTACCTTCAATTAGACTGTATTGTGAGTGGCACACCTCCTATAGAAGTATCATGGCATCTAGGTAAAAACAGTAAACCACTAGACTCGACAGAGCATAGAGAAATCTACAGTAATCACACACTTGTTATTTGGTCTGCTCAATATAATGACAGTGGTGACTACGTATGTGAAGCACAGAATCAACATGGAAAAGCTTCAGATTCTGTAGATATACAAGTACATGGTAAGAGGAAAAAGCTACTTATTTATTTATTTATTTGCAATTATATGTAGCAACCAGTTGGTCTGTCTTGAAATTTGTATATTATGTATTCACAACAGGTTATTTGATGAGCTATTTAGGTCAGAAAACCTAACAAAAATGTAGATTAATATTGTTACCAAGAAGATAAAACAAACAAAAGTGTAACAAATGAGATTTGTTAAAATATGCAAAATGGTTTTAAGCATCATTACTAAAAATTGGTTACATGGCTGTCTGTAAATTTAATCTTACAGATTTAATTTTGCACAACAGAGTGCTGTTTAATAATATATATATATATATATATATATATATATATATAAGTCCATTAAAAGCATTAAAGTTAGAGGACTGAAATCTCAAAGGGTAGTTTAAGTTACTGCATTAATTTATCACGATAAATCAATCAAAATGAATACAATTACACCTGAGATGCAAATTTTCTTTGCATTCATGCTGTTGCAATTCATCTTTACATAAATAAAACATACTTTAATATAATGTGTCATTCCTTTAATTATTATTTCTTTATTTTATTATTATTATTTTTTTTTTTTTGGGGGGGGGGGGGGGGAGGGGGAATAGGTTTATAATGAATTGGTTAGTATAATGAATTGCCAGAGAAATATATTAATATTTCTCTGGCAATAGGTTTAAAATTTTTCATCATCAAAATTTTTGCCATTTAGAAGAATCATCATTATATCATTACACGTGATTAATGAAGGGAAAACAAAATCCATAATTTGAATTTATTAGGTTGATTTCTTTAGAAATCGGCCTATTGCAATCACTTACTTATATCTATCTATCTATATATAATGAAAATTTTGTCATCACGATAACTCCCGAAATAATACTTCAAATTCAACCAAATTTGGACAACAAACTTATCTTATAACAGAGCTGCCAACCTTGGTGGGAAAAAAAACAGGAGATTTTACATAACTTCAAGGGAGAAAAAGGGAGATTTTACATAATTTCAAGGGAAAAAAAGGGAGATTTACGGTTTCGTGGAGAAAAACAAAACAAAATTATTTTATTCAATACATGATACTTTTTTAACTGAAAAGACCTAATATAACTTTTGTTTGATAATTTATATTTTAAACTTATTGGGGAAAAACAAATAGTAACAAGTTCATTAACAAAGTCTAAAAATAACTACATATGTAAAGAATTTTGAACCCAGTTGGTTCTAAAATCTAATAAAACAACTGTTTCAATGTTTTTATGAAATTAAGTGTTTGGATTTTAAATGCCAAATGTGTCCTTAAAAATTCATATCGCCCTCAAGAATCTAAAAAGTTTTTTTTTTTTTTTTTTAAACTAGCAGTATCCTACATTTTTTAAAACCAGGGGGAAAATGTTTGATTCTTTTGTTGTAGAATGAGAAAGCTAATTGGAGAAAGGGATTTTTTTTTTTTTTTTTTTTTTTTTTGGGGGGGGGAGGGAGGGGGAGGGGGAGGTGGGAGACAAACGATAATTACATGAGTGTAAACTGTTAAACTTTCTACTTCTTTATAGGCTCTAGAATGTAATAAAGCGATGGAGAAAGAATGAGAAACAAAAGAGTTCAAAAGAGCATTTGATCACCGATCACTAGTTGGAGATAGGAACATATGGGGGGAGGGGGAGTTAAAAATAATTACGTAACCGAGAAATATTGAAGGATTCTGTTTCTTTAGAGATTCTAAGATCTCATAAAATAAATTTTAAATGAATATCGACATTTATGTTGTGGATGCAGAAAGATTGTGAATTGGAAGGCCTTCGTAAATCCGAAAAGATGGCACTTAAGAATTGTCCAAAAATTAGCGTTTTTAGTTCGATTTTTCGAAAATATTAGAAAAACAGGAGAAATATACATTAAAACGTAAAAACGGGAGATAGTGTTAAAAAACGTGAGTCTCCCGTGAAAAACGGGAGAGTTGGCAGCACTGTTATAAATATCTTGAACAAGTTCGTTAGCCAAGTTGCTCTGCCTTTTTGTTTTCAAGTGGTGGCCACTTGAAAAATTCAAACCCACATTGTAAAAAATGTATTTAGAGCCGGAATTATTTGAATTTTGATGTAAATATAGACCACATAAAGGTCTCAATCAAGTTTACTAATGAACTTCATCCGCCATTTTTAACAAAGTGGTGGATATCTTAAGTTAAGCAGGGCCACTTGAAATCAGACTACCACTAGAAAACTTAAAATCACCATAACTTCTGAAATACTCCAAATCGAACCAAATTTGGTCAGTGAACTTATCTTATAAATATCTTGGATGAGTTTGTTAACCAAGTTGCTTCACCATTTTGTTTTCAAGTGGAGACCACTTGAAAATTTCAAATTCACATTGTAAAAAGCATATCCCAAATTTGTTTGAATTTTGATGTATACGTAGACCATATAAAGGTCTCAACCAAGTTTATTAATGAACTTTATCTGCCACTTTGTTAAAAGTGGCAGATACCTTAACCCCTTAACGTGCGCTGTCCTCACTACGAGGACGTAAAATTCAAGATCCCGCTTCAAAAATTCATCCCAGAAAATTTTTAGCAAAAATTCACGTTTATAACATATCAGAAAAGGCCGGTTTTTTTAAACCTTAAAATTTCTTTTAGTTTAATTTAGTTCATGAATTCCGGTGGCAGTATAATTTAAATGTTTCAAATTGTCTTGCGTCGCAAAGGGTTAAACTAAGCAGGGCCACATCTATCCCTATCCCTTATGCTTGTGATATTATTCGAAAAATTTGTAATAACATTTCTTTCAACAATTATTTAGATACTGATACTTTAATTGAACTTATTTCTTTTTGTTTAACTTCCAACTGTTAATAATTCTTATTATCAACAAATTAATGGCACTGCTATGGGCTCCCCCATTTCAGTTAGAATTGCCGAAATAGTCATGCAGTTTATTGAAAATCAATTTAATTCTGATTTACATGAAAAAATTTATTTTTGGCGTAGATATGCGGACGATATATTTGTAATTGCTGATAATCAATATGTTTATGATATTCTTAATTATGCTAATTCCGTTAATCCTTCAATTCAGTTTACCTTAGAACAAGAAAAAGATAATAAACTCCCTTTCTTAGATATTTTAATTGAGCGTTCGCCTTCTGATACTTATTCTAAATTTGTTACTTCTGTTTATAGGAAACCTACATTTTCAGGTCAATACTTAAATTTTAATTCAGCTAACCCTTCTTCACATAAATCTGCTGTTTTCTATACGTTACTTCACCACGCAAAATTATATTGCAGTACCGATGAACTTTTCCAGTTGGAATTAAAAAGGATTTTTTCAGACTTAAAGCGTAATAATTATCCCTCTCGCTGGCTTAAAAGAAAATTAAAAGAGTATGACTTTAATAAGGATAATCATGAAACTAATTCATCTAAATCACCTAAATTGTTCGTTACTATTCCTTACTATAAAAATATTTCTGAATCTATTGCCAAAGTTTTACGCACTGTTAATTTATCTGTTTCATATAAACCACAATTTCTAAATCGTAATTTCCTTTCTAATTTTAAAACTGTTATCCCCTCTTTTCCCGTACAGGTGTTATTTATAATATCCCTTGTAAATCTTGTAGTTCGGTTTATATTGGTCAAACAGGCCGTTCTCTTCATACTCGAATTAAGGAACATAAAACTTATTTAAAAAAACGTGATATACGTTCGAAAATAGTACATCATGCCATAGAAACTGACCATTTACCTGATTTTAACAGTACTAAAATAATCATGTCTAATTGTTTAAATTATCACTCAAGAATTTTCCTGGAGGGCTGGTACACAAATCAACATTTTTCGCCACTTAATGAGGCATGCGCAGCTCCAGATGAATACGTTGTACTCACTTAATGAAAGTCTGTTGTTCATCTCGACATTTACATTTGATGTTTTTTACTGATGAGGAGCCTGTAAAAGGCTCGAAACGTATAAATTTGTGTTTTGTGTTTTTAATATTTTAAAATGTATATTTTTAGTATATATTATCTGTCTCAGTTTTTAATGTGATTAAAATTTAATTTAACTACGAGACGTAATGATTTTTAAATATTTTATAAGCAGGGCCACTTGAAATCAGGCTAGTGCTTGAAAATTTAAAATTACAATAACTTCCGAAATAATACTCCAAATCGAACCAAATTTGGACTGTGATCTTATAAATACCTTGGATGAGTTTGTTAACCAAATAGCTCTGCCTATTTGTTTTCAAGTGGAGGCCACTTGAAAATTTAAAATTCTCACTGTAAAAAGCATATTTAAGACCGGATTTAGTTGAATTTTGATGTATACATAGACTATATAAGGGTCACAATCAAGTTTATTAATAACCTTTATCGGGCATTTTTAACAAAGTGCAGATGTTATAAACTAAGTGAGACAACTTGAAATTAGGCTATCACTGAAAATTTATAAACATAATAGCTTTTTAAATGCTGATTCAATTCGAACCAAAGTCGGACAGTGATCTTATCCTATAATTATCTTGGATGAGTTTACTGAGCAACTTGTTCCGACATTTTGTTTCCAATTTGCGGCCACTTGAAATCACACTGCCATTTGAAAATCTGCCATCACGATAACAAATACTAAACTGATTCAAACAAAAGTTGGATAGCGAACTTATGTTTCAAATATCTTGGATAAGTTCGCTTGGTAACTTGATCTGCAATTTTATTTCCAAGTGGCTGCCACTTGAAAATTTGTCATTATGATAAATTTTGTAATACTGAATCAATTCTCATCTAATTTGGGTAGTGGATTTATCATCCAAATATCTCAGATAAGTTTGCTGGGCATCTCACTTCACTTTTTTGTTTCCAAGTTTTGGCCACATGAAAATTTTTTATCACGATAATTTTTCAAATACTGAATTAGTTTGAACTAAAATTGGACAGTGAACTTATCATAAAAATACCTTGGATTATTTCGCTGGGCAAGTTGCTTCGCTATTTTCTTTCCAAGTAGCCGCCACTTAGACTGCCACTTGAAAATTTGTCATAACAATAACTTTTGAAACACTGCAGTGATTCGAATCAAAGTTTGACAGTGAACTTATGCCTCAAATATCTTAGATGAGTTTGCTGGGCAACTTGCTTCATTATATTGTTTCTAAGTGGTGGCCATTTGAAAATTTATCATGATAACTTTTAAAATACTTAATCAATTCAAACCAAATTTGAAAAATGATTTATTATTCAAATATATATGATTTTGGTGGGCAGTTTTCTCTGCAATTTTATTTCCAAGTTGTGTTCACTTAAGCCTTTGTTATCGCCTTAACTTTTGAAATACTGAATTTATTCAAACCAAAGTTGGACAGTGGATTTATCTTACAAATATCTTGGATTAGTTCAGTGAGCCATTTCTCTGCCATTTTGATCCAAGTGGCGGCCATTTACTTTTTCAACACGACTTTTGAGATTCTGAATTAATTCAAACTAAATTTGTACAGTACACTTATCTCACAAGTGCATTTTGATATATTTGTTTGCCAACTTGGCCCGCCATTTTGTTTCCAAGTGCTGGCAACTTGAAAATTTTAAATTCACATAAAAAAATATTTATGAATTAACACATTCCGATTTGCTTAAATGGTGTATATCAATATTTGTACCAAGTCCATTAATAATTTGTAGATTCCATTTTGGAACAAAATGGCGGCTAGTTGATAAGTAAAAAGAAATCAACCTACCCTTTTGAATGAGTTGGAAGGACTTGTGTTTTTTCTTTGAAAATAAATTCATTAAAATATTTTAGAGAAAAAGAGTGGAGAAAATTTTTTTTTTTTTTTTCTTAGTCCCATTATGTGAAACTTATTTTATTAAGCTACCAAATGTATTGGTTGCTATAGTAATTTCCACATAAATTTCAACCCCCCCCCCCTTTTTTTTTAATTATACATTTATTTATTTTTTTATTTCAGAAAGGTAACTATTTCAGAAATTTTTCATAGACTTATTTATTTGTGAAATTGATTATTTGTCACTGATCAGTATTCTGAAAAATTCAACCAATCATATTTACTAAACTTAAACTAACAATAGTAATATTTTTATTATTTAATATTATTTGTCTTTATATTGACTTACATTCTATATTTTAAAAAGGGCTGTGATAATTTTAAAGGGTTCTAAAATTTTCTAAAAATTGTCTACATATTTTTAAGAATGGCTCGCTTGTGTTCTTCACAGACATTGATTGCTTCGATATTTATTAATCTAATTTTCTCCAAAAAAAAAAAAGCAACATGTATTTCAAAATTTAGTCACACCAGCCTTTTATTTAAAAAATGCATGGAAAAAGCCAGGCTTAACGTTTAAAGAGTTAATTTTAGTTTCTGTCATGCTAATGTTACAGCCCACAACCCAGTTTTGTCCTATTCCTTTTAGAAATTTAATTCAGTAAAAGCTGGCAGTTTTTGAGTTGTAAATTTTGTCTTTATCACTTCTAGTTCATTGAAAAATATTTTTATCAGGTTTTATTGCTACGTTTAGTCCTAATTTGGCATCTTTTATTGACTTGCATTTTAACAAAAATTCTTATAATTTTTTTAAGTTCTTTTAATTCTTCAGTCAGACAAATTTTAATTGTTCAGTTGATGTAAGATTGAATTGCAGCTAATTCAGTGTTTCCGCTACGGTAGCATTTTTTGTGAAATGCTAAAAGACTTATCCAAAATGCGAAAATGAAATAACATGTTTTCACTTTTTTGCTAAAGCATCTTACTAAACACAATTTGAAAAAAAAAACATCTTCAGCGAAAACATTATAACGAATCTTTTGTGGAAAAAAAATCGCAACATTCATAAAAAAAAAATAAAAAAAATCCATCGGTTCATGCATATAAGGTAAATTAAACGCTGAACTATGTATAAGAATCGCATACAGGAAATCAATTTGTAAATAAACATGAGGCATTTGTAAAGTGGTCTAATATGAAAGAAAGAAAAATTATAAATTGTAAACGAAAAAGCTCTGAATAGTAATAAACAAATTTCACTTATATTACTTTTTTTTTTTTTTTTGTAAGTTATGTTTTTATTTTCAGATACAGTATAAGCTTAATGTAGTTTTACATGCTATAGTGATAATTATATCCCCAGAAAAACAATATAAGTCGTTATCTAAGATGTTCATATTGTGTTAAAAAAGTTTACAATATAAAGTAATCTAAAAAGTTTAATATTTTTCATGTCTGCCAATAAATGTGTTAAGATATATGCTTGTACTATATTCAAATTGATCTGGTTACAGTGGTAAGTACCATTATTAATTACTTTTTTGTTTTTTTATTTCAAATTAAAAAAAATTTACCTTCCGTTTATAACTCTTTAAAGACCTGATTAAAAAGTTTTAAGTTTAATTTACAAATGAAAATCAAACAAATTGAGGGGTTTAGAATAATGTGTAAACTGATATTCATCTTTTTCTACTGTTTCTGGCATTTTAGCATTTTGCTAAAGCTTTTTTTCTGATTTTAGCTTTTTTGCTAAAGAAAATTTTTACTCAGCTAATTTATACCTATAAGATATTTAACTAAAATGTCATTACTATTGCTTGGTTTATAATAAATAATCATTTCTAATTATGGTCCTTTGTCATGGTGATGTCTAATAAAGAATAGCGAATGGGATGAAAGCATTGGTCAGTTCAAAAGAATCCATGATGAAGGCTTGTGATTGCAGCTGAAAATATTCGAAGCTGCAATATAAATTGGGGAAGGGAAAAAAAAAAAAAAATTCCCTTCTTAAAGTAAAATAGTTGACATGGAATCATGCAGCATTAGAATCTGACATACTAACAAATCAACTGGACATATCTAGGATATATTAATTTACTAACATACCATAATTGAGGAAAATCATATTATTGACTTTTTTTTCTTCTTTATAAAGTACTAAAATTAAAAACTGAAATTATAACTTCATTATGAAAAAATTTTTTCTGTGCTTTTCTGAAAAGCTTACTAAATTTTCTGAATTCCAGATAGTGTAGTAACCCTGATGTGTAAAAGTGAATTTTTTAACTTGTTTTTAATTTTTTTAACCATATAAATTTGCTTTTAAATCTTCCTAATATGTTATTTTATTTTTTAGACATTGTGGTACCTTCAACATGTAAAGACAGTCCATTTTTTACAAGCTGTGCCATGATCGTTAAACAGAACTATTGTATCAATCCTACCTATGCCAAATTCTGCTGTCTCTCCTGTGCGTTGGCTGGTCAACTTACAGATGTTGTTGTTAATTCGTAGTTCACAAACTGTTAGATAGTTAATAAATTTCTGCATTACACTCATCATCAAGACTTTGAAAGACATCCTCACAGTCGGTGGTTGTTGACTGACACTCATTTCATCTTTGTTGTACAAAACTGCAATGTTAATACATTTTCTACTCTCTTTATTGTTGAAATTACACTAATGAGATTTATTTGGACTGCAATTATCTCAGAAAAAAAAGAAGAAAAATGTACAATAAATAAAAACATGTAAATATAACTATTTTATATTTATAAATTTTCAAATTGAACTATTATAATGTTATTGCACACATATATATATAAATATATATTATGTAAATAATTAAATATCTATTCTATATGCACCAATTTATTTTAACAATCATTTTTTTTTTTTTTAACATATTCAACCTAAATAAAGATATTTTAAGGTTTTAATTTGTAATAACAAGAATTTTAATAAAATTGTTCATGAAAGAATGATAGAGATTCTAAATTGTATATAATAAAGTTCATCAGTACGCCATCTTGTTGCAATGTTGGATACAATTGGATATTTTAAATATGGATTTTAGAGTTCTGCATCCGGTTAAGTATCCACGGGTTACACACATTTACCTGCAAAAAAGTTTTCTTCAGAAAAATTTTTATGCTTTTTTTTTTTTTTTTCTAAATGAATCTAAAGTTTTGAATGCAGAGATTGAATGGCATCATACTCTTCCTCCATAGTAATTTAAAACAACATGAGTTTAATTATGTAAATATAATTACTTAATGTTTTAAACATAATTTGGAAAAACTCTTTATCTTTCAAATATGTATTTGCTTCATTTATTTTACTTTTTAATGAATTTTTAAAAGTTATATTTGAAATTATGTTATATTGTACATTGAAATTTTGTTTATAATTACACATATATACTTGTAGTTTTTTATATGACATTTTACTCTGGAAAATCTGTTTTGCAATATAACTGTAACAAAACTTTAATTCAGAACATATATTTAACATTGTTGGTCAAAAGTCATTTTGCAGATCAGATATGGGGATCAGCCCAGGTCTCTAATATGGATCCATAAAATAGATTTTTTGTTTCTCCTCTCTCAATCTTGGTTTTTAATTATTTAATGTACAATGTTATCAATGATTTTACTAATTTTACAGGTTTCAAGCAAATTTAAAAGTATATATAGCAAAATCAAAAGTTCACTCTTATTTCTAATTAATAAAAAATTTGCAAGTATTATTAAAAAGCATTAAGCTTCTGTTAACCCTTTGCACTCGGGGCCTTTTTCGCGTGATGCACCAGGAACTCCAGACATTTCGCACCTTTTTTGATGCATTTCTTACCAGTAACTTAAAATCATTATGCACACAAATTAATGTATAAAATTTTTATATTTTAACATTTTATATATCTTTACACATTTATAAACATAATTTCTTAAATATTAGTCTAATTTTTCTGTGTATGATATTTTCATGTAACAATTCCCAAGATGCATGCCTGGCTTGTCAGGGCAAGTATTACAATAATATGGCGTTTGATGCCTTTTTCCGGGTTTATTTCTCTGAAAACAGACTTTGCAGTCCTTACTAACTCTTGTTATAATATTGGTATACCTTTCCATTCAAGCGGATGTCATCAGAATCGGAGGTTGAAGTTGAGGCTCGATCGCGTGGCTGACAAAAATCTCCTGTCAGTTGGTGGACTAATGTTTTCAAATATCACAAGTGAATATGCATCACATAAGATTATACAGAAAGAGAGTAGGAACCCCCTATATCCCGTGTTGAAGAAACTAAACATAAACAGTTACTGCCACACATCAAGTTACCACAGCAAACCAAGTGGTGAGCGAGAGTCACCTCTTGAGTGCAAAGGGTTAATTTATGAATAGATTAATAAAAATATTTATAAGCTTGAAATATGTAAATTAATAAATAATTTTAAAAAATTACCTATAAACAGGGAAAAAATAACTAAAAACAAATCAAATTTTTAAAATAATAATGAATGAAAATTTTTGGCTTTTCAATTTAAAGTTTCATTTTAATAAGTTAGATGAAATCTATAATATAAAAACATAGATGAGAAATTGATATGCAAATGGCGCAAACATAGTCTTAAAACCTTTCAAGAACCAAAACCTCAGTTGGATAGTGAAATACTCGATTAAATTCATAAAACAGAGGTACTATTTATTGTAATTTAAATACACTGTTGTAAGATTTTTTATTGTATTTGAAATACTATTCAAAACATAACTGACTTTTAAAAGTTGTTCAGGGTAGTTTTTAGAATGAAAGCATAATACACAAGAAAAGTATGACATTGATATGATTCTCTCTGTAATGTAAAATATCAGATTACTTTCAAGCTGCACTTCTATTTTTATTACATAATAATTAATAAAACAGTAAAATATTCTTCTCCTTAAAAAAGAAAAAAATATTTAATAAAATTACTATTAATATAAATGTGTGAAAATATAAATTTTGAATAGAAGTATAATTTACTGAATTGCACTACTACATGCGATTTACTTGTCTTCCTTACTGATAGTACAAACTTTCTAATTACCAAGAATTCTTCCCTTCCCAATAAACATTTACTTTAACATAATGCTTTTCATCGCATCTGTGATACTTATGCTGCCATTCAAATAACATATTAAATGTCTTAAATTATAACTGCCGACAGAATTAAAGCTTTGTATTCATTCATGTCATAAGCTTGCTATACTATGTCAGTATATCAAGTAAATGTTTCTAATTGTTATTTTTTATATACAAATGGTGTTTTCATATTTATGACAGGTACATATGTTCTTCATTTTATATGGTTGATGCATGTAATGTAATTAGAACATATTTATTCACTTATATCCACGATTGAAAAAAGAAATAGAACTTTTGCAAATTTCCGATTTTGGATAAGTCAGGCTGCAAGTTTTATTAGCTGCTGAATTGCATGCAAAATCTACTCTGATTGTTTGATTTGCATTTTGTTACAGATTTTCTTATTTCTAATTGGTGTTAGCATTCCCAGGGTGAGCAGAAATATGTTCAGGGCTTAATTTTATACATCTGTGACCACAGACTAAGTATAGTTGCAGTAACCAACAAAATTTGTTCTTAAAGTTGTTCCATTTTTCCCATTTCTTGCACTATAAAGCATTACATCCCAAAACTACATTTACAGGAGTAGTATAAGAATTATTAATGATTTATAATTTTGAATTGTATTTTCCCTAATTTAACATTAATTCTTTTATATGCTTTCATACACATCTGGGGCTTTCTGAAGAAACAATATTTTGAACATTACGTGTAACATAAATTATATTTTAGACTTTAAAGTTCAAGCTGTTTTTCTTGGATTTATAATTAATATGGAAATGGAAACCTTTAACAAAACATTAAATTAATGTGAAATAAGTACTGAAAATTGCTAACTTAAATAATATGTATACTAACTTTGTTTACCATGAGGAAATTAAAAAAAAATGTAAACAAATATATTGCATCACTATAGATTCTCTAATACATATTTGTTGCTTCATTATAAAAATGTTTGCATCATTTTAGTTAAGAAAACTAAACAAAAATATATATGAAAATGTCTTTTTTTTTTATTAATTTATTATTATTATTATTATTTTTTTTTTTTTTTTATGTATGGTTAACTCAAAAACTTTTTAAACATAATAATTACATAAAAAGTATTAATGGAAATGTGCCTGTAATGTTGATCTAAGATACATGACAAATATGTTGTAAAACAGAGTATTAATAACAAAGAAAATTGATTTGAATGTATAAAAGCTATTAAAATGCAAATACCCATATAAAACGAGGAACCAACTGTACACCAAACTATAAATGTTTTGTATATATGTAAGTAGATGATAAAGTTTTAGCTATTTAAACTACAACTAAGAGTAAATTCATATCTGTTTTATAAATAAGAGTTATTTTATCAGAATGCATTATACATTAGAGCAGCAAAAAAAATTTCTTAGTTTTTCTTAAAATCAAATGTGTATCATGCATTTTTTATTATTAAGCAATTTATAAGATTTAAATTGTAATTTTTATAGCTATTATCTATTCGTAAAAGTTTTTGTTTATTTATTGATTTGATTGTTTCATATAAACTCAAGGCCATATTTTTTGTCTTTTTATTACATCCCATGCAATTGTATTAAAATACGATTTTGTTAAGTGAATAAAAGAATTTAAAAAAAGAAAAGTGTTTTTATAATTATTTGAAAATAATGACATACATTGATAATTCCTACCCCTTTCTGTGTTAGTTATTTCAGAAACAACTGAAGATACTAAAATGCTTTTTTAATTAGATATAAAAAAAACCTATCAAAACCTTATTCTCAGTTTATTTTACATAAGTATTTAATATATTTTTTTTCCCTTTAAAAGGAGTAAGTGTGTGGCTAATATTTTCTTTTCAAATGTCAAATTATTTCTTTCTTCTTTTTTACATACAACTACTTTTTGAACATATTGCCTCTTAGTAAGCAATTTTATTGAGATTTTTTTTTTTTTTTTTGTTGTTGTTGGTTGTTTGTTTCTTTTAGAGATTGAAAATTAAAGTGAACTACTTAATGAATTAAAACATCTGAATTTATATTTTCAAAACATTGCTCAGTAAGCTAAAAAGTGACATGTTCAAGAAGTGTAATTTAAAAAACTTCATTATTGAATAAGATATCCTTAAAGAATCAAAAATCCCATAGAAGAAGGTAAAAAGGGGAAATCTGACTGACATACAGCTTTAAGCTTGTATAATATACTTAGGAATTTAATAGAGATTTCAAAAATAAACATCTGGTATAAATTACATGTTCAGTAGGGTGGATCGGGAAAAAAAAAAAAAAAAAAAAACTCATGTTATCAAAATTGGGCACTTATCCAATAGTCCTTATCCAATAGTCACTTATCCAATAGCTTAGTCCTAGAAAAAGTTTTGCAAAAAAAAAAAATCTTCAGTTTGAGCATTAGGGCTAAATTCTGAAATATCTGCAATAATTTTGCATCCCTCTCTGCCCCCCCCCCCCCCCCACTCTCCGATTGACAAAATAAATTTGGGGTAAAGTTAATACGTCAAAAATAGACTTGAAAAATATTATATTTTCATTCCTTGTCACCCATTTAATATTTTCAGTCTGTGCATGTGGCTTAGGTCATTTTCGATAAATTTGCTACGTTTTTTTTTTTTTTTTTTTTTCCCTTTGTGGCATGTCCCATATTAGTCAAAAAAAAAAAATTAAAGCATACATAAATTATTATCAAACAACCAGCTATTTTTCTAAATTATAATCTTTATTTAGTGATATAGTTAAAACCATACACATATTAACACATGTACTACATATTTGAAATCTTTAAATTGTGTTTTCTCGGTTTGCATTTTTTCATGAATTCATGATTTTCAAAATGCTAAAACTTCTACAGATATTTAAGAAAAGACAATATAATATTTTATGTTTGATGGAATCTACTGAAAAAAATTAGGGATTTTTCAATATCTCTAAAAGAAAAATTATAACAAAAAAAAAAAAAAAAAAAAATTCTAAATTTTTGCCTAGACATGCATTTCTAAATTTTTTTTCCAATTATTGAATAAGACTTTTTATTAGACCAAAGATTAAATTGAAAATAATTTTTGGCCATGTCGATAAGAAGTCACATCACAAATTAAGAAAAAAGAAGAAAGTTCACGGGTAGGGATGGGTCTCAACATGCAACCACGTCTTCATGTTAAGTCCTGGATTGCACTGGTACATTTTAATTAGCGAAGTGTTGCATACTAAAAATATGCAACTGTACAGTTCAAGTAACTACTAACATAGAAGCTTAATAACTTTTTTTTCTGAAAAACCTGTACTGCTTTTTTAAAATGCTTATGGAATTGCTAAAATTCTTATCACTTTAGAAATCTTTATTCATCAGCCTTGAAAATTCATCAGATAAATTGGAGTGGAAGGCTGATTTTTATACCAACTATGTGAAAAATACCAGAGCTGGGAATCGAGCCCAAGCCCTCTGCTTAACGCATGGATGCTCTACCACTGAGCTACCCTGGCTAGACATGCATTAACCAGCTCAGCATTTCTCACATAAAAATCAGCCTTCTTCTGATTAATTTTTAAGGTTGATGAATAAAGATTTCTACATTAAAACTATCATGATCTATTGGAGTTGTGCTACAATTACTATTCTCACCTGTTATATTTGTGTTTGTAGACTCTGTGACCTTGCCAAAGTATTATGTGAGAAATGCCAAGCTGGTTATCAGCCAGGGTATTTCAGTGGTAGAGCATCCATGCGTTAAGCGGAGGGCTCAGGTTCGATTCTCAGCTCTGTTATTTTTCCCATAGTTTGTATAAAAATCAGCCTTCCACTCCAATTTATCCGATTCTTATCACATGTTTTGTGAATTTATTCCTTAATTTGATTTTACATACTACAGGCATGAGAGTGCAGAAAATTAAAAAAAGAGGAAACACGCATGTTCATAAAATTAATTTCAAATGAAAAATAACGCATGTGGGGAAAACTAATACAAATATGTTCATAAAATTTATTTCAAATGAAAAATAATGTGCATAGGGAAAAACTATACAAAATATTTTAAAAGTGAAAAATTAAACTAAAAGAATAATGCACATGAACACAATAAGACGTGTGTAAAAAAAAAAAAAAAAAAAAAAAAAACATTAGCTAGCAATCAACATTTAATCATTGATTGGGAAATAGTTCATGAGTAAGAAATATTAAACACAAAAATAAAAGGTTTCCCGCAGAATGTTTGATTGGCGATAGTTAGAGATGAAAAAAAGGGGGGAAGGAGCAGGACCAAAAAAAAAATTACATGAGTGAGAAATATTGAATAATTCTGTTCTTTTATAAATTATAGAATCTGATAAAGCACGTTTAAAATGAATATTGACATTTATATTTTGGATGGAGAAAGATTGAGAAACGTGGAGCGTCTGAACACTGATCATTATTGCAGTTTGATTTAAAAAAAAAAAAAAAAAAAAAACGCAGAATTAACGGAAATCGCATAAAAGCGGTAAATCGCGGATCCGCAGAAAAATCTCATGCCTGATACTAAAAAAGCACTCAACACAAGCAAGGATAACTGGAATAACCAAATTATTTCATATAGTACTTGTTGCAGTGCAATGTATTTGGACATATATCATCACGGTGGTAATTAACTCGGTCCCTACTACCCACTAATGAATGTTCTAATTGTTGTGGTAGGGGTTTTAGCTAATGCTAAAGCATCTTCCATTTTTAAAACATTAAAATAGAAAAATGCTTTAACTTGCCATAACTCTGTTTTATAAATTTTATAATGTAGAGTTACTTCTATGCTTTATAAATCATTGTTTTTGTAGAGCTGTTGGGCAGCTAGAAAATTTTACTATTAACAGACATACGAAAATGGGCGGCGGGCATAAAAAGGTTGACTACCTATGTATTAAAAAAATAATATATATATAGATACACAACACTCATTTGATTTTAAAAGTTTGTAGCTCTTTAATAAAACATGCACATCTTTATATATTTTCTGAACAAATACTAGATTTTTTTTTTTAATTATTACTCGATCTTATCACTTAAAAAAGAAAAAAAAAAAGAAACAAACAAGGATCACAGGTCTCAAAGCTGAGCCGGATTATTTAAAAAAAAAAAATTGTAAAAGTAGTATACAAATTATATTTAAACTGCTTCACACACCATAAAATAACTTGCTTGTCTTGTTTTTGCCCCCAACATAGTAGCAAGTGTTTTTGTACTTGAGGCCAGAAAGGCCACATCTTTTTGAAACCAGTAGTGCAAGTTTTTTTATTTTATGATGTTTGAAGAAGTTTTAAAGCTCAAATATTTATTGTACACAAATGATAACTTGTGTTTTTTTTTTTTTTTTTTAAATACAGTGGGATTCCTACAATTCCATTTTTGAATCTTGCACCCTTGATGTGCAGTTCAAGGTATTACATAATAATAATAAGTATGTAGGATAATAGAAGGTCCCTCATTCATAGTAACACATTTAATTAACCATAAAATAAAAATACTTCAGTTTTATTAAACAGGGTTCCCACTCTTAAAAAAGAAAAAAATTCAAGGACTTTTCAAGGCCTATTTGAAATTTTTCAAGGATTAGGGGAAAATTGCAGAACGCTAGGCCTATACACAAAACTTTAGTAACTACTTTCATTAGTAATATTTTTTTTATAATTAGAATAACTTTGCCTGTTTTCACAATGCATTTTTGATGGATTGACCAAATTAACTTTTACAAGAGTCAAAAAACGATTAGTTCTAGATTTGGAATCATTATGATTATTCCAAAGTTTTTAGGTTCGAGTCCTGGTCTAGTCACTTTCTGCTCAAAATTATTGACCAGTCCATCAAACAGGTATGAGACTGGCAAAAAAACAAATAAGTTGAAACTATATGCAAAAGCAAGACAATGAAATAAGAACTTTATGACAAAATCATTATATTAGACAATAGCGTGCACTTGTGGAGATGGAGATAGTTTAGCCTTGACAGAATTCGCGCTAAGCCCGTCTATTGGAGTGGAAAATTCAAGGATTTTCAAGGACTTTGCACAAAATTCAAGTACTTTCAAGGGCCCTTGAAAAAGAAAATTAAATTCAAGTACTTCTTAAGGACTTTCAAGGACCGTGGGAACCCTGTTAAAAATATTTACAAGGTATATATTTACACATATTGTAATTCTTATGAAAAAGCTACAACAGAGCGTTGTATTTTCTTTTTAGATTTCTTTTTCTTTTGTTGTAAACCATCTAAAATACTTGTAAACATTGGAACTTCCTCTATTTCATCTAAAGCACGCTGATGTAACTGGCAAGCAGTTTTTACAACTCCAATTCTATTCTAAAAAAGAAAAAATATATATAAATGATAAATTTAAAAAAAAAAAAGTATGAACAAATAAAAATTATTATTATTATTATTATTATTATTTTTTTTTTTTTTTTTGAATGCATTAAATTTTATATTTTGAATAAAACTGTATAAAATTATGCTTATACTTTGATTATTATATGTCTAAGAGATGATAAAACATCTTTTTTATAGGGCTGTGCGAATTAATCGGTTCAATTAATTGATCAATGCTTAGTCTTGATCAAATTTTTTAATCGAGTTATTAAAAATTTTCAAAATTCGATTAAAATTTTCAAACTACGAATTAAAAGTAAAAATGCTGTTCTGCCTATGAAATATTTTTTCACATATTTTGCTAACAAACATTCTAAGAAACTTCCATCAAATAATGAAAAAGCAAAAAATAATAATAATAATAAATAAATAAATAAAAATAAAACCTCTTAAAAGAAGTTGTTGCACTTTTAATGATAGAGAAAAGGGGGAGGACAATTATTAAACAAAATGCCGTTTTTTGTCCATGTTGGGGCAACACCACCTACAACCTACAGGGTCTTCAACAGAGAGTGTTGGCTGGGGAAATAGTTTTCTTAGAAGCAAGAAGCTTCCAAAAAATAGAAATGGATGCTCAAGAAAAAAAAAAAAGCACTGTGATCATTTCCACTATCTTTTTGTTGGTGGAAATGTCAACAGTTTCTCAATATCTTCAAGCGTTTATTGTCTGTTCAGAATTGCTGATAATAACTATAAGTAGAAGCAGAAAATAACATTGTTTTCTAGTCCGAAGTGACGAAGAATTGAAAAATAAAAACAATGAAGAATTTAAGATTTTTTTTATAATGATATGGAATTTTGTGTATTCATTTAAAAATAGTGAAAAGTGAGGTGGACAAGGCCTGCAAATATAAAACTAAAATATGTGTAACTTTATTTAATTTTTCTTTCAAAATGAATTGAAAATGAATTTATTAAAATAAAAATGAATTTTATATAAATATTTTTGCTTATTTAACACTTAAAGTCACCAATTATTACTCTGAAAATTGATTTAAATTTCAGTTATGAAACGGATACAATCGATTAAAAAAAAAAAAAAAAAAAAAAAAAAAATCAGTCAAACTTAATATATTATAGAGAATTTAGTTTTAGAATATAAAAAGTAATAATTAATATAAGTGATTTCTCAGCTGTATTTCTGAATAAAAATTTTACTTAAGAATATATTAGGAATATATTTTTTCATTAATTATTTGTATGTTTATTATTATTATTATTATTTATTGTTTAAGGAACTAGTTAAATTAACATCTATATCATTTTTATGGTTTGTTGTGATCTATCTATCTAACTATATATGTATATATGAAAGTTTTATTCATCATTCAAATAAAATTACATAAAGAAAAATGAAAACCGATTAATCGATTAATGACTGACGATTAACCCAGTTAAAACTGTTAATCGATTCCGACCCCTACTTTTTTATCATCAAAATTTATTTCCCAATTGATATGTGCAGTTATAAAGAATAATAATAGTAACAAACAATCATATCATAATAAAAAAGATGACTAAAGTTAATTTTTATTTCATAATCAAATAACAATAATTTTCAATATGAAGTTGAATTGGTCATGATGGAAAGGACCATATGGACTACTATAATAATTAAAATATAATATGACTTACTGTTGCTTCATATACTCGACTGAACAGCTTTTCTTTCAGTTTCACTATAACAGAATGAAAATTTTCTGATGCTAACATCTGTCCCATATGAATTCTATGAGATAAAATAAATACTTTACAATATGTTAAAAATAAATAATTTTGTTTAGTGAGTATATTTTAATAAAACATATATGAGGTCTGATCAAAAAATTTTTATTATGTACAAAGTAACAAGCTTACATCAAATTTTATTCAATCGCCTTCAAAATACACTCCTCCGGTAGCGATACACTTATCCCAACGTTGATTCCATGATTAGGAGCATTTCTGGAAGGCTTCTTTCGGAAGGGCCTTCAGCTGCTCTTTCAATCTTGGAAATGGTGTCAAAATACTTTCCTTTTAACATGGTTTTTATTTTTGGGAAGAACCAGAAATCGCATGGTGCTAAATCTGGAGAGTAAGGTGGATGTGGACAGACAGCAAGTTTTTTTTGTGGGCAAAAACTCATGAATCAGAAGTGAGGTGTGACATGGCATGTTATCGTGATGAAGCAGAAAGACATTGGCCCATTTTTTTTTCTTTTTCTTCATATATCATCTCGCAAACGTCGTAAAAAGCCCTTGTATCATTCAGAGTTTACAGTTGTTCCCCTTGGAACAAACTCTGATCTCACTATGCCCTCAGTATAAAAAAAAAAAAAAACAATGAACATGACCTTCACATTTGACTTTGACTGACGTGCCTTCTTAGGGTGAGGAGAACCACTTGATTTCCATTGGGAACTCTGCATTTTCATTTCAGGGTCGTAGCCATACACTCAACTTTCATCTACAGTTATAATTTTGAACATGAAGTCCGAATCTGCTTGAAGACGTTTCTTCAATTCCATGCAAATTGACACTTGAGTTTCCTTCTGTTCATCATTCAAAAGTCTGGGAACAAATTTTGCACTGACTCGTCTCATTCGCAAATCATCAGTCAAAATACTTTGCACGGACCCATACAAGATGTTCAGTTCCTTGACGCGAGGTCGTCGGAAAATTCCACTATTTTGCAGCTGGGCCGCACTTGATCCCTAATAGTCTCTATTGCCTTCCCAGTCCCTCTGCTATGGATCTTGAATAAAGAGATGTTCCAGAAATCATGCCTGTTCCTTGATTCTCTACTGTGAGTCCACGATTGCAAGCAAGAAATATGTGACACATATATCTATTTCTCTATATATCTATATAATATATAAATTTTGCTCTATATAAAAGTAAATTTGGAGGATGTGATTGCAATTTACAATCTGGTGCATAATTATTCCTGCTGCAGTTGTGTGATAGGTTTCTTAGATCAAAGCAGCCAAAATAGATGTTAGGTTGCAGGCTTGCAGGTACGAAAAAAGGATTATTCTTGCAGATTCCAATTCTTATATATTCATGTTAGTTTGAAATCCTATTAAACCATCTCGTCAAAACTGTGAAAATATTTAATAGAATGCTTAAATAATACTGTCTTCTAGTCACTTACTTTGGATGCTATGTCTACATAATAGCAAAATAATACTACCAAGAAATCCAAGAAAATATCAATCTTTGAATATATGCAAGCTGTCAATAACTTTTTTAAAATACATAATTTCATATTGAATTATTTTGATTAATTAAGGGCAAAATTATTTCTTCTTTTCCACTTTGTCTTTCCTTCTTACACTTTTTTTTTTTTTTTCAATGTATATGCATAATGTTTAGCTTTTTTTCTCTCAGGAAGGTTAAATAGCAATTACCATATGTGAGATTAGTTTATGAAAATGAATTAAATTTTATTTACTGTCTCAGGATTCATACTATAATGTTAAATAATAATAATAATAATAATAATAACTTAACTGCTGACGTCATAACAGAGTGCAGAAAATTTACATATTGCACATTATTTTCGAAAAAAAAGCAGGTGTTTTAATTAAAATGTTAGGGTGTCTTAAAATTTTGTCCATGGTATTTTTAATTTTTTTTATTAAACTCTATAAAAATATCATTTCTGTAAAATAATTACACGTGATAACAGAATAACTTTATGTTTTTGACGTATTTAATAAAACATTTTTAAGCTCTGAATCTTTTCTTTCACTATTTGTCAAATTAGATAGGTGTCTTATAATTATGTCCACCACTGTATATTTATATATATATAAATGTTTTTACGGATTTCACAAAATATTTTAAGATAGAGTTGGTTTAAATTAGAGAATTAAATAGTAAAATTAGAGAGAGAATATTATAGCATTAGAGTAAGAGAGAAAATAGAGATAGAGTAAGAGTACTAGAGAATTAAATAATAAAACTGGATATTAGCAGGCATTTTTGAAGTGGAACACTATAAATTGGTAACTACGCAAAATAGCAGATTGAAAGAAATAGTCTTGTCGTACTAAAAATACTTGAAAACACTAATCTAAATATTTAGTCAAGAACTATTGGCTGTGTGGTCAGAGTACAGAGCTACGCACCCGAAGGTTGTGTGTTCGATCCTCACCGATGGGAAGAGAAAAAAATACATATAGAGGTTTTTACGGATTTCACAAAAAATTTTAAGATAAAGAAAGAAATTAAATGATAGAACTGGATATTGGAAGGCATTTTTGAAGTGGAACACTATAAATTGGTAGCGACGCAAAATGCAAGATTGAAAGAAATAGTCCTGTCGTACTAAAAATAATCTTGAGTTTTCCAGATCCTTTTCACAAAACATTACAGAATCATATTAGGGCAGTATCCGTTGTCCAGGTCCTCACAGCATAGTATTGATTAAGCTTGATTTTAACTTTTTATCCTTTGTTTCCTTTCTAATCAGACATGATGAGTTAGTTATTTGTACATATTTTGTTATACTTTTTGCAAAATTATTAGATTGTATGATGTCATATTACTATCCTTTGTAGCAGGGTTTAAACTGCCGTTCGCTTTTTTCGCATTTTGCGAAAGGATATCGTATTTTGCGAAAATATGCCAGAGAGAATTTCGCTAAAAAGCGAAAAGAAGATGATTTCACAAAATTTCTCAACATAAAAATCTCTAATTTAATTAAAATAATCCCTGGCAAAAAATTACGAAACTACTAAAAAATATCGGAAATTGTTTCATTTATTTAGTATATTTTGATTTAATTTTGATTTTCAATGGGCTAAGTTTTCATGGGGCCGCGCGAGAACAAACAGCTATCGTCTGCTTAAACGAACGAGCAATCTCGCATGGCCCCGGTTTCTTTTTGGAAGTCAGCTTTGAAGACAAAGCGAATTTCGCCGATTAGCGGCAAAATATTTATATTTTTTGCGGATCGTTGTTGATAAAATTCTTTATTAAAAAAAATATTGAGTATTTCGGCAATCAAACATAAGTAGAAGCCATTTTTTGTTTTCGATTTGTGACAAAGGTAATCGCATATTTTAGAAATCAATCTTAAAATGTCGATTATCGGCAAATTAATCACGATTTTTCTGGAATTGACATTGATAAAAATCCTTCATTTCAGAAAATATTGCGTATTTCGGCATTTAGAGAAGAAAAAAGCAGGAATTTTGAGTAATTAGCCATGATTAATTTTTTTTCTTCCCAAAAAACAATGAAATGTTCCAGATTTCGGCAGCAGATCACGAAAATGATGCGTATTTCGGAAATTTTATATCAAAAAAGAAATGTTGATTTACATTTATAGCTTTGAAAATAGAACGAATTTGGAATAAATAATGAATTTGGGGAATTGGCGGCCAGAAAATATAAATAATTCAGTAATTAGATGCTATTAATCTGCATTTTTCTTTCTTTTTTCTTTTTTTTTTTTTTTTTTTTTTACAGCAGTAAAATAAACCCATATTTCGGCAAATAATCGTGAAATAATCACATATTTGGAATTAATGAAGAAAACATTTAAACAAGCAGCATGTTAAAATTGAAAATTTTAACACTTTTGAAATTTATTATTTTTTACCAAATCCTCCGGAAAATATTTCAGTTTCTTTTATTTAATTATTTTTCTCTATTTAAAATGTTTAAAAGTCCGTTTTTTCAAAATTAATTTCATTCCGTGTTCTCCCTCAGAGAGTCAGCATACAAGAGAGAGAAAAACCCCACATCCAATTTCGCGCCTGCCCGAGCCAGCCAATGAGCGCTCGCGAAAGAGACGCTACGAATCTTCCGGCATGTTCTAGAACATTACTTCCCCCTCTGAAAGCGCGGGAAAGTTGAGCATTTTAAGTAAACATGGCTGACCTCTGAATTTAAGAATACAGTTAAATAAAAAAAGGTATTTTTGGACTTATGATTTTTTGAAGATAAAATGATTAAATTTTAAGCTATTTCTATGAGCGATGGTTCAAATTAAAGGAAATAAAATAAGCTATCTAATTAAAATAAAGTTGCAAGGAAATAAAATTTAGAAAAATATTTAAAATTGAAAAATCGGAAATTTAGAAAAATATTTGAAAATGCCAAAACGGAATGAAATTAATTTTGAAAAAACGGACTTTTAAACATTTTAAATAGAGAAAAATAATTAAATAAAAGAAACTGAAATATTTTCCGGAGGATTTGGTAAAAAATAATAAATTTCAAAAGTGTTAAAATTTTCAATTTTAACACAGCAGATTAGGAAAAACTATTGAATGAATTTCTCAAATGCCTTATTGAAGGAATTATGGGAATGGTTTGGAGATATCAAATAAACTATTCTATTTAATATGCTACTTTCAAAAATATTTGTGAAAATAATAGCAATATGGATATAGACTGGAATAGATGAAATAAAGAAAATTTCAAAAATAGTCCTGTATACAAAAATACATTTATTGAAAACCAAATGTTGTCTGAATGGAACGTATTCAAAAAGTAATTAGAATCAGATGTATAGACAACACTTTTTGCAATTTACAATTTCTAAATGAAAATTAAATACATGATGAATATCCTTTGTTATGCTCTATAATGGAATATGCTTCGAGCTTACCTGTACACATAGCAGACTGTGAAAGAACTTTTCGTCAAATGAATTTAATAAAAACAATTATAAGAAATCGTTTAACAACAGAAATTGTAAGTCGATTACTTATGATAAATGTAGAAAGACTTCCAAGCAAAGAATTCAATTTTCAAAAAGTTTTCAAAAATTGATGTTCTTCACAGCCAAGGAGAATTGTACCATAAGCCTATTTAGTTTTAACATTTGTAATGCAGCTAACTGGATTTAAACTACAATATTTATTTAGAGGTGAAGTCATGTATTTTAGTTAAAATTATTTTGAAAAAATTCAATAATAATATTTTTTTTTTCTCTATGCAGAACAATCACATCCCTCATCAGAGGAAAATAGTGTGTGTAAAATTTATGTATGTCAAAATAAAAGTAGCAAATTATAATTTTAGATTCAAGTTCTTTTTTCCCCTTAAAGTATTTAAGTATTTTTATAAACCCTCTCCACCCCCCCCCCTCTTCTTTCCCGAAAAGAAAAAGCTAAAGTACTTTTGAAAAAGCTAAAATACTAATTGGTCATTTTAGCTAAAATGCTAAAGAAATTTTTTCGCCAGGTCATACCCTGCTTTGTAGTAACACAATTTTTTATGACAGTAATTTTTAAATTGAGCTAAACATGAAAAATGTAGGAGTTAAAATAGTGATTTTTATATATTTATGGCAGTGAAAATGAAAATTATTTCAAAATTAAAGTAGAAAACATATGATTTGAATTTAAAAGCAAATTTGCTGAGAGTAAAAATGAGAATAGACATTGCATATTCTATGCAACAGAGAAAAAAAAAAATCAACAAACAAAAATTAAATTCTATATAATGAATATTGTTGATAATTTGCAAATTTATGCAAAGTCTTACCTTACAAGAAATGATGAACATCGTTCACAAAATTCTGTTTCCCATCCTCTTTCAACAAATTCACATAAAATTTTTAGAAAATCTAAAACATAGTTGAATGGCAAGTACATAAGAGTTCCTTCCAATTCACTATAGATAGAAGGGAAAAAAAAAATCATTATTTTAATTTTATGTTTTAATTTCACAATAAAGTTTATGAATTCAGACTTAGCATTGTTCTGTTCATTTCAGTAACCAAAAAATATATTATAGCTATTCAAATACAATTATATTTTGAGTAATGCATTTATTTCTGGAATCATTCAATACTAGGCTGAATGCACCAAGCCCACATGTAGATTGAAATGCCCCATCCTCTGATACTCTTTTTTTTTTTTTGCACTTCAATCAACTTCACATACTCTAATTTTTGAAAGTTATTCTTTTTCCCTATACTCATGATTATGCATGTGCATTTTCCTCCCCATGCTATTCTAAGCATACACCTTATATAGATAGACCACACATCCCCTCTCATCTGTCTGCGACATGAAGTAGCTTCCCCAGTGAAATTATCACGTGATGTAGACCTGGAGAGAGAGACGAGAATGAATATTATGTGATTTTTCCATAGGAAAGAAAGTAGTTTTGAGTTTTTTAATTTCTGTATTGTACCACACACTTTTTACTTAAGCCTTTAGATTTATGCATCATTGGAAAGCTAAAATGTCATAGGTTAATAATTATAAAAAAAATTCTTTTGTGAGAAACCATTTTGAAGGGGAGAATTTTTTGTTTGAATTCTTATTAAAATAAGTGCTTTCTTATGGAAGAATCTCCCTCAAGTCTATGTCACGTGACATGCGGAGCTGACCTCAAAGGATGAAGGTATCAGATTACACCCTCATGTTGAAGACATTCACTATAATGGGAAGTCCTATTGGTGGCGTAGTCTATATATATAAGGTATATGATTCTAAGATGCAGTGGTTGGCCTACCCACTCACTTCTGACTACCACTAAAAGCAATAAATTTTGACTATGTTTTTCACAATTATGGAAGCTTTGTACTGAATTAACAAGTCCACCATTAAAACTCCTGTAGTTGAGAGAAAATAAACGATAAATGAATTCAGAATGAACAATTGTTTCCCAAATCCAAACCTGTCAGTCAACTTAACATCCTTCATCAACTTGACGTCATTAACATTCAACATTGTGTACTAAAAGCTTGAACCCCCTCCGAATTTTTTTTAATTACGGCATTATACTTATGAGTGAGCAGAGAGATATCTACTTTTCATTCTTTATAAGCCAGATGATTATTCACTAAACTAGGATAAAAATTGCTTTTTCTAAAATATGAGAATTTTTGATCAATTTTAACCCTACGTCAGGCGCACCCGTAGGACGAACAAAATCGGGCGCACCCTGCTTGAGAGGCCCGTTCTGGTTTTTATTTTCTAAATACATCCTACACATGATTTTTTAATTCAAAAACACCCATATGGTGACCTTATTAGGAGTGAATAGAAGTAATAAACAAAAATTTGATGCATAAGTACGAATTTATTGATTGTAGTACAAGTATTTTAACAATAAAGTATTTACCTGGCCTCTGAGGCTGGGTGTGCCCAATGGAGGGTTAACAAAAAAAAAAAAAAAAAAATGGAAATTGGTCATTAATTAAGAGTTTTTATTGATTAGATATTTATTTTTTTGACTGATTGCTTTTCTGGATTCATGTGTTTTTCATTCTTCATCTCCCAGACATTTTTATAATGACATTTATGACAGATGACGACTTTTTCTTTTTTTACGTATTTGACTAAAATTAAGAGGGCCATAAACAGTAAAGTATTGCTCCATTTTTTTTTTCAAAAATTTGGGAATATTATGAGTTTATCATTTGCAGTGAAAATAACTTTCTGAATTAAAAATTTGCAGATTTTACAATTTATCTATTTAGTTTTGAATTATCTATTTAGTTTTGAATTACCTTTGTATCTATTATGATACACATGTCTTTGAGATTTTGCCCGATTTCAGAGGAATTTTTTCAGTTTTTAAACAAAAACTGATTGTTCCAGATCCAACATAGTGCAAGCAGGGAAAACACTGCTGAAGACAGTGAGAACCCAAGCAAAGTGTTTGCCGTATTTCAATAGAATTTTTTTCATGAAGCTTTATATTTTTTGAGATTTAGAAAAAAAGAAGTGATTATTTTAATGAAGAGCTTTAATTTTTGGGTTGGATTTAAAAATGATTCATTTAAATGTAGTGACCAGCAAAGTGGGCTAAGCCTGCTGGTTATCTAATACAATAATATTTCCCTTCAACAACTCATTAACATTAACTCATTATTTTCTTCTTAGGTTATTTAAAAAGTATATGCCTCTCCCCCCCCCCTTCTCCTCCCTAATCATCAAACAATTACTTAAACAAAGTATTACATGCATTATTTAGTGATTCAAAGAATCCTTCTTAAATTGCACAATTTCAATTAATCTCATAACAGGAAAAAAATAAAAAAATAAATAAAAATCAGTTAATTGTTTGATAAATGATATTTTATGCTAATTTTCATCTTAATTTTTAAATTTAAAATACAGAAGAATATTAACATGCCCATAACTTAGAAATGTTGAAATTGTTGATAATAATAAAAGGTGCATTTACGAACTTTATTGTGATAACTCTAAAGTGATACATTACAGTTTACCTCGATTTTATCCTTTTTACTACTTTTTGCATATATCTTATTGGTGATGACGCAGAATAAGCTACAAGTAAGGGATGAGGTGCTGGAGGTGGAAGCTGTGAATTAAACAATACATTAGAAATGAGTTAAAAAAAAAAAAAAAAAAAAAATGAAATGAATTAGCACAAATTTAGAAAAGTGAATTAATATCTATATACACAAAGAGAAATTTCAAGACATACATTTTTGAAACTTTCAAGACAAAATTCACTGGCACTAAGTTACCAACGAAAGCAAAATATTTAAAAATCACTGTGAATGGGCAAAAATAATTAGTTTAATTAGAAAATGGAGAATAAGATCTAAATTTTTTAACAGAGTGGTTAGCATTAGACCTTTTTCTCAAATTCACTGAATTTTCCCTGAACATTTTTTGCTATTTTCTCTGATTTTTCCCTTTTTTTCCTTTTCTTTTGAAAATCTCACAATATTTATTAGCAAACAAGTTGGCAATTTACAATAATTAGCTTTCAAATATGGCTTATTTTCAAAATTACCTGTCTTTTCCAGACACATAATTCACCTGACTTTTCCTGAACATTGGCCACTGTTTTAAATGTTTGTGTAGTACAACAGAATATGTTTACTTCAGATTGCATTTAACTTTCAAAATTTTACTTAGAATATATTACAAATATTAAAAATTATAAATCGACATAAAAATGAAACATTTGACTCAGTATTTTAGAATTAGAAAAACATGTAACTTTACACAACTGAAACTCTGCTAAAAAAATGTTATATATGGTGGTTATTCCAAAAATTTTCTTAAATTTGTGTTTTATTTTATCATCATCAAATCAAAGAATGCATGAAAAAGCAGCATTAAAGTTAATGCACTATTCAGGGGTCGGTCCAGGCAAAAATTGGGTCCCCTTTGCTGCCCCTTCACAAAATTCTACATCATAAAAGGGGACCCTTCCCAAAATTCAAAGTTATGAAATGAGCCCATCACAAGATTTTGTTTTACAAAAATGATCTTTATATAAAATGTTTCCATGTTTTCAGTATTATTTTTAATTAATTGGTTCAATGAAACTATGTTAATCTGATATTAAACATTATTTAGATTGATTGTTAAAATGGAAGGTTTTATACACGATATTTTTCTTACACAAAAATAAATAAAAATTTCACAAAAATGTTTTGTTTTTCACAAAAAAGGGACCCAAAATTTAAAACCTGGATCAACCCCTGCTATTGCTTTAATGCTCCGCTCATGCCAATTTTTTTCACCTATGAAGGATTGTGCTATTATTTTGAATCAAAATAATTGTTACAAGTTTTTTTTTTTTTTGTAATATATGTTGTTTGCTTTGTTTACAAAGTTTTTTTTTATTTATTACTTAAACTAACAATTGTGGCAAAATATTCTTGCAATGCAACATGAGTTTAACATTTGATCGAATAGTTTGGGCAGTTTAATATCAATAAACAGCAAGTCAAAATTTCAGAAAATTTAGGACAACTTATCACATTTAGGGACATTTTAGGAATATTAGGACATGCCATGCTTCTGTATAAAACAGGCTATATTCTATTTTCTCCCTGTAAACAATGTTTGTATAGTTAAACTATGTGTTAGATTTTCGATAATTTTTTCCGTGTTGTTTCAAAAAAATTAATCTTAATTGTTTTTCTAACTTATCAGATTAACTGATTAAAATGAGTTGAGATTAATATTTATTAACAAGGCAATCTTATTTAAATGCTTTAGAACATCATCTACAGTTTACATAAATATATTAACTTTTATTATAATTTACAAATCTTTACTTACAAATATCAAGCATGTTTTCATTAATTAACTGGCTTTATTTGTCTGATTATTTGTTTGATTTATTTAACTGATATTAAGTTAAAACTTCCCACTAGCACAATAAAATATATAAATGTTGTTTTGTTTACATTCCAATGGCTTTTTCGACCAGGAGAAATATAGTTCATCGTTACTTTCACACATCTGGTGGAAGTGGGTCATTGACAGACTCATTTCATATCATCAATTGTCATCGATCTTTTCCCGCGTCTAGTCTAACGTGGTACTCTTATTTGTTGTGACGTCTATTATTGTCTGACGTTGGTTGTTACGGAATCCACAGATCAGTATAAAGGTAGTAGCAAATGTACATTCTCTCTCTCTTATCTTTTGATATTGCATCTCGTTTCTGATCATGAAGCATTATCTATTTTGAAACGCTGGGTCAATGCATTCGGAAGTTTTTCAAGCTAGTTGTGATATATTTTATGGAAGATGTTTTGAATCATAGTCTTCAAGTTTGAGCTGTTCTGGTACCCTGGATGTTCTGATTAAGTATTATTCAATTTATTAAACTAGTGCTAGTGATAGAATTAAGTGATAATTTTTTGAATTATTTACGCAGGCTGATATTTAAATGAAATACATCGCTTTTTGTAAAGTTTAATAAAAATGTATTGTCACTTTTTCATGTTGCCCAACAATATACATATATATTTATATATATATTTTTTTATCAACTGTTAATCGTTTATAACCATGTTGCATGTTTTTCTACAAACACTAAATATTGTTATTTTTTAAGTCATCAATAAAATCTGTTTGTTGTTAAATGATTCTGTTTCAATTGCTAAACTACTTTAAATCAAACATAGTTTAAACAGCAAAAATGTCTGGCTTCCACATGTGTTAATATTTTCTGCTACAAAATTTTAGATGGAATTTAAAATTTCCAACACTATGTTATAGTGTCCTTGATTACACAAACATGCTTATAATGTCAAATATATTTGTTCCACTTAATAATTCATAGATTTCAATGCTAACACAGCTTGCTTAACCTTTTACAGGTCAATGCTGTCGATTGGGAACATCAAATTAAAAATTCATTAAAAAATTAGCACATATAATTTAAAAATTACTTGATTTTTAAAATAGAAGCCAAATTTTTATCATAAAAAAGGAAATATACAGAAATTTATAAAAATGACCCTTTTTTAAACATTATTTTACCTCTATGTATCATAAAAATTCATCTAAAAGTGAAAAACAATCCACCGTTTCTAAAAACTGGTTTCAATCCTCAAAATAGATCTCATTGTTTAAAAATTATAAAATTATATAATATAAACAAAAAATACACCTAACATGATTTGTGAAATATCTATGTTGCATTAATAAACGTTGTGTTTCTATACGAAATTTTATACATAAAAACTGAAATTTAAAGGAGTAGTAGCATTAAACTAAACCATTTTAAGGTAAAGTATGTACAAAATAATAATAATAATAATAAATTAATAAATAAAAAGTAAAATAAATATATTTCTGTATCTGAATTTGACCTGTGAAAGGTTAAAATGTCATATGCCTTTCGTTTTAACGTCCTAAATGTACACACATTTATTTGATTGCATTTTTTCTTTTTTGAAATGGAAACATAAAAGTGAAAACGCAAATTGAAGTTAAATTTTATATTATATTTTTTAAGTACTGTTTAACAAAACAACACTTACATTATATGATATTTATCATTTGCAATTTTGATATTATTAAATATTATAATAGCTATTCTGACACTTTAAATAAAAAAAAGTTTTTTTTTTTTTAAATAATATAATGTAACATCGAATTTGATAGGGCAACTTAACAAAGGAAGCAAAATATTTGAGAGCTATTATTATTAACTTTTATTACATTATTGTAGAATTTTCTATAAACATTGGAAAAGAAATAATGTTGAGGGGGGGGGGGGGAGGTCATAATCTTAGAGCATACATCTTACTAGAATGCACACCATCTTATCAAAGCAAGTAATCAACAGGGTTGCCAACTTTTCAAAAACAGTTTGAGGAGTATTCAGAGAAATTTTGAGGAGCATTTTGGCTACTTTGAGGAGCAATTTTAAAAATACATAAAAAAATAAAAAATAAACTACTAACAAAAATAAATTAACAATAATCATATGAAATTAAGAAATATTTATTGATAATCAAATATATTTAGCAAAACAGTGAAGAGAGATAAGAATGGGAAATGATTAAGTCTGAATATAAGCTTAAAACCCAAAAGTAATTTGTTTTTTGCATAATGGCATATTTTCCATACATAAATAAAGACAATATATGAAAGTAGATTATTCAGTTACATTAAAAAAAAAAAGAAAAGAAAAAGAAAGAAAGCACAAAGGGGAAAAAAATTAAATTTCCAACAATTTTCACGAATGTCAAAATAATTATTATACTATCACATAAAAATCTAAAAACGAAATTGCCGATATTCATATAAATGTGTAAATGATCTCATCTCTGAGTCAACTCCCTCTAATCTGCATAGCTTGGGACCACATGTTTTGTAAACTTTAGAATTTTGCAGATTATTGGTCAGAATTTGTTTACTTATTTATTTTTTTTCCCAGATACAAATGAAGATAAAATAATAAATCATTAATGCTTTAAGTGAATGATAAAATAAATGCATAATTATTTCAAATAAATCTTAAATAAAGCATTGTCAATCAGCCTTAAAGTTCAGTAGCTTTGAATCCATTATTTTTATAGATAAATAATTAAAATAAACAATTTTTTTAACGACCTATTAAACATTAAGATAACTTAAACATTGATATAGTTTAAATGAAAATCAAAACACCATATAATCATAGCATTCGGTTTCTTTCTTCCCCCCTTTCAGTTTGTGGTTTTAATTAAACACATTCTTAGCTAATGTAAACAAATACTTGTTCCCGTTCTGAGTCAGCAATATTTCGATTACACAATGCCTAGCACTAGAATGTTTTCTTTCTTTCTTTTTTTTTCTTCTTTACTATTTATTTATGAGTATTGTACGATGAAGCGTGTGGTTCTTCAAAAAAAAAAAAAAAAAAAAAAAAAGAAAGAAAGAAAAATAGGTTTTTTTTTTTTTTTTTCAGTGTCTGCCACTATGCCACTATTCCGTTTTATGCATTTAATAAAAAATATTTAGTTAGGTGGTTAAGACTGAATTTGCAGAGCATAAACATTACTTTGCGGAATTGCAGAGTTTTTCAATTTTTTCGGAGAAACTCCGCAGAAATCGGAGCAGTTGGCAACCCTGAATCAACATCAAAATCACATGATAAGTGCTTTTCAGTCTTTCTTCTTAAAGGTCACAGGGTCACTCTCCTCTTTGGAAAAGTGATGAAAAAGATTTTTCACCGTGTTATCCAATTGCACCAAGAAAAATGTTGAAATATTGCTATGTATTTAAATGCAAAGAAAAATTTGTCAAAGGAGGACTCATTTCATAAGTAAGGATACACTTTTAAATTTTACTGAAATATTAATATAATATTAAATGAAATATTTAAGGCGCAAAATGAAAATTTCTTTCATTGCATATGTGACCAGTGGCGTATGCAAGGGAGGGGTTTGGGGGTTTAAACCCCCCCCCCCCCTTGACAAAATGTATGATAAGAAAAATTAGGCTGTTCCTTACATTTTTTTTCACATGTATAGCAAGCGTAGAATATTTTTTTTTTTACGAAGTGGTTAAAAATTATGACTAACTTTTTTTTTTCATTACTCTGCGATAAACACTCCTGAAAATAACTAAATCACTTCATTTGCGCGGCACGAAACATGTTTCCTCTGAAAACAATTCTCTGAAAGGATTTCACCTTTACGAGTTCATACTCAAGGACAAGAGGGGTCGACCATATGGGGAAGGGGTGACCATTGAAGTAGTGACCCAAACAATACCCCAGCAGTAGAAGACATTTTAAATGAACTAGCGAAAACTTCTCGTCGATTAGACTTCGCTCTGTAGAAAAGAAAATTCAATGAAATATTTTGCGTAACTATGTATTGAATTTTATGTTTTGTGTAGCAGTTTTTACAGGCTGTACGTTATTCGTCGCTAATTAAAGATTTTTTAGTTTGATCTTCCAATTGGTGAGTTTGTTTTACTATTTTTCCTTTTCTTACTCTTATTTTCGTCAAGTAATTATGATATTTTAAAAGATTGTTTAACTTAATTAAAAATAAACTTAATTAAATTTAATTAAACTTAATTAAATGTAATTAAACTTAATTAAAAATTCGGAAGGATGAACCCCCCCCTTTGGAAAAATCCTGGATATGCCACTGTATGTGACAAATAACTTTTAAAAATAGCAAAACACATATTTATATTTAAAATGCATTATAATTTACAATTAATAAATTACACTTAATTTTTCGGATTATTCAATCCACTTCCTGTTTTCTAAAACATTACAACTCCATAAGGAAAAAAGAGAGAGGAAGAATGTTTTGTAGTACAAAAATTTGGAAATGACCTAATTGTAGACAACCGAATGGATCTGTCCGTTTCACTCATCATGTAACTGACGGAAATCACCCATAATGTTCGTTATTTGTTTGAATAGGAACTTCAGTATTGAATGCGTAAGACATGTGCTCTAAGTTCATAACAGGTATAAATTAAAATGAAATATCACTCATACTTCTTTTCCTGCTTGTTTACATTCTATTTCATGTTCTTGAAGTTTTGTTACTTCTCCTTTGTAAACATCTATAGCTTCAATTATCTGTTCCACCTAACAATACATACATATAACAACATATATAAATTAATATTGATATAAATTAAGAAGAAAAAAGAAAGAAAGAAAAATATTAACAATAACTTACACTTTTAATTGTTTCTACAGTTTTGATCGCAGGTAAAGCAACTTCTTTATTAACTTCACCAGGTACCTATACATAAAAAAAGAATTTTAAAAACAGCTAATTAACTGACATCTCATGCATAAATTAAAAATAGACAAGAAAAATAAGGAATTAATATTATTTTTATAAAGCAGGGGTCGATCCAGGCAAAAATTGGGACCCTTTTGCTGCCCATTCACAAAATTCAAATCCCTAAAATGGGCACCTTCTCAAAATTCATATCCTTAAAATGGGTCTCTTCACAAAATTCTAATTCAGAAAATGGGCCCCTTCACAAAATTCAGATTTATAAAAACAGCCCTTTCACAAAATTTTGTTTTATAAAAATAATACTCTTGTAAAATTTTTCTATGTTTACAATATTATTTTTAATGAGTGAGTGTCTATACTTGTTTTATAAAATGCTATTAACTTGATATTAAACATTAAGACAGAGTAACTGCTAAAATAAAAGGTTTCTAGCGACAATTCTTTTTTTCACAAAAATAGTTTGATTTTCACAGAAATAAATAAAAATTTTACAAAAATAATTTGTTTTACACAAAAATAGGCGCCAAAAATTAAAACCTGGATCAACCTCTGTAAAGATATGTTGAGTGACAACAATTTAATCCTAGATATCTAATAATTCGGCTTTGAGGAAGTAGTGAAATAAATTCTTGTGAATATAGCTGATTAATATTCAAATAATTCTTTCTGTCTTTTTATATAATTATTATTATTATTACTATTATTTCCAATAGTTTTTCTCTGCTTCTCACTAATTGACCTTTTTAGTTTTTATATAATATTTGTCTTATACCAGTAATTAAAAACCGAATTTAATAAGTTGACTTTAAGTACAATTGATTGTACTACTGATGAAAAATTAAAATATTGTTCTCATAGATGCATGATGTGGCCTTGTGTGAGAACATTTAAGTAACAAGCATTACATGTTTCTGAGTAGTGGATAACTTTTTACATCCCCTGTCCCTTCAGCTCTTTAACAGTAAACTTTTTCAGTTCAAATATAAATTTATCCACAGTGAATCCCTTATATTATTAAAATAAATCAATAAAATTTGGTCCATCGACTGGAAATATATACTGTCAATTATTCTATTTATAAATTTCACAAATAAAGATAACAGTTTATATTATTCATCCATCATACAGTCAAACAATCATGTGTATCAGTGATGTGTCAATAAATATTTCTATTCCAGTTCTGGAAATAGGGAAAAACATTCCTATTTAAAGTTTTAAAACAACGGGGAAAATTTCTATATTAATGAATAGCTCTGCCATATAGGGGAGAGGGTGGGGTGGAGTCAACAGTATAAAAATTAAACTTACAACAGGTAGATCTTCAACATCATTTTCTTCTTCTAATTCCTAGGAAAGAGAGAGAAAAGAAATCTTGTATCACTATACTATTCAGATTAACTATATATATTATGCAAACTAGATTAACAATTAAATTTATTACACAATAACACTTTATAGTACAACCAATATTAGAACAAATAAAAATCATTGATCTTGAAAATCAATGAACAATAATATTGGGTGATGTAAAGTGCCTGATTTGACTAAAAATGAATAAAATATATATTCATAAAAAATGGTATTTATTAATCAATAATGTACACTCTATCATTTGTTATTCATAACATCTTACAAGTTTTTGAATTCCTTCTTTGTAAAAATTCCTTAGTTTATCTTCAAAGAAAGTGGTTTGGTGGTTTCCGGTATCAATGAAAATTAGGCACAATTCTTTGTAATCACCCACAGAAAGGAATTTCCACAGGTTTCATTGACTATGTATTATAGCTGGTCTCTCTGACACTGACAACACAATACAAGATTTTAGCAATGAATAATTATGCTAGCCATCTGCTCAACACTACAGTACTCATCCTATGTACCATAGTTGACCCAGTGGCATACCAAGGGTGTGGTCGAGGGAGTGGGCTGCCCTGGGCCTCTGGTCATTCTGGACCATTCAAATAAGCTTAAGTTTAAATTATATGCATCTGATGAAGTTGTCCTGACCATCATTTTAACCTGAAACATTCCCTACAATTCCACTTTAAGTTGTAGGTTCATGTCTAAAGAGTTTTAATGTATAAAAATTTACCAGAAAGAAAAAAAATAAAAATATACAGACACGACATTATTTCATTATTTAAAACATGAAAATCTGACATTGACAGATTTAATTTAGTGCCAGAGGCCTACTGCTAAACTTGTTAATATCGACAAATTCTTCTTTAGTTAATTCGTGACGATCTAAATTCCATGATAAAGTTTTCATTAAATCAAACCAATGTGTTTCAGCTGCAGATATTGTAACAAATAACGTTGGAAGTCCAAACTGTCTTATAGCCGCAAAACAACGTTTTTTCTCTTTTTCCCAATGAGGGGGAGGTGTGCCTTGGGGGGGACTCATGTCAAAGGTGTGCCTTGGGGGGGGGACTCATGTCAAAGTTGTACCTTGGGGGGGACTCATGTCAAAGTTGGGCCTGGGGGGGGGACTCATGTCAAAGTTGGGCCTTGGGGGGACTCATGTCAAAGTTGTACCTTGGGGGGGACTCATGTCAAAGTTGGGCCTGGGGGGGGGACTTATGTCAAAGTTGGGCCTTGGGAGGACTTCATTCAATAAATCCCCATTCAATAAACCGACTGAAATAGGCCCTTAGCACTATTAAGAGTGTATTATAAAAATTCGACAACGCTGTACCGACTGAAATAGGGGTACCTTGGGGGGAACTCATGTCAAAGTTGGGCCTTGGGGGGACTTCATTCAATAAATCCCCATTCAATAAACCGACTGAAATAGGCCCTTAGCACTATTAAGAGTGTATTATAAAAATTCGACAACGCTATACCGACTGAAATAGGGGTACCTTCGGGGGGGGGACTCATGTCAAAGTTGGGCCTTGGGGGGACTTCATTCAATAAATTCCCATTCAATAAACCGACTGAAATAGGCCCTTAGCACTAATTAAGACTAAGAGTGACGTATAAAAATTCGACAACGCTGTACCGACTGAAATAGGGGTACCTTGGGGGGGACTCATGTCAAAGTTGGGCCTAGGGGGGACTTCATTCAATAAATCCCCATTCAATAAACCGACTGAAATAGGCCTCTAGCACTAATTAAGAGTGTATTGTAAAAATTCGACAACTGTACCGACTGAAATAGGCCTCTAGCACTAAAAAAAAAAAAAAAAAAAAAAAAAACCTCATTTATGTAGAACTTGGCTAAGGTAGGGCAAGCAAGGCCAATGCCCCTGGCCCATTTGTTGGGTCAGGCTTCTGAATCAACCTTAAAACTTAGTTCAATGCCTTTTTATAGCAATCAATTTAAATGAAGAAGAGCAAGGGGGCTCCAGTGAGAGTCTTTTGTTGCACGCCTAGAATAGTTGCACACCTGTCATGATCTTATATGTATCGAGGTTATTACACAATTTAATACCTATTATCTAAAAAATAAGTTAATACCAGCATAGTTATATAATATTATGGTATGAAAACCAAGGGTAGACAAAGCCGTACCCAGAAAAAAAATTTTGTAACAGGTTCTAACTTTAGTACATAATGTTGAGTGTTAAAAAGAAAGTATAACTCAAAATTTTGATTAATCTGAAAATTTCGGGGTGGGATATGGATTGTACCCCATAATTCCCATCCCCTGGTCCCCCATCAATAATACTGACGACAGATCATTGAAAATTATATAAATTTTGTTTCTCAATTAATGTCAGTGTAAAATTGCAATTATATCATTGATTTTAAATATCTTATGTCTACAGATATACCCACATTAAATCAATTAAAGAGATTTTTATTTTAGTCAGTTTTTGGATTACCTACATTTAAAAACTGATTTTCCTTTCAAGAGATTTTTTAAGAAAATGAGTGTAGAATGTCAATCAATGCTAGAATGAAAAATATTTTAGAGCATTAAAAAGTCTGAGACTTTTTTTTTCCAAGGGACCATTGAAAAACAACACAATCTAATAATAAATAAATGAACACTGTCTTTATCAGTGATTATGCATTAATTGAATACTAAACCCTTTAGTTCCCCAATCTAATTATGAATTCTAACAATTACAATATATAGTTATATTTTCATTATAGTTTCTTACTTAATGTGGTATTACTTAAATTAAGATTAAAAAAAATTATAAAATAATAAAGAAGGTGGCAGTTGGGTAGGCAGATGTTTGATTACAGAGGATGGGTGGTGTTGTTTGGCTGGATGGTTGGGTGGGATTGTGAAATTAAATTAAGAAAGAAAAAAAAGCAGAAGGCTTGTTGTATTTACTTTATATTAATATGCAATCTTTCTTTTTCCATTAAATTTTCAGTTTCTTCATTGTTGAGCAGTCAACTATTATTAAAATTCCAATCAAACTATTAAACAAAGTAATCAATAAATTTAATTGTTGCTTCATAGTTTCATTATTCTTTATCTGCTATGAAATTTTGCTTTTTTAAATCCATATGACTCCTATTCTGGTCTTGACAGGTTAGGCGAGTGTAGCTGGCGTGAAACTAGTTGTTTAAACCCACAGGCAAGTCACAAGTTTTGCCGCCTGCCTCCTTCCTTCCTTTCTTAAGTTTCTTAAATTATTATTTTTTCATAAATTTCGTTTCAGTTTAAGTTTTACTGTTAAGATTTTGTTGAGTTAGTTTATTGTTTCGTTTGTTTTGCAAGCTGTTAATTAATAAATCTGGTTTCTTTAAATATGTGTATTTTGTATTTCATACCCTGATGAATTTTTTTCACCTTCCTGAGCTTTTCCCACATTATTAAAAAAAAAAAAAAATCATTCTTATTGGTCTTTGTGGTTCCAGTGATCTTGTAACTGTTGCTTGGCTTTTCTACGCTTAATAAATCATTATTATATATATATGCAATATTTCAAAAAGTAAATAATGTCTAACCCTGTCTTTTTCTTCTTCTAATACAAGAGGTTCTTGTGTCTTTTCCCAAATCCTCATAGACTTATCTTTAGAAGCAGTCACAACTGTTACGCCATCAGGACTAACTGCCATAGCACTTATTTCATTTTGATGTCCCTGTTTAATAAACATACAATATAAATAAACAAATAAAACAAACATAATTCTCTCATAATTACATTTAAGAAAATAATTTTTTAAATCAATTCATTTAATTCACCTATTTAATCCATAAATTTTAATTTCTAATAGTTAGCAACATTAAAAATCTAGCTATATTTAAAAACAAGAGGAAAAGCACTTATAATACTAAGTACAATCAAATTCTAATGCCGAGAAAATTGACTTAATAATTAAAATGAATTTTTCTAAAGCAAAAATTTTGGTAAAAAAAATATACATGTTTACAACAAAAATAAATAAATATTTATTTATATAATTACAACTTGTTAACATAAATCATAAAAGGGCACAATAATAATAATAACACATAAAATAAAATAAATAATAATCATGCTAACCAAATTCCTATTAATTATACAAGAAAGAAAATATTTCTGAAAAGGAAATGAAGAATATAAATATCTTTGATTAAGTGTTGTTACAATTAGGGGTGCTACACCAACCAGAAGAAAAAAATCCCTTAGTTTTTCCTGTTTCTTTTTAAAGTAAAATATCAGATGACACAAAATCATGCAGCATTAGAATCTAACATGTCTACACAATTCACATATCTAGGGTATATTAATTTTATTAAGTTACTACAGTTGGTAAAAACCCAGTTTTTTGAGCTTTTTAAGTTTTTCCAGAATTCCAGGTAGCATAGCAACCCTGATAATGTACGCCGACATTAAAAAATGAAGAAAATATGTGAAAATATGTTCAGATCTTTAGGAAATTTCAAATATTTGATGCATTAAAAAAAAAAAAAAAAAAAGTAATAGCACAGCATGTTTCATAATTCACAAATTTCATATACAAGCTTAGATACAAAGACATTGTTTACTTAAGATGATTTATAAAAGACTGCTTCCTCCCCCCCCCCCCCCAAAGTATGTTTTTAAACAGTAGTTTACACTGTCAGAACTAGTAAGGGCAATAAAGTGTTATCCTTTCCGTTACAAAATTAACGTCGTTAGTTCATATATAAATCGTGCAATATTAATATGTAATGACCCTACCGATCTAAATAATGAATTTAATTTTCTTAAAGAATTCACTAAAAAAGTGGGTTACCCTAACAAAATTATTAAAAAACTAATTAAAACCAGATTAAAAGCCAGTAACTGTATACCTAATTTTCAAAAAAAACCTTTAAAATTCACCTCTTCCACACCTTACGATCGCGGAGCATCGAATAAAATTAAAAGCACTGCAAATAAAATCGGTGTAAATATTCCTATAAAACCTAACCCGAATATTTTTCAACTAATACGTAATGATAAAGACCCCATCCCCCCTTTGGAAACTGCCGGAATTTATCAAATACCGTACACAAATAACCAAGACAATAAACCAGGTTCATACATTGGTGTAACGAAAAGAAAGATTAAAACCAGACTCCACTCAAAGAACATAAAAACGATATCCAAACAGGAAAAATAAATACAGCTTTAGCTAAAACTTTCGATAATGAAGAAATTATAATAAATTTTGAAAAAAAAAAACTAAAAAGATAGCTAACTACAATAATTATAATTACGCGACGTTTAGAGAAGCCATAGAAATCGCAACAACGCCGGATGTGTGCAATGACAGTGACGCAATGGCTCCTAACCGGATGTGGAATCAACTTATGGAATCTATAAAAGACCACAACTCTAAGAGATCCGGCACAAATGAAGATCGTTTGAAAAGATCTGGGTGCCCAGATGAAAATATTAACGACGTAACATGAGGTACATTTAAAGGTTTTTATATTTAATTATGTGTTATCTTGTTTCATAAATTCTTCAAAGCTGCTAAAACTTTCAGTCAACAAATTACTGGATTGGAAATATTTTTCTGTTAACAAATCTGATGAATTAATATTTTTCTATTTTTTATCTGCAGCAGTAAAGCCAGTACTGGTCAGGATATTTTATCAATTTCTGTGTCTTTATCAAGTTTATCACCCACTTTCTTGATAAGGAATGACACTAACAATTTAACAGCTCTCACCGAAAAATAATGTATCACATTTTTTGATAATTCCTTTTTATTAAAACTTTTTTGATAAAATACACCTATTTTACAATAGTTCACGAAGTTACCTATATAACTTTATCCACAAATGCTTTCACACTCATTTACTGAGGCTTCTTCAGATGATTTTTCCGGTGTTTTGGATTCTTTTTTTCTTTGGAGTATATCCTGCTATCTGGTGTCAATAAAACAAAGAATTATATTGGTTGCAGACTCCCATATTAATGACTTTTTCTATGGTTTCACACTGCAATGTATAAAGTTGTTTTTTGTAATTTGTAAGTTTAAGCACCTATATAGGTATGGCCAAACGAAAAATTACTAAACGTATTACAGAACAGCAAAGCAATATAAAATTTTATAAAGAATTAAAATAACTACAGCTTTAACCAAAGAAAATCCGAAACAAAACTTTAATATCAATTTCAACAGCACAATTAAACTTGCAAATTACAAAAAACAACTTTATGCATTGCAATGTGAAACCTTAGAGATAGTCACTAATAGAGCAGGCGCACATCACGTCACTGTGACAAATGATTCCACACGTACTTTAGAATGTAGACAAAAGGTGGGACAAAGCACCATTGGAAAGGCAGATATTTTGCCTACATGCGCGAAAGTTGCAGAATTGCGTCGCTTGTTTATAAACATGTGCCTGCTCTATATGGGAGTCTACAACCAATATGATTCATCTTTTGTTGATGCCAAATGATGTGAGTTGCTCGAAAGAAGAAAAGAATCCAACAATCTCAATACACTGGGAAAATTACCTGAGGAAGCCATGGTAGATGAGTGCAAAAGCATTTATTAAGTTGTAAAGTTAATTTTGTAAACTTTTTTAAAATTTACTTTTAGATATTCATAAATTATCAAGTTGTTTGACTTATCTTTAAAGAAATAAATGATAATTATATTACGAAAATTTGTTATACTTTTACTCAAAATTAGTTTGAAAAATTTCCCAAATTATACAGCTGACTTACTTGACAAATTTATTTTGAACTTTTCACTGCTAACTCAACAAAATATTAAAATAAATTTTATTGTTTGTTATATTTTCAACTAAAAGAAATATATATAAATATATATATATATATATATCCTAGTTTATAAAAATATTAAAATTAAGTTTATGTGCAAGTAAGTACTCCAAAGCAAATTGATACTTGAATTTTATATTTACAAATCATATGAAACACACACACACAGCAACAACAACAACAAAATACAAAGAGTATATGGACATTAGGCATTTTGAATTAATGTGCTTCTACCAGCATCACCAATCAATTTTAAAATTTGATAAGCTTAAACTCATGTTAAAAGCTTACATTATTATGGCTGACATAGTTACTTATAAAACTTTTTTTTTTACTTGTGAAAAAATTCTATTTTTAGTCTCCATCAAGAGACCCATAAATTTTAATTATTTTGTTTCATTTCTAAAGATTACTAATTACGTTTTATAATAAATAAGCAAAGTACTAATAATCTAGTACCAAACTGCTTATCATCAATTAGAATGATAAAGAATTTTTTTTTTTTAAACTAATTTCCATAAGTGTGAATTTTTTAAATCACTTATAAAAGTCATTTTTCATTCCTATATGTGTGGAAATTTCAAGTAATTTCATTAAAAAATTGATTTCAATATATCCTTGAATGATATTTAAATACCTTTTACATTCACTTACAGGGCTCAGTGGCGGCTCGTGAACCGAAAATAGGTGAAGAGCTCAAAAATAATATTTAAGTATTTTTAATCATAATTTTTATTAAGCATGGTTTTAACTAAAATTAACTAAAAATACTTATTTAAATGTAAATTTTTATTCTATAACTGAATACAGTGTAAAATACAGTATGCTTCTTCACCAATTTTCGGTGCACGAGCCGCCACTGACAGGTCTTTGTGGAGCTACATTATAAATCCTGAAATTTCATTAAAAAGAAAAATGGCCAAGATACAATTAAAAATTTTTTATGATCGTAACTAAAAAACCACATATAAATTATTTTATAAATCTTACAAAATGCTAGCAAAGTTTTAAAGATATTCCTAACTTTCCATTACACAACAGTTTAGTTTTCTATTAACAGCAGGGGTGAAACTACCTATCATGCAAAAACCCTGAAAACTTATTTGCATGCAGATAGGGAAACTTATTCCTGAGATATCATGTGGGTACCTATAATAAGTGATATTTGCAGAGTTCTTAATGCATTATAAACCAAATTAAACATTCAAAATGAGAAACTTCTATAGAAACATAATAATTTAACATGAAATTCAAAGACAGCAAAATTTTCAAAAACTCTGAATTTAGGGGTAGCCCCTGAAAAGTTTCACCCCTGTAACATCACTGTAAAATAATTGGAAAAAAAAAAAAAAAAAAAAAAAAAAAACATGCACACAATTACCCCTAACTTTAAATACTTACATTCTTTTTTTTTTTTTCCAAAAGATATAAAATTACCTCTTTAATCCTTAAAAGTTAAAAGCTTTTTTCGCTATTATAAAATAAAACAACAGACCTTACTTAGGCTTCATCTTCAGCAATAAGCTTTTCAAGGGAGGATCCTCCCCCTCTGTCAATTGCAACTAGTGTTTGCTGGCACTGGCTATTTGTAGCCTTATTTCTTCCTTGTAGCAGGTAGCGCCACTGCGGATCAATTTTGGCAGATTCGTGGTCATTTATGGCGCTGCTATCGCTAACGATCTCAACGCTCTCACGGAAAAATGCATACGTATGATTATTATAGTTAGCCAATTTTTCAACGTCTTTAAATTCTATTTTTATTTCATTTTCGCAATATGCTTTGGCTAGCGCGGTAGTAGAGCGGGCAAATTTAATATTGTTTTCGTGTTCCTTGAGACGTGTCTTTATCTTCCTTTTAGTGACTCCTATATAGCTTCCTTTTCTTTTGTCGGGATATTCTATGGGGATTTTATAAACTCCGGCGGTTTCGAGGGGTATTATCTTTGTCGTTTCTTATAATTTGAAAAATGTTCGGGTTGGGTTTAATCGGAATATTTAAATTGAATTTATTGGCAGTATTTTTTATTTTATTTGAGTTTCCTTGGTTATAGTGTATTGAGAATGTATATTTTTGCTGGTTTTTTTTTGCTGTTTTGGGACATGATTTAGCTGCTTCATTCTTTTTTTATATAATTTTTCAACAATAAATTTTGAATATCCGGCTTCAACGGTTAATTTTTTAATAAATTTAAGTTCTTTATTTAACTGCTTTTTTCGCTGCTTACACAAGGGCTTCGTCAACTTGTAAGCGATGTTCACTTGTGTAAGCGGAGAAAAAAGCTTTTAACTTAAGGATTGAAAAGGTAATTTTTGAAATTTAAGTAAATCCTTAAGTAAAACATCATTGTTTTACTTACATTCTTTTAATGATGTTATTTTTCTTTTCATATTTTCTATAGTTTCCAATAGTTTTCTATCTATAGTTTAATAATTAGAATAAATTCCTTGTCTAAAATATCTATTTGCATAGTCTAAACTTCTGCTTACCATGGAGTAAACTCGTCTTCTCACCAAGTTAGATTGTAATAATTTTATAATTTATATATATAATGCAATTTTTTTTATCTAGAAAAATGGCAGAGGTGTCTTGCAGAATGCAATGCATTGTTTTAAAAATGGTTTTTGGAAAAATCTTACTAATGGAAAATCCCATTAACTTTTCGGTTTGTTCTTTTATGGCTTTCTTAAAAAAAAAAAAAAAAAAAAAAAAATGTTGCTCACAATAAAATAAGACCATGTTCTTGCTTGGCTTTTTCTCAACATTTAAAAAATTAATAAAACATTAAGAGAATATGCTTAGTAGATTACTGCCAATGCTTTCCTAGTACTAATGAAACATATAAGTGCATCAAATAAAAAAATACATTATGAAATTTTTATTTTTTCTAATATTAGAGTCAACAGTATGTAGACTAGTAAAATTTTATATATTTACTTTTAAAGTAATGATTTTCTGAAAATTATCTGCATCCCACTGCTTTACCATGAAGTCTCTTCCACCAGAGAAAAAAAGATGAGTCTTTGGCAAGAAGAATAAACCGGTGATGCTAAAATAAGGAAGAAAATTCATGTTGAGCATATGAAATTGTAAAAGTAGAAAAGAAAACAACATGAAAAAAATGTTGTTTTGTCAGCATATTTTGTTATTTGCCTGAATAGTTATGAACAAATTTTAGTACTTTACAAATAAAACCCTTTTGTATGACTTTCTTCTATATTCAATAGACTATATTCCACAAACATACGTAAAAGATATAAAAATAGAGAAATTTAACTGATTAAAAACCCAATTTAAAATTGTGAAAACTGCTAGGCAAAATTATAAATTGCGAATAATTCATAATTGCCCCTTTAAAGTTTGTTTCAAGGCATAAGACTTTATCACTCAGAAATCAGAAGATCGGCGAAATTATAAGTGAAATCTTGCTTACATAAGTGCAAGTCAGCTGGTATTACCCTGCATAATAATTAAGCCCAGATATTCTTTTTAGGAGCCCCAGGCGACCGATTGTCCAATGAGGAGCTCAGAAATTGCATATATAGAACCGTCGAATCATAAATAACAGGAGGACTTTTGCCATGGTTCTCAACTGCTAAATAATTCCCACTGCCCTCCTTTCCAAAATTACACAGGAGTTAAATCATCTGATGCCCTAACAGACTTCTGTGGTATGGGCCGCCAACACCAGCCGAATATCAGCAAATGCTTGGCCAAAGCTCCATTGCCTTCCGTAAAGCCCCAACCTGCGTGTGAAAAATAGAATTTTTTTTTATTCCATAGGTTTAAAGCTAGTCACAATTTCATTTGAACAGTGTTTGCACTCATGACTAAATCAATAGTGGAAACTGCAATCCTACAAATATTCTTTGCATGTCTGAATTTCAAGGACATTTTATCCAATATTTTTTTTAGAAAAATGAAAGTATGTTTTAAAAAAATTCTAATAGTTTGATCACCCACTGTAATATTCATATTATTTAGACTAAACGTCCCCAATCTTTTTGTATTTTGTGTCAATCAATAAAAATATACAATTTGTACTAGAGATGAGACGGGCTCAGCCCGAGCCCGTAAGCCCGGGCCCGAACGGGCTCAAATCTTACGCAAGTAGTCGGGCTCGGATTCAAGCTAAAAGTTCCGTTTATTTTACTCTTCACTAACTGGAAAATGTTTTAAAAAAAAAAAATTATTCATTTTGAGAGCACCTTTAGTAATGCCATAATAGTCATGATAGGTTATAAATCACAAAATAATCTTAAGCACCTTAACAGCTTTGACTTTCCTTCTTCTAAATAGAACTTTTTTTTCAATGGGATGCATATTATGTCATAGAGTTATACAGTAATCCTTCCTCCTTCGTTATATTGGACCTCATTATATCACTCATTCGGATAAATTTTTTGTCCCCGATAGGCGCGTTATAAACAATGGGCTGCACTATAAAAATATATTATATAAATATATACATGTATACAGAGATACAGACATTATGAATTGTTATAATAACATTTATAGTCATTTAAATTGAGGATTGATAATAAGAAAATTAATTTTAAAATGAAAACGGTATTTAATTTTACTATTGTGTATGCGTTGCATAGCGTATATCACTTTCAATATCAGGCTCGGGCGGACTCGGGCTCTGATCACACAAAATGTTTCGGGCCCGGGCGGGCTCAGATTGCCAAAATAGAGCCCGAACTCACCTCTAATTTGTACACATATCATCTGGACGAGAAATAAACAATTAATGAAAATAAAAGATAACTTTGTAGAAAATATGAAATTACAGATAAATTGGATTAAAGAAAATATATATATATAAACCTGAAATCAGGGATAGCGGTAGCCTCTGAACACAATCACCTCTGCAGGAAGTTATATTCATATTAGTACTTTATTCACATTAACATTTTAACCAATTTATTTTTTAGAGAGAATTTCGATACATATGTAAAACCAACTTAGAGCATATATTAGATATATTATTAGATACGCCATAAATAATGGCATAATATAAAAATGATGAACGAAAATGTAGTAAAAATAGAAATAATGATAAAAATAAAATAATTAATTAAAATTCCATATACAAACCCTCCATCATGAGCTTTTTTAATAAATTTATTGCAACTACCAAATTCCATACTCCATATTCTAATATCTTTATCTTCAGATCCAGTTACAATTAAAGTGCCATCGTAGGATATATCCATACATGTCACAGGCAATACATGGCCATACAATGAAAATACTAACTGAAAAATTTAATAAAAACTTTAAATAAACAAAAATGTTTCATAAATAAAACATTTAAACAACCATCCATAACACAAAGTTAAAAAAATTTATTTAAGAAATCATAACTACTATAACAAACTTATATATTTTTAAAAATACATAATTTTTAATACATTGTTCAAAAATACTAAATGTATGTATAATAATATGGCAGGGGTGAAAACAAAGACATTGTTTCTTTTTTTTTCTTGGTTTTGTGTGTTGCTACTTTGATACTGTACTCATGCTTACTTTTTTTGCTAATGAAAGGTCTTTCTCTTGCTGATTCCTTTTTTATTTCTTGAAATTTCCTGTTTTCTATTATTTGTATTAGTAGTCGTTTTTAGTTCTCTTTACTTATTAGTATATATATATATAATAAAGATGATCTATTAAGCATAGTAGAAGCCAAGCAACAGATACAAGATCACTGAAACACCAATGACCAATAAGATAAAAAAAAAAAAAAAAAAAAAAAAAAAATCATCAGTGGATGAAATACACTAATGTAAAGAAACCAGATCTATTAATTAACAGCCTGCAAAACAAACGAATCAATAAAGTAAAACAACAAATCTTAACTTAAAACCATAAACTTATCAAAATTAATGAAAAAACAACACAAGATAGGAAGAAGGAGGCAGGCGGCAAGACTTGTGACTTGCCTGTGGGGTTACACTAGTTTTACACCGGCAACACTCCCCCAGCCTGCCACAACCAGAACGGGAACCATATGGATTTAAAAATACAAAATTTCAAAGCAGATGAACAACAATGAAACCACGAAGCCACAATGAACTTCACCGATTGATCACATTGTGTTTAACAGTATAATTAGAACATTAAATATAGTTGACAACTCAAAAATCTGAAATTCTATTGGAAAATGAAAGTTTGCATAGTAATTCTACTTTTTTTTTTTTAATTTAATTTCACAAACCCACCCAACCATCCAGCCTTACAACACCACACCACCTCCGTAATCAAACATCTGCCCACCCAACCGCCACCTTTTTTATTGTCTTTTATTATTTTATAATTTTTTTGTTGATATACACAAGAGTGTACACAGCTTATATATTTTTGTAGTTCTGGTCACACCAGTAATTACTATGCATTTCTGTTTTATTTGATGCTTTGATGCTGCACTGGAGCCTACTTTTTTTTGTCTGATGAAAGGTCATGCTATTATTTTGATCTGAAACCATTTTTGCAACTTTTTTTTGCAATGTATAATGTTTACTTATAAGTTCTTTTTTATTTATTACTTTTCAATGCCAGTAATCTGGTGCATTTTTTGCTGCTAAGTAATACACTAATTTTTAGAACATCGGAATAATTGCGTTTTTTCATCCAGGTTCATTATATTTGTTTCATAAATTGTGAATTACAATTTTAAGCATACGTACTTAGAAATAATAATATTACCCAAATATAAATTTACTCAAAAATATTTAAATGAATTTTCATATAATTTCTTTAATCACTAACAACTACACATCAAATCTTTACTTAAAATTTAAAATGGGTAAAATGTTTGACCATTTAAATTATACCTCTGTCACTTAAAGCTCCAAAACTCTTCTTATATACAGATTACATAAATACATACCAAACTTTTGGTTTTGCACTTTTATCATATAATTAATGAAAACAAATTTCTTCTCAATAAGAAGACAAGGATTTTCCTTCCCTTTCACTCTCAGAAAAACTAAGTTTACTCAAATGTGAACTTAAAATATTTCTCTAATCTGCAGAGGATGTTACTTTTCAGCAGGTTTCATTGCATTATATCTAAAAGTTCTCAAGCAATTTTAGAAACAATAATTTGGATAAAAACAATAAATGTGAAATCAATAAAGATGCAGAAAAAAAAAAAAAAAAAAAAAAAAAAAAACTATATGTTTTGAAATTGAATTTATTGATTCTCATTATAGTGAACTTTCAACAAACTTAATCTTTAGTGTGCTGCATTAGAGTTTATTACATTTAATGTATTATACATGCATGTTAAATCACAAGTAACACTTCACATACAATAGAAATATTATAATTTAAATTTCAATCAGTTATCTATATAAATGACACAGTGGCGGATTTAAGGGGGGGGGCTAGGGGGTTGAAGCCCCCCCCCAAAACACTGACATTCACAAATGAATATTGCAATTGTAAATTTTTTATTGGTTTAGAATAACACTTTGAAAAATCTTAGCCCCCCCCCCCCCCCAAAAGTCAAGTTCTGGATCCGCCACTGAAATGACACTGGTGTTAATCACATATAAGGCCACATCCAAAAAAGATTTTAAATAACAAAAAAAATTTCAAAGAAGGGGAAAAAAAACTATTAAAATTACATAAAAATTTTTTTACATTATTTTAAATATCTACATTTTTTTTTTTTTTTTTTTAAGTAAATTGGAGTGTAAAGGCTGATATTTTAGCCTTTACACTGCAATTTACTTAAAATGAATATTCACGGTTGATGAATTCATGAATAAATATTTCTAAATATAGATTTTTTTTTTTTTTTTTTTTTTTTTTAGTATGCTGCTTTAAACTTTTCAAAATAATTACAGTCTCAAAACACTCTGGTAATAAGGTTCTATTGTATTATAATGCTTATAAATTATTCTACAAAGTTAGATATTATTACCTTCAAACTATCAACAAATAACACTTGGACAGTATTATCAAGGAGTGCAATGGCAATTTTCTTATTATCTCGACTGGAAAAAAAAAAGACATTAAGCAATAACTGATATTAAACAATCCAAGAATTAATATATAACTATCTCTACTAAAGAGCTACTGTGATAGTTTTATAAACTGATAATATAATCCATTACAGTAAGACAAAAATAAATAAATAAATCAGTTCTAAAAATAATTTGCTTTTTAATGTAAAATACCAAACAATTCAGAGTTAAGATATCAAAACATTTTTTTTTTCTTTTTTCCTTGGCATATATTATATAAACCTTGTCCTTATTTTTATAATATATATATCTTTATATACCTATTATATAAATTAAGGGCTGTGTCTGTGTAATTGTCTGTATGTCTGTGTCACTCTAGCACAGAGCTACAAAACTTTACAGAGGGGTAACTTAGATCCCATAAAGGATTCACCTCAGTCACAATTTTTTATATTTTGTTATTTGATTTTATTCATTAACTTTTCTGTTACCTGTGTATCTGTGTGCACTGTGATATTCGGCTTCTGATTACAGAGCTACAAAATTTAGCAGAGTCGTAGTTTGTACCCTTGGTGCACTTCATTGAGATATTTTGATTTTCATATTTAAACTTTTTATTATTATTATTGTTATTTTCGATTTTAATCATTGATTTTTCTGACTTGCCTGTTAGTGTACACACTGACACTCAGTCACTGATCTCAGAGCTAGAAACTTTGGCAAAGTGGTCGCCATGGTAACACCTCATCGAGATTATTTTTAGCTTCAAAATTTAATTTTTTTTAAACTAATGTTATTTTGATTTTGTCGATTTTTTTTTTCTTTTTTTCCAAACCAAATTTTCTCTGTGCATTTTGGCACTTAAGTCAATCATTACAGAGATATAAAACTTAGCAGAGGGGTACCTTTGACCCAGCAAGGGTGCACCTCATCACTTTTATTTATGTATTTATTTTTTAATTTACTTTATTGATTTTATCTATTAATATCCATGCTGTTACCTGTCTATCTGTGTGTGCTTTGGCATTTGGGTCACTGATCACCGAGTTATAAAATTTGACAGACTGATAGCATAGACAGATAGACAGTTGTAACTAATAGCAACATATTTAATTCCAAATATCTAACAAACATCTATATAATATCTATATATCTATCTAACAAACATATCTATTGAATGGAAAATTTGATAACGAAAAATCATACAAGTATTATCCTCTAACAAAACATAAAAACTTGATGAAGTCTCTATAATAGATAATAACACAATAATTATTTTTAAACATTTGAGTTTTTTTTTTTCTTTTTCCCAATAAGTTTAATAATTCATACAATATCATTTATTACATTAAGAAAAACTTATAAAACAGAGGAAAATTAAAATCTATTTTGTTTACCTATATCTTAAACAAAGAATTTCATCTGGCATCTGCAAAGTTCTCATCAAAGATAGAGAAAGTCTTTTTCTGAAAAAAGAAAATATAACACACACCATTAATATATATAAGTAAAAAGTAAAAACTGCATTTTTACAAGCTCCTGGATTTTTAACAAATGATATTTTTTTATATGCTTTAATTTCCCATCTGTATCATGCATACTGAACACAACAAACTGCTGAAAGTTTACTATTACAGAATTCGGCTATAACACATTTTTGAATATTTAAATTAATCAACAACAAATAATACTGGTAAAATATATACCTGAATAACTTAAACATTTCAAAAGATCTCATACAGTGTTACAAAAGATCTCTTACAAATGCGAGTGGCACCAATTCTACTAATAGAAGGGGTGATGCATGGAGTATATGCTACTGTTTAAAAAATGTAGCAGATAAAATGTAAACATCCATTTTTTCTCTCTCTCTCTTCTTACTCTATTTTGACAAAATCACAGCAGACCTTTGTGTATATTAACAAAAAAATTATAAAATACAATAAAAAAGGTGGCGGTTGGGTGGGCAGATGTTTGATTACGGAGGTGGGATTGTGTTGTAAGGCTGGATGGTTGGGTGGGATTGTGAAATTAAATAATAATAATAATAATAATAAAAAGCAGAATTTCCATTAAAATTTCAATTTCTTCTTATTTGAGTTGTCAACTATTCTTAAAATTCTAATCATACTATTAAATACATTGTAATCAATCAGCGAATTTCAATGTTGCTTCGTGGTTTCCTTGTTATTCACCTGCTTTGAAATTTTGCTTTCTTAAATCCATTTGATTCCTTTTCTGGTTGTGGCAGGCTGGGGGAGTGTTGCCGGCGTGAAACTAGTTTAACCCCACAAGCAAGTCACAAGTCTTCCAGCCTGCCTCCTTCCTTCCTATCTTAAGTTTCTTAAATTATTTTTTCATAAATTTTGATATAGTTTATGGTTTTAAGTTAAGATTTGTTGTGTTACTTTATTGATTCGTTTGTTTTGCAGGCTGTTAATTAATAAATCTGGTTTCTTTAAATTTGTGTATTTCATCCCCTGATAATTTTTTTTTTTTTTCAAAACTTTTTAATCTTATTGGTCATTGGTGTTTCAGTGATCTTGTATCGGTTGCTTGGCTTCTACTTTGCTTAATAGATCATCATTATTATTATGTATATATAAAAACAAAAACGATAAAAGTGTTTAGTAAGATTTATATATTTTTTAATTTATTATGAAAAATAGTTTTTAATAAAGAAACAACTAATCAAATGTCTATCTATTCCTTTCTATCATTTTATACCAAACAATTCTTATACAGTCGAACCTCATTAACGTGAACACAGTTAACTTACTTTTAACATGAACTATTTCTACAATTCCCGTCAAAATGAAAATTAGTTTAGTTATATGAAAATTAGTTACTGATAGTATGAACTACTGATAACATGAACAAATTTTTTATCTCCCTTGAGATTCATTCACATTAACGAGGTTCGACTGTATTACATTAACATATTGTTAAAAGTTATTTACTTGAAGTTTGCAGCTATGTATTTATTAAATGATATTTAATTACAATAAGAGTGAGATGAAAATTGATAATAATAATAATAAAAAAAAAGTCATTTTAACTGTTATTTTCAACATCAAAAGTATTTTTCTCTTCTAAGATTATATAAGCCCAGAACTATATATAAAATTCTTAAGAATTATTATTTTTTTTTTTTTTCCAAGCATGAGAGTGCAGAAAATTCAAAAAAGAGGAAACACATGTGTTCATAAAATTAATTTCAAATGGAAAATAATACACATGGTAAAAAAAACTATACAAATACGTTTATAAAATTTATTTCAAATGAAAAATAACACATGTGGGAAAAAACTTACATCTGTAAAATTTATTCCAAATGAAAAATAATGAGCACAAGAAAAACTATACAAAATATTTTTAAATGTGAAACTATAATAATAATGCGCATTAATAGAATAATAAAACAAATGTAAAAAAAAAAAAATAATAATGATAATAATAATTTAAAAGGCTTAGGAAAGAAGGAAAATATGTACAAGGGTAAATTTTAATACTTCAGATTTACTGCTGTTTCTGCCACAGAAAAATGCTACATACTTTACTTGCTTATTTCTTACCACATTGTAAAATTAATAAAAATACAAAATAGCAGGAAAAGAGAAAATTTGAAAATTAATTATGCAAAATCTCATATAAATAATTCTGTCTAAATACACTATAGTGTATACAGACATAAAAAAAATAAATAAATAAACAATGCTGAAAAGTCTGAAGTAATAGACATGCAAATAATGGGGAATTATTTTTTAAACAATTTCTCATTAAAAATGATAATAATAATGAATTATTAAAATTATTATTAAGAGGAATTATTTAAAAAAAAAAAAATCATCTGTAAATTAAACTGAATATCTTAAAAAAAAAAAGGGGGGGGGGGGAGAGAATCCTAGCAAGTTTGCTAGAAGAAAAAAAATAAAATCAGTTTCAAAGACAAATAGCTCAGTTACAAATGAATAAAGAAAAATTGAAATGAAAATTTTCAAATTCTAATATTTTGATTTTATCATGTCAATTTTTTTTCACTGCAGAATTTTTAAAATTTTCATTTTTTTTTTTTTTTTTTTTTAATTCATTTGTAATTTTTAGCTCTTTATCTTTATTTCTGATTTTTTTTTTTTTTGGCACTCGTAACAAATTTGCTAGGATTTTTTTAAAGATATTTATTTAAATTTGTAAAAAATATCAGTCAAATTTACATTAAAGATTTTGAGGTACGAATGTTTAGTGTGGCCATCTATTGAAGAAAAATAGTATTGAAGGTTCTCTGGTGCAGATTTTATGAAAATATATCTGTAGTAATGGCTTCATTAAAATAATTTTATAGTTAGTTTCTAGTCTTTTTAAAAATGAATTTTAATATTTTTTTTCCCCACTTTTCTAATTATCAAATATATTAATTTACGGAATGTACGAAAATCGAGGAAAATTGTGGAAAAAAAAGGGGGGGAGGGAGTGGGAAATAACAAAAAACTCAAAAATAATAGAAAATACAAAAAAAAAAAAAAAAAAAAGAAAGAAAGAAAGAAAAAACCCGTAAATAACAGAAAATCACAAAAAAAGCAAAAAACCACAGATCCGTGGAAGAAATGACTGATTTCTGATGAAATCAAATAATCAAAACAAAAGTATCCTATCTATTGAATCAACTGCAAAATCATTATTCACTTTAATTCTCTGTATGATAAACCCGAAAAAATCTACTTGTCACATGGCCAGTGCCTGATTTAAGGCAGGGCAAGGGGGCCTCCAAGAATTTCCATCATACATTTAAAAAAGTAGTTAAAATGAAAAATTTCCAAATTTTGCTATAGTGATCGTTGATTTTGTTTATTTTGTTTTTGTTGATTTAGTCGCCATGTGACATGGCGATTAAAAAAAAAAAAAAAAACAGTGAGTAAAAATACATTGACAGCCAGGCAATTTTTATTCTCAACTATATCCAAAAAAAATTTCCTCCGCAAAGCATAAATCATTTAAAAAAAAACTTTCTTTTCTTCCAACACCAGCCATATTAGACACCAGGATGGGAAGGGTGCTAAAGCCTGTTACTAAAAAAAAAAAAAAAAAAAAAAATTGCTAGTTGATTTTCAAAGGGAAGGGGAGGGGGGGGTGTCAAATCATCATCTTACACTTGCAATAAATTACTCTGAGATCAGCCCATGTTTAAATCAGAATAAAAGGTTTTTTTTTTTTTTTTTTTTTTTTTAATTGAAATGCAAGAAAAGGTTTTAAGAGAAAGATAATAAGGGAAAAAAAGATATTTTTCTTCAAATAGTAAGTGTAATTAATTATTAATATATGTGCATTTGTTTTTTTTAATACCTATAAATTTAAATCTGTAATCTGCAAAAATGCTTCGGATCAGCTCTGCTGATCAATAGTGTACATTTGCAAAGCTTACTAAATTCTGTAGCCTCAAATTACATTCTACCATATTTTATTAAAATTATAGTTAGTTACTTTTTAAAAGTCTTTATTTATTTATTTATTTTTGCAATATTGCTTATGCATTATATTTTAATATAATTAAGAAAAAATCGATGAAAAAGTGACACAACTACATTATAGTGTCTAATGACCACTGGCCATTATAGAGTTGCAAAAAAAAAAAAAAAAAAAAAATGGTGACTAAGTTATAAGGATCTACTCGCCATTGGTGTTAACTGAAAATTCCAATTTCCAGGTCTACTGCATACAAAATAAAATATATTGCAACATACAACAGACTTGCATGTAATCTAATTTAAGTACATCACTGAAAAACAATACACATGTACTATTTAATAGACTCACTTAGTTTTAGTGTAATCCTCATTCGTTTGTAACTCATAACTCCAAAACTTTACATTTTTATCTTTACCTCCACTTGTAACACCACACTATAATTGCAATTTAAAATAAATGAGAAACATAAATGCTAAATAATTGAGGGGAAAAAAAAAAAAAAAAAAAAAAAGCAGCACATATATAACTTAACATTTATTTGAAAATAAATTAATTTTAATTTCAATATAAAACCTACCTGATCAGGTGATTCACAAACACAATTTACAGCACCTTCATGTGCTTCAATTTTTTCCAGTAATTCTTGGGATTGAATATCAAAGATTTCTAAAGTACCATACTGTAAATAAAATAACAAACTCCCTCTTAATAAAATATGAAAAAAAAAAAAAAAATCATTATTATTTTATTGGAAAAAGGTAAAGTATTGTTTCTACATAACATTATTACAATGTACACAATAAAAACCAAAGTATGATCATAAGATTCATCATTGCTTTTATAACCAATATAACTAATGTGTGATTAATAATAATCATGTTAATGACAAAACAAAAAATGTTTCCACTGAAAGCTGCAAAATCTGACATATGATGGCCAATTGATTAATTGCTTTTTTATTGGGCATATCATAACCCTTGATATGACATATTGTACTAAAAGACAGATATGACTTTTGGTACAATATGTGCTGCCAAAAATAAATAAATCAGAAAAATTACTTACAAACTAAATTAAAATTTCTTCTCTGAAAATTCCTAGCTTGTCAGAAATTTGTATGGTGTCGATTTAACTCTTTGTTTTTATAATTATATTAACCATTTCACCGGCCACTGTAGTGTGTGGAAGGCTACGTTTTCCCCGAGTTATCTTGGGATGGCAGGTGAAGTGGTTAAGTCTAGCTATGAAAACTCTGGAATAAAAATAGCAACAATATGTGTTTAACCAATAATTTTTCTCTATTGCTTTTCACACATAGTCTTCAGATAATTTTCTTCTCAGATCTCCTCTCTTTATTTAGACTTTCCCATTTTTTTAAATTTTTTTCTCCTTTTTTAATTTATAAATTTTCATTCGTGATTTATTGTTATTCAGGGCTTAATTTGCATGCAAATGTATGGAAACTTAGTTCTTATAATTATTTTAATTCAATGTATTTTTATATATTAGATAGAATAGGAATGCATGAGGATGCATACAATTAATATTACATACTGGAGTTCATTATCTGAAAAAAAAAAGTCTCTGAATTTTCATTATTCTTGCCTACATTCGTTACTATTATTTTCTTATGAAAAACACATATACTTTTTTTTTTTCCCTAAACAATAATTAGTGATATTTTCTCTCACATTTTTCACAAAAGTGGTCAGGAATTGTTAGAATTAACTATAAATGAAAAACAATGTATTTTTCGTTTATGGCTGAAAAAAAATCTATTTTACTTTTAAATGTGTACAACTTTTAAATGTGTTCCTCAACTTACTAAAGTTGAGGAAAATCATATAAATGATTTTTTCTTCATTATAAAATACTAAAAAAAGATTTTCCCGAAAATATAAAATTAAGCACTTTGTAATTAAGTTTTTATAATAAAAAATATTTTCCTATGTTTTTCCAAAAAATTTGTAAATTCCTTGAATTTTCCCCATTTTTGCAATAAATTTTGAAATTCCCCAAGTTTTCCCTGTTTTTTATTAGATTTTTCAAGTTATCTGAGTTGCTACATAAATCTGTAAAAAAGAAAAAGAAAAATCCCTAAATTTTCTCTTTCATTTAAAAGTAAAATAAATGATGCACAATTATGCAGAATTAGATGCATTTCAGTGGCGGCTCATGCACCGAATATTGGTGAAGAGGCACACTGTATTTTACACTGTATTCATTTATAGAATATAAATTTACATTTAAATAAGTATTTTTAGTTAATTTTAGTTAAGACCATGCTTAATAAAAATTATGATTAAAAATACTTAAATATTATTTTTGAGCTCTTCACCTATTTTCGGTTCACAAGCCGCCACTGATGCATTTACAAGTCAATTGAACTACATTTCAAGGATATAATAATTTTATTAACTTACTGAAGTTAAGGAAGATAATATGATTAATTTTTTCTTCATTATAAAATACTAAAAGAAAATGAAAGAAAAAAAGAAAGATGTTCTCTAAATTATAAAATTAAGCACTTTAAAATTAAATCTTTATTATGAAAAATGTTTTTCTATGTTTTTCCAAAAAATTTGTAACACCCCTACAAGTTTTCCCTGTTTTTATTAGATTTTTCAAATTCCCTGGGTTTTCGAGATTTTCCCTGAATTCCAGATATCGTAGCAACCTGTGTTATACATATTAAATGAAATATCAAAAGTAAAAAAGTAAATTACAGATAGATTCCAAAGAAGAAAACAATCAGTTTAACTTGAAATTTCAAATTAAAATATTCTTTTTTTTTTTTTTTTTGGTAAGATTTTATTTATGATTTCGGAAACTAGTGTTAAAATTTTCAAAATTCATTGGCAGATTTTTAAAACGAGAGAGAGATACGTTCTAAAGAACATTAGCATTCCTATACTTTTATGTTAGAAATTAAACTCTGCTTTCATTGTCTTTTACATTGAACATCTGGAAACAGCTCATTTAACTTCAGTGTTACTTTACTTATTTACTCCAACAAATAAATAAACATTTAAAGAAAATCTCCTTCATTTCTTTTAATTTTATATATATATATCAGTGAGTTATTCATCTGCTTTGAAATTTTGCTTTTTTAAATCCATATGACTCCTATTCTGGTCCTGGCAGGCTGGGAGAGTGTTGCCGGCATGAAACTAGTTTAACCCCACAGGCAAGTCACAAGTCTTGCCGCCTGCCTCCTTCCTTCCTTTCTTAAATTTCTTAAATTATTTTTTCCATAAATTTTGATATAGTTTATGGTTTTAAGTTAAGATTTGTTGTGTTAGTTTATTGATTCGTTTGTTTTGCAGGCTGTTAATTAATAAATCTGAATTTTTTAAATTTGTGTATTTCATCCCCTGACAAAAAAAAAAAAAAAAAATCATTTTTTTTAACTTCTCAAAGAAATTTTTAATCTTATTGGTCATTGGTGTTTCAGTGATCTTGTATCTGTTGCTTGGCTTCCACTATGCTTAATAGATCATCATTATTATACGCATAGTCACAAGTCTTGCCGCTTGCCTCCTTCTTCCTATCTTGTGTTTCTTAGGTTGTTTTTCATTAATTTTGATAAGTTTATGGTTTAAAGTTAAGATTTGTTGTTTTACTTTATTGATTCGTTTGTTTTGCAGGCTGCTAATTAATAGATCTGGTTTCTTTACATTAGTGTATTTCATCCACTGATGATTTTTTTTTATTATTATTATTTTTTTTTTTTTTTATCTTATTGGTCATTGGTGTTTCAGTGATCTTCTATCTGTTGCTTGGCTTCTACTATGCTTAATAGATCATCTTTATTATATATATATATATATATATATATATATATCAGTGGCGTATTCTCCGGGTATGCTAGGCATGCGCCGCATACCCACTAAAAACTATCTAAACTTTAAACAGAATTAATTTAAAAATAAATTATTTCAACTAATTTTGTTAAACACTTGCTTCCATTTATACAGTATCCATCATTCAGTTTTGAAAAATTATAGTGAAAGAAAATTTCTTTTGTTACATTATTCCTGGATAAATCTGAGTGCTTTTTTTCTTACTATTGTCATTACTTCCCTCCCGCTTTGTTTAGGAGATGTCAGCTGACCAGTATCGTCCCAGAGATATCGCCCCTCTCTTCTCCTGCTGACCGGTTATTGCTTAGGTCATGCTACCTTTGTAAAGCATGCCCTGATATGGGGATTTTTTGCTATTTGAGGGAATATTCAACATCCCTCTAATTTTCACTCGTATAAACTACAAGGGGAGTTTCCGCTGTATAAACGACCCAAGGCATGCTACCCTAGGAGAGCATATTCTGGAATTTGGGGATATTTTTAAAGCGTGAGGGATTTTGTTACCTTCGGTAGAGATGTTCGCATAGAGGAGAGTTGGCTTTTCCGACTGATTGATAAATTAAAACTTAATAATGTAATTTAAAAAGAAAAAAAAAATGAATTGATTTGAAAATGATGATTAAATTGAAAATAAAATTTGGATAAATTTCCAAAAGTTGTTTTATGTGCCAGAAAAGTTGCTATTTATTTATTTATTATTATTTTTTAAAATCTAAATAACTTATTCTAAACGAAGACTTCCGCCAGAAATAAAAGTATGTACAAATTTTGTTTATTCAATAATATGAATAAAGCAAAATGTCTTCTTCATGTGTGCCTGTATCTGCTATGGTCAGGCCACGGATCGCAGATTTACAAAAAATTGGCAGATGTGTAGCTTTGATCTTGCTGGTGTGCATAGAATTTTTTCTTTATTTATTTTTACTTTATTTATTTATTTATTTATTTATTTGTGTGTGTGTGTTATTTTCTTTCTTTCTTTCTTTTCTTTTTTTAATTTTCAAATCTGAATTTCTTAAATCAATTATTTTATTTGTTTATTTATTTTGGAATGTTCCGTTAATTTTTCTGCTTTATTTTCTTAAATTTTTATTTAATTTGCGTGTTTTTTTTTTTTTTTTTTTTTTTTTATCCATCTGCATTTCTTAGTAAAGATCGCTATTCTATTTATTTTTCCTACTTTCGCATCAAGTCATGCGATCAAATAGTTTTTATATAATAAAATTTTAATACTGTTTCCTTTTTTTTTTTTTTTTAATACACATAATAGTTGCGTTTCCAAAAATAATTGTTTATGTAAAGGCGTAATACCTCCTTTTGAAGAGGAATGTTTATTATTTTTAATGCATTGTTTCTATCAAAATCAAATGGTAATATGATAGAAAGAATTAAACTTATTAAACTTTTTAACTTTATTAAAAATTGTAACAATTAACTTTTTGTATAAGTGCTATCAGAGGTCAAATAAGCACCTACATTGAAACGCTCGCTTAAGGCGCTGCCACTAGCAGTGGTATCCCCAATCCGACGTAATGCGGTCATGGAAGACACAGCAGAAAGCAGCGAACACCTGAAGCCATGTTTTCAGCGTTTCCAGTGGATTTTTTCTTGCCGGTTCTCACTATTCTTTCTTTCTTTTTTTTTTCCCTCTCTTTTGTTTCTAAAGTGATATAAAAAAAATTTGATTAAATTTCTTTCAAAAATTCATTTAAATACAGAGATCAATGAAGCTAACAAAGTGTCCTTCAATAAGTTAGTATAAGAGTGCTTTAGATATATGATTTAAAGTTAAAGCGACAAAATTTGTATATAAAATTTTATATACCATTCCGAGAAATTGGAGGCCCACCAGCGGCCGAGTGGTTCTGCTCTCAAAGTTGTAGATGGGAAGTGTCGGGTTCCATTGTTTTCTCCGAAAGACACGTAAATAAGGCTGGTACCCCTTAGAAAGACCCACGACGGACGGCATTCCACCCATAGGCCTAGGACCCAAGTGTAGTCAATCGGACTTGAATCCTACCACCCAACCAACCAAGAAACGGAAAAAATCCAAGCTTAAATTTGATGAAATGATATCGCCTTGATGTATGTGTATGTAGTGTTCTTTTCATAGTTGGCTTCAGAGCATGCCCAGATTCAAATGTCACGCTACGCCACTGATATATATATATATATATATATATATATATTATTTTTTTTTCTTCTATCTACAATTATATTTTGGTTGACAAAAGTACATATAAGTACAAAAAGTATCTGCAATAAGTTAATGTAATCTGTTAAATTTAAAATTAATCTATTCAAAACTGTTCAAATGGAATCATACAAACAAATTCAAAATTTTTAAGCATAATGGGAGGTCTAATAATGATCCCTTGTTACATAAAAAAAAATAATTAATTCTTTCAATGATATTTTTAATTATAAAGAATATAAATAAATATATACAATAAATGTAGATGTATTGCATGTATAACATAGATATTTAAGTTGTATATGTTGTAATGCTTATTATTATTTTTTTTATTTTATTTAATACACTTAAAAGTCAAGTATAACTTTTATAAGTGTTTTACTATTTCTTTGTCTTTCTTTTTCTCAAACTTTCCCTCTTCATTTCTCTTCTCTTTTTTTTTTTTTTTTTGTTTTGTTGAAATGCATGGTTTTTTTTTTTTTTTTTTTTCCCTTACTTGTGTTTTCTTATATTACTAGTTTTTTTGTTTGTTTTTTTTTCTCAATTTTATTTCATAAATGTACTTGGCATGCATGAACATGCTTACTATTGCACCTGACATTCTGTAACATTTAATTTTTTATTTAATTACATTCATTTAAGTTTTTATGTAAATCCATCAATATAATGTATTTTTTTTTTTAAATTATTGCTGTAATTGTTTAATACCCTAATATGCAAATCATTTTGCATGTCCTTGTAAAAAATATAACAAAAGCTATTAAGACTATTTTCAATTTGGAAATATTTAAATTAATAGATCAGACAATAATTTATGAGAATTAGAACAGAACGCGGATTCTTATGTATTAACATCGTACATACTTTTTAACTACAGAAAAGCCTTCCAGTCTTTTATATTTATTGATACCAGTAAATGAAAAATTATTGTTCACTTCATTCCAAAAAATTGAGATAAACATTTTGTTTTAATGAACATAAATACATTTAAAAACATAAAAATATTATTTCTGCAATTATTCAATTTAACTTAATCAATATGGGGGGGGGGGGGGCAGGTTGTTAATCTTTGTACTACTATATTTCAGTTTCTTAAATTGTTATTGTAGGTTTGCCCCTTCCTTCATCATCTAGTCGTATATTTCCTTGTGTATGAGTAATTAGAAAGAGGCTGATGAATATATATTTATATATATAAATACATATTCATTAATTTAAAAAATAAATAAAATCTGAAAATTTGCAACAGTCATTTAAAATATTAAAAGACAAAACAGAGAAGAACAAAAAAAATCTTAATTTATTGTTTAATTTTATTAGGGACAGTTTCATATTACAATTTTCATGCAATTCCATAGTATTTCCAAACTAATAATCCCCATAATGCATGCATATGTGAAATATTGCCTTACTCTGCCATGCTAAGAAAGTCAGGAATTTTGAATAGTTTACTAAGTTTTCAAAATGGAATCCGCATAGTTAATAATGCTCTTGAAAGCATCATAAATGATATTTTAAAATTGGTCCAATATCTTTTTGATGAAAATAATCCTTATAATACACATTTATGTGAAATTTTCCATTATTCTTCAACGTCAAGAAAATCGTAAATTTCCAATAATTTATAAAGTTTACAACTTAAAATGTTAAAAATAAATAAGGTTCTTGCCATTATAATAAGTGAAATTTATAAAATGAACATTTGTTCTTGAGATATTGTATACACAGACTAACACACAAACTCACTAACACCCTACAGGCAGACACCATCCCAATTTTGTGATTTTTGAATTCCTCAAACCTCAAAACATGTAAGAATTTCAAAAACCAAGATCTAAAAATTTATGAATATCTAAGTTCTTCAAACATATTAGTATGATGGGGAACTAAAAACGGTTAAAAGGCTCAAGGCTTCTTTTTTTATTATTTTATTTTATTTTTAACTGTAATCAGTTTATGCTAACAAAAAAATTAACAATGACAAGATAAATATATCTCACCTTAGTTCCGATAATACTATTCATATTTCCAGAAACAAATATTGAACATAGACCATCTTTACATGGTAATGTTTGAGTACATACTTGCTCACCTTGAAATCTAAAATAAAAGCACAGAAATTATTATTGCTGTTGTTGCTGGCAGTTTACTTTATTTTGTTATGGTTTAGTAAATTTTATGCTTCAAGCAGTTGTCTTTTAATTTTTTATTATGTAATACAGTCTTATTACTTTTTATTACGTAATAACACTTTACTTAATATCCAAGTTAAATTTTTTTAAATAAATCCTTAACTAGTATTTTGTGAGTAATTTTATTGCAATAGAACAGTGCTGTCAAACATGACACCACATTGCACTACGAATCTTTCTTGCAAGCAATATTATCACTTATTTCTTGTGAGAGAGATGAACTATTCCTGAATTCCTTGCTTGTCATTATATTCACTCCCAAGAAGCTTTGTGCACAATAATATTAAAATTCTAGCTCCTTGAAAATTATAAATTATGTCAAATTTTTTCATGAAACATCATTTGAGCCTTCAAAATGTGTCAGGCAAGAAATACACCAAAATATGATGATAGAGTAAAAGAAAAATGTTAGAACAATTTTGCTCTAAAACTTTTCTTCAGTCATGAAATATGTTTTATGAGGAATTACAAAATATTTAATGGTTATTGAATCTTGCATTTTTGATAGGTATATCATTTAAATTGAATGATTTGAATTTAGAACTGTAGAAGAAAACAAAATGTGAAATTTAAAAATGATAAAGTCAAATAAATAATAAGCTTTGCGATGAACTTAAGTTGTGGATTTAAAATTATGTAACACATTAAGAAAAGCAATTTAAAAAAAAAATATATTAAAAGAAAAATTCCCAAAAGTTTTTAGCTTTACGATTCAAATATCATCATAGGTTATATTATAAATTATTTACACAAATATCATAAGACAAACATAACACAACTGTTAACAGTATGAGTCATTTTTGAAAAAAATGAATAATGGAAAGACAGAAAAAAAAAAGTGTAAAATAGAATATTAACCTTTATATATATATAACAAAATCAGAATTAAATGATAACACATTTGTTAAAAACAGCCTGAATCATATACAGTTAAAAAAAATTTTTTAAGATTAAATTGAAATGTTAATAAAAAGAAATATTAGCTTTGTTTTAAAATAGATCTATCATTAAATTGTAAAAGACATTTTTAGTGAAGAAAAAAATAATAAAAATAAATCAATGATATATTACTTTCTCCATATTTTAGCTGATTCATTGCTCAGAGATAATATTGAAAAATTATCAGAACTGTAATTTAAGGACTTGACAACGCTGCGGTGACCAGGTAGAATTATGCTATGAGTCAGTTCAGCAGCATTATTGGAGATGTTCAATTCATAACACAAAATACTGTTGTTTTTCAACAAAACTGAAATCTGGTAACAAAAGATAGCAAAATATTTTTATAGCTTAATTTGTAATATGCATATACAAAAACTTTTATACAAAACATTTGAGATTAATATATAAATTATGTCATAGAATAACTAGAGAATAAATTATTATAATTTTAGCTTCCAGGCTATTTTCAAAAATACGTTTTCAAAAATATGCTTCAAAACATATGGGCAAGGAGGAAGCACATTTCCCCTCCTGGGAAATACTAATCATTAAAAAATTATTATTTTTACTTTCTCTTACCCATAAGGAAGAGAAAGTATTGTTTTTGGGTCAAATTTTCGAACGCGAGATTTTGTTATATTTACACGTTTTGAGGTCCCCTGAATACGAAAATCATGTTTTTAGCAAGTGGTCTGTGTGTCTGTCTGTTATCAGCATATCTCAAGAACAAATAGTAGCAGACATTCCAAACTTGGTATTCTAAATGCATATCATATATAGATGCTACAGTAAGCTTTTCGTTTAGATCAAGCAAATGGTTCGTGTACAGGGACAATCAAGAGAATTCTAATACATTACGTCTATGGGGGAAATTGCAGGCAAGTAAAGTTTAACGTCTATAGACTGCACTAAACTAAATGAAACGAATATATATATTTTGTAATAGAGATAGTCAACTGGGAAAAAAATGTTGTGTATGTAGGAGCTTTGCCTCCCCCCCCCCCCCTGGGGGAGTAAATTTTCATGATGGGTATCTTTCAAAAGAGCTCGACAATACCTTTAAAACGAATGGTTGAACCATCGATCTGCGATAATTTAAAACAAAGTTATCGATTTTTTTTTTTACTTTTAAGAAAAAAAAAAAAAAAACTTAGAAAAAAAATCATATATATATATATATATATATATATATATATAATAAAGATGATCTATCAAGCATAGTAGAAGCCAAGCAACAGATACAAGATGACTGAAACACCAATGACCAATAAGATTAAAAAAAAAAAAAAAAATCATCTGTGGATGAAATACACCAATGCAAAGAATCCAGATCCATTAACCAACAGCCCGCAAAACAAACGAATCAATAAAGTAAAACAACAAATCCCAACCCAAAACCACAAACCTATCAAAATTAATGAAAAAACAACCCAAGAAACACAAGATAGGAAGAAGGAGGCAGGCGGCAAGACTTGTGACTAGCCAGTGGGGTTACACTAGTTTTACGCCGGCAACACTCCCCCAGCCTGCCACAACCAGAACAGGAACCATATGGATTTAAAAAAGCAAAACCTCAAAGCAGATGAACACCAATGAAACCACGTAGCAACAATGAAATTCACCGATTGATCACACTGTGTTTAACAGTAAAATTAGAACATTAAATATAGTTGACAACTCAAAAAGGAAGAATCTGAAATTTTATTGGAAAAAGAAAGTTTGCATAGTAATACAAAGCAAATGCAACAAGCCTTCTATTTTTTTTTTTTTTTTAATTTAATTTCACAAACTCACCCAACCATCCAGCCTTACAACACCACCCCACCTCCGTAATCAAACATCTGCCCACCCAACCGCCACCTTTTTTATTGTCTTTTATTATTTTATAATTTTTTTGTTGATTTACACAAAAGTGTACACAGTTTTTTTTTTTTGTTTGTTTTTTTTTTTTTTTTGTACTGACAGAGACATGGTTAAGGATATAAAATCGAAAATACAAAGTTTTCAGGAAAACCCATTTTAGCAGTGGCTGTGATCAGTTTATTAGTATTCTTGTTTTTAAACTTTGCAGAGCATAAATTATTAATTCGAAATAAATGGTTAATGATGATGTTTCTAAATACCGAAAGATGCAGACATGAATTAAAATGTGTAAATAAGTTTACATTAAAACTAAAATCTTGCCGTTTGTCATAGATATCTGTGTAAAGTTTATTACCATCGATGATTATTTTGAGATCTAAAAAGTTAATTGATTGATTACTTAGAGTATTTTGAGTTAGCTTTAAATTAGGTGGATAATTGAAGGAAAAGCCATTTTGTGAGTTCTTGTTAAGATAAAATACAATAATATCATCGATGTAAAGATAAAATCGAACATCATCATTGCAAATTTGCTTTTCATAATAATAAAGATAGAGATCTGCCAAAATACTGGAGCTACAACCTCCTTGTGGGATGCCTAATTTTTGCAAATAGATATCGTTGTTGTGGAAGATATAATTATTATGGATAACAAAGTTAAGAAGTGCTTTAAATTTTTCTGCTTTAAAATTGTAAGGAAGATTAATTTGACCTTTATATTCTTGAAAAAGACTATAAATGATATTACTAAGATCTGATAACTCAATATTATTGAAAAGATCTTGAAAGTCAAAAGTCATAATATTGTCTATTGAATCGAGCGATTTTATGTATTGAATTAATTGAAAGCTATTTTTAAGACAGTGTAAATTATCAACTTTGCAAGTACATTTGTAAATTTGTTTTAGAATATCCAGTAGAGCTTTATTAGCATTGTTGTTATAAGTGTTACACCCAACAGTGACAGTGCGAAATTTAATTGGAGATTTGTGAAACTTAGGTATGAGAACTATATAAGGATAATTAAAGTTATTGAAGGGAAGTTGAAGTAGTTTATAGTAATTATGTATTTTTCGGTTATTAATAATAAGGTTATTATTAGTTAAAATGAAGATGTTACTATTAGTGACTGAAGAGTTTAAAATAGAGAGATAGTAGGATTTACAAATAATGGCATAATTATTAGGTGATTTGTCAACATACGTGATCACAAAGTCATCCTGTAGTGATTTGATCGAGTTAAGAAGTACAGATTTTTTTAAATAACACCAGATTTGAAGAATTGATAAATAATGCATTTTTAATTTTTTGTAACACTAAAACTTTCCATTGAGTGAAGTAGGCAATAGGTTTATTATGAGTAATAGATATTTTATAAATAAATAAATCTAGGTCATAAGAAAACTGTTGAAAGATTTGTGGAATGCTAGTTTTAACCGAAAGTCTAAATTTGGTGCCAAATTTCATGAATTTTTTTAATTGATAATTATCAATAATATTGAGATTACCAGTGATAATGTGTCCATAGTCTCTGTCAATAAATTTTGAGAAAGAAGGATCATTGCATTTACAGGTTACAGTGTTAGTAAAAGAGGTAGACTTAGATACAGAATTATAATTGAATATCTTTCTGCCAAGTGGAAGAGGATATTTGAAGGTATATATATATATATATATTTTTTAATATTGAGAATAAAATGGACTTTTTTTGGATATTTAGCGTTATACTACTTCTCTAATATGGAAATCGTCTGCATTATCATAAAAGATATTTTTTTTAAATAATAATTTTAATAAATTATTTTTTAAAAACAGAATTATTTTTTAATAACCGAATTAAATTATATATAAATGTAGGTGCATTAATGAAATGGGGGGTTGAGGGGGCGGTAGCCCCCCTAACACAGAATTAATTATCATATAAAACTCTTCTGAAGCCTAATTTGAATTGTTTAACATAGGTTTACATAACATCGTTATCTTACCTCTTAATCTCCAACCTGTATTTATTGTATTAAATTTCAGTGTAAGAGAAAGTCGTGTGAGTGACACACCAGATTGTTTAAATCGACAATTATTTAAAGTTTTAAAAATAAAGTTTGATGATTATATAAAACTGCCAAATGAAATTTACATTACATAGTCAATTAAGAGTTACACCAACCTGGCTCGTGGGCATCATGATTCAGGTTGGCTGAGTAAAGTTCGAGAAAACTTTACAGTAAGATTTCTGAATTTGGTATTGTTTTGGGACAAGCTGTATAATGTTTGTAAATAAAATGTTTTAGCTTTAATTACATGCATAAAATTTATTGTAGATGCTTAAACACACGTTTGATTAATAATCTCAATCATCTAAACAATCAACTATTTGAGTCCTATTTTTAAAAAAATATACTGAAATTTAAGTTTGTCCCTCCAAAAAATAATTCTGGCGACACTACTGATTTTATGACATATTCAGAGCCATTCTAGATAGATCATCATATATTCAATTGAATAAACATAATACCATACTGCTGATCATAATTTTAAAGGAAAAATCAGGAAATATACAAGCTAGAAAATAAAAAAATATATAAACGAAATCAAAGACAGAGCCAGAAAAATTTTCAAGAGGTTCAAACTTTAGTACAGTATACGTTTAATCTAGGAAAATATAAATTGTTTATTATTATTATTATCATCATTATTATTTCTTTTGAGTCAGGTCCAAATTGGTTTGGGTACTTTTTTTTTTCCTAGAAGGTGGAGGGTGGAGTCCTGTTTATTAAAGTTTTTTTTCTGTGATTTTTAATAAATCAGATTGAGAGCATTTATAGGCATACCCAAATTATTCTATTCCACAATAAATTACTATATTTTCTAATAATCAATACATAATATTTGGCTAAAGTAAATATTCATCTGAGCATATTATCAAACTAAACTAAAATTTCATAATTAAAAATCAGATTGGATATTCTAAACAAAGTTCAGAAAGCATTCAAATTTTATAGTCTCATGTTAATTATTAATTAAAAAATAAATAAATAAAAGTAAAAATAACTTAGTTTGAATAATAAATAAATGTCATAGCATATTTTGAATGCCAATAACAATTAATATTTTATAATGTAACATATTAATATTTTAAAACCTAAGATTTTGTGTCTTAAATATTATTCAAGCTATTGCAGTGTTTCCCTAAAAACTCAAATTTACTTATTTTTTGAACTAACAGATTGACAAACAGTGTCTTTTATTAATAGCAAAAAAATTTTATTCATTAATTTATAAATATAAATAAGTATTGTTGACTATTTTTCAGGTGATTTGACATAGCGGAGATTTTCGACATAACAGTTTAACTATTAAACTTATTGTTTCACATGAAGACTAAATTAATTATAATTACAAAAAACTTTTACATACTTCATGTTAGGTCTGTAACCATTTTCACCGGTGTACCCCAACTTGAGCTGTAAACAGAAACAAGTGCAAGACTTCTGACACAGCAAGTGCCGGTGAGCAAGCTGGGGTACCCCGGTGAAAACACGTTACGGCCCTACCATGAAGTATGTAAAGGTTTTTTGTAATTATAATTAATAACAGTTTAAACCATCGAAAACTGATATGTGTTGAAAATCTACCAACCCTGTCTAGGACCAGGAACCCTGAATAATCAGGTAAAAATTTGTTTATTTATTCAATTTTTAAAAATCTGTTTATAAAAAGTAATTTCTGCACATATTCAGCAATATTTAGAAAAAAAATAATAAATAAATAAATAAAATAAAATAAACTTCAGATTTATTTTAACAAGAACTAAAGCACAAGTTTCTTAATAATGTTTCTAAATTTTACAGATAAAATAAAAGGCTACTTAAATGAGAATAAAATTACTTTTGCAATGTTCTTTGTAGTCAAGGTAACAGAAAATGAATCAATTTTTCCACTTATTTGCAAGGGTGTCAGTGGTAAAAACTGATCACTCAACTCTGGTGTTATTTCAGATGCAGACGTTTCTTCAACAAACTTTTCTCCACTATATTCACGAAAATGACAAAAATCAATATAAAGTGTCTACATTAATACAATAAGTAATGCAAGAATATCTACTACTTTTATGTTATTAACATTTTAAATATTTAAGTTATGAATACAGGGTTGTAACTCAAATTAAAAAAAAAAAAAAATCCCTGGAGTTATGTATATCTTCTTTTGATAAATGTGATATACATGAACAACATATACAAATAGTATTTGCATTGCAATGCATCATTCTTTCTGTCCCTAGAATACATAAGGAAATAGCATTTAAATAACATTATTGTTGTAAGAAGAGGTACTCAAAAGTAATCAAAATTCTTCCTGTTAATATTTGATGAACTGCCGCCCAGACAGTGTAATGGTCAGTGTTCCTGACTCCTACACAGTGAGGCCTAGTTTTGAATCCTAGACAAGGCATGCATGCGTTGTCCCTGTTAGGGGTAGCAATGACCACCCATTGGGTGCCCCTTCATAAAAGGTCATTAATTCGGTGACCCACTGACCAATACATAGTCGCAAGTGCTGCACCACTGAAAATAAATAAATATATATGTAAAGTAACACGGGTCCATATCATTAAGAGAGTTGGTATTCAAGTAATGTAAGCATCTTAGAAAGGATAAGGAGTCCATCAGAATAACTAATAATCCTTTATTAAATTCAAGATGCAGTCTTGGCCTGAAATTAGACATCCTGAGTGTCATCTGTCCCAAAACCACACTGCTGGTCAGAAATTCTCCAAGCGGTACCCCTCCGGTTTAGTTAGTGAGCTTTTACATGGTGAGAGTAATATTTAACGTAGATTTATTAAGCAAGTCAATATCGGAAAAAGCCACAATTTCTTGTGTGTTCCAGTTTAAATACCTTGTATTTGGGCGCGAATACTTAGTCCTCCCCTACTTAATCATTGGCTATTAACTTTATGATTGACAGTTTCGCTCCAGCCCGGATCTCTGAGATTAATTAATATGCATTACTTAACCACAAGAAAAGGAGAATTGCACTTACTCATCACTTTTTATCCTACAAGTTGTTCAATTTTTCTGACTTTAGCGTTATAATCGTGCATTGTAATAAAACTTATTTTATAGGGGAAACTTTAGAATTAATTTCAAGTTAAGAACATTTAATGGGATTTTCTTTAAGTTATTACTCACTATTAATTTAAATACTAATTTAGAATCTTGATTATTTTATCCTTTCATATATATATGTATATAAATATATTAGAGTTTCCCAAATTGATAGGAAAATCCTAATATAGCTATTAGGATTTTCCTGTCAATTCGGCATGGATTAACATTATCCCAGAGAGCTAAATTTTTGCTAAAAATTGTTTAGGGTCAAATACCAAAAAATTAGAGAGCATTTATGATTGTAATGGGGTAATAATAGATGATTATTAGGGTTTGATTACTTATGTCAGAGGCAATAGCTATAAATATTGGTATTTATGACATGGTGACTTGGCGATTTGGGGCACTGCAGTGTCTAAGGTGCACAAAATCATGGCCAATAGGACACAAAGAAGCATTGCGCCATTAAATAATGTAAACAATAAAAAAATTGGATGGAGTTTGAGTTTACACCAGAAATATGCAAAATTATGACTATAAAAGATGAAACACGCCAAAAATTAATGATCTTCCATAGTTCCTCAGTCAGTAATAGTGTAAAAAAGCTGTGCCATCGAAACTGAAAGTTAAAGTGCACATTGCCTGCTATCTGCAGTCGGGACCGCATATGACAGCCGGTCGGCCTCCATTGCCTCATCGGAAACCAAGCCTTGAAATGGATTAAATAAAGAGAAGTTCTGGAAAGCAAGCCTGTTTCCTTGGGTAGTCCACGACTGTAAACCAGAAATACATCACATATATATTCAATGAACTGAGCTCCAACATAGTTTAGATAAGTTCTCCAGCTCTCCTAGTCTGTTGTTGGTCTTCAAGCACAGATACGTGAATTTTTTTTTTATATTTCCATCAGTTCATGAAATTCCCTAGTGTTCAGAATGAGGTTTGTCATGAAATGACATCTCACCTTTTCTTAGCCAAGAAAAACCACACATGAACTTGAGTTTACCCCACAGCATTGCTTGGTAAGCAGCTTTCAATATCTCAACAGTTTCAGAGACATTTTTCCGAAACAAGAAATAAAATTTTACAGCTGTACACTGTCTATTCAAATCAGACATAAAAAAATAAACAAGTGGCGCACAAAAATGCTTTTCTGCAAATTATCACTATATCTGGAGAAATCTGTACTGCTGGATACAATGAACTTGTAATGAATTGCTTAACACTAACCTGTCGGGGAAAATTGCACTCCATAGTGGCATCACTCAATGCAGCTTTATTCTTTTTTTTTTTTTTTTTAACTTCCTTGCATAGTTAAAAAATATATGGATGAATAAAATATTAAAACTCTTTCTTTTTAAAATGCCTAGACCTTAACAAAATACAAAATGTATAATGCAGAAGAAAAAAGAATATTGAACACTATTTTCATGTACTCAAGTTTAAATCAACATAGAAAAGAACACAAGAAAATTTCAACTTTCAGTATTAACGATATAATAGTTATTCTGAAAACTTGCCGAATTCAATAAATGACATTTTCTTTAAATATATATATATATATATATATAATAAAGATGATCTATTAAGCATAGTAGAAGCCAAGCAACAGATACAAGATCACTGAAACACCAATGACCAACAAGACAAAAAAAAAAAAAAAAAAAAATCACCAGTGGACGAAATACACCAATGCAAAGAAACCAGATTCACCAATTAACAGCCTGCAAAACAAACGAATCAATGAAGTAAAACAACAAATCTTAACTTAAAACCATAAACCTATCAAAATTAATGAAAAAACAACCCAAGAAACACAAGATAGGAAGAAGGAGGCAGGCGGCAAGACTTGTGACTTGCCTGTGGGGTTACACTAGTTTTATGCCGGCAACACTCCCCCAGCCTGCCACAACCAGAAACAGGAACCATATGGATTTAAAAATGCAAATTTCAAAGCAGATGAACGACAATGAAACCATGAAGCCACAATGAAATTAACTGTTTATTCACATTGTGTTTAACAGTATAATTAGAACATTAAATATAGTTGACAACTCATTAAGGAAAAAACTGAAATTTTAATGGAAAATGAAAGCATGCATAGTAATACAAAGCAAATGCAACAAGCCTTCTACTTTTTTTTTTTTTTTTTTTTTTTTTTTTAATTTCATTATATATATATATATATATATATATATATATGTAACGATAACTGGGATGTCTGTACTGTTAAATGGGCTGGTATTCCAGGGATATAAGCATCTTAGGAAGGATGAGGAGTCTTTAGGTTAACTAATATCCTTTATTAAGTTCAAGGTACAGTCTTGGCCGAATGTTAGGCATCCTGAGCAGATTGTCACTTAGTCCTGGAAACAGTCATGGAATGGTACCGATGAACTGCAATCTGTCGTAGCGACAGACCCTGAAGGGCCGCAAGTTTAGTTAGCAAGTATTACATGATGCTGTAAGACTTAAGGAAAGTTTATTAAGCAAAGTGACATACAAAAAGGGGCCAGTTCTCATGAATTCTCGCTTAAATACTGCTTATTTTGGAGCGAAACTAAACTCCTCCTATGAATTCTCATTGGACACTTAGATGAGTTAGTTCCTGCCTTTGCTTTACTACTGTCCAGCTTAGCTCAGGCCTGGATATCTGGGGTTAAGTAATCTGCATTGTTTTACCGCTAAAATTGAAGATTGCGTAAGACAAATTAATTTTCATTATAAAAGTTGTTCTCAAACTTGACTCCCGCATTACAACGTGCTTTTCTGTAAAACTAATTTTACATGGGCTCTAGAATAGAATTCATGTTAAGAATTTTTAATGGGATGTTCTTAAGTTTAAGAGTTACTCTGAGTTGTTAATATTAAGTTATCACTTAATATTAATTTAAAATAATAATATAAAATCTTAATTCTTTTTATCCTTTTATATATATATTATTTTATTAAGATTAAAGACAAACCTTCTTAGAAAGAGGAAACCAAAAACTTACAACCCCCCCCCCCTCCCTTTCCCTGCATTTTTAAAGATTTTTAGAATTCTCTATGCTTACCAGGTTTACTAGGAGGTGTAACAACCTTATAATAGTTTATCATCTTTTCTATAATTTTCTAGCACATAAATTTATTTAAATACATTTTGCAAATATATACATAAAGAGTAATTTTAGCAAATTTATACACAAAGAGTAATTTTTACACTAAACCTTTTTAAACAATCAATATCAATGAGAAAATTTTTTAACAATACCTTTTTTCACATTCTTTTCTCTTTCTTTTTCGAAAGTGCTTGTGAATTTCTTCGGTATTCAATATTTTATATAACTGCAGCTTTTTTGAGGAAGACTAAAAACATTTTTAAAAAACATTTTAATTTATATATAATAACAAACTTAAAAAAATAATTTAATGAGAAGAAAACTTACATTGTATCCGAATATCCTTTTAGTCTTATCAATAACCAACCCAACAGGCCTTTCAGAGGTGGGAATTTCACCAATTTTAACACATTTAAATTTATCCTGTAAAATAATTAAAAATAATAATCATCATTATCATTAAAAGTGCAAGCAATACTATATAGGTAGCAACTTTTAAAAAATAAACCAGCTATTACATCTTCATCTTCTTTTGACTCTGGTACTTTTTCTCCAATTGTCTCATCTTCATTGTATTCATCATCATCAGAAACATCAAGCTTCATTTTCTTTACATTTTCTATAAGTGTATTCTAGGGAGAAGAAAAGAAAAAAATTAAATTTGATACTAAAAGTATGTAACACAGTCGAAAACTGGACAAAAAATCTAAACTTCACACAGAGAGACATCTAAAATAATATCATCTCAGTATGAAACTGCATGTCATGGAATAAAAGATTATCAAGCAGAAAAATTCAATAACTTAATAAAATTATATAAAACAAACATATAATTAAAATGAAAAATTAAAGTAAGGTTTTTTTTTTTTTTTTTTTTTTTTTTTTTTGCTGCACACGGACTAATCAAAGCAAAAATTGTGGCCTTTTTGCTGCCCTTTCACACAAATCAAAAATTTTGTTTAATGCATATGATTTTTTACAAAATCTGTCCATGTTTTTCATTATTATTACAAATGTTTGCCTATACTTTATTAAACTGAACACTGTTGACTTGATATTAAATGTTATAATAAGGTAACTAAAAAAATAGAAGGTTTTACATTATAATAATTTTTTCACAAAAATGGACACCAAAAATAACTAGTATATTGTGGCTATTACAAAATTTTCTTCTATATTATCTTGTACAAATTTATGCAGTACAAATTATTTTTCATGGTAAATACTACAGACAATTTTTATCTCACAGAAGTATAATCACAAAATACCAAAAGAGATTCAATTTTGTGCCGACATCAGAAGAAATTTTTTTTAATCAATAACTTTATTTTAAATTATCACAGATCTATGGTACAACCATTTGTTGTAAATGCATTGACAAGTTCTTTTGAAAGATGCCTATATTAAAAACTTACACGCCAAAAGAAGGGATGGAGGAGCAATGTTCCTACATGCACACAATTTTTTTCCCAGTTTACAATTACTGCTATCAATAATTCATATTAATTTTACACTCATTTATTAAAAATAACTCTCATTATGTACATTTATACAAAATATTGTCCAACATAGACATGTTAAAAATTATGAAAAAAATAGGATGAGAGTATCACCTGTTGAACGATTGATCCCCAAATGTAATCAGCACCAGTTTAGGTCAAGGTCAAACTGAATACCAAGTTTGGTTAAATTTTGTTCATTGGTTTCATGAGATACAGCATCCACAAAATTTTTGATACATACACACACAGATAGACATTTTCTAAAATTAGTCAAATCACAGGGCTCCCAACATGAAAGACAATAAAAAATAGTTGCTTTAGTTGCCTTTAATGTATGAAATAGTAGCCAAAATAGTAGCTATTCCGAATGAAATAGTATCCAAAATAGTAGCCACTCCAATCAAAATAGTAGTCTTAGAGTAAAAAACCATCTGTACATCAGATCTGCTTTAATTCTAAAGTTTTATCGTTCTATATTTATTAGTTTCGGTGATATGGTAGTCAGAAGATCTTTCTCTGTCTCACACCCACACAACAATTGCCAAAATCCACTTTTTGGGGCATAGAAGACCTTAAAACATGTAAATCAGACTAAAACTCGAAATTGAATTTTTTGACCAAATACAATAAGTATTCCCATTACCCACGGTAGTCAGAGGATGGAAGAAAAAATTAAGCGAAGGCGCAGAAAAAATAGCGGGGAACAATTTTTTCCATTTTCCTGAAAATAGTGCTGGCTGAACTGAAAATAGCAGCCTTTAAGCCACTTTTACACAAAATTAGTTGTCATAGTAGCCTGAGATTGATTTTAGTAGCAAATAGTTGCTTTTTAGTTGCCGCTGGAAACCCTAAAATCATATTCAGAACACATCAAAATGTGTAAATACCCGTCAAAAATTAAGAGTTAAAATTTTTTTATGAATAAATTACTTTTTACTTTCTTCTATATGTAATATAGAGAAAGTATTGGATTCGCGAACATTTTCGACCTCCGTTTTTTGATGGATTTACATGTTTTGGGATGTGTAGATTACGAATTAATAGTTTTTAGAAAATGTCTGTCTGTCTGTCTGTATCATTTTTTTTGTGGACGCTGTATCTCACGAACCAATGAATGAAATTTAACCAAACTTGGTATTTAGTTGCACCCTGAAATAAACTGGTGCTGATTAGATTTTGGGATCAATCGCTCAACAGGTGGCGTTGTGATCGCATTTTATGCAAATTTTTAACATGGCAGCATAGGACAAAATTCCGTATAAATGGGCGTAAAGAGAGTTATTTTACACTTGTGATTGTAAAATTAATATGAATTATTGATAATAGTAGTAGTTAACTAGGAAAAAAATTTTGTGCATGTGGGGGCATCGGTTCCCCCCCCTGGGGGGGAAGTACCCCCCCGGGGAAGTAAATTTTCAAGATGGGTATCTTTCGAAATGTCTCATTGATAATAGTAATAGTTAACTGGGAAAACATTTTTGTGCATGTGGGGCATCGGTTCCCCCCCCCCCACCGGGGGGGGGGGGGGAGTACCCACCCGGGGGGGGCAAAGTTTCAAGATGGGTATCTTTTGAAAGGTCTCGTCAATAACTTTAAAACGAATGGTTGAACCATAAATCTGTGATAATTTAAAACAAAGTTATCAATTTTTCTTACTTTTAACAAAAAAAAAAAAAAAAACTTAGAAAAAAAAAAAATCGCAATTTTTTTTTTTTAACGAAATTTAACCAAACTTGGTATTTAGTTGGTCCCCGACATAAACTGGTGCTGATTATGTTTGGGGATCAATAGCTCAACAGGTGGCGCTGTGATAGCATTTTATCTAAATTTTTAACATGGCAGCATAGGACAAAAATTCGTATAAATGTGCATAATAAGAGTTGTTTTAAACTTATGATTGTAAAATTAATATGAATTATTGATAATAGTAGTATGTAACTAGGAAAAAAAATTTCTGCATGGGGGGGCATCGCTTCCCCCCCTAGGGGGGAAATACCCCCCAGGGGGGATAAATTTTCAAGATGGGTATCTTTCGAAAGGTCTCGTCAATACCTTTAAAACGAATGGTTGAACTATAAATCTGTGATAATTTAAAACAACGTTATCGATTTTTTTTACTTTAAAAAAAAAAAAAAAAATCGTACTTTTTTTTTTTTTTTTTAAATATTGTTACTGATTGAATATGTATAGGTAAATATAGAAGAAAGTCTTGTGGTGGCCACAACATACTAGTTTCTTAAACATATATATATACATATATATTTTGGTTTCTTTAAATATTAGTGTTTCATGCCCTGATGTATTTTTTTCACCTTTCTGAGCTTCTCCTACATAAAGAAATTTTTCATTCTTATTGGTCTTTGTGGTTTCAGTGATCTTGTATCTGTTACTTGACTTCTACTACGCTTAATAAATCATTATTATATATATATAAAAGAAAGTAAAAACCTGAATCGGCCCCCTGCTGTTTCATTCTTAAAATTACTTCATTATTAGCACTAAATTATAATATTGTTTCACAAATAAATTTTGAAAATCTATCAATATTTCAGTGTACTTTTAAAATAAAAGTACACACCAATACTAATCAGGAAACCCTTTGATGTGTCTTTGATTTTCTTGAGAAAAAAAAAAAAAAAAAAAAAAAACTTGCATAAGGTTTAATAAAGAATAGTATTTTACAAAAATAACAGGAGTGGAGTGAGAGTAGAAAAGCTGAAAAAAATTACTAAAAATGAATTCATGTCTGCAATATATCTAATATAAGAACCTTTTTTGGCAATTCTATGCAATTTTCATCTGCAGTTGCTAAGGAGACCATTTTGATTGATTGATTTCAGTGTTGATTTCAATTAATCAAATATTCTAATATGATTTCATTTCATTTTCACTGATTGCAAATTAATGTAAATGTACAATATAAGTATCATAATGTAAAGTAACACATAAATATTTAATTTGCATTATTTAAATATATGCAATATTGAAGCTATATAAAATAAATGAAAATTTCAGATATAATATAAAGACACGATGTTACATTTTAAGAATTAAAGCTGCTTGGTATAATACTCAAGTTTCTTTGCATTAATGAATGAGGGATTATGTAATTTCACCGACTTTTTTGTATTTGGCAATCAAAATATAAATTTAGCAATTTTTTTCATTAGGCTTTTCTGTTGCAACTCAGCAGCTGAAAATTTCCCAGTGAATTAAAGTACAACATAAACTAATTTCTGAAATCCTTTCAAGCCAATCAGAAATTAACATTTGATTAATTCAATTTATTGAGATTTAGTAAGTCTAGTGATGAATTTAATGTAACAATCAGCATTCATATCATGGATAGCAAACTATTCAGGCCACGGAGCCATCACATAATGCATTGTACAGATTAGTAAAAATGATAAAACTAAAATTTCATCACATTCAAAACTGAATAATGATAAAATATGGACTTAAAATAAATAAATAAATAAATAAATACTTATTATTTAATTTTTTGGAAAGGAAAAAAAATTAAAATGTTTTTGCAACTATTTTTATTTATTTTACTGATTGTGTTGATTAATTTTTGTTCATGTGCTTACATTTTAAAGTACTTTATTATGAAATTGCAAGAAAAATAAATACATAAAGCACAATATTAAAACCAATTCAAAGAAAAAAAAAAAGCTACAGCATAGTACTTAAAATTATTCCAATACTCTTCTCCTACATTTTTTAGTTACACATTCTGAATTACACATTCCATTAATTTTAATAGCTTGAGAGTAGGAAGAAAAGTAATAAATTTCCATCAAAATTAAAAGAAAAAAAAAATTATAAATTTGATACTGTAAATAATAATAAGTTAAAATTTAAGAGGAAACTATATGGTAAATCAGCATATAATATTATAAAATACATATATATATATATGAAATATAAGAGATAAAAAGAAGTAAGAATTAAATTAACATTTTCAGAGTTTCAGGGTAGTCTGGTTATATTCCAAAGTATTATTGCAAAATAAATGAAAGGAGATTTTATATTAAGCTGTAAGATTAAAAGCATAAAAATTAATGAACGAAAAGTGCAGTCGCTATCATGTGAAATAAACAAGTTAATCATTTAAGTATTTTGATGTCAATGATGGAAATAGCTTTATAATTGGCCTAGAAATAAATTTATTAGCAATAGGCATATAAAGTAATAAATAAAGGTTTTAATGAGTTTAATTTGCAGTTTGATTAGTTCATGTCAGCTACAGAGCAATAAATAATGTTTTAAGGGTTTGGCAGAGTTTGGCAAAATGTGGCACCGATTGGAATCGCGAGGTCTGCAGAATATAAAAATATAACCAATTAGACATAATGAAAAGGCAGGAAAAGGCGTTGGTTTTGAATGAAATAACCAATTAAACAAAATGGGCTGGAATCAGAACTACGCCAAATTACACCAAAAATTACGGGTATAAAAGCCCAAACAGTAAACAAACAGAGCGATCTGACACGTTCTTGACTTGCTAAACTTTTCCATGTGGCCAGCCCTCCGAAATTAGCATAATCTTGTAATTATCCCCCATCGCTCGCCGCGGCCAGAGGCGCGAATCGGCAACTTATCGGATTACTCCATTCGTCTTAACACCGCCCCGACTTTGCAATGATGAAGATAATAAAGATGTAATAAAGATGTCTGCTTCAACGAACGCCTCGTCTCCCTTTGTGTTGTGACTGTCATCTCTCTTTCAGCAAGCAATTAAAATACGTTACATATATATATATATATATATATTGACAGAGACCATGGACACATTATCTGGTAATCTTAATATTATTGATAATTATCAATTAAAAAAATTCATGAAATTTGGCACCAAATTTAGACTTCCAATTAAAACTAGCATTCCACAAATTTTTCAACAGTTTTCTTATGACCTAGATTTATTCATTAATAAAATTTCTATTACCCATAATAAACCTATTGCCTACTTCACTCAATGGAAAGTTTTAGTGTTACAAAAAATTAAAATGCTTTATTTCTCAATTATTCAAATTTGGTGTTTTTTAAAAAAAATCTGTACTTCTTAACTCAATCAAATCACAACACGATGACTTTGTGATAACTTATGTTGACAAATCACCTAATTATGCCATTATATGTAAATCCTACTATCTCTCTATTTTAAACTCTTCAGTAACTAATAGTAACATCTTTAGTTTAACTAATAATAACCTTATTATTAACCGAAAAATACATAATTACTATAAACTACTTCAACTTCCCTTCAATAACTTTAATTATCCTTATATAGTTCTCATACCTAAGTTTCACAAATCTCCAATTAAATTTTGCACTGGCACTATTGGCTGTAACACTTATAACAACAATGCTAATAAAACTCTACTCGATATTCTAAAACAAATTTACAATTGTACTTGCAAAGTTGATAATTTACACTGTCTTAAAAAAAGCTTTCAATTAATTAAGTGCATTAAATTGCTCAATTCAATAGACAATATTATGACTTTTGACTTTCAAGATCTTTTCAATAATATTGAGTTATCAGATATCATTTACAGTCTTTTTCATGAATATAAAACTCAAATTAATCTTCCTCGCAATTTTTAAGCAGAAAAATTCAAAACACTTCTGAACTTTGTTATCCATAATAATTATATCTTCCACAACAACATCTGTTTGCAACAAGTAGGAATTCCACAAGGGGTTGTAGCTCTAGTATTTTGGCAGATATCTATCTTTATTATTATGAATAGCAATTTTGTTATGATGATGTCCGGCTTTATCATTACATAGATGATATTATTGTATTTTATCTTAACAAGAAATCTCAAAATGCCTTTTCCTTAAATTATCCATCTAATTTAAAGCTAACTCAAAATACTCTAACTAATCAATCAATAAACTTTTTAGATCTAAAAATAACCTTTGATGGTAATAAAATTTACACATATCTATGACAAACAGCAAGATTTTAGTTTTAAGGTAAATTTATTTGCACATTTTAATTCCTATCTGTATCTTTTGGTATTTAGAAACATCATCATTAACCATTTACTTTGAATTAATAATTTATGCTCTTCGAAGTATAAAAAAAAGAATATTAATAAACTGATCACAACCACTGCTAAAATGAGTTTTCCTAAAAACTTTGTATTTTCTATTTTATATCCATAACCATGTCTATGTCAGTACATTATATAAAAAACAAAAATGTGTACATTTTAGTGTATCTTAACAAAAAAATTATAAAATAATAAAAGACAATAAAAAAAATGGTGGTTGGGTGGGCAGATGTTTGACTATGGAGGACGGGTGTTGTTGTTTGGCTGGATGGTTGGGTTGGGTTGGATTGTGAAATTAAATTTAAAAAAAAAAAAAAACAGAAGGCTTGTTGCATTTACATGCAATCTTTCTTTTTCCATTAAATTTTCAGTTTCTTCATTGTTGAGTTGTCAGTTATTCTTAAAATTCTAATCATACTATTAAACACATAGTAATCAATAATTTTCATTGTTGCTTCATAGTAGAGGTTTGCGTGGGCCGAAATTTTGAGGCATGGGCCCAGCCCGTTTATTTTTTACCAGTGTGCAGCTGGCACGGACAGAAAACGATAATAACAGGCCCGACCAATTCAAAAATATGTAAAATACAAAAAAAAAAAAAAAAAAAAAAAAAAAAAAATGCTTGAATTTCTGTGAAAAAGATTTTTAGTAGGTGTTTTCCAGAGGTTTTATATAGCCAAGCAATAGAATGTTCTTTAACAAAACTGCTGAACTTTCACAAGATAATTATATATAAACAGAAAATCATTATTACAGATGTACAGAAGGCACAAAGACAGACAGAAAGTCGAATCGAAAATATCAGCTTTCATCAAACAATATAGGAAGGTATTTAAAATGGTTAATAATACTACTAAAAATGCACTTTCAACCATTTCCTCTTATATAACGTAATGTATCCGAATCTTTCACGTGATCTGGTAAACAATACTTTAATGCTAATCCAACCATATTCAATAGAAAAGATGCTTTTGCATATGCTAAAAATGATGCTACTTTCATCCAGTGCACTGGAGAAAAGAAAAAGAGAGCTTTCGTGAAAATGTTACAATGGAAGGATTTTTATTGCTTTCATACTACCCAAACTCTACAGACCATAGGACACAAAGCCTTATACACAGTAATGTATTTAATTTCTTTTTCAGCCTAGGTAAGAGAAAAGATTAACTTAGCTCAACAAGCAGTCGTATGCGAAAACTAAACTAAAGGAAGAATTCAGGGTAGTTCCTTGTGGCCTGGGATGAGGCATGCCAAAGTGTGTTTGAAGGATATCGCTTGCGCTGAACTGTGTTTGAGGGATCAGCATGGGCACTGGCTGGGAGCCATTGCGTTAAAAACATTAATGACCAAGGCGATTTATAGTGCTCAACCTGATTCTAGTAATAAATTATATGCTCGTCGGATAGGTCCTGGTAAAACAATATGACAATGCTCACAACCCTCTGATGAAATCAAGCTAATTGATAAAACTTTTAACTTGATACAGGTGAATAAACAGGGAAAAGCCACTGACTTCAGAATCAGAATCACCCACGATGAAAGAAGTGTGATTTCATCTTTGAATCGTTTGAAGGAGTACTGGGAAATTCCTTTAAGGGAAAGCCACTTTGTCTTTATGTCATTTGAAGCACATATGGCTCAAGTTAAACGCAAAATTATGTTTTTCAAGTTCAAAGGAGCTAGTGCTCAATATAAAATTGTGAAAGCCATGGTGACAGACTATCTGGAACCTGACTTGACATACCCCAAGGATGTCACTGAATATCCCAGTGATCAAAGAAATAACCCAAAACAGTTAACTGTATCTTCAAAGGAGCTAAAAGTGTTTAATTGTGTATTTGTTATCAAGAAATTAATTTCATTAGAAATAATATTGTGTTTTCATCGGGAAAAAATGGAACTTCAGCTTTTATATGTCGAAACTTGTGTTACATAAAATTCTCAAACTTTAGACTTTTAATAGACTCGAATTGAAATTTGAATAATGGGCTTTATTCAAACTTTAAACGGACATTTTAAAATTAAAAGTTTTTGTGTATGTGTGGTTTTACAACTATTTTGTTTGTTTTTCAGGAAACGAAAGTCACAAAAGAATTTATTTAGTCAAGCATGTATAGCATTCTTATAATTTTATTTTATTATTTCATTACTTAATTGTATTTTTCTTATGAATATTAATGTCTGTACTGTTATTTAGTAGTGTTAGATTTCAAATAACATAGTGGAGTGGGAGTCTCCGGCATCTTTTTATTTCTCAGATCACAATCTTGGGGGGAGGTGTAATGTCGGCGAGTTCCACACCTTAATGGTAGCCCTATGGAGGGAAATATATGTTATTGCAACCCTTAAAGGGATCGTAAAATGATACAAAGAGGAAAGCATCCGTCCGTGTAAGTAGAGAATGAGCTTGGTTGGAGACGGCGGAGGAAGGTCCTGCCCCGGTCGCGTATCTCCAAAATGTTGGCGCGTACAGGCGAACCTGGCGAATTTTTGTAGCTCGCGCCAAAACCCTCTCTGCCGCAAAGCAACCCTTCTTTCTTTCCACTTCATTCACGATTCGTTAAGGATTCAAGCAATCTTTTTTTTCTTCCCCCAAGAGAATAAACTATTAAAAATGTGTCAATGGAGTTTTAGTATCGTAATTCTTAAATAATATATTTAATGCAAAAATTTATTAGAAATCCTCCACCCTTTAAATTTAATTTAGCAAGATTAATGAAGAAATGAAATTGTAATATTCTAATTTTATAGCTTTTAAAATTGTTTTTGAAATACATTTATTTATTTATTTTACTTTCTCTTACCAACATATACTATGGTAGAGAAAGTATTGTTTTGGGGTCAAATTTTCGAAATTGAATTTTTGTTATATATACACGTTTTGAGGCTCCCTGAATCATAATTGTTAAAAATGTGTCAATGGAGTCTTTGTATCGTTATTTTTAGATAATATAATTTAATACCAAAATTTATTAGAAAACCCTTTAAATTTATTTTATCAAGATTAATGAAGAAGTATATTTGTAATATTATGATTTTCAAGCTTTTAAAATTATCCTTGAAATACATTTATTTTATTTTATTTTATTCTGTTTTATTATTTTTATTATTATTATTTACTTTCTCTTCGTCAAATAAAATTGTTTCTAAACCTATTTTAGATTATTTGAAAAGTACATTAAACTTTACATTCTTACGCTATTGATCTTAAGATTTAATGTGCAATCTGTCATTATAATATTGAAATGCAGGGTAAAAAAGAAAGTCGTGTGAGTGACACACCAGATTATCATTATTATGATCATTATTTAGTTTATTTTACCCATATATTGTAAGAAAAGTTTTATTTTTGATTCAGATTTTCGAAATTGAGTTTTTGCTACATTTGCTTAAATATCCTGAAACAAAAAATTAGGTTTTTAGCGGTTGTCTGAATGTGTCTGTGTGTTTGTTATCACCATACTTCAAGAATAGATATTGGGACTCGGATGAAATATTAAGTAATTCGTGTACAGTGACTAAGAAAAGAATTCAAATTCATTAAGTCTATGTGTGAATTTTCTGGTAAATACAATTTAATATTTTTGGATGAAACAAAATAAAATAAATTGAACTTATATTTTATGTGCATGAAAGAATGTTTCGTATACAATGTAGAATGTATATCCATTATTAGAAGTTTACACAGAACCCCACAAAAGAATTCAGATATATTCATACAATGGAATTGCTGAAAGGTCATTTCATGTCGTGCTATGTGTTTTAAATTCTGTGCTAAATTAGTACACTATATTGTGTTTGTAAAATATATAGTAAATATACAGGGCTACCCCAAATTAAATGAAAGCATTTCTTTTTATAAATAAAAATCAATGTAATTAATGCAATTAAAGTTTAATTAATTTAAAATTATTCTCTTATTCTAATTTACTTTATCTTATCCGTAAAAGGTCGCGAAAGTATTGTTTTCGGATAAAGTTTTCGAAATTGAATTTTTGTTACATTTATATGTTTTGAGGTTTCCTGAATCCAAAAATTATGTTTTTAGTGGTTGGTTTATGTGACTTGTCTGTGTGTATTATAGATATTGAGTTTGTAAAATGGGTGCATCAGTTTTTAAATATCACTTATGTTATTGATAAGGATAATATTGCTTTGGAACAATGTAAGTTGTAAACTTCGCATGTTATTCAAAATTTACGTTTCCTTTTTAACATGGCAAAATAGAGCAAAATTTCGTTTAAACGTCCATTATGCCAATATTTTGTCGTAAACATGTCAGACTAATATTTTAAAATATATTTTTTAATACACTTCATTAAATATGAACATTTTAATTTGAAACTTTTGTAATTAAAAATTGTGTTTCCTTCATTTGACAAATTAGGCCAATACTTCCCACGAACTTGCAATATAGGGATCAGTTGTGCTGGAAATTAATGTACGAAAACAATCCTAATAAAATTAGTCATTTAATTATGATAAGTCAAATGTATCGAATCGGATAGAGGGTAGCCTATGAGGTGCGGCATTTCAGTCTGTGACTGTGTTGAGTGTTCTATCATACTCATTACTTTTAATATGAATACATTTCACTCTCAATAGAAATTAGTAACAATAAATATAGGATGAGAATGGTTATGCGCATCATTATTACTTTGATTTGTATAACATATTAAGTTAGATTGTTTATGATTACTGAAAAACAAATAGAATAGCATTAATAAAATGTTTAACGTTTTATTTTATAACTTTGTATGTTGGGGTTGGGAGGGGGGGTGGGGGGGTGGGGGTAAAGAATGAGAAATGGACATGTCCGAGGAGGAAATTATATGTAGAAAATTTTATGAATTTCAACCATAAAATTTAACACGAAATATCTATTTTATTATGATTAAGATGTTCTTTAAAAATACATAATAGATAAATATAAGGTGATAATTTATGAAAATTCAAGCACTGCATCGTAAGAGAAATATTTTATAAAGTCGTACATTTTAAAAATTTAAATACAAAATAATAAAAATAGTTGAAATGTAAAATGGCGTACTACTGATTTGGACTTATGAACATTCTTCAGGCATTTTACTAAGAATTTGTAATTTGTTTGAACAATTTTTACAAACTTTTTGGCCTTATACATGAAATCGGATCTCAATGCTAATATATTACCATTATTATTATCTATTTCTCTATTCGGAAAACTATTTCTTAATTTCAAGCTATGTTTCGTTTTGCGATTTAAATCCTACATTAATCATCAGAAGAAAAAAAAATAATAAAAGAAAAAAGAAAGAAAGAAAAATGCCAGATGTTTATTTATACAGGTTAAGCGGCATGAAGTTTCTCTTTGCACTTCCAGATTTGGCGAAAATCGCATTCTCTGGCAAAAAATTGTGAATTTGTTCTGCGCGCGCCAACATTTCGGAGATATGCGCCCCGGTCTCATAGCTCAGGTTATTTTTGTAATTTTTTATGCACTATTAGAGAGTGCAAGAAACTTGTCTAACTCTGTAAAGAATATTATTTTATGCGTAAATATATATAAATAATTTGATTAAGTAATATTAAAAGTGTCGTGCTTCCTGCGAAAAGAAAGTCTGGTTCCTTTTCAAACTTTTTTCCCCACATACCTCATCGAACCACCCTGCAAGCCGTTACATCCTTTTTTTATATTTTTTTAAAGGGGTGCCCGGGGGGGGGGGGGGGGTGATAAGAAAAATAAATTGAATCCTTGTTATACCTTTCTCAGTTAGAAACACAAGTTTTAGTTAGTTAACATAAAAATATGATTTTCATCACTTGGAATTGAAAATTTTTTTTCAGTTTTATAAGTTATTCATAATTTAAAAGGTTTAAAATAAATAAATAATTTACATGTACCTCATCAATATAAATATCCCAGACTTTCAAATTATCATCATTTGCTGCAACAATCAATCTTGTATCGTTGATTGTTAAAAAATCCAAAATCTATAAAACAACAAAATAAGACAATTAGGAGACAGTATACATATTTATTTTAAATAGTTATTTGAAAAAAGACTATGAAATCTCTTCATACTTAATAAGATACATTTAATGTTAATAGAAAAGTATAAGGCATTTCCAGTACCCTAAAATAATATCAATTATAAAATTCAGTTCTGACCATCTTCAGTTCTGACCATCTGTGAACTGAGCTGAGTCTGTTTTTTGCTATCTCTAAATATTTTTATATAAAATATAAATTTTATAACAAAATATTTTTTTTAATAAATTGATACATATTAATGGATACTAGTGTAATTAATATGACATGCCTTAAAAATAAATAAAATTCTGACAGGCTTGTGCAGAACACATAGAAAATTACTACACAGAACTTAGTCATCTAGGACAGTATTGCTATAGTGAAAAAATTTACTATTGTAATTTATCAATACCAAAACTTTTCGGCAGAAATGATTTAGAAAATTGAAATTATGATTTGATGAAACAAGTATCACTTTATGTACTGTTTGAAAACTAAAATAGATATACACAATCGCTATAACATGCTACTTATTCTATTACTTTTTTTAAATAAAAATATTTTGGTTAAAATTTTTTACCATAACTCAGAAATGAGAATGAAGAATGAAAAAAAAAAAAAAAAAAAAAAAAGTATAAAAAAATATGCACTAAAATCCAAAATTAATTTCTCTTTTGCAATACTCTCAAAGAACTTTATGATTTTAAAATAAAAAAGAAATCAAAACCTATGTAGGACAGCATACTTTCCACAAAGAAACATGAAAATATGTAAAAGTAAATTTTTCAGGTACATGAAAAAACAAAGAAACAAACATTTATTTTTTAAATATATATAGCATTTCTGACAGTTTACATGAATGCTGAAATAATTTTACTATTATATAAAACTATGAAAATTTATCAAAAAATTAAAAAATCTAATTTCTACAAAAGTTTAAAAATATTATCTCTGCAAACAATTACAAAGAGTTAAATATCTCTTATTTATTAAAGGCTATTTTTGTCATTAAAATAGATGTGTAGTCACAAAGAAAATAAGAGTAAACAACTGACTCCTACAGAGATCAGCTTTGGTGGCAAACTTGGCGAAATATGGTAGTTTAGGGTTGTTAAAATTTGCAAGCCTATTTTAATTAGGAACACAGTTATTGAAATTTTCTAGAATAATCTATGAATTTCTTGTATTTAACCGCTTAGGCAATAAAACAAGCAACTCACTCTTAAAGGAGTCAGTTGAATTAAGACTTTTGAGCTGAGTGTTTGTCATTGAAAGACTGTGCAACAACTTGTTGATTACTGTTCCTGAACAAGCAATATCTATGCTCTGAAGTGTACGTAACACTATTTAGGTTACTTTTGTGGTACAAATAAGAATTTTATTCAAATGTTTCAAAAAAATTCCTTGAATAAATTGCATTTATTAACTAGAACCTGCCTCTTTATTTATGATCCACTTTCTATTTCTACATGTTAGAAAGTCGATGTTTTCCATAAAAATACTGCAACAAAGTTGCCGTATTATTACAATTCTGTCAAGGAAACAAGTCATCAACCAAACCAATGAAAAGAAATCTATTCTATCTAAGAAATCTAATCTATTATAAGTATGGCTACATATGCATTTTAATACAGGGTGATTATAAAGTAACTATACATTCTGATGATAACGAGTGAAATCATTAAAGAAAATATGTTTTTTGCAAATCATGTGAAACAATGCTAACAACGGATGAATGTATAGTTGTCGGTATGGATTAATATGTGAATAGATGCTGGCAGATTTCACCTGTGGATTTTGAGAAGCTGGTGGTGTGCACCAAATTAGCTACTAAGATCTTGGCTAACAAATTCAGGTGAACAGGTAATGTTGCCGATGAACTATGTCTAGGGGCGCCACGCCACCCATAATACCAGATACTGTGCAACATAGGATGCCATGACACATAGCCCTTCCACATCCCAGGCACTTGGCCCTATTTGTCCCGTCGGAAATCAGGGCCTGATCTACAGCCATGAAGCTACATTCCACATGTGTAGGAATATGAACAGACATAAATGTAGGATCTGGGTAACAAGCAGCCTAACGTGCTGTAAAAAAGACAATGGAACAGACACATTCAAAGTGTATATCTAAATGGGATTCCCAAGATCAAAGGTTTGTGGGCTCTGCATGTTTGCTGAGGACATACTTACTGGTAATGTGTACATATTAGAGCAATTTTACCATGTTTTTATTAACTTCGATTCTTGTTTGTGGGTTTGTTTGTGAGTTTGTTTGTGGGTTTGTTTGTGTGTTTGTCAGGGACAAATCTTGCAATCGATTTTTAACTAACTTCCCGACTAGCTAGATATTTGAAATTTTCAGAACAGCTCACAACACGGTGACAATACATTTTTCTAATAATTTTAGTCAACTACTTCAAGTCCCGCTGCCTTCGGCAGCGCTTATATGATTCGGCTGAAAATTTATTTAACTAACTTCCCGACTAGCTAGACATTTTAAACTTTCAGAATAGTTCAGAACAGGGTGAAAATGCATTTTCTTAAAACCTTTAGCCAACTGTCTCCGGTTCCTGCTGCCTTCGGCAGCGTTATCAGTACACAGCTTGCAATCGATTTTTCACTAACTTTCCGACTAGCTAGACATTTGAAATTTTCAGGACAGCTGACAACACAGTGACAATACATTTTTCTAATCATTTTAGTCAGCTATTTCAAGTCCCGCTGCCTTCGGCAGCGCTTATATGATTCGACAGAAAATTTATTTAACCAACTTCCCGACTAGCTAGACATTTGAAACTTTCAGAATAGTTCAGAACACGGTGAAAATGCATTTCCTTAAAACCTTTAGCCAACTGTTTCGGGTTCCTGCTGCCTTCGGCAGCGTTATCAGTACAAAGCTTGTAATCGATTTTTCACTAACTTTCCGACTAGCTAGACATTTGAAACTTTTAGGACAGCTCACAACACGGTGACAATACATTTTTCTAATAATTTTAGTCAACTATTTCAGGTCCCGCTGCCTTCGGCAGCGCTTATATAATTCGACAGAACATTTATTTAACTAACTTCCCGACTAGCTAGACATTTAAAATTTTCAGAATAGTTGAGAACACGGTGAAAATGCATTTTTTAATACTTTTAGCCAACTGTTTCGGGTTCCTGCTGCCTTCGGCAGCGTTATCAGTACTAAGCTTGCAATCGATTTTTCACTAACTTTCCGACTATCTGGACATTTGAAACTTTCAGGACAGTTCATAACACGGTGACAATACATTTTTCTAATAATTTTAGTCAACTACTTCAGGTCCCACTGCCTTCGGCAGCGCTTATATTATTCGACAGAAAATTTATTTAACTAACTTCCCGATTAGCTAGACATTTGAAACTTTCAGAATATATCAGAACACGGTGAAAATGCATTTTTTTTAAATACCTTTAGCCAACTGTTTCGGGTTCCTGCTGCCTTCGGCAGCGTTACCAGTACAAAGCTTGCAATCGATTTTTCACTAACTTCCCAACTATATTTGAAACTGAAACTTTCAGGATAGCTCAGAACACGGTGGCAATACATTTTGTTTTAATACTTTTAGTCAACTGCTTCAGGTCCCTACTGCCTTCGGCAGCGTTCATATGATTCAACAGAAAATTTATTTAACTAACTTCTCGAGTAGCTAGACATTTGAAACTTTCGGAACAGTTCAGAATACGGTGAAAATGCTTTTAAAAAATATTTTTATTCAATTGCTTCGGGACCCTGCTGCCTTCGGCATCGTTTCCAATACAAAGCTTGCAATCAACTTTTAACTAATTTCCCGGCTATATAGCCATTTGAAACTTTTATAATAGCTCAAAAGACGATAGCAAGGAATTTTTTTAATACTTTTATCCAATTGCTGGGGTTCCGGCTGCCTTCAGTAGCATTTATATGATTCAACAGAAAATTAAAAAACATGGTTTATAAAATTTTTTTTATCTGATAATTATTTAGAGTGACATTTGAAAAGTGATGAGATTATGGATACTACTATAACTATTTTCCAACAGAATGTAGCACCATCCCATTTCGCCCTGATTTTTCAAGACTACTCAATTATATTTTATCTGGTAGATGGAATGATCAGGGTTCATTAAAAATGTCCCCCCCCCCCTTCCTAGATTTCTTTGAATGGGAATTTACAAAATCCAAAATGTGCAAGGTAAAAATACACAGCATTAAATAACTTAAACCTTGGTTTACAGTAGCAATTGAGAATAATACACCAGTTACGTAATAACCATGTTTTCAGGGGTCATGCTGGAACACTGGGTACTCTGCTGGAATGTAAAAAGGAGAACACATTGACATATACTAAAGGTATGTCCTGGTATGATATATGCTTGATTAATAATGTAATTTATATAATAAAATGTAATTATCACAAAAGTGTATAATAATACTGTATATTCTTAAAATATATATACAGTTATATATATGTACACAGTTATATATATGTATACAGTTATATACTGTAAATATATATATATATATATATATATATATATACATACAGTTTTTGCATTTTTATTATAAAAAAATATTAGTAATGTAAGTTAATAAAAAGTTAAAATGTCAGAGTTTCCCTCAGACAGTTTCAGAAGAGTGCTGCACCCTGCCTGCTCTTTGGTTAAAAAATAGCACCCTTCTTGCCCTTTATCTAAAAAAATTGCACCCTTTTTACCTCTTTATATTAAAGCACAAATTTAAGAGAAAACAACCTACAAGCTGAAGAATAATAATATACTAAAAATAAATCATATATATAATAAATAAAAGTATTCTGTATGACCATCAACATTTATTTATTGGAAACAAGCAAAATTAAAGAATGTTGAAAATTAAAAAGTATTTATAATAAATACTTTAACATACTTATAACATTGCATACTTATAACAGAATTTTAAAATAAGTGTGGTTTTTAAAATATTTTATATACCCTTAAGAATCCAAATCCACCCTTAAAAACCTAAAAAGTGCCCTTTTTACCATGTTTTTATTAACTTTGATTCTTGTGTGTTTGTGTGTTTGTCAGGGACAAATCTTGCAATCGATTTTTAACTAACTTCCCGACTAGCTAGATATTTGAAATTTTCAGGACAGCTCACAACACGGTGACAATACATTTTTCTAATAATTTTAGTCAACTGCTTCAAGTTCCGCTGCCTTCGGCAGCGTTTATATGATTCGGCAGAAAATTTATTTAACTAACTTCCCGACTAGCTAGACATTTGAAACTTTCAGAATAGTTCAGAATAAGGTTAAAATGCATATTTTTAATACCTTTAGCCAACTGTTTCGGGTTCCCGCTGCCTTCGGCAGCGTTATCAGTACAAAGATTGCAATCGATTTTTTCCTAACTTTCCGACTAGCTAGGCATTTGAAACTTTCAGGATAGCTCAAAACACGGTGACAATACATTTTTTTAATACTTTTAGTCAACTGTTTCAGGTCCCCACTGCCTTCGGCAGCGTTTATATGATTCAACAGAAAATTTATTTAACTAACTTCCCGACTAGCTAGACATTGGAAACTTTCAGAATAGTTCAGAACACGGTGAAAATGCATTTTTTAAATATTTTTAACCAGATACTCCGGGTTCCTGCTGCCTTCGGCAGCGTTACCAGTACAAAGCTTGTAATCGATTTTTCACTAACTTCTCGACTAGCTAGACATTTGAAAACTTCAGGATAGCTCAGAATACGGTTAAAATGCATTTTTTAATACCTTTAGCCAAATGTTTCAGGTTCCTGCTGCCTTCGGCAGCGTTATCAGTACAAAGATTGCAATCGATTTTTCCGTAACTTCTCGACTAGCTAGACATTTGAAACTTTCAGGATAGCTCAGAATACAGTGACAATACATTTTTTTTTATAGTTTTAGTCAACTGTTTCAGGTCCCTACTGCCTTCAGCAGCGTTTATATGATTCAACAGAAAATTTATTTAACTAACTTCCTGACTGGCTAGACATTTGAAACTTTCAGGATAGTTCAGAATACGGTGAAAATGCATTTTTTAAATATTTGTAACCAAATGTTTCGAGTTCCTGCTGCCTTCGGCAGCGTTACCAGTACAAAGCTTGCAATCAATTTTTCACTAACTTCTCAACTAGCTAGACATTTGAAACTTTTATAATAGCTCAAAACACGAGAGCAATGAATTTTTTTAAAAATTTATCCAATTGCTCCGGGTTTCCACTGCCTTCGGTAGCGTCTATATGATTGAACAGAAAATTTAAAAACATGGTATATAAAAAGATCTTTTTATCTTGTAATTATTTACTAGCAGCACACAGCCCTTTTTTAAGCACAAGGGAAACTCTGAAAATGTGTTTATAATAAAAAAAATAGAAATACCTCATATCTGTTGCCAACAATTGTTTGAAAACAATGCTGGGTGTCTAAATCCCACAGTTTGATAAATGTATCTTTTGAACTGAAAAAAAAAAAATATATATATATATATTGATAATATATAATCAAAAACCTCTTAAATATGTATTATATATTTAAAGTGGCTATAACAAATGTCAACAGTGTATCATAATGAATGAATTTCACAATCAAGGCATACTATAAAGATTAATTATTCAACTTAACTTACTAAACAAGCTCTTGAGAAGCAACTGCATAATCAAACAACAGTAATATTTAATTTTTAATTATAAATTAGTTTTAATTAATTAATAATGATGAATGACCTACAGCACAACAATCAAACTGATACCTCTTACAGCCAACTCCTATCAACACTCACTGACGAGTACCGCCAGGGCCAGACTATGGCACGGGCACACGGGGCTCTGGCCCAGGGCCTCCAAATTTAGGGGGCCTCATTTCCAAAAACTGAGAAGTAATAGTACAAATATTTTTCATTATATGTCTATTAAAAACAAAAATTGATTAAAATTTTCTTTTTATATTTTATTAGAGAGCTTAAACAATTATTAAATTTTGTGATTAATTTTCTAAACATTGGCTGATCAATGTGCTTCAGTTTTTCATTTGTCTTGAACATAAAACTAAATGATATTGTTAAAGGTTGCTAAAAAAAATGAGGAAATAGAAGGTATAATTGAAGGAAAAATTTTAAAAATGCACTATTTTTATTTATTTATTTTTGTTTTTGAGAATGGGTCCTTTTGGTGAAATCTTTAGAGTAGGGTAAGGGGCCTCCAAATAACATCAGTGCCCCGGGTCTTCAAAAAGCATAGTCGGGCCCTGAGTACCGCTACTGGGAGAAAAAAAGGAAAAAGTTTTTCTTTAAAACCTAAGCATGACATATTCACCTATATCATGCCAAATAACTCACTTCACTCATACATGTATCACACATCTCACTCAAGTATATTTTGCTTAATATGATGCAGTGATCAAATACAAAACACTTTGTCTAAAATATTCATTTTTGAGCAATGTGTCAAAAAGATATATTTGCCTTTTTTCCCAATCGAGAAGCCAAAATTTAACACCTCTCGACTTCTTTTTCTAGGTATATGTCAAAAACACTGTTTACAATGTAAATGTATGAGACTTGACACATTTACAGGAGTGAATTGTCGGTGCAATTCTTACAGTGATATCAGACATGCTCCCTAACACATATTTAGAGATTGATTATAAACTTGAAACATGCAGAGCAACTAATGGTGCTCATACTCAAACTTATAAGATAAATTTCTATAAAATCTATACTATACAGTGAAAGAATTGTTTTTTTTATGTTGAGTATTTCATTAAATATGATTATATAAACCTTTTCAACCTTTTTCACTGACCCTGAATTTATTGCTGAAAAATTTAGAATGTGTTTGGTGGAATGTTTGAACATTTTCTGCCCCTCTGCTTTTCATAAATTAACTGATAGTTAAATCTTGCTGTTTATTGCATGAAATTACACTAAAATTCATATACAATAGTGTGAACCGACCATTTGCTGAAAATATCTCAAAGTTTTACCTTATTTTCTTATATAATTATTAATATTTTTTGAAAATTTTCTGTGTACTGAACAATATATAAGGACTAATAACTCTTCTTTGTTCTCTTTCCTAAAATTTATATCATTCACAATATTAGTTTTGAAATGAAATTTTGCTAGTATTTGCTCACTTAGATCCAGTAATTGTCCATTTCAGTTTTCTAGTTTAAAAATTGCTTAAATTAAAAACTAACACCAACTGACTTTCCTATCAACACCATCCCTGCAGTACTATCTTCCCCTTCGACGATTTTGTCCAAAAATAACCATATTTGAACTACTGGATCCAAATTCACTATCAAAGTGGAATGCTAAAAACCTTTGCAAGCTTACAAATCTGCTGCAAAAACTTAAGTGAGATGCTTACACATTTAGTAATTATCTACATAGATCAATTACTGAACAAGACAGAAATTCAGTGGTTGACCACTTTGGTCATTTACTAGCACTGATAATATTTTAGATACCTAGTAGCTGACCACCCTTAAGTTCAATAAAAGTAGTTTATTAAAATAAATACAAATGACCTATATAACTCAATAAATAAACTTTTAGAATCAAATTCAGCTTGATACTTTAAGATTAAACTAAACATCTCATAGCATCTGATAAATACTAACAGCTACTTACTTTAAACTTTATGAGCAACTTTGTAATTGTTGCATGTTAACATAGAATCAAAGCATCAATTGCTATTGGAAATTATAACAGAACCTTTTATTAGGTATAGTATTAGTAATTATGCATTCTACGAATCAGACTAAGAACTTCTTTCCCACATTAATTCTTATTTTTAGATTTTTGTGAAGTGGCTAATAATTGATCTGTGGTTAATTATTACTGACAAATCATCCAAAGTAGCTTATTCTGTGAAATTTGAATAAATTTAATTTCATATAGCCTGACCATTGTCCATAGCATGACAAATTTTTTGAGATAGCTAGCATATTTCAAACACTGTGACATGGAATGGCAACACTTCTGTCATATCTTAGCTATCTTATAAAAAATACTTTATAAATAACTTATTGTCAAAGTTAAAGGAGAAACTCAGAGGAGAATCGAGAATATTAAAAGAGAATAAAATAAATAACTCTGAAAAATTTAAAGATGAGATAATTATACAAAATATTACCTCGATATCAGAACATTCTTTTCATCAAGAAAATGGCATTTAGTCACTGGCCCTTTATGACCTTTTAATCGAAACAATCCAGACTGATCAATAATATTCCACACCACTATTTCGGAATCCTAAAATTAATTTGCAAAATAAGTAAGAAATTTTTTAAATGCAAGAAATATAGTATTTTAGTCATTGATAAAAAATTAGCTATAATTTATCTTATTTTATATACAAATTTTCGTTTAAATGACTTAGTTCTTTCACACGCAGATTATGAGAGTGTGACAGTGAAGGATTATAAACTATATTTATTTTATTTATTTTTTGGACTTTTATAACAAAAATTATTTTTTAAAGATTTTATTAAGTTAACTTTATTTATTAAGGATAAACAGTATTTCTGCATCAAAACTACATAACATTATTACTACTTTTCTTTTTCCTGTAAAGAGGTATGAAGTATTTACTTGCATAATTAGTTATAAATCCATTTTTGCATATTAAAAAGATACATTCATTTATTATAAATATATAAATTGTTAATTAATAGTTTCATTATATTTTTTTTCAATTCTACATTTTATATTATTTCACACTGTACCTTTTGTCTAAGGTAAATTTGCCTTTTTTTTTTTTTTTTTTTTTTTAATAATTATATTGGATTTAGCCTTACATCCTTTTCTTTTATCATTTTTAAAGACATTATTGTAATCAAAGTTTTTCTTCTGCGAGTGTTAGCCCCCCACCCCCTTTTCACAATAAATAAATAATAAGCCTATTTTTATTGTATATAACTTTTAATACAGTCACATATACATAAAACCTTCAAAAACAAGATTACAATTCAAATAAATTGTGTTAAAAGCAAAAACCAAGCCATTTACATAAAAGAAAAGAAATAATAATTGGAAATTTCAATAAAAGAAAGAGTCAATAGAATAAAAAATTTGAAATTTTTAGAAAGGAAAAGCAATTGTTTTTTCTCTAGGGGTAAATAATCCACTTGTTTTAAACCATGGTTAATATTAATTGGTTTGAACAGTATTATTCATGCTAAAACTGCAATGTATTTTGTACTGTTAACAAATCTTTTTTGTTTCCAATAACACAGATCACCCAGTCCTCTCAACTCTCATTATGGTATGTGGTTGGTGCCAAATGAACCCCATGTTGTAATGAAAAATTAACCATGTTTGACTGTTGACTCTAAATGTTTAGGCTAGATTCTTGAATTGGACTTTGTCACAGCACTGTGTATCTACTGACAGAAAATTGGGCCAATTGTGGATCATTCAAAAATATTACAAATCACCAAAATTCCCATGGTGGCTCTCTGTCTTCGAAACCCATTGTTTCCTTCATTAATATTGACTTTGTAAATATTGGTTTAAGTCTCAGAGCTCTTCGATGATAGTTGAGATGCTGAAATTATCTGACAGATGTATTTTGATCCTACTGCAGATTTCCCGATATGTCTACAGCCATTTACTAAGGATATCTCTCAACTAGAAATTAGGCTATTCTTGTCTTATCTGTTAATTTCTTGGGCCTGATCAATTTGAACATCTGCTACGTTTCATTTTGGTGTATTTTCGACTAGTCAATCACCTAATAATTGGTGGACAACAAAATCTGTAAGGTTCAAACAGCTTCTCATTGGCTTACAACTGATTAATATTCACCCACTATAGACCCTTTTTGAAAATCCTCCAATTCCTTGGCATCACTGGCTTGAGGCATACTTCTGAGTTCTTAGAAGCCCTTACAACACCCATACTTGAAATGAAAATATACAGCAATGTAAGTGTATTCATCTCTGTTTTACTTTGTTAGTTCGATTTTGCTGTATATATAGATTGCTATTCTATGCATGTATTTATTTATTTTTTATATGAAAATCTAAATACTATTAAGTTTAATGATTTTTATTTTTAAAACAAGCAGAAGCTTAAAATGTGAAGAATTATGAAAACCTAGACAATATTTACTTTTACCTTGCTGGTATGCATATATATTGTTACGAATTTGTAAGTCATAGTAGTTATTTTTTACGTAATTAAGAAGCTTAGTCAGGTTATAAAATGTTAATTTTCTGCATTTCTAGCTTGTTTTTGCATTAAAATAGATCATTTTCCTGTAAAAACATTAAAAAACATCCCCAAGGGAGCACATAATGGCCTTGGTGTCAAATTTGGTAACTTTTTCACTCTTTGGTGAGAAAATCCTTATTATCAATATCTTAAATATCTAAGCTCTAACACTTGAGTGGTTTAAAAGTTACTGGAAAATTCTCAATTTTCTATGTGGGTATATAAGGAATTACATTGCAGCCAAATCAGTCAGTTTCATGCCAACCGTGATACTGCTAAGAACTCCCGACTAGGGTCTCATATATAGGAGTGGGCAAAGTCACTATTTCAATATCACGATATATTGTAAAGGCATAATCGCAATACTGCGATGTATCACGATATTGAACTTAAATATTTTCGAACCCCTTTCATAATGTTAATTTAAATGTCAAGTCAGGATATAAAAAAGGCTTGAATTGAATGAAGCAGACCCGTTATATTACAAAATATACAGAATACACTAACTTCTTTTATATGTAAAATCTCTTATTAATGCAACACCATATCAACACTAATATAGAAAAACGGATAATGGAAACACATGCAGAGACTTAATTCATATATTACTGTGTTTTTACGTAGCAGTATTATATCATTTAAACACATTCAGCTAGCTCAGCTAATAATTTTACTGCTTTTTTTTTTTCTAAAATACATAACTAACACAATAAACTTTTGCAAAATCTTCTTAATAAAAAAAAGCACAAGTTTCCCCGAGATAACACTGTAACTTACGTCACAGCTACAAGAATAAAGAAAATAGATTCTTATTCTTGGTTTGGAGGGCTGAATAAAATAACTGAAGAAGGATGATTCAAAAAGAAAAATTGCAACAATGTATTGAGATAAATAAATTTTACCTGCGATATAAAACAAATAACTTGAGAATAAAAAAAACAATTTAAATGAATAGATGTAATTCTATGTAAGGACCACCAATTAGAGATTTACAGGTTTTCTTTCTTGGCGACCGCTGCAAACTATCAGTTTATCATAGCATAGCTTTTGAAAATATCCATTTTACATTATAAGTTTGGTGATTTATATATCATAGAAGTTGGTACATTGCTTTCCCGTAAACAGGGTTACATTGCAATATAGCAGCATCATTTCTCAGCCAATACGCACACTAATTGAATAAACATAGCTTTTCGTCACAACTCTCATTCATATCATGTTTTGTGCATTGATACACTATACAAACTGTGATATATAGCCTTATCTTACATGGCCGAAATTGCAGTATAATGCATTTGGGCAGTACATTCCAAAATCTAATCAATAGCAATTTAAGTGAAGGTCGAACGGAGTATTAAGTTTTGTTGAATTCTGTCCTTTGGTTAATGAGATACAATATTTATAAAATTGTGCTGACGCACAACAAACGTTTTCTAAAAATGGTCGAATCTAGTGTTACAACACCTGAAAATGAATAAATATTCATAGAAAACTGGTAATCGAAAATTCTCATGAACCCAATATATTTTCGTCTTTTGTAAAGAAAAAAAATTAATAAAAACATTAAAACTAAAATTGCGCGCACACAAAACAAATAAATAAGTGAACGATTAAATAAAAATAATATTATAAATTATTTTATTATACTATAGAATAATAAGATTTCTAAAATAAAGGTTATTAGCGCTTCCTTCCCCCCACCTTTGAAATTAGATTCTCCGTAGAAAATAATCAGTACCTTGAGTAAAGAAATTGCTTCGGTTTGTTTAATGAAATAAAACTATAAAAATAAATAACACCAAATTTTCACTAAATTGATCAGAAATAATAAAATATTTGAAAGAAATTAAATAACTGTTAAAATATTAAAAACAAATTCAGTATAAATTTATGAAAATTTTTAAAAAAATTAATTAAAAAAAACAGAAGATTTTTTTTTTTTTTTTTTTTTTTAACAAATATGGATGTAAATAAATAGTGAAATTATTCAGTTATTTCAGGATAAAACTAATGACATCAACAATTGTCAATTATATTTATAGGCAATAATCGTTTTGGATTAACATTGTGATGGCGATTACAAATATTCATATCGTAGCAGCGAGTAAAGAAAAGGGATGCATATCACGCATGCGTTACTGCTCAGCTGATAATCGGTTCCTAATAAAGCAAGATCATGATCATTAAAGGCGATAACAAATATTCATATCGTAGCCGTGAGCAGCAATTTCAGATGAACCCAATGACAAATATCACACATGCGTTATGCAAGTATCATCCCCTCTTCTTTGTATCAACAATTACCGGCTATCACTGCACGGGATGAAAAGCTAGTGTCAAATATCACACATGCGTTATGCGAGTATCATCCCTCTCCTTCGTATCAACGATTACCAGCTATCACGGCACAGGATGAAAAGTTGGATATGGTCACTCGCAATACATTCACAGATAAGTTCCTGATAATCGTGGCGGTTGCGATATATCGTCAACTGAAAGATTCCGTTATCGGTTTCAAATTGCATGCATTAAATCGATATTTCGCAATGTAACGCCTAGTCCTACTCATGTACTCTTTGATTGCAGCTTGCTCCTGTGTGTTAATGCTATGCTACAGTTTATGTTGTGAATTTGATGTTGTCAGCTGTTATTTAATCTATGTTTTCTGGTGAAACTGAAGTTGATAACTTGTTTACAGACCTGTAATCTTCTGGAATTTTCTGTAAATAAACTTAGTCTCTGCAAGACTTGCCTTTCATTTACAGTCAATTTACAAACCCCAAGTGCGAATATGCAACAATATATGCATATATATATATATGAAAAAACCTTTTAAGCATTTCAAATGAAAAAAAAATGAAACCTCACACAAAAACAAACATATATATATATATATATATACATATATATATACATACAGATAAATTTGTTAGAAATTTTAAAGTTTGATTAATTGCTTTCAAACTTATTCTGACAAACTTTTATTCTATTTATTTTATTCAAATTCATTTTTTATACAATTATTATTACTGAAACTAGCAATTTAAAACAGCAAGATTATGAAAATGCTGTAAATATTACAATTAAAAAACATCTAATCAATGCAAATGAAATAAATTTTCTTAAAATTCACCTTAGTGGAATTAAATAATCATCTTTGTTTACATTGTAACCAACAAATAAATCTATTTTGAGGTTGTCATGTGGTAAATTCTCAGCAATGGTCTCTTTCTGAATCTGAGAAATATCATCATCATAACATATTAAATATAACTTAGTTCTTGTTCTCAGATTATGCCAAGAAATTCCTAAAATTATCTTGATGGTTAATCTAGGTTTTTAGAGTACCAGTTATTAAAACTTTAGGAAGTTTATTATTAGTACCTTCCCTTCTATGGCACTGGAAAAAAGTATAAGGTCGTAAAATGTATTAACAAAAAAAAAGTATAAAACTTAGTTAAACACGAAAAATTTAATATAATTATTTATTTAAACCAAAGAAGTCAATAACTATAATTATTTTTTACTTTCTCTTACCCATATGGTAGAGAAAGTATTGTTTTTGGGTAAAATTTTTGAAAGTGAGTTTTTGTTATATTTACAGGTTTTGAGGTAACCTGAATCTAAAAATTTTTAGTGGTTGGTCTCTGTGTGTGTGTCTGTCTGTTATCAGCATATCTCAAAAACAAATTATAGCAGAAAGTTCAAACTTGGTATTCTAAATATGTATCATATAGGAATGCTACACTAAGGTTTTTGTTGAGATCAAGCAAATGGTTTGTGTATAGGGACACCCAAGAGAATTCAAATACATTGTGTATGTGGGGGAAATTGCAGGTAAGTAGAGTTTAAGCAGTAGTAGCATATCTTGATAATTTTCTGCATTCATTTTGGCATCAATTACCATAATTTGTAATGTGTTATTAGCAGCAGCAAACACTCCCCATACCATTACTGATCCACCTCCATACTGCTGCTTGGAAAAGTAAGGTTTTATTTTTTTTAATGTCATGCCAGTATTTTTTAAAGCCGTCTGGCCCATCAAAATTATTTTTTTTCTCATCCAAAAAACTATATTTTTCCATCTATTTTCACGTGAAACAAATTTTTTAGAAAATTGTAAGTGAGCTAATTTATGCTTCTTTGTCAAGGATCATCAAGGTTGTAAGTTTACAAACTGTGCTCTTGGGTTGAAACTTAAAATATTGCAGACAGTTCAGTAGGTACATGGTAGGCTTAATGTACAAACTATTTCAGAAGACAATTTTTTTCGCATGCCCATCGGAAAACAGTTGAATTTTGGTGCCTTGAAAGTGCATTTGGTCTTCGTGGGCACTTGCATTTACCATACATTGAAGGATTTTTAAAACAATTATTGACTACCATTTTAGACCTACCAATAGACCTGGAAATAAATGCACCACTTATTCCACTTGCTTTCATTCCAAGGATTTTTTCGTATTCTACATCGGACAATTGTTTCTGCCTCAGCATCATTGTCAGTAGCACAGAGAAAGATTAAAACAATCCTAAATGCATTGTTAGGTTATTTTTAAATTTCATGCTTTCTCAGACTGCAGAAAGTTTGCATATCCTTCAAAAAAATTCCACAACCTTATATTTTTTTCCATCAGTAAATAAGATTAATATCTAATATGGTAATTAGTTCAATTAATTTAAATTAGATTTTAATTAAAGTGTATTATAATTAACAAATCATTTGCCAGGGTTCATACTCATTTTCAGAAAAAAAATTCCCTGAGTTAGTTCCCAGAATCAATAATTTTTCCATATTGACAACTAGTGATGCTTATTTTAATCACTCCTCCCACCCTTTCTAAAAAGAAAAAAAAAATAAATAAATAGTAGCGAACTAATTGCCTAGAATGTTTTGGATCTGAATAACTTATTTTAAATTAATTTTAAAATCCTTTTCAGACAAAATAAAATATTAATCAGAATTGAAAATGTGTATATATTATATAACAAACTCTTGGAAACTTAATTACCTTACATAAAAATTTGCCCTTAAACTAAATGCTTCAAAAAATTTGATTAGCCAATGATTATTAAACGGCATTGTGCTTTGTAAGGGTCACTATCTACACTTTCGACCCAAAATGCAAACTGTAGATTTAAGTTTTTACCTGTCCAGTCCAGATTAAACAATGTTTTCTAACTCATGATAATAATTACTTTTTAATTATAATTCAATCCATCTCATAAAAAAATGAAATAAAACGCCTAAACTAATAAAATAACTAAGCTAAGCACATGCACACTGCATCAGTAAGACTAAATAACAAACAAAATATTTAAAGCTGCTGCCAGATGTTGATTATCGAATGAAAACAAATTAACTATGGAGAAAAATCAAGCTAAAGAATCGCTAAGAGAGAGGAAAGGTGTGTCTAATTTCACGATTGGATTGTTCATGATGCAAAAAGGGTGCCCAGTTTTTCATATTGGATCAGCATAATGTTAGTAGGCATGTCTTATCGAATTTCCATAATGACGTCCCGGAAGCGCGCAAGCACCAGCTTTTTCCAGAGTAGATCCCTGTTTTTCCAGGTTTTGGTGCTTGTTTTGAAAGTTTCCTTGAGATTTTACGACCGATTTTTTTCCCCTGAGTTTTCCCTGATTTTCAGGTTCTCCCTGAGGCGTATGAACCCTGTTTGCATACTTTGTATTTTTGTTGCCTTTCCATCCAACAGATTTGCATAAATCGTAGTTTAACTGGCTATTTAATGGGCCTTATAATTTTTTCCAGGGCCTTAGTACATTTACATAACAGAAAGTTCTATGCATAATAATTTATCTCTTTTATATGTTGTTATTATAAATCTTTTAGTTATACATCAAAAACAAAAAGTCATATAAACAATTTATACATAATCAATTAGCTACCATTTATAAAGCTAGCAATATGGCAAATTACTAAACTTGCATATTACTAAAGTACCTATTGAAAAATATATACATTAAGGCCGTTGCTATTCGGACCATCGGTGCGATTAGTGTGGAGTCAATTCAGACTGCTTCCTTGTTGCACTGGTCATAATTAGTGATGGCACGAAGCACAGTTTGGCCGAAGCGCCGAATACTGAAGCTTCGGCCAAATAATCGCATCATTGTGGGATTGTTTTGCAGAAGTCATAAACAATGAATTACTCACAGAACACTCTGAAAATTCATCGGCTAAAGAGCTGGAAGTATATATAAACAATCCACTTTTGAATGCAACACATTGTCTGTTGAAATTGGTGGAGATGGAGAGAGAATAAAAAAAGATTATCTGATTCGGCCAAACGCTATTTATCTGCTCCAAGTAGCAGTATATATAGTGAAAGGTTATTTTCTGAAGCTGAAAATGTGTATGAGGAAAAAAGGAATAGAATTCTTCCTAAAAATGCAAAAACATTGATTTTTTTGCATCATAATTTAAAATTGTGCGATAAATGATAAAATGAAGTAAGGTTAATTAACCTTGTATGTAATATGATGAAAATAAACATAAAAAACAATTTACAGTATGCCAGTTATTAACCTAAAAAACATTTTATCATATGATAATAAATAATCTAGAATAAATTTTATAACTTTAATTATCTGGAATAAATATTTAGAATTTAGATCTAGGGTGGATGTGCAAGTAATGGGCACCCACCTCATATTCTGGTTTACAAAAAATAAATAAAAATTCAGCTTTTATTTATTTTTCAACAATTCTCTGCATGTTTTATAATCCTAGGTTATTGTTAATCTTGATTATTGACTATATTGTTAATTTTGATTATTGACTATACATGACTATGACTAAGTTTCAAAGCTAGAAATATTTAAAGAATGTTTCATGCAATATTTTAATATCTTCATTTTAAAGCAACTAAAGTTGTTCGTATAATTAAATTTTTAACTAAATATAATGTAATGTAACTTATTTCTTAGCAACTTCCTATTTAAATAGAATATACTATTAATTGTTGTATGATTTATGGTTCAAAAGAGTCAATGCACACAAACTTTTAAATTACAGTGGACTCCCGATTATCGGCGGTCGGATTATCCGCTTTGCGGATCATCCGCGGTCCTCAAATGCCTGAATTTAAAAGGGAATTTAAAAATACAGAACAAACTTATTACAAAAAAAAGATCGAAGAGAGTAATGACCTTCAAGGCTTTTGGAGATATTACACGATTCTTGACAGCATTTATGACATACACACTGCTTGGGAGGCAGTTAAGCAGTCTACATTGGTAAGGTCTCGGAGAAAAATTTTACCAAATATGGAAATACTTTGGTAGAATTTAAATAAGAAGAAAAAACGAAGTATACAATAACTACATTAAAACATAAATCACCTAACTTTACTTCGTGGTTACCACGAAGTAAAGTTAGGTGATTTATGTTTTAATGTACTTTGGTAGAGTTTATAGAGGAGAAAGAAATTTCTGCTCATGATTTGGCAAATTTAGCTAAATCTGTTACTGGAGGAGAAAAATTCAATGAAGGAAACATTGAAGAGTGGATTAATTGTGACGCCAATGACACCTTACAGATGAACAAATTGTGAGCCAAGCATTAAACCCAGTTTCAGAAGATAGTGAAGAGGAAGAAGGAGATAAAACTCAGTAGGGGATGAGTCAGCCCTAGCACATGCAGATGGACTTATAAAATATTTCGAGGAGCAGGACGATGTATCACTTTGTGACAAAATGCTGATAAAGAAACTGCAATCGCAAATTAAGAAAAAGTGTTTTAGTACAAAAAAAAAAAAAAAAAAAATGCTTGACCGATTTTTTTGTTAAAAAATAGAGCAAAATGTAAGTAGAAATTTTTATTAGTACGTATGTTAAATTGTATATGTAGGCCATGCTTAACTGTTAATTAAATAGTATTGCTCAAAAGGCTTTATGTGTTGATTTATATCCCCTTTTTGACCATTTTGTGGATTATCCGCAGTTGTCTATTCCCCGTTCACCGCGGATAATCGGGAGTTTACTGTAAACATAAATTTCTACTATGTTTTTTTATAAGGTACCATTGTGCATAACTTAAATGGCAATATTTTATATAATAATAATTGTTAAAAGAATATTCACAACATAAATTGTTATAGGCCGAATCACGCTCATTATTCGGCCTTGCCGAAGCTTCGTTCCATCTCTAGTCATAATAATGATTTTGCTTGTTTGATCTTGAATTTTCTCTGTAACATACTAATTATTTTGGTTGTTTCAACTGCAAATTCAAACTTTTAAACATTTTAAAAGTGTATAATGTGATTGATCTACAATCCATGTTTATTTTAACATTGCTGTTAGAAAATATTACAAAATAAATACAAAAGTCATTTTCAGAAAAATCATACATATAAATAGAAAATTAGGTTTGATTTTCATTGAATTATATTGGAACGGTTTAATTGTTTAAAAAAAAGGGGGGGGGGGGGAAGAAGGAAAATAAATAAATAAAAAAAACAAATAACATTATGTAGTTTAATATGCAGATTTATTTATACATATTCATAAACAAACATATTGCGAAGATTTTTTCAAAGATTGAAAATACTCATTTACTAAGATCTGTTTTCATGTTGAAATTTTTATTTTTATTATTCATTTTTTGAAATCTTTATTATTTTCATTTTTGCTTTATAAAATTATTTTGAGTAATTGCCCTTTTATGAAGACTTTTAGCATCATTTAGAGTACAAAATTTCTGTGAAAATAATCAATCTCAGCCCCACTCCCACACTCAAAAAATAAGTAAAAAAGATAATTTTTCATGCACAGGGACAAGACACATTATATTATTTCTAAATTTTACTCTTTTATCAGTGCTAACTCATTCTCCTTGGAAAAGATGGTCCGAATAGCCTGTACACTATATGCACCGACGGTCCGATTAGCCACTTCGATATATAAAGGTATTTAAGTAGTTAATTACACTTTAACATATTTTTAATACAAAAAAGTATGCAAATATTGTACTTCTAAAAATGTCGAGGGAAAAAAACAGTATTTGCAACATACAAATAATAAATAAGTAAAAAAATAATTATTTGGCTATTTTATCCTACCAAAAGTTAATTATGTATGAGGATAGGGTACTTGTGGAAGGCTTGCAGTGTTCCTTAAATTTTATGCACATTTTATTATATTGTCACCATTATTTTCAAAAACAATTTTACTAGAAGGTTTTAATGCTATAACATTATTTAAAAAATGACTGTTTTAAGATAGTGATGACAATTTAATAAAATGAGCATAAAATTTTAGAAACACTGCAAGCCCTGTTTGTGTGTTTATCACAAGCCTGTAATTAATTGAAATTATGAACTGAAATGAAGTAATTGATGAATTAATTTAAACACATTATTTAGAACCACTATTTAATTATTACTTACAAACTTTGAATAAACACCATAAAATGCAATAAACTCGCAACAATTGTTTCGGGTCGAAAAAACACACGACCCTTCATCAGGCGAACAAAGTAAGCACGAGTGCTGCAGTCAAAGCGGCCACTTATGTTAACCTTAAGAAAGGTTATCTTTGTTAGCCTAAACCCATGGCATACGATTAATATGAAAGTACTGAAGAGAGTAATAAAATAATACAAACTTTTCCACCAGATGCAAGATTCAAATTACCACTGTCATAAGTAAGACAAGAAACAGCAGATTTATGTCCACAAAAGTTCACAATAACATCTCCACTTTTAGAATCGAAAATACGTATGAACCCATTAGCATACCCAACAGCAATATGACTATAGTTCACATCATAAACAAGACAAGTAACAAAGCTTGATTCTCCATGGAATATTAATCCCTAATATAAAAAATGCAATCATTAATTGCACAAAATATAAAAAATACCTCAAGTAAACAGAAATTTATTTTATTAAATACAAAAACAAGTACTCTAATAACAAACCTTTTCTCTAGTTTGCAGATTCCATAAAATAACGTCTTCACAAGCTGGTACAGCAACAAAATTGCTTTTGTTGTTAACATCTAAATGTACAATCTTTGCAGTAGAACTAGCAATAACACCAAAAACTGAGGAAGGTTCAAAGCGTAGATACTGTCTCGTTGTCATTTTTTTTTTTTTTTTCTAATTAAAAATACATAATATATGAATCCTAATCCGAGATATTCAAAGATTTGTAAACATGTGAATTAAACACGTGTGACGAACGATTGTTTATATTTGGTAGGTAAGTTTTAATGGTTGACTGAAAAAAGACCTATTTCATGATTTCATCTTCCGTGCTTCTTTTTTTTTTTTCTTTCACAAAGGAAAATATATATATATATCTGTATATCTATTTTATTCATAGAATAATAGAGAATTTATTATTATTCTATGATTTTATTTCAACATTATTTAATCATGAAATCATCAACATTATTTAATCCTAACATTTCGATTTCATAAATTGAAGTTAAAATGTTGACTGGCTTAATATTTTTTATATTTAAATTTCTTAACGTGAATTCTTTAATCTTTTTTTCTGAAATATATATAGACTACTGATAATCAACCAACCTTTTATTTTTATTCTAACTGTCAATTAAACTGCCACTCCATGTTGTTGGTTTTGTTTTTCATTTAAGGAAACCGCTTTAAAAATTATATGGATATTTAATATGTTAAATATCATATGTTAACTGTTCTCATATAGAAAAAAATTATCGTGTTTTTCAGTCTATGATGGCCATGGTTGATGTTTATTCTCATCCTATAAAAAATTAATGTGTATCTTATAAATTTGCATGTACCTTTTGTAAATCGTATCATGAAGATTTTCCGATTTATTTGCATTCATAAACTTACATTTCTTTTAGGTCTTACTTTTATACATTTAATTAATTGTTTATATGAAGATCAAGTAGGTAAATTTGATTGGAGGCAGCAATATGTTGGCAAAATAAAATTCGTTTTTATCGATCCACTTATTGCAGGCACACATAAATTCGTGGTTGCTACAGAAGAAAATGTTGTTGCATGTTTAAGTACAAGAACTGGTAGTATAATATGGCGACAAATATTAGAAAAAGGAAAAATAGGAAAAATTGATGCAATTTCAGAAGAGGGTGATTTAATAACTGTGAATGGTAAAGGTCAGTTTATTCGTTCTTGGGATCATAGTACTGGTGTATTGCAGTGGGAAACAGCATTCCCTCATGCTCACAATATTGATGCTTTCGAATATTTTGAAATAAATTCTTTATCTAAGGAAATTATAAAAATTGAAATTGTACCCCAAAAACATGCCAAAGTATTAATTTACGATTTTGTGCGATCATCACTGAAAACATCTGACAATTTAGCAGCTCCGTGGTTTAGTAAAAATAGCATTTGTGATTTCATTTCTAGCGACTATTTTGTTTGCATTGAAAATAATAATATTCAACTATTATCAGTCAAAGATGCTGGCGCTTTTATATCTGTACCTCTACAAACTTTTGGTATTGACTTACCTGATGTAAATGATATAAAGTTGGTACCCATACCTTATCAAGATTCAAAGGATAATCCAATTTTTAGTCTTCAGTTTGAAAAGTCGTCATTATTGCTTGAAATAAAACCCCCTGGTATCAAATTTATAAACAAAATAAATTCAGTTAATGAAATTACTTCAACATTTATTGATAACAAATTTGTATTATTCACTGTTTCACATTCTGCTGAAGGCTTGAATCAAACCAGTATGTTCCAAGTTCAAGGAATGGATACTGATTCTAATAGTGAGTTAGATTATTTGCATGGAGGATTTAGTTTGTCTGAAAATAGAGGATCATTAATTAAAACATTTATACTTCCTTATGTAAAAAAAGATCATGGAATTAGTTATAAATTATTATTGCTGTTTGAAGATCATTCAATTTTGCTGTTTCATCATCAAGGTCGAATGATATGGTCTCGTGAAGAAGCATTATCCAGTATTATATCAACTGAAATAATGGATTTACCTCTTTCAGAAACTGATGCAAATATTGAACAAGAATTCGGCCATCCAGATGCAGGTTTGATCTCAATGTTTCTTACTCGTTTAAAATCTCAGATATATTTACTTCAAAGTTTTCTTTTACATGCATTAATAGGCTTTAAAGGGGATGGAAATATGATTGATAGAGATAAGAAAACACTAACACGTGATACTTTTGGCCTTCATAAAATTATTGTTGTTTTGACAAAACCAGGTAAAGCCTTTGGCATTGATAATCTTTCAGGTTTAATCATTTGGAGTCATTATGAAACATCTCTCTTTCCATTCAATGTACAGAACGAGAATTATCTACCATTATTTGTGCAGAGAACAACAGCTCACTTTCCTTTTCCTCCTGTATGCACTGCAATTGGGGAAGACCTTGCTACAAAAAACAGCAGGATTTATTCGTTTGATCCAATTACAGGAGCAACTCTAGATAGTAAAGTATTGCCATATAAAGTTATTCAGATCATGCCTGTTGGTACACTTACTCAATACATGAGAGATATACTTTTGTTGGACTCAAATTTAAAAGTGCATATATACCCAGAATCACATGATATAAATCAGCATAAACGTACCCATTTTATGTTCATAGCTAAGCCCGAAAGCGGAATTATTACTGGATATTCTTTGAAAAGTTTTGAGAAAAACACATTAAGTGCGATGGAAGTGTGGAAAGTCAATTTGCCTCAACCAATAATTAAAGTAGCAACAAAGAAACCACAAGAACATGTTCATTCCCAAGGCCGTGTAATGGGAGACAGAAGTGTTCTCTATAAGTATATAAATCCTAATTTAGCTGCTGTATTTACTGAAGGTAATGACTCTATTCAAAAGTCATATTGCAATATTTATCTACTTGATACTATTACCGGATTAATTGTTTATTCTGCCTCACACAAAAGATGTAAAACCCCTATTCATGTTGTGCATTCGGAGAATTGGGTTGTATACAGTTTTTATAATGATAAATCACGCAGAGTAGAAATATCCTCAATTGAATTATATGAAGGTATGTATCAGAGCAACACTACAGCTTTTTCATCACTTGCACCACCACCTCTCCCCTTAGTTGAACATCAAACTTTTATATTTCCTTCATCAGTTGAGGCAATGGCAGATACTGTTACGGAAAGAGGAATGACAAATAAACATATTCTGATTGCTTTGCCGACTGGCGGAATCCTTGAATTGCCGAAAAATTTCCTGGACCCAAGAAGACCGATTCATCCTCTTCCTGAACACAGAGAAGAAGGTTTGATCCCATACATTCCTGAACTTCCTATAATGCCTGAAGGAATTATTAATTACAATCAAAGTGTTATAAGAGTTAAAAGCATTGTAACTGCTCCTTCCGCTTTGGAATCAACTTGTTTAGTGTTTGTTCATGGTATAGATTTGTTTTACACAAGGGTAACACCTTCAAAGACATTTGATATCCTCAAAGATGACTTTGATCATTACTTAATCAGTGTTGTTCTTTTAGGATTGTTAGTTTTATCATACACAACTAAACGATTGGCAGCTCGCAAGACTCTTAGAGCTGCCTGGAAATAATACGTATATTATTTCAGTGAAAAATTACATGTAACAGACCAAAGTCATAACCAAACTTCGTTATCCAAGAATTTTTTTTTAGAACAATTTTATTATTTATTATGTTATTTGAAATTTTATTGGAATACCAATTTAATTAATTTATTGGATAGATTTTTTTGAAAGAGAATTTTTTTAATACTGTTTTGTATTTGAAAATATTTGTAAATATAGTGTGTAAATTTAAAGTTGTCTATATATGCACATGTCAATAGTCATTAAACTGAATGTTATCATGCATTAGAGTTTAATTATTTGTGTATATTGAATTGATGTTTAAATATTTTTTTATGTTCTTTCAGGAAGAAGTTAGTGCTATTAGTAACAAAAGCTAGAATAAAACATTAAAATGTTAATTGATAGTATATATTTTCATATAAGTAAAAAAAAAGATAGAAACAAAATGTGGAGAGGAAGAGCGGCTTATAGTCTAGAGAAAAAAATCCAAAACTTTTGCTCACGTAGAAAAACTGTACCAGAACAATTATGCAGTTGCAAATCTTTTTTATAGTAAAGTGCTATCTATATGGTCTTTCTAGGGACTGGCGTAAAAGGACATATGAAAAGACTGTTAATCCAAATTTTAAAAATAAGATATTGATTAGTACAACTTGAATGGCATTGAGCAAAATTTATATGAAAATACTAATTAGTAAAGGTTTTTTAAGATTGTAACTAGTATATTACTTTATAGCAGAATTTATATTTCAAGATGATAATAAAAAAAAAAAAGATTTTTCATAAAATGTGAGAAAAATCATATCTTTAATGTATAACTTACGTAGGGTCAGGTGGGGTAAAATAGGTCAAAAACAGCATATTTTACGTTTGCCCTTAAACAGCAGAAAATGTATTGGTTCCATTGGTTAAAAAATTGCACAGAATATGCAAATGAATATTCCTCATGACATTTTAAGAGAAATATCTCTGAAAAAACAAAAAATTTATATTGAAAAATAAATTTTTAAATGTGCTGTTTGTGACTTATTTTACTCCATGGGTTGGGGTAAAATAAGTCATCCTTTAAAACTGTTTTAAACTTTAATATAATTTACTTCATGCAAATAAAATTACAAATGCACATTCCCTTTTTTGATAAAAACTTGATTTTGTGTTCTCTCGAGAAAAAAAATGTCTCTATGGTCCATCATTAGTTCGGGAAGAACATTTGGAATGTGCGATGCATCTACATCAGAAATATCTTTCTCTGGAAAATCCAATAGGAGCTCCCTTCAAAATTTTCAGAATATTCATGATTGTGTGAAAGAAAGATGCCATGAAATATTTTCTTTGATCTTTTCCCAGGAAATTCTTCTTTAACACATTTTCCAAATTTTACGAATTGATTTGTATTAATGTTGTCCAAATTTTCTTCTTGGGAAAGACTTGTTTCTTTTACAGTTAATATTTCTGTGATTTTAGCATCTCTGTTGATTTTTTTGTCATACAATCAATTGAAAAATAAAATGGTTGTAAAAATTACTCCTGTTTTCTGTTGCGTATGGGTTCTTTTTCTGTGTGCATTTTTGAAAGCTTCTTTAGAAGACAATGTTTGATTGGGTGATAAAGTGTTTATAATAGCAGATTTTATGTACTTAAAAGGAGAATATATAAATATTATCCTGTTCCATGACTGTTGAAGTTGCACTAGAATTAATTTGTCAAATTGGTGATTGATGATCTAGATTCATCCACTCTTGCATTTGAAGTTGATGCTAAACTGCAGAGTTTCACTCAGACGGTTTCAGGAGAATGTTGTGTCCTGCCTGCCCTCCGTATGAAAAATTGGCACCCTTCTTAAATAAGCTCGAATTAAACAACTTTTTGAATTTCACCTACAAACTGAATGTTTTGATTCAGTTTTAATATGTATTTCTTTTTTTTCTCTTAACATTAAATTATTTTATGTCTATGTGTATGAAATAGCTCCAGAACAATATATAGCTTAATTTTAAACTAATACATTAAAAGAATACATATGGAGTTATTTAAAAAACAAAAAGAAGTAATTAGTTACTTAATGTTTGCTAAGCCTAACATGATTCAACACCTGACCTATTTTACCCCACATGTCTTTTTTTATTCCAAAATATTAATATATATTTTTTTTTTTTTTCACAAAAGTTTAGGAAATTCATCTTAAGAATGTGCTTTTTGGAATATGATAAGAAAATACTGTAAAATTTGCTTTTGAATTAGTTAAAAACCAAAGTTTTTCTTAGCAACACATTCGAGTTACTAATACGAAACACACAAATAATTACTGGCTGTAACTAAAAAGTATCAGTTACAGTTAATTTTGCATACAAAATGAAGACTGATATAAATAATATATAAAACCAGCAAAATTGGAATTTAAAAAATGTTTGGATGTTTTTTTAAAGAGGTTTTTTTTACAAACTGACCTATTTTACCCCATCTAACCCTATTTATTATATACATTGAAACTTGAATATTTTGAGCTTGTTTAAGTCCAAATTCTGGATAATTCAAATTTTTTACTCGGTCCCTTGAATTTTGCATTAAAACAATGTTAAAAAATCGTGGATAATTAGAACTCTATTTTGGATAATTCGAATTTGTCATACGATTACCTTTAAAATATTACAGTAAAATTTGTTCCCGAGATTTTTTTCAGCAAAAGTGTATTTTTTTTTTTTTTTTTTTTAACAGTCTTTCAAAAGAAGGATAAGAAAATACAAGAGTATTTCTTATCTATTGCATCAGAAGATATGGTCCATATACAATGAACTTCAAGGTTTTTTCTAATTGAAAGTCATGGCTAATGTAGAAGATTCATTTTTGTATCAATTGATAGGTTGAAGTCATATGCTATGACACAAAGATTGTACTCAAAGAAGCAATCAAAAATATCTGGCTTTATTTTTTTTTAACGTGTTGAATAATTAAGCTCATAAAAAATATTGATTTAACACGTTGATCGCCACGCAAATTCTTAATAAAATCCATTAAAATTCCTTAATGATATTATCATGTAATAAATAAAAATTAAGTAAATTTTAAATAAATTTTAAGTAATTACTTGAAACTGTAATATTTTTAGTTTTATATTATATTTTACACTGTCAACCACCGATGGTTGACGCGGTTTTATATCATATTTGACACTGTCAGGTACATATGACTGACATGGCGATTAACGTGTTAATGGAGGTGGGGTGGGGTGAATGTAGCAGTATTCTTATTCTTAGATATAAAGTTTATGTGTTAAATCTTTGATCGTAGTTTTATTTTTTAAATTTATCTCTTCTTTTTTGACAAAATAGTGTATGTAATTTGAATTTTTCTCTGATCCTTGCAACTTCAAATTATACAAGTTCTACTGTATCTCTTATCTTGAATATTATATGAACACGTTCTGAGTATTAATTATACATTTTTTTTTTTTTTTGTCCCGATTTTGCCAGATCCACACTTTTTCAGTTTTATCTTGCAATGAAAGTGTTTTGTACATTCAAGACTTTTTAAGATTTTAAATAACTAATAGAACTAACAAAACAGTTATTCAGAAAAATGTTTATCTAACACAACTTCAAGAATGACAGCTTGTTCCCTCTAGTCATGATAAGGATCTCCGATCTTTCCTTTGTTCCTTTATTTGAGATGCTTTCTAGGAAAAGTTTCCGTTATTTAGAATGAAAAAAAAGATGACCAGTTAAGAAATTTTGTGAATTTTAGAAAAGTTAAAAAGATATATAATAGATAAAAGTGGCATATAAACAAAGATTTTTTTTTTTTTTTTTTTTTTAATAAAAATGAACAGGAATGATTTTGCACTTTACTGAAAGGACATATAAACAGTGTTTTACTGTATTTCTAAACACTTGTAAGCTCTGCTAATTGCCATCACTTTTTATTTCCATTACTTGACTACTGTAGGTAATGGAGCAGGGGCAAAGTATCCATAGTTGAGATAGAACCTGTGCTTTCTTCCTTATTTAACATTTTAAGAAAATAACTTGATTATTTTTTACAGAAAAAAAGAAATAGTATTTTGGTTTCTCATCTAGCAGCATACTGTTTTACCCAACCTTGCATTGACGAAACTCACTGAATTAATTCTCCTACTGCTCTTGGAAGTGTGTTTCTTCAGCACCTCCAGAGTTTTATATACCATGCCTCACCAGTGTAATAGAGGTATATTCTGTCAAAAATTTTGGTACTGAATTATCTGATTTACATGCTTTAAGGTCTGCTGAGTTCAAGAAGGAAAAAAGTGGAAATTAGTCGGTGTGTGAAGGAGAGGGACTTCTAAATCAACCAAATTTTATAATCAATACAGAAATGAGTTTTAAAAGTTTTATTGAATATCTGAAAGCTGGAAGTGAGAATTAATGTCAGTATCTCGAAAACGACTGTAACGATTTCCTTAAAATTTGCTACATAAATCCCCTTTTAAATGTTCTTTTGTGTATATTACAGGGTTGGCAAAAACCCAAGTGGGTTGGGGTTTTTTCAGGATTTTCTGAATAACCAAAAAAGCCAGTTTTATTTGGGGGTTTTCAGCAAAATCTTTTTTTTTTTAAGTAATAAATAAGAATAGAGCTAAAACAAATTTGAAAATTAAACATTTATTTTTTTCTGACTATATGTATTTTTGGGGTGGTGTATTTTATTATTGATGGTTAAAAATTTAGATCAGTTTTAAAATGGTATCTCTTATGATCTAATTATCAGAACCTGTATTATTCTTATGATGATCTTTGTTAACCGAAATTCATGACTTGCAATTGGTACAAAAGTATTCCTTAATTAATTACAAGCTTTTTTAACCTATTTATGCCGTAGGTTGAAAGTTTTGAGTTTTTGCATGAAATTCGTGTTTGTTTGGTAGAAAAATGTAAAAAACAACAATTCACTGAATTTTTTTTTTTTATTTCATGCCATGTATGAGTAATATGATGTTCCATCTTTGGAACACTAGGCAAAAACCATTGCTGTATTTGTTTCTAAGTATTAAATATGATTATTAAAACCAATGTAACATTTAAAATGAGATAATGAATATAAAAATTTTAAAACTTTAAAAATACATTTTAATTAAAAACATTAAAATACAAAACAGACGTTTCAGCTAGAACACTAGCCCTCCTCAGTGTCAAACATACAAACACAACATTTACAAAAATTCATAATACATCATAACAAGATTATATATTCAGGAGGAATAGTGATCATATTCCTGATTTTGACAACTTTAAAAATTTTAGCCTCTAATGTAAATATATATGAATTCCGTATTTTTCTAGAGGGCGCTTTTACTAAAATGCAACATTCTGCCTTGAACGAGGCTAAAGCTATTCCTCCTGAATATATAATCTTGTTATGATATATTATGAATTTTTGTAAATGTTGTGCTTGTACGTTTGACACTGAGGAGGGCTAGTGTTCTAGCCGAAACGTTTTGTCGTGTATTTTAATGTTTTTAATTAAAATGTATTTTTAAAATATTTGTATTCGTTATCTCATTTTAAATGTTACATTGGTTTTAATATATTAATGAGACGTATAAATTATGTTTAATTTTATTAAAATATTATTATTATTGAATGTGGTTCACAACCTCATTGCAGCAAATATCTGCAGGAATGACTAACTGAATGTTTTAAGTGAAACTGCTATGCCCCTACGAAGCAGGCTAACGTCACAAATCCAACCACAAGTGCAACCTTGAATTCTTATGCTAAAAATAACTTTCACTCGACTGCTGTTCGAAATATGGAACAGTAGGCATAAATGAGTTAAAGGAAAAAGCACAAAAAAATGAAATTAAAGAATCATTGTTCTCTAAATTTGTTTCATGCTTATGTTCTGCAATTCCTTTACTCAGGGCTGATTGTGATCTTATTTTTAAAATTCTGAAATTACAAGAAGAAAAAAGACCAATATTTTACAATTGTGACCAATAAAATACTGCAGTTTTGTAATTAAAGAAAATACCAATTAATTGCAAAAGATATTTCTAAATTTCTATTATACAATTATCTTAAATATTGCCAAAAACTTGAAAGAAAAAAAAAAAAGTCCTTAAAAGAAGTATATTAAATGAAAATTCCTGAAATTCAAGGAGCAATTTTCATTTTTTACATTTGATGATTTATGGATACACAACCTTTCTATCTTCAAATAAATTATGTATTATAAGTTCTATTAAAGTAAAACAATATTTCACTCTTGATACAAAGATTTTGAATTATTTCCTGACCAGTTTTAAATAAAAAGCAATTTATGTAATTATGTTTGAATAATGTCATTTTTAGTTTCTCATCATACTATAGGTATGGGAAATTTTAGTATTCATAAAAAATTTCAACCTCAAATTTTTGATATTTTTACAAATTTTAAGGTATAAGGGATCATAAAATTGCAAAGTCAGTTTATTGTTAATTGATGTGGACTATATCTTAAGAGTGAATGATGATTAAAATTTTAGACCAGTTTTAAAATAGTATCCCTTATGATACTGGCCAGAACTCGGATTTCAGTGTTCTAATTTGTATAAATTTTGTAAATTTATACAAAATTTAAAATTTTCATAACATAGCAAAATATGGTAAAATTTTATATAAATGTGAATTATGAGAATTATTGCATAAGTTAATTGCAAAATTGATATCTATAAGATTAAGCAGCAAATCAATATAAGGTAAATGTGTCAAAACGGGTGTAGAATTGTCTAGTTGGTGAGGTATTTCAGTCTCTGACTAGAAAATGGCCATCAGCAGAGTTTATTTATCTAATCTTGAATATAGTATGTTCTATAGTAGATATTTGTAAGAGTAAATATGTGATGAATAACTAGAAGATATTATCTATACAAGCTAGTTTTTGGTTGTAGCACTTGCAGTAAACATCTGAATATAATGCTAAATCTTCTACAGGGTTATTACAAATGAATCATTGGGTTTTGATACGTTACTACGTCCGAACATGGAAACATATGTTTCCATGACAACACAAACGAGAGGGCGTTAACTACAGTTTCATGCTGTGTATGTGCAATGTGTGTGGTTGTCATGGTTACTGCGTGAATGTCATATTCAAAATGGCGACTGAACAGCAGAAAGCATTTTGTGTACTAGAATTTTCAAAGTGTGAATCGCTCATAACCGTTCAGAGAGCATTCCGGCGGGCATACAAATGCAAACTACCAACCCAACAAAGCGTTCTGCGCAGGTATCGAAAGTTCAAAGAAACCGGTTGTTTATGTAAAGGCAAAAGTTCCGGCCGACCAAGCGTTACTGAACAAACAGTGAACAGAGATAGAGAGGGTTTCCTCCTTAGGTTCACACACACACGAGCATATATTGTACATATGTAGTATGGACGTCAATCTTGGATGCTTTCGGTTTATTTTCAAGTATAACTCATTGTTGTAACCCGATTATGTTCTGAAATAAATGCTTCGGAAACCCGATGATTCTTTTATAATAACCCTATATATGTAAAAATACAGTTGAAGATCTTTAATCTGCACACCTTGGTTCTAGAACTTGTGTGGATTATAGATTTTTGCAAATTATAGATCAATGATGACATTTCCTCGCTATATGAATTAGTATAAGGTACATAAAACAATAAACTTTATTTAATGAAGCTAGAATTAGAATTGTTTGTTTTATATAATGTAATGAAGGTAATAAATATATAAAACAATAAAATTTATTTAATGAAGTAGAAGCAATGTATAATTTAAACCCTTAAATAAGTAATACATTAAAAAAATAAAAAAAACTGTACTCTTACTTCTGGACTGTGATTAACAGTATGCAGCCAGATACTTGTAATGGGATTAGTTTGATGCAGTTTTTAATGACTGCATTGTAGATCTTATCTTCAAAACAAATGCTGGTATAAATTTTTCCTTAAATATTTTTGTGTATTTTTCAAATACCACCCTAAAAAGAACATTTACACTAATGGTCCTTAAACATCTGTGAAAATACACAATCCCACCAACACATAGGATGTCATTTTTTTCAACCAAAGAGCAATGCTGTTACTGGCAGGAGTTACAAAACTGTACTTGCATGTGCTTTATTGGATCACTTATTGAATATTATTCAGACGTTCAGATCCACTAAAAAAGTATAATTTTTTTTCCTTTTAAAATTAATTATGTTATATCTAAATTAAATTTTACACTCATTTTTTATCATTTTAGTATGTGAATTAACATCACATTTTCTCATATACATCCAAAATATCGGATTTTCGTTATTGCAAAATCTTTTGTTTACATTTGCAAAGAGAGTGTGGATTATAGACAATTGCGAATTATGGGTAAGCGGATTATAGATCCTCAACTGTAACTTAAAATAAAGCCAATTCTTTATGTAAACATTTTGTAAAAAATAAAATAAATAAAAATAAATGAAAAAATTGAGTTTCAATTCCTTAGTATTTCGCTTATTTTATCAAAAAGTCTTATAAAATTGAAAAAAAAACCAAAAGTGGTCAAAATTGTAGGTTCTTTAGAAAAAACGCATTGGGTCCAACCCAGTCGACCCAAGTATATTAGCAAATTACTATATGAGAATTTATAGACATCCTGATTAGGTAGGTCAATTTTAGATCTCTGTAGTGAGTGTCTTAAACAATATGCTGTACTCATTTCCTTCAAACTTGTTCTATTAATTCCATTTTAGATGTCCTTCCATATCTAAGTTGGTTATTTCAGGAAAATTAGTAGGAGTCCTGATTAGTTCATTTTTATATTTTATGACTGAACTATTTCTGAAATGAAAAAGACTGAGCAGCCAAATTGTATGTTCATGATCAGGGGTAGCATGGCTAGTGCCCAAAGCTCTATTTCCAGGGTTTCTGTTACATTTTCTGAAATGTATTGTCTGAGGAATTATACATGCACGAAAATTTTAAGCTTAATCTGATGACAGAAAATGCATTAAAAATCGAAATCAAATTTTTAACTGTAGTTGGAGACCAGGAACCCCACGATGCCTTACATCTGTTACTGTTTGAGTAGGTATTGTCATCAGAGTTATACATGTGAGGTGTTGCTTCGTTTGCTGGAAATTCCTCTCTTCATGTTTTCCTGCTGTATATAACTTAAACAAAGTAAAAAGAAACTCGAACATAAAATTCCAATGTGAATTTTTTAGTATTAAAGCAGGGGGACAGGGATACGGCTACTCGCTATACACTAAATTTTTATATTTAAATTAAGTTAAAGCATCTTGGGATAGCAGTGGAGATAAAATGAGTGTTAGTATCTTTACTAACTTTTTAACTTTAATAAGGGCAAATACCACTCGGATTTCACAATTTCCAACCGACATTGACTTTACATTTGTCTTTGCTTAGGAGTCATTTTTTTTAAAGTTGGACACTTTTGATAGTTGACATCTTCAATTTTCCCGAAACTTTCAGGATATGTTAGTAGTACTGTGATAAGAAAAAGTGAAATTTAATTTTCTCTGAATTTCATTTGTTTGACCTAGAGAGGGGGGTCAAAGTTTGAGGCCGTAAATAAATGGTGCCATTTTAATATCATTTTACTCCTAAAGCCATGAGTGACCCATGTCAATTTTTTTAAATACAGATACTACTTGATACTAAGTACATTTTAGCATAAACAGTTTGGTGGGTCACTCATGGCTTTAAAGGCCAAGGTCATTCGAAAATGCAGTTTTCGTTGATTTTTTCCATGTTTTCAGTCTGAATATCTGCTAAGGCCATGAGTGTCCCATAGAAATAATTATCGGGTTAATTGCACACCTTAGTATAGAACTTAAAAATATTTAAAATAGCATGGGTTACTCTTGGCTTTAGTAGTTAAACGGACTCAAAGTTGAAAATTTTCAAAAAAAGATCAAATTTGATGGTAAATTACTCTATAAGCCATGAGTCAATAACTATGAGACACAGTTTTAATTATACCCTAGATAGTCTTGTTTTAGACCCAGGTTACAAACCTATGGGGCTTTCAAGATTTATTTAGATACAGTCTATTTTATATCGTCAATGTGTACCTGTTCTATGTAGTACAAAACGCTTGAGACCCAATTTTGTAATACATTAATGCTTGTTTAAAACTTCCCATTTTACATTACAGATACCAGCATCAAAATAAATATAAAATAAAAAAATTACATAGGGGAAACCGGGGCAAGTTGAAGTATGGGGTAAGTTGAAACATGGAAATAAAAAATACAATTTTTAAGTTCTTATTTATTGCTAATAAAGGGAAGTACAGACACACAAAACCTACTTTACAATGTAAAAAAAATGTGTATGTAAGCATCTGTCAATTTTATGAGGATAAAACTGTTTTCGAGTACTGTTTTTTACTGTGAGTAAAAATTAAAATTTTTAAATGATGTCGCATTTTATGTAGCATACATTAGTGAATGTTTCTGATTGATTCAGCGTTTATAGTGTATAGTTGCAGCTTGCTAATCATATGATTTGAAACGCCCACGAGCATAAGTACTGGTAGCTTAACATCTCGTGAAGTGAAAACTGTGGGCAGGGGCCAGCTGAAACAAATATAGGGGAAGCTACTTTAAACACCTGTTTCAATTAGTCTCATGCATGATTTTTATTATTATTATTATTATTTGTATACAGTCTTGTTTTCATCACCGTATATATGTTTTACATAATATAACAATATGCACATCTCAGATGTATCTTAGGTTATTTTTTACATTATAATGACCATAATTAAATGGGCCATATTTAAAATAAAGGTCATAATAGTATCAGATTTAGTAAATAATTACAGTAGAATTTTGCACTTAATGAACATTTATTTAAAAATAACTATAAGGAAGTTGATAAATTAGTTTATAATAATAGGCATTGCAGAAGACGTATGAAAGTTGTTACAGTAATTTAATACAAAAAAGAGAGGGGAATTTCAAGTTCACAATTAAAGTAAAGAAATTCTCTATTATTCAATGGATGTGATAATACTTGTAAAATATTGTCCAAACTGATATCTCAAATGTCATCTTGTATGGGCCAGGCAAAACAAACATTTTTAGATTTGATTTGTCCCTTTAGAAATTTGATCTTTGCCAGCTTTACAGGCACTTTACCTGTACTATCAAACATCTGTAGGATTTGTCTCATATAGAACACCTATCTTGCTTTTTTCCATAACATGAGACCAACACTCAATTCCCAGTATCTACTTGTTCTGAAAATTCTGTTTAGCAACTTTCCTCTAATTCTAATGCACTTATCTCTTGGAAAATTTTAAAAAACCAAGATGGAAAAAATCATTTTAAACCATAAATAAAGATACATCCACTGCAGTGTAAGCTATTTTATTATTATTATTATTATTATTAATTTTATAGTACTTTTGCATTTATTTTGTGCACGGGGCTAATTGAAACAGGTGTTTCAAGTAGCCCCCCTTATATTTCTTTCAGCTGGCCCCTGCCCACAATTTTCACTTTATGAGATGTTATGCTACCAGTACTTATGCTAGTGGGCGTTTCAAATCATATGATTAGCAAGCTGCAACTATACACTACAAACGCTGAATCAATCAGAAACATTCACTAATTTTTGTTACATAAAATGCGACATCATTTAAAAATTTGAATTTTTACTCACAGTAAATAAACAGTAGTCTAAAACAGTTTTGTCCTCATAAAATAGACAGATGTTTACATACACTTTTTTTTTTCTGCATTGTAAAGTACGTTTTGTGTATCTGTACTTCCCTTTATTAGCAGTAAATAAGAACTTAAAAATTGTATTTTTTATTTCCATGTTTTAACTCAGGGATGATTGTGACTCAAAGGTAAAAACAATGAAAATTAGAGCCTCAAGTTAGAAAAAACCCAAAATATAAAAAAATACTCAAACTATTTAGGCGAGAAGCCCTTAATACTTTTACATTTCATTCACATATCACCTAGGTAACAAATGAACAACCAATGAAAGCAAAAAGTAACATTATAGGAAACATGAAAATACAGATGGGTTAGAGTAAAAACCCTGAAATCAGGGGTAAACCCTGAACACTAACACCCCTGTTTTAACTTATCTCGTATTTCAACTTGCCCCGGTCTCTCCTATGTGATTTTTTAATTTTATTATTATTTTGATGCTGGCCTCTGTAATGCAAAATGGGAAGTTTAAACAAGCATTAATATATTGCAAAATTGGGTCTCAAGCCTTTTGTACTACATAGAACAGGTACACATTGGCGATATAAAATAGACTGTATCTAAAAATATCTTGCAAGCCCCATAGGTTTGTAACCTGGGTCTAAAACTAGACCCTCTAGGATATAATTAAAACTGTGTCTCATAGTTATTGACTCATGGCTTATACAGTAATTTACCATCAAATTTGACCTTTTTTTGAAAATTTTCAACTTTGAGATCGTTTAACTACTAAAGCCAAGAGTAACCCATGCTATTTTAAATATTTTTAAGTTCTATACTAAGGTGTGTAATTAACCCCATAATTGTTTCTATGGGGCACTCATGACCTTAGCAGATATTCAGACTGAAAACATGGAAAAAATCAACGAAAACTGCATTTTCAAATGACCTTGGCCTTTAAAGCCATAAGTGACCCACCAAACTGTTTATGCTAAAATGTCATATCAAGTAGTATCCGTATTTAAAAAAAGACATGGGTAACTCATGGCTTTAGGAGTAAAATGATATTAAAATGGCACCATTTATTTACGGCCTCAAACTTTGACCCCCTCTCTAGACCAAACAAATGAAATTCAGAAAAAAATAAATTTCACTTTTTCTTATCACAGTACTACTAACATATCCTGAAAGTTTCGGGAAAATTGAATATGTCAACTATCACACCTCCATAGATTTTGTCCAGCTTTAAAAAAAATGGCTCTTAAATACTGTCATTGTAGAATTAATATGCAACTTCAAATGCTATATTTTCAGAATACACTTCAATCCAACAATTTCGAAAAAACTTCGCCGACCATGAAATTTTTCAAAGAAACTTTGTAGAATGCCTTTCAAATAAGATTATTCCCAGTGACAGCGCTAAACACTTGGGAATTCCCCCGAAAAAATTTATAAGGAGTCCCCCTAAAAAAATAACGATGCTTTATATTTTTCATTCTTCACTTCCGATTTATACCGTAAAGCATACAGCGGTGGTCAAAATTATAAGAGGAAAATTGCCAAATCTTGGCGACCATTTGCTGGAAAATTTTGCAAATTTATGGCAGGGAACCAATGATAAATGAAGCAATTTTCATTAGTTTTTATGGAAATATATGGGAAATTGGTATTCATAAAATTTATTTTGGATTTAGACAGCCCTATGACATGGACAAAATTATAAGGACTACTATATTTTCGTGTTCTAAAAATTGCAATATTCATGATTTTTTTTCTCCACTCGGCACTCTCAAATGAAATAATGCTTAGTAAGCAATTGGGAATGTTGTATTCCACTTTTGCAGTCATGCCGCTTGTACTAAACAAACTTTCGGAGTTTGAGAAACGGAAAGTGGTTCCTGTAAACTTTTCAGCACTTATTGCATGTCAAATTGCGACAAAAAAAAAAAAAAAAAAATAGCTACAGAATGGTCATTCATAATTTTCTTAAAAATACTGGCAAATATGTACGACAAAGGCGTACAAGTAGGCCATTTTATGTTTATGTGCGTAAGAAAAGACTGATAATAAAGCACAAAAAAACAATTATTGACATAAAATTAAATGAGAATTAAACTTATAATGCAATGTTTGATCTATTTGTCATATTTTACAAAAAGAAATAAAGGTTCTTTAAGGTTAACACTTAATATGTGATACAGGCAACTAAGATTTGTATGTATAGCTAGTGTATTTTTACCTCCAAAACATTATTCTCTTCTAACTGTAAAATTGCTTGTATATCTGAATCCGATTTTATACTGAAAGGTTGGCACACAGTGTTTTTTTTTTTTTTTTTTTTTTTTTTTGTCATCCAGTTTCCACATAGAAAAAAGGTGGTCTAGATCTAACAAATTTTGTACACAAATGTATCTTTGCAGGATTTTGTAATGAATGAAGCCCGATTTTTAAATTTGTGTTTCAGTTAATGTCTTCGAAAGATTTGCAAGAAATGACTTCTTGGTACCACTCATTTTGGCATGAACTTAAACTCTTCATATGAATTCTTTTTGAAAGTTAGCTGAGCTAGATGCTGCCTACATTTTATGATTGGTTATCCCCGACATCTGTGACAAGCAATGAAACATTCAGAAGGTGTCGTCTTCAAAAAATATTGCAAAAAATATATGTGATTCTACTCTTCGTAAAACACCAGAAAGTGAAAAAATTATCGGCTGAAGTGAATTACAGCGACCACAAAAAATTATCAAAATTAAGCATATTTGGCGATTTCACACTGTTAGGCGATTGATTTTGAGTACTTGGCGGAGAAGCAAAACACGGTTCTGTTCGTACACGGCAATCTCTGTGCTAGCAAACTTATCGCCCAAAATGCTTAATTTTGATAATTTTTTGTGGTTGCTGTAATTCAATTCAGCCGATAATTTTTTCACTTTCTGGTGTTTTATGAAGAGTAGAATCACATTTTTTTTTTTTTTTTTTTTTTTCAATATTTTTTGAAGACAACACCTTTTGAATGTTTCCTTGTAAGTATTCTGCAATGTTTTGCCGCTGAATTTGACAATCGCATAATTTTTATTCTAAAACTTGTTCTAAATCTGATTCCTGAGTTCTGTCAAGCTTTGCTGTAAAACTAATTTTTACCTGGGCTCTATAATAAAATTCCTGTTAAAACTGTTCTTAAATTTAAGTTATTTTGAGATATTAATATTAATTTAAAATAATAATTTAAAATCTTAATTCTTTTTATCCTTTCATATATACATGCATATTTATTCTTATTAATTAACTTTAAAACCTTTTAAATTAAATTACATTAAAAATAGAAATACCTTTTGAAAAAGTTCTTCCTAAGTTTTTCATCTGGAACACTAGCCATCATCAGGGATATTTAAGATGATATTTAAGATGGCTTTTCTTAGTCTTTGATCTTAGTAAAGAGCAGCCCACTTGAATAATGTTTTTATTTGGTTCTATACCATTGCAACTATGCTTACTGGCTAAAATTTTTACTGTTTCTCATGCTATTGCCTAGTTATGGTTGTGATATTCAGCTAATTTTCTTCACTTTAAAAAAATATATATATATTTATTTATTTATTGGTTTTAGTTAATGCTGGGGTGCTTTTATTATATTTAATTCATTTTTGTGCAATTTTTATCAATGCACTAGCAATGACATAGATAATATATATATATATATAGTAATACATTAATAAAATAATATCAGTGCAAAATATATAGATATAGATAGATAAAAGGTGGCGTCCTTTACTAGGATTGAAAGCAAAGAAAAGTCACATCGAACATCAAGATAGCCATGATGACAGCTGAGGGTGTCCGATTAAAAGTTTAGGAAGAGGTTTTTCTAAAGGTATTTCTATTTTCAATGCAATTATTATTATTATCAGTATTTACAAAATAAAGACTTAAAACTACATTTGACTTCTGCAATATTCCAACATATGCTTTAAAAGATTTTTTTTTTCTTTTTTTGTAAAAAATTATGTGATTTTACGATATATTTTTTATTTTTACTAACTTCAAAAGGGTAAACTGCTTTTAATGATGACACCCACCCCACCCCCCTCCCCGAAAAAAAAAAAATATATTGTAATTCATTAGTATTTTGCTAAACAAAATTAAAACAAGATGACATTATTGTACTGATATTTTTTAAGAATATTAATTTAACAAAAGAATAATCAAAATAATAAAATATATTCTATAATTTGTCTTTTTTTTTTTTTTTTAATGTGTGTGTTATGTGTTTGTTTTCTGTTTGAAATAAGCAAGTACTGTATATAAGCAGAAATGTTTTTATTAATAAAATATTACTTTCTTTTCATAAAATTGAAATAATATACAGTGGAGCACCTTTTATACGTTTCTCATTTATACGTTTTTCTCAATTATACGTTTTTTGACTTTGGTCCCAAATCATTCCATTGAATTCTAATGTTAAAATATTTCCTTTATACGACATAAGTGAATTCTTAATTTCACTTAGACTTTTTTTTTTCCTCCTTGTATAATCCCAAGTTTGAGTTTCATTCCAAGATTTAAAAAAAAAAAAAATGAATGCTCTTTATGTTTTATTCTTATTTTTTTTCGATTATTTTTTCTTAGAACTATGGTAACAAAGTGCGACTTGCATCGACAGCCTGGGGGAAGGGGGTTAGAGAGATTTTCAGAGATAAGCCAAGCAGCCAGTGATCACTTGAAGACCTCCCACTTTCTCTTTTAATTGATTCCAGGAATGGGGTATGAAAGGAAAAAAGCCCACAACTTTATAGGCATTTTGTAAACTTGAAGATTTATTACTCACTTTCGTTGGGCAACTTGGAAGATTTTCTTATTGGGTTTATTTGACATTACGGTTGGAGAAACTTTTTTTTTTCTTTCCTTCCGTTTAATCATTTGCAAAAATGTCATCTTTATTTAGAGAACAAAAGGCTTTGTCTTTAAAGGTTAAAATCGAAATCTTGAAAAAGATTTCTGAATTTCTATATTTTTAATTATCATTTAATTTTTATTCAACCTTTTACAAATATTTTAAATATAATTAAAATATATCTTATTCGAATAAATGTAAAGGAAATCACGAAAATTGATTAGACTTTTATTATTAATATGATACTTTATTGTGTATTAATGTTAAAACGAATTTTCAGTTGTACGTTTTTTTCAGTTATACGTTTTTTAGGAACAGTCCCCCGAAAAACGTATAAACGGTGCTCCACTGTATTACAAATAAGTCAAAATAATGTACTTTTAACATGATTGGTTTCAGTATAAAAATACACAAAATGAAAACCAACAAAACTCAGTTGAATCTCCCAAAAAATTTTACAATCTTCTTTGGAAATAAAATCATTAGAAATAGAACATTCAAAGTTCATTTAAGCATATATTTTAAAAACTGCTTTTTTTTTAAATGGTAATTTATAACCCCTCCTCACCTCACCTTTTTTTTTTTTTTATTAACTCAAATAATATCCCAGATAAGAGAAAATATATAAACAGAACAACTTCATAAAAATAAAAATGTTACTCAAAAAACAAACTATTCAACAATTATATATATTTTTTTTTAAATTATCATGATCATAGTGATAGAATATTTTAAGCAACTTTCTTTATAATATGTATTGATGATACTAGTGAAAAATTAACAAAACTAGTGAAATTTTATACTTGCTGCTAAAATGAGAAATTGTGAAAGAATTGAAATCTTTAAATTTTTTTTAGAACTGTGTTACTAAGTTATTTAAAAAAAAAAAGTTCAAACAGAAAATAAAAAATAATTATTATTATTATTGAATATTTTTTATACATTTTTTTAAATCAAAGCAATAAATATTATTATCTCTACAACCAATAACTAAAGTATCATTTAAAATACCTGGAGATGAAAAAACTTCCCCTGGGCACTTCCAAGAAAATATAATTTTCCCATTAGTTAGTTCAAAAAAATATATAATTCCTTGAGAAGAAGCTGCACATACATAATAAATACAATTAAGCTTAAAAATACAGGGAGTGGCATAAACAACAGAATCACACAGAGTTTTCCAAACTAAATTACCCTCTAAATTAATACAATATACAAAGGAGTCATGACAGCCAAACACAATTCGATCTTCACAGTCTTTGTTATTTGCAGGTGAAGAAAATATTGGACCTTCTGTAGCGTAAGCAAATTTCTAAAAATAAAGTAAAAAATAAAAATATATAATCATATACTGAAGATAATCGATTAGAAATGCATATTTCTTTTAAATCATTAATTAACTCTTTGCTCACTGTAAAAGAGCTCTAAAAAGTTTTGTTGAATTTAGAGACTCTTTTATTCAGTTATCACCAATAATTTTGAGGAGTGATATTTGGTATACATGAAAGGGATAAAAATAAATGGGGGTTTTAATAATTTAAAACCAATTTAAATGTGTGAAAATCACGAATAATTTGTAATTGCCCCTTTAAAGTTTGTTTTCTAGCAGAAGACTTTATAACTCAGAAATCAGAAAATGAACGAAATTATAAGTTGAAATTCGCTGACGCTAGTGCAACTTGCAAGTATTTCTGCATTGAGCTGCATATTAATTAACCCCAGAAATTCCTTTTAAGAGCCCAGACGATCTACAGAACCAATCAGCAGCTCCGAAAATTAGGTATAAAAGCCCAAACATTAAACAAACAGAGCGATTTGCCACGATTTTGACTTGATAAACATTTCCACGCTGCCCTTCCTCTGAAATTACGTACGTCTTACAAGCCTTCCCCAACAGATTCGGTGGCCCGGGGCCCAAGTGCGGCCTGAACTGCTGGCGTGGATCGGCAGAGTGTCGGATTAAACTCCATTTGTCTTGCCCCGTCCCGACTCTGAAATGATGAAGCAATAAAGATGTTTTCCTGAAAGAAAGCCTAGTCGTCATTGTGTGCTGCGCCTGTCATCTCTCTTTCATCAAGTAATTAAATATATTACATACATAATGGACGAATAACCAACGAAGTGATTATGCAATCATTACAGTTAAAATTTAGTGGTGGATATTGAATAAAAAAGTCTTTAAATTTGACGACACTGACCAGAAAGTGAAATCAAATAAGATCGTCAAAGGGTTAATGATGTTAGAATAAATATTTTAATTAAGGAAGCAAATATTCAAAATAGAAAGTTACAAAAACAGTAATATCAGATTACAAAAAAAATTAGCATTAAATAATGACCAAGAAAAACTCTCTATTAAAATCTCGCATCAGGTCAGGTAGCACACGTTAGATGCAAGTCGAGTTTGCATTAATTTTTTTACCTATGGGTCAATAAGCAAAAAAATTTTGCTTGAAAAAAATAATTTGTGTAATTTTAAAGAATCTAACTTTTGAATTTTAATTACAATTACAATGTTTAATTACAATTGCAACTTAATTACAATTACAACTTAATTACAATCACATTAACATTTAACATTTAGAGCTTTATATTTAAAATTATTTGTCTTGCAATTTATATTTGCTTCCTTGTTTTATTTATTAATTTATTATTATTATTTTTATACTGTTAAAATATTTGGAACAGTGGTTCTTTTTTTAAAAGTACATTTCAATACTATGACGTGAATTTTAATTTGAAATTTTGTTATACTACAAATTGAAGTTTTATTTATAATTAGACATACATACTTGTGATTTTTTTATATAATATTATAGTCTCTGAAAGATCTGTTTTGTAATATAACTATAGTTTGTGTAATATAATTTTAATTCAGTATTTTATAACATTTTGACATTACTTTACAGTGGTTAAGAAGCTGTGGGTTTGATATGGGTTGCAGTCAAGTGTGGGTTCTCTTTACATGCAAGATTTTTATTCTGAACAGAAACATTTTTTTGGTATTTGTTTTCAAAATTATCATTCTACTTTGATAAGCAAAATTAAAAATCAAGAAGTCTACATAATTCATCCTTAAATTTAAATTATGTTCAATTAATCATTATAAATAATAAATAAAATTATTTCAATACAATAGAAATAAATTAACTGATAAGTATGCTGAAATATAATTATTTTTTACAATATTTGTTTATGTTTATCTTTTTCCTTTTTAACATTGTACACTGTTAAAATTGATATACTTTTTAATAGGGGTGGGAATCGATTAAGAGTTTTAACTGGGTTAATCGTAGTTCATTAATCGATTAATCGGTCGATTAATCGGATTTTTAATTGGTTTTCATTTTTCTCTTTATAATTTTATTTCAATGATGAATAAAACTCTCATATTGTGTATTATTCATAAGTTTGATTGAGAATTTTTTTTTTTTCAAATTAATTATATCTGTTTTATAGCTGAAATTTAAATCAATTTTCAGAGCAATAATTGGTGATTTTAAGTGTTAATTTTATATAAATATTTTCACTTATTCATTTTTTTTATATAAATTAATTTTTCAATTAATTTTGAAAGAAACATTAAATGAAATTACACATATTTTAGTTTTATACTTGTAGACCTTGTCCATCTCGCTAGTCACTATTTTTAAATGAATTCTCAAAATTCCATATCATTATCTTAAAAATCTCAAATTCTTATATTTTGGTTCTTCTTTGTCACTTTGAACTAGGAAACAGAATGTTATTTTCTGTTTCTACTTCAATAGTTACTATCAGCAATTCTGAACAGACATTAAACGCTTGAAGATATTCTGAAACTCTGTTGATATGTCCCCCCCATCACAAGGATAGTGCAAATCTCAATTCCTTCTTTTCGTTTTTTTAAGCATTTCTATTTTTTGAAAGCTTCTTGTTTCTGAGAATACTATTACCTTAGCCAATACTTTCTGTAGAAGGCTACAGACAGGTGGTGTTGCTCCAGCATGCACATGGAGCGGCATTTTGTTTAATAACTGTCCTCTCCCTTTTCTTTATCAACAAAAGTGCAACAACTTCTTTTGAGAGGTTTTATTTATTTTTATTTATTTATTTATTTCATTTTTTATTTTTTGCTTTTTCATTATTTGATGGATGTTTCTTAGAATGTTTGTTAGCAAAATATGCGAAAAAATATTTGCAGAACAGCATTTTTAATTTAATTCGTAGTTTGAAAATTTTAATCGGATTTTGAAAAATTTTAATCGAATTAATCGTTCCGATTAACTCGATTAAAAAAATTGATCGGTACTAAGCATTGATCAATTAACCTAATCGATTAATCGACACAGCCCTACTTTTTAAGTACTAATAATAAATGCAAACAATAAAAGCTACAGCTCATTATACACACATATATATATATATATATATATATAATAAAGATGATCTACTAAGCATATAAGAAGCCAAGCAACAGATAGAAGATCACCGAAACACCAATGACATATATATATGTAGTATATAAGCTGGGCGTCTAGGGGTGGGGCAATGAAGAGGTGCGATTAAGATAACTAAAAACATTTATTACGTACACAACACAGTTTACACAAAGATAAAATGATAATATTAGTAGGGTTTCCATCAATAACATTTGCTGGTTTCGAGGCCTAATACACATAACAAGCTCTCTTCATTACTAGGACTAACAGAAAGTAACATATATGAGCACTGACTCGCTCTACAATTCACATTAGTACCTACGCGTACTATTTCTAATAAGTGAGATTATGGTATAGAGCTCTCCATGGCTCTACACACTTATACAGAGCACAACAAGCTCTAATTAGCAGAAAAATGAGCCTGTCAGCCTACGCGCTGAAGGTCTCAACCGATCTCCACTGCAGCCAGATCTCAACTCCTCCGTTTGTCATCTCGTTCAATGATAAGCATCCGAGGCAGCGCCATCTGTAGGCTGTGCACGGAACTTCCCACAACGCTCTGCCATTCTGATGTTGCGGTGACCTCACCGTGAACCAACTTGGGATACTAAAGGATATCTGCAAAATACAATTAAAAAAAAAAAAAACAAAAAAGAGAAACAGACATTAAAAAAATTATGTACATAAAAATTCACAGTTAACTTTTTCTGTAATGTTTATCAGTCCATTTAGTTCAGTCTATTTAGTTTGTGGACCATAATTTCATATGGTCTGCAGAAGTACTAGTATGTATAGGTCCTTCGTGATCGCCTATCTTCTCGACTTCATATCTGTCTTTGTTCTTTACTCGCACAACTTTATAAGGACCTAAGAATTTTGGTCTTAGTTTCATGCCGGTTCCAAACTGAGTTTGCTGGATGGCAACTAGATCATTAATTTTATATACATGGGCTTTCTTTCTCTTCTTGTTGTAACATCGGCGATTTTCTTCTTGAATCTTAAGAATGTTTTTTCTTGCTTCTTCACGAATGGTGTTAAGATTATCAAGCATGGAATTTATCCTTTCCTCTTCGAGAAGTTCTAGTATTCTCTTATCTTCTTTCTTTCTCATTGTTACTCCAGTGAGTAGTTCAAAAGGAGTTCTTTTGGTACTTCTCGATGTGGTGGAATTAATAGTTCTCTGAACAGCCTCAACAAACTTGTACCACTTGTTAGGGTCATTTATACATAACTTGGATAATACAGGAATGATTGTTCGATGAAGTCTCTCAATTTGACCATTCCCTCGTGGGATTCCAGTTGTGATGGTGTCATGTTCGATTCCCTCTGATTTACAGTAATCTGCAAATTCCTTAGATATGAACGCAGGTCCACGATCGGATATTATTCTTGCGGGGTTACCAAAAATAGCAGCTTGCTGTTTTAATTTTTGCAAGGCGTCTGCTGAAGAAGTTGATTTGACTGGATATAGCCACGAAAATTTACTAAATCCATCGATGACGGTAAAAATGTGATTGTAGTTTTTGTTGGTGGTTGGTAATGGACCCACAAAATCGATGTGATACGTGGATAATGGTATATCCCCTTTAGGGATAGGGTTCAAAAAACCTTCTCCTTTTCCCTGTTTCTTATTTACGAGAATACATTCTACGCAACTTTTTACAACGTTATCTACGCATTTTTTCATATTAGAAAAATAGTAGTCTCTTTTTACTAACTCTTCAGTTTTATTAGCCGAAAAATGTCCTAAGGCATGACATTTCTTTACGACCTCAAGTTGCATGATCTCTGGGACAATTAGTACATCCCTATCATTTAACACTTTATATAAAACATTATTTTTTAACACATATTCGTCATTTTGGTTTTGTTGTAAAAGAGATTTCATAGTATTGATAAACTCATCATTTTCTTGAGCAGTAGCAATACGATGAGTAAGGGTATCAGTATTTACAGCCATTACAGGGTGTCTGCTAAGAGCGTCAACATGCTGCATTTGTTTACCAGGACGGTGTTCTACTTCGTAGTTGAATTCCTGTAGCAGGAAAGACCACCTGGCTACCTTAGGTGTCAATTCACGTTTATCTAAAGTTTTAGTGAACGCTTGACAGTCAGTATAAATTTTAAATTTACTACCTAACAAATAGTTCCTAAATTTTTTAAGGGCTTCTACTATCGCTAACACTTCTAACTCATAACTACAGTATTTTTCTTCTTGTACAGAGGTCTTTTTACTCATATAATGGATTGGATAGTACTGTCCATCGTCATCTTGTTGTAATAGGATTGCACCGAATCCTAATTTAGATGCATCTGTATGAACTTCTAACTTATAGCCTTGCTTAAAAAGGTGTAAGACAGGTGCATTAGATAAAATGTCTTTAAGCTTTTGAAAAGCTAATTTCTGCTCTTGTTCGAATTTAAATGGAGTGGAAGCACGTAATAAGTCACTGAGTGGTCTTGCTATGTTGGCATATGAACGAATAAATTTTCTAAAGTAACCCGTTAAACCTAAGAAACTCTGCACTTCCCTAGCATTACGGGGTTCTGGGAAATTTTGTACTGCGAGAGTTTTTTCTACTGAGGGTTTAATCGTGCCATTCTCAATTATGTGACCTAAGAAATCGATCTTACGTTTCAAAAACTGACATTTCTTTAAATTTAACTCTAGACCAAATTTTGATGCCGTTTCTAACACACGTTTTAATTTATCTAACCCTTCATTCTCATCTTTAGATGGAATAATTATATCATCTAAATAAATAATTACAGTACCCTCTTTTAATAAGTCTTTAAACACATAATTTACATATCTTTGAAATACTAAGGGACTATTACATAATCCATAGGGAACTTTTAGAAACTCATACTGGGCATTATCGGTCACAAAAGCTGTATATTTCCTACTTTTTTCCTCTACATCAACTTGTAAAAACGCATTCTTTAAATCTAGTGTCGAAAAAACTTTACCCTCCCCTAATCTATCAAATAAATCTTCAATATTTGGCAACGGGTATTTATCTTTAATTATTTTCTTATTTAAAGCACGATAATCACAGCATAACCTTATTCCTCCATCTTTTTTCCTACACACCACTATTGGCGAAGCATAATTTGATGTACTTTCTCTAATCATACCATCCTTTAACCACTGGTCAATTTGTCTGTCCACCTCTGATTTCTCTACAAATGATAATCTGCGAGAGCGTGAACACACTGGTATATCATCAGATAAAATAATGGACATTTTTAAATCAGTACTTTTTGTTTTAACTGGCTTATAACTTTTTATTAATTCGCTTAATTTCTCTTTTAACGACTTATCTAAAATATAACTGACATCGAATTTTTCTTCTTCTGAAAAATTGCACATACTTGAAAAAAAAGTATCTATTTCATTTTCCTTTCGATCGAATACAGGAAAAGAACACTCATTTGCTTCATCGAAATTGCTTTCCCCCGAATTTAGAAGACTATCTTTCCCCCCTGCTACGTCGCTGGAATTCGAAACATGTGTTTCCTCTTTATTTTGTTGTTTCAAAATATGAAAGATATTATTAGGCAGAATTACGTCGCATGTCAAATTGTTGCATAAAGCACCGATTATGTTTATTGAATCATGATTAGGTAAAGATATTTTAAATTCAGTCAGATTTGCATCTTTCTTTTCATTAAAGCAGCTAACTAGAGTGGTTGAAGAAATAACATTTTTAGTCTGGGGAATGCTATTTTTATTTACAATTAGAATCGAAGAACCTGAATCTTTCAACGCTTTTAGTGGAATATCATCCACTAAAATATCAACATATTCGAGCTCATTAACAATTAAGTTAATCGGACTTGTTTCGGATTGAACTACTGAATTCGTTGGAAGATTTTCACGGAATTCTTTTTTCTCTGAAATACGTTTAGGACACACTCTGGCGAAATGAAATGTTTTCCCTTTTGCACCACAAATATAACACATTCTTTCATGCTTTTCGTGAGTTTGATTAGATACCGAATTACGTACTATGGGATCTTTATTATTATAATGTGTCTTTCTAAAAGGAGTTTTGTTTACAAACCGCTTATTCTCTGAAGTTTCGTTTCGTGTATTATTATTAGTTTCAATTAACGATTTACCTCTAGAAGAGTAGAATAAATCACACTCCCGACCTAATTCGTTGGGTTTAAACCAATTTTGACCTTCTCGAACACTAATATGTTCCTTAGTTCTAGAATCCAACGTTTCATATATTTTATCGGAAACTATAAGATCACACAATTGCTTAACATCGTTAACCCCTCTCAATCGACAATAGTAATCAAAAGAAGCGCTTAGACGCGAAGCGAATTGGACATGAGATTCTGACGGATTACGCAACGCATTTTTAAAATTACTTAAACATTCACGCGGCGTTGGTTGGAACTGTCTTAAAATTAATTCCTTAACTTTTTCATAATCGTTAATCTCTTCGGAGGTTACGTACGCAAGAACCTGATTACATTTATCTCCCAATAAATTAATCAATATTTCCGATTTAAATTTAGGGGGTACATTTTTAGAAACGAATGCTTTTTCAAGGGATTGAAAAAATAAGTGCAAAGCTTCCGGTTTCTCAGGTACTGAAATGGTTAAAGTTCGAATACTTCTAATTAAATTTTCTAATGATTGTGAAGTAGTTTCTGAATTTGATTGCTCAACATTATTACTAGAATTATTTGCTGCAGCCTGTAACTTTAAATTCTGTAACTCTATTTCTTTTTCTAACTGGGATAATTTAATTCTTTCTATCTCAATTTTGGTTTGTTCTTCTACAGATTTCAACTTTTGTTCTTCTACTAGCATTTTTATAACACCTCTAACAAATTCTAAATCATTTTTATAAATATCAGAACTCTCAATTAAAGTTTTGATTTCAAGTACCTTAGCTTCCGCCGGAACAGTTAGGCCTAATTCTTCAGCAATTGTTCTTAAATCGGCTTTTCTAATGCCTTGCAACACGTTTTGGGCCAGTATAACTCTAAATAATTATTTATACCAAAAAATATTTCAATATTTCTACCAAATTAATATCATACCTAAATAGAAACAAAATAATATGAGAACAATTTTCTCAAAAAATGATTCTATGGTTTTTGTTCTCAAATCAAAATTATCATGATTTTTAAATAACCACCTGCAGAACAATTTGTAATATACAACAGAATACTTAGATCATCTTATATATTTCTTAATTATTACACATATTTCATATAATATCACCATTATTGTTATTGTTCTCTATTTAATAATTGTTATCACTTTCGTTTTAAAATAATATTGTTATAATATTGTTAAAATATTATTGCAAACAGTAATAAGCAAAATTATAAAAGATTACTCAGAATATTTTTTTCAATCATAATTCTTATTTTTATTCATTCTTCTCAAGTTATATTATTTATTTTATTTCATCACACATTGAAACCAAAAGTGTTCTCAAAAGTATTTCACCATTAATTTCTAATTCAAAATAGTAACTCAAACTCTTTTTGCTCAATATATGCATTAATCATTATTATCCACTATCAAACACAATGATAAATATATAACAATAACAGTTACCTTTTATAACTTGTTGGTGGTAATATCGCGGCAGAGTCCCCACTTGTAGTATATAAGCTGGGCGTCTAGGGGTGGGGCAATGAAGAGGTGCGATTAAGATAACTAAAAACATTTATTAGGTACACAACACAGTTTACACAAAGATAAAATGATAATATTAGTAGGGTTTCCATCAATAACATTTGCTGGTTTCGAGGCCTAATACACATAACAAGCTCTCTTCATTACTAGGACTAACAGAAAGTAACATATATGAGCACTGACTCGCTCTACAATTCACATTAGTACCTACGCGTACTATTTCTAATAAGTGAGATTATGGTATAGAGCTCTCCATGGCTCTACACACTTATACAGAGCACAACAAGCTCTAATTAGCAGAAAAATGAGCCTGTCAGCCTACGCGCTGAAGGTCTCAACCGATCTCCACTGCAGCCAGATCTCAACTCCTCCGTTTGTCATCTCGTTCAATGATAAGCATCCGAGGCAGCGCCATCTGTAGGCTGTGCACGGAACTTCCCACATATATATATATATTTTTTTTTTCATTTTCAAAATATTTAAAGCTGATATTGAGAAATATTCTGTAGATGTTGATTCTGGGAGCTTTAATTAAAATACAGATGAAAGTGGGTTCACTAACGACCCATCTTGCATTACAACAATAGAAGAAAATCAAACATTTCTCAGCAGGATTTCTGAAATTTTCAACTGGGCTGTTTGCTCTAGATGAAACTAAGTGGTCAGAACATATTTTTGATTTGCAAGACTCGGACTGATATAGACAATAAATACCAACTTTCAATAATTGATAGAACTGCAAATGCATTAATGTAAATAATAATACTGTAAAATACTGCAAAAGTACCTTTCCCCCTCGATTAAATGCCCCCTCCTATTTTTTATCTCAATTTTGTTTGTTCTGAAAATGCTGAATAAGTGCCCTCTTACACTAAACAGCAAACTCTATATAAACACTTTTTTACATCATTTACCTCTTTTATAAAGATTTGTCTTTTAAAATATAAACATTGATTTGTTTTATAATAAATCGAATACTGCAATTATTTAAAAATAGGAAATGTAAGTTTCATAAAAGAGCAACAAATTTTTTAAAACAGTTTATTTGAAGTGGGAAAAAAGAAGATATTCACAAAGTTTTCTGGTTAATTGAATGTCAGTTTACCAAAAGTTTACTGTATTTACTTATTCTTTCTTCATCACTGTAAATTAAAATATATATATGTTTTACACTTAATAAATTAAATACCTTTATTTTGCTTTGCTACTCATGGCAGAAAGCTTTTTCGCTGGAGGATCCTCCGCGTTGTCGGTGCCTTCCGTTTGCAGTGGATGGCGACTGTTTGTTTCTTGATCTTGACTTTCACTCTTGAGAAGATGGCACCATACTCTGTCGATCTCAGCTGATTCGTGGTCGTATGACATTGCGGCCATGCTCAATTTCAATACTTTCTCTAAAATATGTGTAATTCTGGTTGTTGTAATTTGCGATTTTTGTTACTTTGCTAAAATCTATATCAATATTATTTTCTTGGTAACATCTGGCAAGGGCCGTAGTATTTATATCGTATTTGACGTCATTTTGGTGTTCTTTAATTATAGTTTTTATCTTTCTTGTAGTTACTTAGTTAATAATAATAATCTTCATTGTTTTGGTTTTTAAGTGGAATTTTATATATGCCCACTGTTTCGATAGAGGAAATTTAATCTTTGTCACTTCTTATTAATTGAAAGATACTGGCATTGGGTTTTATTGGAATGTTTAAATTGAATTTGCTGGCAGCATTTTTAATTTTATTTGATGTACCTTGATTATATGGAATTGAGAACGTGAATTTTTATTTATTTATTTATTTATTTTGGGGGGGGGGGGGGTCTGTCTATTAGGGATTTTAATTTAGTTGTTTAATTCTTTTTTTGAAAAGTTTTTCTACGAGTTTTTTAATGTATCCTGCTTTGGTGGTTAGTTTACTAATGAATTTTAATTCTTTATTTAAGTCAGATTTTTTAGAACAAATTAGGATAGCCTGGTTAATGTAACTACTGTTCGACCAGCTTTCAAAGGTGGCCCAAGTGGGAACAGGTCTCCGTAAGGTCAATCTATTCTTCAAAATAGGGGAGTTGATAATGACAGGGAAATTTCCTCCTACTTTCGTTTCTGAGTGGGGTGAATGCTGACCGGGCGATGTTTTTGCTTCTTATACGGTAAAAGTATAAAAAGCTGTAGTTTCCTGTTAAATGGAAAGTACAGTTTCAGACTAGTGTTAGTGTAGCTCGTCTGTTAATAATGTTGAGGTTTTAAATTTGTATTTTTTTTATTTAAAATTTACATTATTAAACATCTTAAATGGCACAGAAAATAAATAACGCAAAAAGCTTTAATTTTTCCTTCAACAGAATTTTTTCCGAAAAGACGCCGCTGCGTTTACAGAAAATTTCATTCTGAATTTGAATTTTCCTAATTATGAAAATAGCTTTTTCATGACCAAAGTCAAGAGGGTTATATGTCCTTCGTTTGGTAAAAGTTACGAAAATGTTAATTCTAATTTTTTTTTCGTTGCACGATATTTAGATATCAACAGTATTTAACCTATGAAAAGCAATATAGATTTGATTATTAAAAATATACGAAAAAGACGTTTTATTATACCTATTTCCCTAAAATTATTCAAGAATTTAGGCCCACCAGTGGCGGAGCGGCTTAGACCACTGAACACTGGGAGACGGTGAAGTGATAGGACGTGAGTTCGATTCCGCGCAGGGCCGTGCTTAGGGGGGGGCGACCGGGGCGGTTGCCCAGGGCGGCTAAAAGCTAGGGGCGGCTAAAAATGACAAAATTTCAGCTAAAAATTAGGTTTACTAAAATTGTTAGATTTTTTTAAAAACATGATTGGATTAGATTTGGGAATAAGGCCGATTGACTGCTGTAGGTCCTAGACCTGAGGGGAAGCACCCTCTATGGGGAGTCTTTCTAAGGGGTCTTAGCCCATATTTACGCAAGTTTCGGAGAAAACCATGGAAAACTCCGATCGGCTAGACCGACAAGCGTGACTTGGGATCGAACCCGGCACCTCATGTCTACCAGTTTTGAGCGCATAACTACTCGGCCACTGGTGGCCTATTTTTAAAACAGAGAAAAAAAAAACTTGATAACTTTTCATCTGTGGCAACCCGGCAGTTTTAGGCTTTAAAGGATAGTTTTCAGAAGCAGAAGGAGGGAAATAATTTTAGTGCCTAGTATGGCGACTAAAATCTTTTGTCTAGGAGGGCGGCTAAAACGTTTCGCCCAGGGCGGCTAAAAGTGTAGGCACGGCCCTGATTCCGCGCGCCGTCGGTCTAGCTGTTCGGAGTTTTGAGTGGTTTTCTCCTAATGTAAAGTAAATACGAGCTAGAACCCCTTAAAAGACTTTCACCCAAGGCCTATATCCCTCGTGTAGATAATCGGATCAACACCATCAAGAATTTAGATTTTTATACATGTAAATGACAGGGTTTTTTCCCCTGTATTTTCTGAAATTGATTTAGCAGCAACAATATTGTGTGAAAACACCATAAGCAGAAATTGTCGCAACAATTGTTTCGGGTCGAAAAAGGCAAAGCACGACCCTTCATCAGGCGAAAAGTTAGTGCAGTTTTCTTTTATATTTTTTGTCACTATATGAATTTATGAAATTCAATATTAAAATTTTATTTAGGGTTTCATGAAAAGGCTGGCAAAAACGAATAAATAATTTTATTTTTAAAGAGAAGGTCTCAGAAAAAAATGCAATAAAATGCTTGTTTTTCATATTATCATCACAGACCTTCTCTCTCAAAAAAAAAAAAAAAAAAAAAAAAAAAAAACGTCATCATCATGGCTGTCATCATCTAAAGAGATAACTAATGGATCACATAATTCTTCCATTACGCCATCTTTTTCCCAGTATTCATTTTCTAAACTTTCAATGTGCGTGCAATAGTGCTTCCATCTCTCAACATCAATGTTCTCTAATGCAAGTTGAGTCAGGTTGAAAAGTTGATCCATTTTTAAATCAGCCGTTACATTTCTCTGCCTAATAAAGTCCTTTATATCCGCCCATACATATTCTATGGCATTTATGTCGCAGTGATATGGAGGCAATCTTAATGCATGATGTCCATGTTCAGCTAACATCTTATCAAATTTATATTCCTTCGCCTTCGAGTTGGCCTTTACAAGTTCCATAAGTTCAACTTTACGCAAATTTTCAGAATATGGCACTTTGTTTAGTGTTAGCCAATCCATTATTTCTCTTTTATTTTGTGAAGAGTTTGGAGGCTTGTTTAACTGAACCGAATGGTACGGGGCATTATCTATAATAACAACAGAATTTTTCGGCAAGTTTGGGATCAGTTTTTCAATTGCCCATTTTTCAAATATTTTTGAATTCATTTGTCCATGATAATCGCCGGTGGTGGTGTTAGCTTTATAAGTCAATGAGGAATTCGGAATAAACCCCATTTCTCCTTCTGCGCATAATGCAATAATGCGTCTCGATGCCGCCCCTGTCTGAACGACACCGAAAACATCTTCCGATTGCCAGCATTTCCCGACAGTTAAATTACTGTCAATCCAGGTTTCATCTACAAAAATAAGAGGTCTTTTTTCTCTTCGGAACTGGTGAATATTCCGTAAATATTTTGTACGAGACAGAATGATATCACTTCGTTCTGTTATCAGTTTCCTCTTATTCTGACTTTTTTTCCAGCGGAAACCCATTTCATGTAGAATTTTACGTAAAGTTTCTTTTGATTTTGAAAACTGTATCCTTTCTTGTAATCTTGTTAATAACTTTGGGATAGTAGGCACTATTTTATCTATTGTATAGAAGTCCTGGATAGTTCTTCGAATTACATCCAAGTCAAAATTACCCAAATTGACACTCTCAATAGTAGTTTTCACCTTTTTCTTTTTGGGAGAAGGCAAATTACTTGGAGTATTGCGAATTCTTCGTATAGAACCCTTTGAAACATTGGCAATTTTGCTAGCCCTTTTAGTTGCGTGTGCCAACGGAATAGTTATACAACCTTTATCTGCTTCATTATCACAGAACTTCACAACGCTGCTTAAAACCGCTTTCGTTTCAGCACTAAAATGTTTGCCTTGAGAACTTCTACGTTCTTTTGAATTCATTTTATCGATCCAAAAGGAAGTACAAAACGAACGAAAATGTTATTTTCTTAGAGAAAATAATAAAATATTAGATCCGCTAACAAAGAATAAATCGTAGTAGTCAAACAGCAGCCAAAGGAAGAATGACAATCGGTCATCGGTCAGTTACGTTAAGGAGAAACATGTATCTCTCCCCTCTTTATTCACCCTTCTCTCCCTACGGAATGGGTCACTGCTTTGGCAGCATGCCAAAAGCAACATTTGAAAACTTGTCGAGCAGTACGTATTGCGTTAATTTTATAGTGATATGGGATTCTGCTTTTGTTGTTGATTATTTCATTACTTGCTGTAGGTTTACGATATACTGTAGTTCTAATGTAGTTGTTTTCTCTTTTGAGATAGTTTATTTCGTTATTATTTTCATCTTCAAAGGTAAATTTTATATTATCGTCTAACTGGTTAAGTTGATTAAGAATTTCTTTTATGTCATGATCATTTTGAATTACGTCAAAAATATCGTCTAGGTAGCGAACCCAAAATTTAATTTTACTTTTCATTAAATTCATAATTTTATCTTCCATTAGTCTCAATTTAAACTCAGCAAAAGTCCCTGATATGGGTTAGCCCATAGGGACGCCCAAATTTTGTTTGTATACATTCTTAAACTTGAAATAATTTTCGAGCAAGATTAAATTAATTGTGGTTATTAGTGTATTAGCAATGGAGGTTTCTGCCATGAGTAACGAAGCAAAATAAAGGTATTTAATTTATTAAGTATGTAATATGCTTCGTTTTTAAAATGCTTATATATGTTTTGTTTTAAAATATTTTTTTATGCCATTTAATTCTAGCAAGAAAATGCATGTTAATTTCTATATTTTTGCCCATTTTTACCATTTATCCACCCACTTCTCAAATATATCCCGATTTTCCTTGAAGATTCAGGGGTGCTTGAAGAAAATTTTACAGTAATAATGCTCCATCTACAAGTTTTCAGCTGAGCTATATTTATTTGTCTGGATAAATAAATACAGGAATAATACCTTCCTGGATAAAACCCCACAGAATGTAAAATGTTGGATCCCAGTTTTAAATAATTAGGCACAGAATCTGGTGAAGGTATGTTTGGAAATTCATTCTCAAACAAAATAATGAACATAGTGGATATTTATCTCTCAAACATTATTAAAATATAGCTATTACATCAATCGCAGTGAAAAGGTAGCTATAACTAATCTGAAACAGCATATTTATAGTAAAAGTTTTACTAATGATGACATTTCATAATGCTTTAAAAAAAGGCAGAGTAAATGATGATGAAAACACAAAAGAAAAACAAATCTGGAGTGGTTCCACTCGACTTTCCGAATCATAAATAATTAATGGTTGTCTTAATAAATTAAAGTAAGACAAGACATTAAATAAATGAAAGTGAAAATTATAATAAGGTGTTTGAGTATTTTTCTCCATAGTTTAATTTTATGTTATTGCACTTCAAATAATTAGATCATAATGATAAAGAATTTTTTGTTGTATCCTTGTCAAAATCCATAAGTGCTAGATTCACCAAAATCTATACAGTTAGTGCAACAGTGACTTATAACATGTGTATAAATTTTCAGTTCGGATGATTAAGACGTTTAGACGCTATCACAGTTTAAATAATTTGGGCCCATAGACCATAATGATAAAGAATTTTTCTTTGTGTCCCTGTAAAAGAATTATAAAAGCTAGATTCACCAAAATTTATACAGTTTATGCAAAAGTGACTTACAATATATATATAAATTTTCAGCAAAGACGATTATGGCGTTTAGACGCTATCGCATTTTAAATAATTTGGTCCCATATAGGCCATAATGATAAAGGTTTTTTTTTTTTGTGTGTGTGTCCCTGTAAAAAAACTATAAGTCCTGGATTCACCAAAATCAATAGGGTTTGTGCTATGGTGACCTATTATATACGTACTAAATTTCAGCTTATTCTAACAAAGTGTTTAGGTGCTATCATGTTCACTCACACACATACATATATATATATATACAAACATACATCCTCGTAAAAATAATAAAAATGAACTCAGGGGACTTCAAAACGTATAGAAACCCCAAAATCTCAAAGTGGGATTTTTTGACATGATTACAATACTTTCCTTGCATATGTATGTTCGGAAAGTAAAAAGAAAGAAAAAATAAAACACTGAAAAAACCCAAAAAGAAGATAAACAACATTTGTCAAATAAAGATTTAATATAAAGTTTCTTTCATTTATTTATTTATTTTTCTCTCTCTCTCTTAAACAGAGATGGCTACATAAATTATGATTATGAAAATGAGGAAGTTAAACTTTTTTTGGATAAATAATATTTAGAAAATAATTACACTTACTTTATTGCCATCAAAATCTAAGCATAAAAGGAATTTATCTGTATTACCAATCAGTATATAATTGGAAGTTACCAAAGGAGATGAGAAAAAAGGTTTCCCAACATTGTATTTCCACAAAACATCTCCAGACACCTAAACATAAACAAGTCATAACTATCAATAAATATATAAATATAATACCTTTTTTTCCTGTTTAAAATTTTTATATATATATATATATATATGTGTGTGTGTGTGATAAATTATTTGAAGAATAAGCATTTTTATTATCATATTTACAGTGAAGCATCGATGATCTGGCGTTGACGGAAAATAGACATTGCTGGATAATCATTTTTTTCGGATTATAGGTGTTCTGAAAAGAATCTGTATTAAAGTCACAGAGCAATCACAACATCCAAAGAAATATTTCTTAAAAAATATTTTTTTTAAATGTATACTAGCCTAATGTATGTATATACCTAATGTATCAAAAACGTAAATAATTAAAATAACGTTTAAATAAGTCAAAATTTTACTTATGAACAATCTCTCTTTTTAATAACTTTTAGATATGTGAGTGCAAGACAAAAAGTTTATCGTTCTTTTAAGGAATTTTGCTGTTATCTTGATTAATCCATAACAAATTCCCGCCTATCTGTAAATCAGCAGAATTAAATGAAATCGGCAAGTTTTATACTGACAATCTATTAAAGTTGGCAAGTATGCTATTCCAAGGTCATCTGTGAGTAACCAGTTGAGTACTATGATTTACAGGCGGAGAAAAAAAAAGGGGGAAGGAAAAAAAATATAAAAAAGTGGTCATCAGAGCCGGATTATTGATGCTTCACTGTACAAGAATTTCTAACAAAATTATGAAATACCTATCAAAAACAGCTTTGCAGACCTTTTTTCTATTGGGTGAGTGTGAAAGTTCTACCCGTTTCTGGATATGCAAATTTGCAATGGAATTGACATCACACATGACATTGTAATGACGCAAATCGTCGGCCAATCATTATTGATAAGCAACCAACAAAATAAAGCAACCAGTTATCCAACAAAAACAATTATCCAGTATAGTCTTGTCCAAAATATTTTGGATAATTGGTTACCTACTGTAATAATATATAATAAAAATTGTTAATAGAATAAAGTAATATCATATAATATTCTTTCCGAGAAAGATATATGTAATATATATATATATATATATATATATGTTGATTTTTATTTATTTATTTATTTTTTTTTTTTTTTTTTTTTTTTTTTTATGTATGGTTATAAAAATAAGAACATTTTTGAAAATTTCAAATTAATATAAAAATTTTAAGAAAAATTAAATTATTCCATATTTTCTACATATACCCAATTAAATATTTATGATAAATATAATTTAGTATAAAAAGATAGAAATTATTGGATAGAAGACTATAATAAATAAATAAAATGATGAATGAAACTTTTTTTAATCTACTAAGACTTTGAAATTTCACAAAAATAAGAATTTTTATTTGTTACTTGATTTTGGGGGAAAGAATATACAACAAAATTATACAGAATGTCATTTCTACCCTAACACTACTTTACCCTTCCCCCTAAAAGAAAAAAACTTCTTCATTACTAATTTTTCAAAATTATTACAGTAATAAATAATAACAACATCATCAATATTTTTTTAAAAGAAAAAATTTTGAAAACATTGATCATGCGAAAATGAATGTTGATGTATACTAACCATTTTAAGCAGTGCGAATACACCATCTAATGTGCCTATACAAATAGCACCAATATCTTCAATAACTGCAGGTGAAGAAAATATACTACCATAAGCTACTTGATTTTTCCACAGAAGACATCCACTCTTAAAAAGGAAAATCAATACAAAAATTAGAAAACTAAATAAGGGTGGCAGATTCTTTTATTTACTTATTCATTTCAGGGAAGTAAAATTAATTTAAATGATTAAGGAATTCATCTTTGTAAAATTTAAATTTAATGCCATTCATTAAAAAAATCAAAAATACTCATTAGCAGGCATATAAATTTAGTCTTTGCATGTAAATCTCTCTCTGCTGGGTGTGGGGTTGAAGAATACACATCCAGTTATAATAATGATGAATTCATGCACAAGCACACATGTATATAATAAAGAATGCTTTGAATGTTTACTTTTGAATTAAATAGAAGAATAATTGAATGATGCGTTGGAGGAATTATTCTTTATATACAACTTGTTGAGTATACAGTACATCTATTCAACACTGGGTTGTGAAGCATATAGAAAGGAGCATGGTGTAAATTCCTTATTAATGGGTTTTAATTCAACACAGTGGTCTGAAACATGTGCAGATAAATGTCATGAGTCGAAACAGTGTGCATTAAGCACTGGGACTAGAATCAGTGCCCAATTCTAAAACCATTTTTTTCATCAAAATATTAAAATTTAAAAAAATTTTGAGTTTCTGTTGTAAAGTTGAAAACAATAGTTGTTAGTTAAAATATATTGATCGCCTATGGTGACCAGGTGACCATATTTCATGAGCCTTGCCTGGACATTGCAAATTTAAGCAATACCACCAAATGCAGCATTTATAACTCTCTGATATTTTTCAACAGATGTTGAAGACTTGTGCCTCAATAAGAGCTGTTACTGCTACTGTGATAATTAAAATACTACAGCGAACATGGCTGAGATTAGATTACTGGCTAGATATCCCCAGGTCTACTGAAGGAGGCCACTTAGAAATTATTATTATTTTTTCCTAAAAACTGTATGAGTCCAGTTATCTAATTTTACATTTTTCTTGTGCTTTTAAATTTTCTGTTAAGTATAGTGGCTTCTCCAAATTAGGGACATTTAATCCAGACACCTACATTTTTTAAGATAACGATATTTTTAAATCATAGATAAATTAGTTATAGATAACAGAAGTTTTTGCGATTTTTACTGCAGATGAAGATCATGAAAAATAGCAATCAGAAATTGTGACAACACACTATAAAACCGATCCTTGAACAAAAACAGTTATATATAGTGTCTAGTGCCATAGAATGAGAATAAAGTAATGTACGTATGCTCGATCTTTATAAGTATGTTTGACAGTCCTTCCAAAAATTCAAATTTATATGCTCTTTAGTCTAATGAGACATTAAAGTCCCGCCTAGATATAAAAGGTTAAACACATCCAGAGGATGTTCTATAAAATATATAATTTGTTTTATCTTTTAAGTACAGTATCAAGTATATTATAAAAAACATTTTAAAGTAAAAAATTGTCATTAAGAGCAGGCAATAGCTAATCTCACTAACAGCCAAAGTCCATATTATTCTATGGGAAAATTTGTCTCCACAATTACTTATTACCTAATGATTTTTTTTTAATTCTGTTTTCACATTCAGAAAATTCACAATCGTTAAATTAGCATTCGTTTTTGAAACATTGATTTTTCACATTTTTAATATTTTCTAGCTAAAATATGTGACTTCACACAATGTAATTCAAATACAAACATTTTATATCAGACTGATATCTAAAGCACAACAAATTTACGATACATCATTGTATGGACAGTAGGATAATTGTCTGATATAAAAGACATGATAATTTTTTGATGTCAAAGAATCAAAACAGCACTGATATGGTATAACTATGCTGACAATGTACACTTCATAATTTATATATTTAATGCATAAAAACGTGAATGTATTTAACAATGTATTTTTTTTTAATACAAATTAAATATTATTTTTTGATAGACTTTGCTCTTGTATGAATCATTATGGCTGCTTGTATAAATTATGAAATGCTTAGAAAAAAATTATACGTTTCAGATTTCTGATTATTCTTACAGAATGTGAAATACTTGTTTGATACACACAGGGTGTGGGTAGGTCTAAGGGGGTCTTTCTAAGGGTTTCCTAGTTCGCGTTTACATGAGTTTCAGAGAAAACCCTAGAAAACTCCAAAGAGTTACACTAATGAGCAAAGCTTGGGTTCAAACCCTGCATCTCCCATCCACCAGCTTAAAGAGAAGAACCTCATGTCTAACCATAGCGGTCGGTCCAATACAACCATGTGGTTTTTTCATAATACATTGCATTTTTCTGTCCATACACTAATAAATATGGGACAGGAAAATAAAAATAAAAAGTAATACTAATAAAAAGATAAAATACGCTTTGCTTAAAGTGATTAAATATAAATTACTTGGAATGCCCAAAGAATAACAGAAACATACAGAAAAAAAAAAAAAAAACTTATTAAACAGTGAAATGACATTTGAAGAAAGATCTGCCTGCCAACTGTCATACTATGCTAAAAGTACCGGTTCTCATCTGATCACTGAAGTCAAGTAGCATAGTAACTGGGAGGGTGATAAGCTTGGAACAAAACATGCTATTGGCATCTTTCTTTTCCTTCCCCCTCCCCTTCCCCATTCCTTGGCAGAAATTTGATATATATCATATATGCATAAAAAATAATGATTAAAATGGCAATGTAAAGCTATTGATAAAACATCACTTTTTAAAAAAATTCCATATCGGAGTTATTAGTGGCATTTGTATTTGTTTGAGATGCTCAACACCAGAGCGACACACACTCTATTTTTGTATCGCTACAGATATCGATTTTGAAGATAATTTTGACACAGAAAGGTTATGAATCACTGGCACTGGAAAGATAACTTTCATGTCTGGCGAATGGTATCATTTAAGTGTCAGTCAGTCAGTTCTGTGTTTACTGAGAAATAATTGTGGAAACAAATTTTCCCACAAAATAAATAACATGGGCCTTGACTGTCAGTGAGATTAAGTATTGTCTGCTTTTAATTGAGAATTTTTCTGATTCTGAAAGGTTTGGAAAAAATTAACATTCAATAAATTTTGACAATACACAAAAATTCCAGATATAACTTTACCTTCACATCAGTGGCATAGACGTGTTTATCATGTGATCCAACAAATACACTATTACAGAATGAAACAGATGGAGAACTTTTGATTTCAGCTCCTGTTTCAAATTTCCAATGGATAGTTCCAGTATTGATATTGATACAATATAAATAATGATCGTAAGAGCCTGAAATGTATTTTTCAAATTATGATTGTTAAAAAAAAAAAAAATTAATAAATAATAAACATGCAAATGATAATCGTAAAACAATCAAGTAATCTGATGATCACTGACTGTTGGAGGACTGGTGTTAAAATATAAGTTAAAATTTTTGGAAAAACACCATAAAATGCAAAAACTTAAAACAATTATTTTAGATCAAAATAAAACACAAATCTTCGTCAGGCAAATGAAGCAGGCACGTTGCTGTTTTGTTTGCAGCACTAATGGCGGCAGTTGTTTGACTGACAAAGGGTCATGTTTGATTTCACTCAAAACAATTGCCATGGTTCTTAGCATCTTATGCTTTTTTTTTTTTTAAGTTTTTAACTTATCAAATAGATGATATAACTATTTTTTCCCTGTAAAAAAAATACTTAAAATTAATTAATCACTATGTGGGGGAAAAAATGATTGATATTTGGACAAATATTTTGTTTTAGTATAATCGATAATAAATTACAAAAATATTTTAAAGCAATTTGTGTTAAAATAATACACATAAAAAAACTAATTTATTTGAATATGGGACAACAGGGGTTCGGAATGTGGTACCTGTGGTCATCATGGCACCTTCAGGGATATTTAAATCTGCTGAACTACACATGTTCTGAGGTCAATAATTAGATGAATTGTCTATTTGTAAGACAACATAAGTTTATACATATAACCCATCATGAATACAGTAGACTCCCCCTCCACAACTCCAGAAATTCCCACATCATAACTGATGTAAACAATCTAATTTATAGTAAAGTTTTCAAGGAAAAAAATCAAGATAACAATTATTTTAACAGTGATATTTTAGAAACTGAATCTAATGACATAAGAAATTATTTTTTCTTATGTCATTAGATTGAGTCTAAGTATTAGAGATATGAGCCCAATTTTTTTAACACAACATTTGAATTTGAACCAAAAAAAAAAAAAAAAAGAGCAACTATTTCATAGATTGCAAGAAAAAAGTTCTAAGGGAAAAAAAAAAAAAAAATCTCTATTAGATAGAAATAATACCACAAAGACCACTTTTCTACCCTACTTTTTTTTTTTTTTTTTTTTAATCTAATTGTTAATTACGACCATTTTTACTCATATTTTATATAAAATAAATTCTTTTATTTATATTTCTAAATTGTAATAAAATTTCTAAATGTATAATACACAAGGTTATTACTGTATCAGATATTTACATACTTAAATTTTCTATTTTACTGTACAGGGAAATTTTAATTTGTTAAATGAAAAATATGTATAGAATTTTATATCTTTTACTGTATTACATTTTTCAATGCATTATAGCATTAAAATTCTAGTTTAGAAATGCAAACAAAAAATATCTAAAATATGCACAGTCTCTGATCCCAAGCTAAGCACATTTTTAGGAATGTACTGTAATTGTAAAAGATAAATAATTTATTATTTTAATGATGACTTGGAAGAAAAGTTTTGTTCTATAAATTTCAAAAACAAATATCTTCTTACTGTGCAATAATAGTATTGCAATTCCCAAAAAGTTATATCAAGAGACATTTTAAAACCATTCATTCACATATTAAAGCTGACTTCTTGTGAACTTTAAAATAAGAATAAAAAAGATATCTTCCTTAAAATTCAGTGGACATTGATTTGGATGCTTGAATATGTCATTGTTTGTGTAGTTTTACTGTATCTTACTATATTTCTCGAAATAATACTTACATTTTGAAGTTTTTTTTCCCCCCACAGGGGTGGCGCCAGCTAGGGGGCCAGGGGGGCAGAGCCCCCCTCCCCGTGAGGGAGTCTGTGACCCCCATCGGGGCATACTCCTAAAATTTCTAGGGGGAAAAAATACAAAATGTTCAGTTTTTCTACTTTTGGCAGCATTTTTCTTTCCTTGTACAAATTTGGAGCATTCCAGTTTACCATGAATATACACGTTTTTACCACAATATTTTTAGAAAATGTCTGTCTGTGGCACGATGATCTCCAAAACCACAAGGAGTACTAACAAATGGAATGCTACAAATATTAACAGTATTGCAGTTTTTGATAAATATTTATATAATAAACCCTCTTTATGTAGTGCCCCCCTGTCTGGGATATGGTGTCCCCCCATCGGGGAATTTCTGGGGCCACTACTGTCCCCCATGATTTCTGCATAGACAAAATTCCCTTTTAACATAAAGGTAACTTTTCTTGTTAGGATACACAGAGCCCTTTTTATTTAATAAAGTTTTATTACTAATAAAGATAAAATAATCTAACATCTTAAAATCACCACTTTCCTTTTTTTTTTATATGTGTCTGTAACGTTTTTTTTTTTTTTTTTTTTTTTTATCAATCCAATAAGTCCCTTCAAGTTTTTCTCTCAACAGTCTGATAAATAAAATATTCTTAAAGAATAAATTAACATACAAAATTATACATAATATCAGACAGCATCTCGTCACTTTTTATTCAAACAATCAACTCTATTAATATGCTCCAACAAGGATCTAAAGGGGGGGAAAAAAAATGATGTATACTGACTGGACTAGTTTCACAGAGGAGTCGCTGGTTTGGTGACTAAAATATATTTCATTTGAAAATTTGTATACTGTTCAGATAAAAAAAAAAAAAAAGATGATAATAATAATAATGATAATTGGAAAGATGAGAGAAAAACTAGTTGGCATAGGTGGACTCTGCTCAGTTCCCCATCATATTTATGTTCTCATAAATTTCTAGTGCGAGACATTATAATCATGTTAAAAGAAATGAATTTGACCAAAGCTTGATACAGTAACAGAATGAAACCCCGCCTAATAGGCTATCTACCGTTCACTTCGATATATTTATCTTATTCTAATCTATTAATTTATTTTATCAGGGTCAATTCCATTATTTAGTCTTCATGCTACAATTTCCAATGCAATAATCCTCAAAATTCATATTTATATGAAAAATTTACAATTTCGCTATGTTGATAAAATCGTAAATAACTAATAATTTACGAAATTTTCCTATTAAAATATTTGTATTCAATCATGTTCAAACAAATATCATAAATGTAATTTTGAAGTTGTCTAATGTATTTATGATCCTCAAAATGGAAATTTATGCTCAATTTTGACTTATTCTGACATGTTAAGTAAATCGTAAATTCCAAATAACTTACGAATTTTTTAAATTGGAAAAACCATAGTTTATGATATTCATGCCAGTATCCTAAATAATATTTAGAAAGTGGTTTGACATCTTTACGATGAAAATATCCCTCAAGATTGACGTTTATGTGAAATTTTGCTCTATTCTGCCATGTTAAGAAATTCTTAAATTTCCAATAACTTACGAAATTTTTATATTGGAAAATTTATAGTCATTAATATTCATGCCAGTGTCCTAAATAATATTTCAAAAGTAGTCTGACATCTTTACGATGAAAATATCTCTCAAAATTGACGTTTATGTGAAATTTTGCCCTATACTGCCATGTTAAGAAATTCGTAAATTTCCAATAACTTGTGAAATTTTCAAAGTAGCATATTTATAGTTAGTTACTGATGTTCATTCTGGCATCAAAACTGATATTTTAAAACTGGTCTGACATTTTTACAGTAAAAAGTTTCCATTTAATGCATGTTTAAGTGAATTTTTGCCCAATACTGCCATGTTAAGAAATTCGTAAATTTCCAATAACTTGCGAAATTTTCAAAGTAGCATATTTATAGTTACTGATGTTCATTCCGGCATCAAAACTGATATTTTAAAACTGGTCTGACATTTTTATAGTAAAAAGTTTCCATTTAATGCACGTTTAAGTGAATTTTTGTCCTATTCTCCCATGTTAAGGAAATCGTAAATTTCTAATAACTTACGAAGTTTTTTAATTCGAATGTTGCAAATGAATAGGGTTCTTGCCAGTGTCGAAAGTAATATTTTAAAACTGATTTGACCTCTCTGTGACAATTTGTTCTTGAGATATCGTGTACACAGACTAACAAACTAACGGACTAACAGACACCCTACAGACAGACACCATACAAATTTTGTCATTTTCGGATTCCTCACACCTGAAAACGTGTAAAAAAGTAAAAAAAAAAAACGAGTTCAAAAATTTTCACGATTACCTAAGTTCCCCATACCTATAGTATGATGGGGAACTAAAAAAGAATATTCTAAGATTAACATTTAAAAAATAATACAGTGTTACTTTGTCATTAAATCCATTGCATTAAAAAAAATATATATAGTATGTTGTGACCATCATAAGACTTTCTTCTATATTTTCCTTTTCAAATTCACTCAGTAAAAATAATTTATTAAAATTATTATTTAAAAATATTATCTTCCATGATAATGCAGATGATTTCCATATTAGATAAGTAGTATAACACTAAATATCCAAAAAAGTCAATTTTAATATTACATATATATATATATATATATATATATATATTTTTTTTTTTTTTTTTTTTTCTATGAAAAAAAAAAAAACCTATAACTTTATTTTAAATTATCGCAGATCAATGGTTCAACCATTCGTTTTAAAGGTATTGGTGAGCTCTTTTGAAAGATACCCATCATGAAAATTTACTCCCCTCGAGGGGGATGAGGCAAGGCTCCTACATACACAATTTTTTTTTCCCAGTTGACTACCTCTATTACAAATAATTATTTTAAATTTCATAATGATTAATAAAAAATAATTGTCTCTATGCACATTTATACAAAATTTTATCCTATACCACCATTTTAAAAATTCAGAAAAAGCAGGATGGCAACGCAAGCTGTTGGACAATTTTTACGAAAAGTTGATAGGCACTAATTTATGTCAAGGTGTAGCTACATACCAATTTGTATGAAATTCTGTGCAGTAGTACCTGAGATACAATCGCCACAAAATTTTGTCACACGTACACACAGGCAGACAGACATTTTCTAAAAATGGTCAAATTGTGTTCTACAGCTCTCAAAATGTGTAAATCCATCAAAAACCATAGGTCTAAAATTTTTATGAATCCAATACTTTCTTCTATTGAATATAGAAGAAAGAAAAAAAATAATATTGGCTAGTAGAGTTTGATAGCATCGATATTTCTCTTTTATTGTAAATAATTATTTGAGCATAGAAGAAACAGAATTAAATCTCGAATACAAGAATAGAAAGCATTTTAGAATGATAAGTTAAAATTAAATTTATATACCAAAGATGAAAATTAAATACTATGGCATGAAAAATTTTACAGATATTTTAATTCTCCATGATATGGGACCCCAAACACTTTTGATTATATGTTGCACTTTTATTTTCAAAAATATTGCTGATTACTGTTGTACAATAATTTATAGAAATAAGGTTAAAATGTCAATGAGCTTAATAAATTAGAATAATTACCAAATAATACATAAGATCCACAGGCAGATACACATGCAGATGACTCAATTCTGTCTTGAACTAAAATTTGCCATTTTTCAAATCTTTTGATTACATCAATGCAGCTGAACATTCCATAATGAGAACCAATAAAAACCAACAGTTCAAGCGGATTCCTAAAAACGTAATCATAACATGTTTATCAGTTACAAAGTGGTAAAAAACATGTATTTGAATTTACACACAATCTAAAATAAAAACATTGAGCATTTTAATTAACTGATATAATCAACAAATTATATAATTAACAATGGCATGGTACAGTTATATTACTTATTTATAAAGTTTAAAGAATAATAACAGGAGACTTGGCATTGGAATATTAAAACCCGAATGAACTACTACATCAGAAACGCCAAAAGAAAAATATTTGTGATGCATACAGCTGTTTCGGTAGCCTTAAGCGTACCGTCTTCAGTGCAAAAAGAATTCTGAATCTGGAGAAGTGCTCATATATATAGGAGAGGGACAGAATTTAGACCACACACTCTGCCTTTCCCGTAATCCTATTGGTTGAACTAAATTCGGTCCCTCTCCTATATATACGAGCACTTCTCCAGATTCAGAATTCTTTTTGCACTGAAGATGGTATGCTTAAGGCTACCGAAACAGCTGTATGCATCCAAAATATTTTTCTTTTGGTTTGTAGTAGTTTATTCAAGTTTAAAGAATGTTTGAAAAATGAAATACTTCTCAAATAAATTAACTGAATTCTAAAGTTATGCTATTCATTACAAAGATCCAATAAAGGTATTCACTAAACTCCAGAGCAAACATAAGATAATTTTTGAAATCTGCATCATCTGATTTCATGAACCAAAATCAGACGTGAAGTCTTATCAGAAAATTTCAAATGAAACATGTAATTATAATTTATAAAAGTACAACATTATTATTTTTAAAGCAACTCCTTTATTATTGAAAAATACCACTCCTTTAAATAACATACTGTTATTTTTATTAAATTATCATAAATAATGAAGTGCATATTCTCCCAAAATAATATATTGTCATAAATAACTTTGTAAATCAGAGACTTACCCAGGTAAATATACAATACAAGGTGTAGCATCAATGCACTTTTTTAAGTCCCAGGTAAAAACTAAGTTAGGGTGAAACTCCAGATTTTCCGAACTATTAGAAGATCTGTTAAAACAATTTTCTGAACCACTAGTATGTTTACAGTATTCTTTATATCCTTGCTTAGAATAAACTTTAAAACAATGAGAAATATCACAATATTTTCTTTTCTTTACAGGATGATTGACAGATACTAATGAATGATTTTCAGGAATTTTTAATAATGCTAAGTCCTCTTTTAAAGAGTGAGATTTGATATAGTCTTTAACTTCTAAATAGGATTTATTAAGAATTTTTTCAACTAGCAAAGGTAACTGCAACTGTAGCAACCATTCAATTTCAACAGCAAACTGGACAGCAGCAATAGAATCACCACCTTTTTCAATGAAAGAATCATTATCCAGAATGATTGATTGGTTAGTAAAGCTCTGTAAATAAATATAATATGAATAACTCAAAAGCAATATTCAAATTAAACCAAGTTTTTAAAAAATGTTAAACAAATTTTACTTTTTAAAAAGATAATTAAAAATCAGACTATTATCCCCCCCCCCCCCCCCAGACATTCAAAAGCTTTTTTGTAAGTAAATTGAATAGACTAAATTTTCAAAATTTCAGCTTTTAGTTTAGAACTAGCTTAAATTCAGAGTTGAGTCGAAGTTTAATTTACCTCAGCTAGATATTGCTATCAGAACAAAAGATTAACAAAATCAAAAGTATGTTTATTAAACTAAATACCAGTAAATAGAAGAAGAATAAATAACAAAACCGGTTAGTTCTTTCAGTACAAACATAACTAATATTAGATCCAAGTGTTTAAAAGAAATAATTCAAAATTAATTGTTTAGCAATAAGTAAAATAACAGTGTGAATAGAATTAGTATAATTTTAGAAATCCTTATTATTATATAAAATACTTTGATTTCATAAATTGATCAATTGAGTTTTATATTTTGACTTCATATTAAAACATATTAATTTAATATAAAATAAACATAAAAAAATTAATCACCTTCCATGAAGAAGATATGAAATTATCAATATCCTTATCAGAAACACTTTCAGGATAATTTCTCTTTTGCTGAATTTCATTTGCAAAACTGATTAATTTTCTAATGTCTGCTTTTCCTATTTATCAATAAAAGAATGGCTATTTAAATTAAAAAAAAAAAAAAAAAACTACATTTATTACACTATGAAATATTTAAAAAAATAAAATAAAATAAGAGGATGTTGCACTTTTTAAACAAAAAAGCTTTTTATCATTATTAAAAGCAGTTTATTATTTTTTATTACTCAAGAAGTATACTACTAACTTTAATTTTGAGCATTAGTGCATGCACATTCCAGAGGCATAGGAAAGGGAGTGGCTCAGGGGGCTTAAGCTTACGAAATTTAACTTCAATGCCAAATGAAAGAATCATCCATTTAAAACCAAAATTTAATGTCTTATAAATGTTCATAATTAGTTATATTTTCTAAACAATACTAATAATTAATGGATATTAATTAACATATAATTATCAATTGATTTTCTTGAAGAATTTTGAGTCCTTTTTAAAATTAAATTTTTTCAGCCTCTCCCATGATTTTTAAATTGCTACCCCCAGGCACATGCCTTCTCAATTATTTTAGTGATAAAATAATTGAGATATAACAGTATGTAAAATTCAAATAAAATAAACCTTTACATCTAAATATGTTTGTACATTCAAATCAATAACTGAATTAACCAAGTTACTAATTAAACATATATCAACCAAACTTTTTCTTCTTTTTTTTTTTTTAGGAAAATTCTTTTTAAAAGTAAATTTAGCATGCTTATAAAACAACAGTATTAATAAATAACAAATTTCATTAATATGTGTACTAAGAATTTGACTTTTCATTTTAATTCATGTTCAATAATTTTAAGAATACATTGAATATGATTATTTAAAAATATTATGGGGAATATTAAAAAAAAAAAAAAAAAAAAAAAAACAATAATAATAATAAGATAAAAAATAAAATAAAATGCAAGATAATTACCGTAAAATCCCGAAAGTACCCCCCCCCCCCCTCCTTTTTTTTTTTTTGAAAAGCAAAACGGATAAATTTCAGGTGGGGGCGGGGGTTATAATCAAGATTCTTTAAAAAAATTATTTAAAAAATGAAGAAAAGGGAGGAGAGGTTATATTCGATGGAGGGGGTACTTTCAGGATTTTATAGTACTTACTTAAAAGAAAATATTAAAGGCTATCATTTCTTACATTAAAGGTAAAAAAAAAAAAACTGCGTCATGATTCCATTGATAACGTGCATCCGACACTTTATGAAAAATTAGTTAAATTAGAAAAGGGTGGGGGAGTTACTTTCACGATAGCGCAGACGTTTCACTTTCAGCGAGAAAAGGGGGGGGGGGTACTTTCGGAATTTTACGGTATTGTAAAAAACATTATTTACAACTCATTAAAAAATAATAAAAATTATAAACTGATAAAAACACCAGTTTGCATACATGAATAAGTTAATGCAAGGTTCTCAATTTTGTAATAAAAAAATAAAATTCTAATTTATTATTATTATTATTTCATAGAATTTTAAATCCTTATTGTATTATTATTATTCATGAAACACATTGTGTATGGATTTTAAATGTAAGTAAACTTAACTAAATTGAAATAAAAAGTATTTAGTTTCCTAAGTTAATAATAAAACCAATAATATTGAATAAATTTATTATTATGCTACATATATAATATTTATGTTATGACTATGTTATATTTATGTTATCATTTTTAAAGTACTGCAAACATATTTGGATAAAATAACATCCCAGTGGCAGAAACACCATGACGTAGCCACGGACACAGAAAAACAGCTTACAAACAGTTTTTGTCTGCACTAATTAAAAAAGTTGTCCGCAACTTTTGGACAGACTTTGTCTGCAGTCATAAAAAAATTGTCTGCAATTTACAGGAATTTTTCGCCCACGACAATACGCTACTGATGTATGACATCTTAGATGCTCTCAGGTAGGAATTCTAGAGTACCCTACAGGTGCCTTGGTAGGAACACACAAAACAGTGCTTAACAACGGCAACCTAGGGAGCCTAGATCTCCCTTGATAGGCAGCATTAAGCGTGTATTCTTTTCTCCTGTTACCTGTTACTGAGATTCTTATGGGAACGTACGCATACTGGATCCTTCATGTTCATTCCCATTTTCTTCAGATTCTGAGCATTCTACAGACATATAAAAATTTCTGTATCAAAACTAAAACTAATACTTTTATTATTTAAAATTATTTATATTGTGTTGTGTCAAACATTGCTATAAAATATTTATTTGAATGAGTTCAACTTATTTTTGTGTAACTGTTTATACTATATTGTTCTGTAGTAAAATTGCATTTGTGTATTGTTGCATGAGATCACCACTGTTGTTAAGCTGTTAAGCTCCCCCCCCCTCCCCCCCAGATTGCCGCTATCAGCTTTCAGGCTTTTTGAGTGTAAGCTATTTTCACTCCTGATTACACATGAATTTTGCAGAGAGATTGTGAAATTTTAAAAGCCTGTCGCAGACAGCCACAAAACTTTCTGCCACTGGGAATAAAATATGCAAACTATTCTTTTTTTTTTTTTTCATATAAAACATATCCTAAAATTTTCATTCTAAATATTGATATATTTTGGAAAAACTTTAAAATTAATAAAGGTTCCAAAGGTAAAAAAAGATAAGTTTCTAAAACAGAAATTTGTTAAAAACCAGCAACTGTACACTATGTTAAGTGTTAGAAAATAGTAAAGCAAATGAAATATGTAAATATAATATTTTTACGAGCATCATTAAATAGAAAGTAAAATGACAATTCGAAGTTGTGAATAATCATTTGTCAAGCTTTTAAATGCAATTATGTGATATTTATAGAAGATTAGTAAAAGAACCTGTTACAAACTGTTTTTGATGAAAGAATACATTACATTTTAACTCAAAATGATCGTTGGTTTATTTTTTATTTTATGGGGATTTAACTAAGGGCATTGTTATTTATTTATTTAATGTCACATGTATATAATTCAATTAAAGCCTCTGAAGAGTGTTGTATATTGTATCCCTAACAGCACACTTATCCCTAGTACATCCTGAGGATGTTTGTGGGATGTCTATTTATCCTTGGAATATCCTAAGAATATCCCTTAGAGAATATGTGCTGTTGAATGCCAGCTAAACAAGAGTTTATTGTATTTAATTTTTTTCATCACTATAACTTAAAATATAGATATATTTTGTTTTAAAATCATTTTTTATACCAGTTAATTTTAGTAGAAAAAATATGTAAATTTCTACATTTTGCCAACTTTTACCATTTATCGGCCCTCTCCTCAAATATATCCTGTTTTTCCTTGAAGATTAAGGGGGCTCTTGAACGGTATTTTACGGTACATATATGGTATATTAAATTTTATATAAAACAAAATACAATCAACTCCCTCTAATCTGCAAACACCTTTAACCAACAATCCATTTTTGGATGTAAACAATAAAATTTGCTGTGGCAAAACGAGTAGTTATATATATATATTTTTTTAATTCATTATAGAAAATTAGTATTTTTCTTTTCATTAATTTAATCAAATTTTCATTTTCTCCTTATGTTTTTCTAAATCATAAATTACAATGTAACTTTTAATTAGCGTAATAGATACTAATGTTAATATTTCTGTCAAGACTAAAAATTGGAAAAAAAAAATTACTTCAAAGTTCAATGATTTTATTGCAGTATTTTACAGAGTTTGAAAAAAAAATCAAAGAATCTTTTATTTTAGAAGAATAAATTACATTTTTGCATAATTTACAAACTTTATGAAATTCACAAACTTTCACAGGATGAAATTCACAAACTTTAATATAAAATATTGAAACAAACAATAATTACTCCAATGTTCTTAAAGTTAAAACTAATTGATGAATTAATAATAATAAACTTAAAGGCTGAATTTGTATATTTAAAGTAAATAATGTATGCTTAATTGATATAATTATTATTTTATAACACTGACTTATTTACTTTTCATGAAACTGACAATTTTTTTTTTATGTTAGAGCAGACATTTTATTGTAAAACTTATTTCAAATCATATATTCATTTTATGCATTAATAATGGTAACTCAATTTGTACAGTAAACTCCCGATTATCCACTGGTGCAAAAAAGAAAGCGTGGGATGAAGAAAAAGAGTTTTCTTAACAAGAAAACAAAACAAATGATTATTTTTTTAAAGAAAAATGTATATGTAAAGAACTATGTTGTTTTTGTTATATCTTTTGCACAGTACAAAACGGCACTAAGTATGCCAATATTTTAATTTATTCCAGTGTATTGCAGTAGAGAGCCAGAAATCCGCCAACCTAAAATCCGCACAGCTTGTCAGATACAAACAATGAAATTCTCTATTAATAAGTTACAAAACTACAAATCAGAATTTTTGAAAAAGATCTTGAATACAGATTTTGTTTGCATTTTATGATTACAAAAAAAAAAAAAAATAATAATAATAATATGAAGGGCTTCAAGAGCTAAGTTGCTGCTAATGGAATTATTGACAGTATATTTAATTCATCAAAAGAAAATAATAATTATTGTGATATGATGATATCAATCAGGTAAATAATAACAAACTAATTTTTTAAAATGCTTTCTGATGAAGGCATAATTTGTAAGGAAGAACTCAATAAAATTCATAGAAAATTAAATTTGTGTTATTACTATTTACAATAAATAAAAAATAAATAAATCATGCAGGTTCGTGTTTAATTTAAAACTAGCTACATGTGAACAGATTTTATCTAAATTTGACAAATATTTTTTTTCATTTTTACAATATTTATTGTTTTTATTAAATATTTTTGTTAATATTCATTATTATTCTTATGTACCTAGTAATTTAATATTCAGTGTTATTATTCACTAGTATGCATTTATTTTGAATAAAATTCTGTTTTTATTATTCAAAGTGAAAATCATTTTTTATAGGCCCCGAAATCCACAAAATCCTAATATCTGCACAACCTCTGGTCCCGAGCTGTGCAGATTTATGACTCTCTACTGTATTGGTACCTGCCTTTTATTTTATTTATCTTTTTTTTTTTTTTTTTTTTTTCACACCGCTTTCCTTGAAAGGTATTTTTCTTCTTCTTTAAATATAATTACATATTGGGGATCATTTCAATGTAAATAAAGTGGTGTGCAAAAAGGGCAGGTTTTAGAATGCCCCAGAGAAAATTGAAATGTTAACATGTCTGCAGAACTGTTTAATTTAGTGCATAAATTAGCTTACAGATTGTACCTTGGCTTCATCGTAAATACACTTTTTTGCTTATCCTTTTTACATCCTATACATGGGCGTCGGCAGAATGGGGCAAGGGGGGCACTTGCCCCATTCTGCTTGGATTCCATTTCTGCACTTGCCCCCCCCCCACTGGAAAGTTCTACTAGTGCCCCCCCCCCCTGAAATTTTTTCTAGCGACGCCACTGATCCCATAGTACATAAAATACAAATATTTTTTGAATATATGGAGAAACTTTTCATTGTTTCTATTTTATTTTACATACAAAACAATCACGTTTTTGGAACAGAATTATTTTTACATCATTTACCCCTCATTTTCAGCTATTTTGTGACTTATCCATGAAACCTGTGACACTCAATTCTGTGGATAATCGGCAGTGTACTGCATTTGCAAAAGAAAAATGTAAATAGTTATTTATAATACCAGAGAAAGTATTTGATCTTTTAAACACTAGCTTGCCCAAGGAAATTATTTTGACTGCTTTTTAATTTACTTTAAATATATATATTTATAATAATACAATTTCTTGGATTTTATGTGACTTTGTATATATATACTGATAAGCGCATTTATTTATTAATAGTTGTATTCTTTCTCATTATTCCCCCTTTCTTTCTGATATCTACATTGTTCAAAAACAATCATTTGAGTTCTTGGGCAATCTAGCGTTAATTTTCCTTGATTTTGCCAAGACCAATAAAAGTAATTTTCCCTGACTTTTTCAAATCATTTTCTATCATTTTGATGAAAAATTTTATAAAGTAATATCACCCCCCTGCTCCCTCTCCCCCTAGAAGTTGCTGAATATAATTGAAGTTTCTTTCTTTCTTCGATGTTTAGTCAAAATTTCATGATTTTTACAGATTTCAAATTCCCTGTTACTTCCAATATTGCAAAATTTTCTGATTTTTTCCTGATTTCCAAGTCTTTCCAAAATTGCTAGCCACCCTAAATCCACAATACATTTGGTCTCAAGCTCTGCAGATTAGAGAAGGTTGACTGTATATGTCCAGCTCCCAAGTGTTATGATTTTTGGACACTGATATTTTTTTAAAGAAAATATTTAGAAATTTTTGTAGCAGTTTTCTATGATTAAGTAGGATGAAAACTCCTATAAAATATACTGGTATCTAAAAAATGGTGCGTTAAATTAATTTTAAATAAAAATTTACTAAACTGGTGGAATCGTAACACTTGGCAGTTATATATATGCATAGAACAACAATATGTATAGCATTTTTATTGAAACAATTGAAGGAGATAGGCAATTAGTCAAATACTTCACTTGTAACACCTTATCAAATAATTAATTTAAACATCACCATGTTTAGTTAAAGGAATGAAAGGAACAGGAACAATGACGACCGCTGGTAGAGTTGAAATGTCATCCTTCAAGTTTTCTAATAATTTCTGCTTCAATTCTGTTTCACAACTAGGTTTTAATGTCCAAATGATGAATAAATATAATCTCAGAGATGGAGAATGATAATATAAAAGATGATTTGCAACATCGGGGAATTTCTCTACTGTATCATTCACAAGTTTGAGAGAAACTTTATGTCCCATATACTTGATGACACTATCACTACGACCTTCAAAATAAATAAAGCCATCTGAAGATTTAGTCACTAAGTCACCAGTGGGCCTCAAGAAATATTCAAGATCATCAGGAAGTTTTTCATTATTGATGATACAAAAACGTTTGTTACCACCTCCTAAAAATATAGAAATCAGTAAGAAATATTGCACTGAAATTAGGGTGAAGTGGGGAAGTTAAATTTTAACTTTATTTTGCTCAGTTGGTATTATACACGAACTTCTGAAAATCTCTAGGCATAAATTATAACTAATTATCTTTTAAAAAATATGAGCTTTTTCTAATTTAACAATGTGGCCCTTTAAAAAGGAGGAGGAGGAAAAAAAAAAAAACATGAAAATTTTTGTGTTTTGTGGTTTACTTGCTCCATGGTTCAGGGCAAATGTAACCTCAGATTATAACCTATAAACACCATATTAAGACATATAGGGCAAGTCAAAGCTTTACAGATTAAGCGTATTCATTACAATGGAGCAATGAGTAGCGTACTATGTCATGGTTACGTCATAGTTACGTCACAGATCGATGACAAAGCCATCTCGTGTTAGAGGTACCTGAACTACTCAGGCTGAAACTGTGCTCAAATAGAATTTGTTTACTCGCGCGATGCTCCATATTTAAAGCTAAAATAGAACTGTGTTTGAACGAATGCACATCTAAACGGAAAAATTCATGTATTTTTAGAATATTAATATTTTGCATATTTTCCCATATTTTAAGATAAGTAATATATTTTAAATCAATTCTTAAAAATTATTTTTTGAATACTTTTTTACAATTTATATAATTATTGAAATCTTAATCTCGTTAATTTTCATTCATTACGGACCAAGAGATAATCTATGGCATTTTGAATTCGGTTGTTTGATTTGTTATGATGATAGAACAAGTTAGTGTTTATTATATTTGTTCATTCCTAAATGTTATTTTATCATTCCTAAATGTTACTTTAGTTATAGATTTGGTTATAAAGCGATTACAAATATATTTTGTTTAGATGATAAAATTTTTGCGAATGGTTTCGTCTGCGTCTGATTGATTTTATGGAACATGACATAATTTTTAATAAAAGAAATAATGATAAAGTAATCTTTTATAAGCGATTCCTTTTCCAAAATTTAATTTTTTTTTAATCAAAATTTTATTTTGAAAATTGCACACATTAACATTTTCTTCTTAAATTACTAATACATGAATTTTTTCATATCTGCAATACAATTTACAACATTAATAGATCGATTAAAAAAATTATATTTTACGTTAATTAATTCTGGCTCTAAGTGAACACTATAGATGTGATTATTTACTTGAAGTTTTTAGCGTACGTTTGACTTTAAACACAAAATGTGTTAGATGTTAACTAATAATAATGCGATTGTTTATTAGCTAACATCTAACATATTTTGTATTTAAAGTCAAATGTACGCTAATAATTACATCTATAATGTTCATTTAGGGCTAGAATTAATTCTTGTTTATAATAAAACCATAAGAGATAACATTTTTAAAGAAAGCACAATAGGGGCGGGGTTTTCACAGCTTTTATTTGGGTACCGCAGCCACTGCACAAGGAGCAGCGCTAACATCAAATTTACTTTGCGACATTTTTTAACATTATGTGAACGAGCTTAATCTATAAAGCTTTGGGGCAAGTAACTAGGTAGTGAACATTTTTATGAGTCTGAAACTTCTTTAACTTTTACAATATATGAAATCGTTACATAGTCTCAAATTCTTCCATACATATAAAACCATTTAACATTCCAACAAAACCTAAAAAATGAAGAAGGAAAAAGAAGAAAGAGCTTATTAGAGCTTTTACTGAAAATTAAAAGATAGAACTTCAAGAGTTATATATATAGAAATGACGCAGTTGAGGCCCTTGGGATAGACATACAAAATTCCTTAAGTAAGTGTAACCATGTGTAACAAACTTAAAACCGTAATAAATAGAACAAACCTGAAATTGTATTCAAAACTGAGCTTAGTTATAAAAGCTTAGTTTCTTTATAAAAAAGGGTGTAAAGTTTATTTTACAAGTACAGAACAAGTGCAAAACATTAAATTTTTACATCAGCACTTTGTCAGAGAGTGGAAGTGCAAGCAGTTTTTCAAATTTCTAAAACTACTACTGTTTCAAATTTGATTTACAAGGAGAGGTCACGACATGGAAAATTCAGATCGGTACGAAATTGCGCAGGATTGTAGTATACTATGAGGGTAACAACATATTAGAGCAGTAGGACCCACTATCCACAAAATTTCGAGAAAAAAGCATTTAAAGTTTCAGTAATCTTTAAATACAAGTAATTTCACAAGCGAGTAAGCGCCTCCGTGGCGTGATCTTAAAGCGCGAGTCTCCCACTCAGATGACTTGGGTTCGAGGCTACCTGCGGGACACTTTTTATTTTTCTTTAACTTTTTATGTAATCTAAACTTTTTATTTATTTTACTTTATTTTACAAATCTATTCAAAATTTGAAAATTTTAATAAAATATTTAATTTTCTTGAGTATTAAATAACTTTTTCTATTTTTAATATTTATAACTTAAAAATACAATAAATTTATATAACTTAAAAAATAAATTTCAGTTTTATTTTAACTTTAAAATAAGGTAAAACTAAAGAAACTGTTTGTAATTATTTATCTAAATATTTTATTTCATTTTAGGTATATTTTATTTTATTTTTTAAACTAAAAAAAAAAAAAAAAATTACAGAGAAATGATGATTTTAATCACATATATAATTACTATCCAAATTAAATAATTACTTCTCCAATCAATAGTTTCTTAAAAATTATAGTATAGGATTGATATGCTATTAAATTATTACAGGTAAAGAAATGTTATCTTTAAATGTAGATTTTAAATGTTAATGAACATCGTTTCTTTTCGACTTCCATTTTTTTTTTTTTTTTTTTTTTAATCTTCTGTGCACAAAATAAAATCCCACCTGCCCTTTATTATTAACAAGCTAGAAGTGTTTACGTAATTTATACACATTCAAACCAAATCAGGAAGCTCAAATCAAGATTTAAGTACACCTGCTATCTATTTTACACTTTGTTTACAGCTTGCTTATTTTTTTTAATTATTTAAATATTTGTCTGCTTTTCTTTATGTTTCTTATGTAGGGATTTGTAAAACTAAACTTTGTTTTTTAAGTTATGGAAATTTATTGTATTTTTCAGTTTTAAATATTAAAAATAGAAAAAGTTATTTTATACTCAAGAAAATTAAATAATTTTTTATTAAAATTTTCAAATTTTGAATTGAATTGTAAAATAAAGTAAAATAAATAAAAAGTTAAGATTACATAAAAAGTTAAAGAAGAAGAAGAAAAAAAAATGTAGTCCCGCAGATAGCCTCGAACCCAAGTCATCTGGGTGGGAGACTCGCGCTTTAGGATCACGCCACTCAGGCGCTTACTCGCTTGCGAAATAACTTGTATTTAAAGATTACTGAAACTTTAAATGCTTTTTTCTCGAAATTTTGTGGATAGTGGGTCCTACTGCTTTAATATGTTGTTACCCTCATAGTGTACTACAATCATGCGCAATTTCGTCCCGATCTGAATTTTCCATGTCGTGACCTCTCCTTGTTAGTTTAATTTAGGCTTGATATAATAAGGACAGCTTCAAGCAAACAGATATTATAACTATTAAGTCCAAATTCAGCTTGTTAGTTAAGTGATAAAGCAAAGTTACTCTTACCCCACCGCACCCTACATTATAAATGAAATCATATTAATATTTCTTTCAGATCATCAAAAGACATTATTAAAAAAAAAAAAAAAAATTCTCGAATTTAATTAACAACAATAAATGTTAGCTCAGTAAAACACTGTTTACACATCTTTCATTATACATCTTTTTCATGAAGTTCCAATTCGTTTCTATCCATTTTAATGTAAAAATTCTTCACTTATACGCTGCTCAGTATCGGTTATACGTATTTTCTATTTTTCTAAAATTTGCAAATTTTTTTTGACCGGTCAGTATCCGGTAGAATTATATTATTATTTTGCCATTATAAACAAGTGGATTTCCCTTATTTTATCCCTGTTCCTAGATGGTGTCCCTGTTAGTAAATGGACGAACACAGGAAGTATACTCTGTGTAAAGAATATTGACCATTCAAGGTCACCATTCAGGGTTCTTTCCTTCTGTATATTTTAAAATTTCACTATTGAAAAAAAAAAAAAAAAAAGAAGTTTGGAAGAGTAACATATGACACATGCTATATGCATAACAACAGCTTTGCTTAAAAATAGTAACTTTAATGTTGTCAGTAATTTTTTTTATAGAAGTACTGAGTTGCCAATTAATTAATACAAAACAAAAGAAAAAAATAGAAATATTGTTGTAGTATTTTAAACATATAACAATATTAATATATTCACTTTATCCATCTAACCCTAATACCTTAAAAACTTTATTAATTAGCATTTGCACATGAATATTGCTGCATTGCCATTAGATTTATGGTAATCAAAGATTTTTTCCCCCCTTTCAAATATACGTCTTCATTTCATATGTTTGTTTATGTAAGTCCCTTGAAAGACACATAAACAGCGTTTTACTGCATAAGAAAATTATTTTTACACTTTTATAATGATTATACAGTTGAACCTTGTTATAGTCAACTCTCTTCAAACATCCAAAAAGTGTTCACTACATCCAGAAACTCAATATAACCAAACTTTGATTACTAATAAAGCAAGTACTTAATTCAATAGGTGTTCAGTTGGGACTGCTATAAAAGTTTATTATAACTGAGAGTTCACTGTTTCTCAGGTTCACTATAGCGAGGTTCAACAGTATTAACTTTCAATTCAGATATCAGATAAAAGGCTGGTGGAAATTATGTAAAGATGTGAACGGGCTCTTCCCACCTGACGTCAGAGCTCACATGATAGAGGAAAAACAAGTAGCAGATGAAGTTGGATCAATCGTATTTAATCTGTGTTATTTTTTTATACATCGTCATTTTTAATCCATTTTATATCATTATTCATCATCTTTTGTTTGCTGTATACATTTACAATCATCATTTAGTTTATATTTGTTATTGATGTTCAGGAAGAACATGTTAAATACTCTGATTTTTGGTACTTAAATCAGTGACAGTGCAATACTGTACTGCGTAAATCCATTTAGACCAGTAACTAAGTTAATTAACTTGTTGTAACACCTTTATGCAATTAAATTAAATGAAAACATTTTAAAATTTCAAATTATAATCCATAAACATTTTACAAGAACAAGCTATTATTTATTGCTAGATCAGTTAATGTTACAGTTACACTAGAACATACGAAAATCGATTCTTACAGTTGAAAATAAATAAACACATAAAGTGTTTTTTAAAAATTATTAAATTTACAAATACAACTAGTCTACTGTTTATAAATGCACAATATTACTTTTATTTTATTTTATATTAAATATTAACATTTTTGTTCTTAAGAACAATATTTAATTGAATTTGATTCTCAGAATTCGATTATTTGTTTTCCTTTATCACATTATTGAGCAGACGAAACTGGGAAAAGTCCATTGAGGAAAAGTTATGCATTTTACATCAAAAATAGAACATTTTATAAGGATAAAATTTAAAGGTATAATGAGAATAAAAATAAATAAATACATAATGGCAAAATTCATTTAATATTTGAATAATCATTATTTAAAATATGAAAAATGAAATACATAAAACCCTTATAATTTGTGCATTTATTATAGAGTATATTTCCCTACTACAATTGCATAGAATGAACAAATGTATATTTTTAGTTTCAATATTAATTTCGCAATTATATTTTTATTTTATATTAGTGGGGGTACATTTTTATTATTAAATTTAATATATAAGAAAGTTAATTTTGTATAATTTTGATTTTAATGCAATTGAAGTTAAAAAACATAAATTTTGCAATTTTATTTTTACTTTATATTTGTAGGGGAATATTTATATTTATATTATTAAATTTAATAAATGATAAAATTAATTTTGTATAGTTTTGATTTTAATGCAGTTGAAGTTATTTGAAATAAGAAAACATAATCAATGCAACTGTATATCAAATAAAAATGAGAGGATCGAAGGGGCAGAGAGGTGACAGTCAATTATTTCTTTGAAAAGAAATAAATTTTATGCAAATAATAATAATAATAAAATTTTATGCAAATAATAATAATAATAAAATTTTATGCAAAATAATATTTATATTAAGAATAAAACAAACATTTATAATGAAAGTGTTACTGTAACATTCCTGTTGAAATGGTTTTGAAATAAACAAATTTATCAATTAAAATGTTAAATTTTTTGTTAAATTAAATAGGGATTTATTTAAATATTTACTGCAAATATTTAATAATTATAAATATTATATCTGCCAATATATTTATTTCTTTTGTGGAACTGACTTCCACCAGAATACGTTAATAATTTTACATAGTATATAAAAGGAATAAAAAATTTACCAACATAAAGTTCTCCTTCATCAGCAGTTTCTCTGTCCTCATTAAGAATTTTAAATTGTGTATTAAGAAGAGGTTCACCAATAGGTAAAGAAGAAATAAGATTTCTAGAAAATGTATTTAAATTAAGTTCATTATAACACAACAGATAATAATAACAAATAATTGGTAAAGCTTTTCATTTATTAGTTACTATCATTATCATTCTATCAATTTTTTATTCAACTGAGTTTTTACAAGCATAACTTTTTTTTTTTTTTTTTTTACAATATGTATAATGAAACATGCATATACAATGTTTAGCAATAAAAACAGTAATAGCTAATATATATATATAAAAAAAAAAAGAGAGAGAGAGAGAGAGACAGTGAGAGATTTGACAGCCCCCCCCCCCCCCCCCCCCCCAAAAAAAAAAAAAAAAAAAAAAAAAAAAAAAAACAAGCAATACAATATACTTGTATACATTATGAATTCTTATACTTGAAATACTAGGATGTACATTTATTTGTACATTCTCATACAAGTCAAGAATGTAAATTTTCAGATTTTCTGCATTTTTGCATAGCAAATTGCTATTTTGGCTTATTACTTTCTTCTATATGTAATATAGAGAAAGTATTGGATTCGTAAAAATTTTCGACCTCGGGTTTTTGATGAATTTACATGTTTTGAGAGCTGTAGAACACGATTTGACCATTTTTAGAAAATGACTGTCTGTCTGTGTGTGTGTGTGTGTGTGTGTGTGTGTATGTGTGTGTGTGTGACAAAATTTTGTGGCAACTGTATCTCAGGAACTACTGCACAGAATTTCATACAAATTGGTATGTAGTTGCACCTTGACATAAATTAGTGCCTATCAACTTTTGGTAAAAATTGTCTAACAGGTTGCGTTGCCATCCCGCTTCTTCTAAATTATTAACATGGTGATATAGGACAAAATTTTGCATAAATGTGCATAAAGAGAATTATTTTTTTAGTAATCATTATGAAATTTACAAGAATTATTTATAACAGAGATAGTCAACTGAGAAAAAATTTTTGAATGTGTAGGAGCCTCGCCCCCCCCCTGGGGGGGGGGGAAGTCCCCCCTCGAAATTTTCAAGATGGGTATCTTTCAAAAGGTCTTGTTAATACCTTTAAAACGAATGGTTGAACTATAAATCTGTGATACTTTAAAACAAAGTTATCGATTTTTTTTTAATTTTAACGGAAAAAAAAACTTAGTTTTTTTTTTTTTTTTTTTTAACGAAATTTAACCAGACTTCGTATTTAGTTGGCCCCTGACATAAACTGAGGCTGATTAGATTTGGGGATCAATCGCTCAACAGTTGGCGCTGTGATCATATTTTTTCTATATTTTTAACATGGCAGTATATGATAAAATTTCGTATAAATGTACATAATGAGAGTTATTCTTAACCTGTGATTGTGAAATTAATATGAATTATTGATAATAGTAGCAGTTAATTAGGAAAAAAATTTGGGGCATCGCTTCCCCTCCTAGGGGAAGTACCCCCCCCGGGGGGGTAAATTTTCAAGATGGGTATCTTTCGAAAGGTCTCTTCAATACCTTTAAAACGAATGGTTGAACTATAAATATGTGATAATTTAAAACAAAGTTGTCGATTTTTTTTAATTTTAACAAAAAAAACTTTGAAAAAAATCATAATTTTTATTTATTTATTTATTTATTTTGTTTAATATTGTTACTGTGTCAATTTGTATAGGAAAATATAGAAGAAAGTCTTGTGGTGGCCACAACATTCTAGTTTTTTATAAGCCTTATAGTAATGATCTCTACACCCAAAAGAGCATTTTTTATATTTCTGTGCTTTATTGTAATGTAATAAAAGTTTGAAAAACATATAAATTTACACATGTTCTATTTGTTTGCTTCATATTTCAAACCTTTCTGTGTTTTTCTAATGATAATAATTTTTTTTTCCCATTTTCTATTATTCTATGTGATTGCGTTTAGAGGGACTTAAGATATTTTTGTTCCTGACTCACAGCTGCCTGGGGATAGTTTTAGAACAAATGCATAGAGCCTATGTATATATGAAGGATATTAAAAATATCTATAATTTAATAAATAATGTTTAAATAATATTTATTAAATAATGTTTAATAAATATCACCAAAATCAGAATAACTCAAAATCGAAAATAGATGTTTAAATCAGAAGTAAATGAATTGATATCTAAATTATTTCTGAAACAGAAGCTTGATTTTTATAAATTGAAATTGCAAGTAGAACAACTTTTTCTGAACAAGAAGCAAAAAAAATTGAAAATCTGAATGGATTGGCAATTTTAAGCATCAAACTGTGTAGAGTGATAGCCAATTAAACACAAATATTATATCCACTAACCAACAGAGAATCTTGGGTGAAGTTTTAGTCCTCTAGCTGTGATTTCAATAATTAATGATATAAAATAGACAAACAGCAACAAAACACAGTTTTGATTTTTTTTTTTTTTTCTTTTTGCTATTCTAGAATTAATTTAACTTAAAAACTTCTTCACACACCATAAAATTAATATAAGCATTAGTGATTTCAAAAGGATGTGGTCTTTCATCTTCAGATGCAAAAAAATATGTGCTACCTCCGAGACAAAAGCAAGACTGAAACTAGGGCAAAGTCCAAAGAGGAAGGAGTAACACTACCAACCAATAGAATAGCAGCATGCAAAAACCAATCAGAAGAGAACACAACCAAAAAAACAGGAGACAACAGAAGCAAACACAAAAAAGGGAGGAAGTGATTTTAATTATACATATATATATTACAAAAAGAAAAAAAAATATATTTAATCGAATGAAACGATTTTTTTTTTTTTTTTTTATTAACGATTTCACCATGATAAAAATAGATAGCTAAATTTTCCAAGAAATCTAACTCAGAAGCACATTTAAAATTAAAGATTCCAGAGCTATCAACAAGTCTCAACTGCTAGTTGAAAATATGCTGGCTTTGAGACTATGCACAAAATAACAGCCTCTTACAATGAACCTCTACTGGCCAATGACTGCAATGTAATCGTATAAATAAAAGCCTTTAGTTCCATGTCTCGCTTCATTAAGTATTTAATCTGTAACTGCGTGCTTCAATTGCTTGATCATCACCTGGAATACCCCAACAAACTACATATACAACTAAATATAGTAATTCACATTTATCTTGCACAAAAATCATTACACAACAACAACAACAACAACAACAAAAAGTTGGCAAATGTGAAAGGAAGTATGCAAATAATGCCTTTTTTGAAAATATTCTCTTTTTACTCAGTTTCCAATGACAGTCCTTTTATTCTAAAGTCAGCACTAAACATAATCAATGATATACTATTTTATGAATAAATGATATTAAAAAATAAAAATATATAAATTACCTGCTGTCAAAATCTATCTTGAAACAGGAGGCCCAACATGACAATTCAGTGATACCATACAAATTAAATATTTCTGTTTTATTATCTTCAGATTTCCATTTTCGAAGTTTATGCATGGAAGGACACATTTCTCCACCAAACGCAAGGATTCTTAAGGATGATTCTTTACCAAGAAGAACATTTTTTATAACTTTTTCTCCAAAATTGTAAATTAAAGATGGTGTGCTCTAAAAAAAAAAAAAAATAAATAAATAAATAAATAATAATTAAGAAAAGATGCACATTCAAAAAGTATTCTAATTATCTGGAATAAATATTATTTAAATCAATACTTGTTAATCAAAAATTTTACTCTAAATGAAACTAAAAATGTTCAAGAGTACAGAGATTTATTTTTCTTTTTATTTGAAAAAACACATGAAGATATTAATCATAATATACAAAAAGAAAAAGAAAAGTAACATTTTTCTAAAATTTCAGTATTACTTCAAGGTGTGTTTATATATGCTTATGGTTCTGACGCTCTGAGATGTGATTACTACAATCACATCCCAGATGAAGATATTAATAATAGTATTAGTATTCGATATTAGTATTAGTATATATTAGTATTAGATATATTAGTATTCTCAATACTAGGATAATATTTTCCTTGTTGTGTCTGCTGGTGTTTGTGGCCACAATTAAGGGCATTATAACTAATAAAATTCCAATTAACAAAAGAAGTTCTGAATTATTTTTTGAAACTCCGAAAATTTCAGGGTCAATTTTTGTTGAATTAAAAAAAGAAATAAAGAAATTTTGAAGTTTTTTGCAGCCATTTATATCCAGATGGTAAAAAATCATGTAGGATTTATATAAAACAATCAACAAAGAAATTTTCCAATTCATATCCAAAACTAATAAAAATAGATTATATTGGCTTTTTTTTTTTTTTTTCAAATTTATTGCTCAGAAATAGACAAGTTTTCTAGAGAAAATAACATCAGCATAAACAGCTGAAAAAGGGATCGGTATAAACTGATTGGAAAGCAGAAACTGAGTGAAGAATGAAAATCATCAGGTATTTGTCAAAAATGATTACTGGTAATAATAATAATAATAAAAAGATTTCACAATTTTCAGAGAATTGCAACACACCACTCTTTGATATTTATTCAACGAATTTTGAGTAGCACTTTACATTATGTATAAATTATATTTGCATCAAATAGTGTATTTAAATTTGGCAGAGAAAAAAAAAAAATTACAACTTGGAATGCAGTTTAAAGCCAAACACAGCATTACTATATCCAAAATCATTTTGTAAGCACAAAGGATAAATACTTTTGATACCCTATTCTACTATGTAAAACATGTTTTGTGCATATATATGTGACGTATTTTTAATTGCTTGCTGAAAGAGAGATAAGAGTCACAGCACACAAGGGAGACGAGGCATTCGTTCAAGCAAACATCACTTTATTGTTTCACACTTCACAGTCGGGACGAAGGCGAATGGAGTTTAATCCGACAAGCTGTCGATGATTCGCGCTGGCCTTACGGCCGCGGCATTCGGGGGTTAGATAATTACCAGATTACGTTAATTTCGGAGGTACGGGTCGCATGGAAAAGTCTAGCAAGTCAAGACCGTGTCAAAATCACTCCGTTTGTTTACTGTTTGGGCTTTTATACCAGTAATCTTTGGTGTAATTTGGCATAGTTCTAATTCCCGCCCATTTTATTTAATTGGTTATCTTATTAAAAACCAACGCCTTTTCATTATGTCTGATTGGTTATAATTTTATATTCTGCAGACCTCAGAAATCTGGTCGGTGCGGTCAGCGCTCTTCTTTGCCAAGCTCGCCAAACCATTAAAAATCATTTATTGCTTTGCCTCTGCTATGAACTAATCAAACCGCACTTTAAACTCATTAACCGTTATTTATTGCGTTATATCTGCTCAGCGCTTATTAAATTAATTTCCAAGCCAATTATAAAGCTATTTCCAGACATCAAAATACTTAAATGATTAACTTATTTATTTCACATGATCGTGACGCGACTTCACTTTCCATTCATTATTTTTTATGCTTTTAATCTTACAGCTTAATATGAAATCTCCTTTAATTTATTTTGCCCTATTACTTTGAAATATAACCAGATAACCAGAATACCCTGAAACTCTGAAAATGTTAATTTAATTCTTACTTCTTTTTATTTCTTATATTTCATATCTTTCATATATATATATATATATATATGTGTGTGCATGTGTGTGTGTCAACTTCGTTCTGCACAGTGCAGTTTAAAGATGTTAAACTGTACACTTCAGAAATTTTGTCCATTAACATAATGTACTTTAATACTTTTGAATTTCCTTGTACATAAACAATCTGTCTGATCTCAACAATATGTTTCAACTAGCATCCCTATATGATACTGATTTAGAACCCCCATTTTGAAATTCCTGGTAATATTTGTTTTTGAACTATGATGGTAACAGACTCAGACCAATCAATAAAAAAATTTATTTTCAAATTCAGGGAACCTCAAAACATGTAATTATGGAAAAAACTAAATTTCAAAAATCTGACCCGAAAATGATACTTTCTGTATCACATATAGGTAAGAGAAAGTAAAAATTCAAAGACACACATATATATATTTTCTATTGTAAATGCTTAATGCAACCTACATAGATAAAATTCAATCAATTTATGATTTATTCAATATTTTATTTATTCAATATATATATTTTTCTATTGTAAATGCTTAATACAACCTACATAGATAAAATTCAATCCATTTATAATCAACTGAAAAAGCCTTAAGGAATAATATTACTCATTGATAAAAAAAAAAAAAAAAAAAGATTTCACTAAAAAGCAAAAAAAAAAGCAACCTTCCTTTACATCTAGCAGATTAATTTGTTGTTTGTATAGGTTAAGTCGATTGACTACACTAGGGTTCTAGGCCTATAGGTGAAGTGATCTCTATACGGGTATTTCTAAGGGATACTAGCCTGTATTTACGTGAGTTTTGTAGAAAATCCCAGAAAACTCCAAACAGCTAGGATGATGAACATGACCTGAGATCGAACCCAACACTTCTCATCTACCAACTTTGAGCGCACAACTGCTTGGCTACTGGTGGGCTCCTATGTCTAGCAGAATTATCTCTTATGCTACCATATTATTATGCAGCCCTTTTCTTTATAACCACATTTTTCAGAAGATAAATATTAGAAAAATATATGTAGGATTCAAAACACTTACTTGCAATATTGTTATCTTTTCTCTCATAATAACTCCTACCAGCTTTTCAGGTATACTTCTTATATGATCAGCTACAAAAACAAGTGAAGCTCCAGACAATAACGCAAGGAAAATTTCTATAATGCTAGGATCAAATGTAAGTCTAGTAGATTGCAGTATGACATCATTGCTAGTAACAGAAAACCTAGACCTAAACTCAAAATAAACATGAATATAAAATTTGGAGAAGATAAAAAACAAATGGCAGTAAAAAATTGCATTTGTATGTATCTATCATAAAAAGAAAAACAAAATAAATGTTCTGACTTTCATAAAAACAGAACGTATGTCTTAAATTCTCCAAAGGTTTTATTTATTTTTTCACTCATCTTTGCAAACATGAGTAAAAAATGGGGAAAGGGAAGAACAAATCATTCACAGCTATCACAAAAATTGATGATCAGTACCTAATGTTAACAACTCATCAAAATGGAACATACAATGCTAATTAGTTGCAAAGGTAATTTCTTTTTAGAACAATAAAGCAAAAAGTTGGAAATAGGTTTCATCAATATGGCCTCCATATATGCAATCAGTGAAGTGTACTTCTTTTATCTCAAGATACTGCACAGTGCACAGTCTGTAAATGTGATAAAAAAACTGAAATTTAATACAATGTTACTGTAATGATATATGTTTTTTTGAGATGTACTGTTTCAATCTAATGATACTCATCATATTTTAAGAGAAAAGAAAAGAGGTACACCCATATTTGTAAAGGAAAAATCTCAGTAAAGCTGAGATTTATTAATGGTATAGAGTAGAACCAACATAGTGAATGTATGGATCTGCATTCACTATGTTGGTCAGCAAAATGTCAAATTGCATACAGAACAGTGGTGAATCTATTAAGAGGCTCCTGAGGCTAAGCCTACCCAAAAAATATTAAAAAATTGCATAATATTTTTTTGATAATATCATTCAACATAGTAAAGTAAATATTACTAAGAATGTTAAATTTTCACAGGTATTTTTGTGCATTTTCTTCTTTTAATAAGTTTAATTTTTCTCTTCGCGCTCAAGGGAGGCTTTAGAGAAAAAGCCTCCCGAAGTAGCTTTTTTCTACCATTTCGGATTCAGAACTAACTCATATTACACGGATAAACACTTTTCAAGCGATACCAGGCGGCATAATGTAAAAGTATGGGAGAAAACATCACCTGGAAACCAAGCAACTTGAAGTAACTTTTTCCTGTCCGACCTAAGACTACTATATAACAGGCTAAATCATTCGCCGCCATTTGTACGTCAAGTCCGTCATTGCTAAACTTAAGATTACTATATAATAGTTTTATATAGTCTCATATAATAATCTTATATGGTAGTTCGTCACTGCCAAACCTAAGACTATTATATAATAGTCTTATATAATCTCATATAATAGTGATATACAATAGTCTTAGTTTTAACAATGACGGACTTGACAGACAAATGGCAGCAAATGATTCAGCCTGTTATATAGTAGTCTTAGTCTGACCAAGATTGTGTTCAGGTGTTGCCGCTATGAACCAATGAAATGCTGTGAATGCTGACGTCATTTGACATCATTCCTCTTCTTCACGCCTCTTCATTCAAAAGGGGAACTTGGCAGTTTTCTTGAGATGCAATTTATTCCTCAAAAGAATGTGTTAATTTTAGTTTATGCTATATTATATAAATATTTATGTTTCAAATTCAAAATCTAATATAAAATGTGAATGTAGTTCACCCATTTTTTTATGTACGGCGCACGTTCTTTTCCTGATAACTTTTTTTTTATTACATATTTTAAATGTGATATTTGATGAATTTTTCAAAAAGCTATCGTCAGATTGTTTGTTCATAATTAAATATTAAATTTATCCATGTTGTATCTTTTCTTTTGTTACAATTGTAATAAAAACACTTGATTATAGAGATTTTTAACAAAGTAGTTCTTTTCTACCAACCTCACATTTTAATAATTATACCACTGCTCTCAAATTTATTCTGTCAAAACAAATTTTGTCGCAAATTTAATTTTAAACATATTTTGGAAAAAAAAAAAAAACTTTAGTCATTCAAATACAGCATTTAGACGCTATCGTACTTTAAATTATTTCAGCCCATAGGCCATAACGGCAAAAAAACTTTCTTTGCGTCTCTTCTAAAAAAAAATTGTAAATGCTAATTTGTAAATGCTAGATTTGCCAAAATTTATACTGTTCATGCGATGGTGAGTTCATGTGTATAAATTTTCAGTTCAGTAGCATTTACACGCTATTGCACTTTAAAAAAATTGAGCACATAAGCCATAATGGAAAAGAATTTTCCTTTGTGTCCCTGTAAGACATCTGTAAATACTAGATTCACCAAAATCTGTACAGACCATGCTACGGTGACCTATAACACACGCACTAACTTCCAGCTCATTCGAACAAATCGTTTAGACGCTGTCGTATTCACTCACACACATTATCGTAAAAATAGCAAAAATAAACTCAGGGGACTCCAAAACGTATAGATACACCAAAATCTCAAAGTAGAATTTTTGTCTTGATTACAATATTTTCTTACATATGTATTTTCGGAAAATAAAAAAAAAAGCATAAAAGCAATTTTTTTTTTCATTTCATGATTCTTATTTTCTTAGTCTACCCATAAATGTTTTCTTAGCTTCGCCACTGATACAGAAATGGTACTTTTATGAGCAAGACTATACAGATTATTAATTTGATCTTATGTTGTACTTACACTGAAACCATTGATAATTCATTTCTTTATACACAATGTTGATAGATCTTATATAGCTCGACTTATGAAGAACATGTTTAAAACAGAAACAATACAGAATATGGTACAGCAAACATCTAAAATTACTTAAATAAAGCATGTTTGAAATAATCTCAAAGTATGCAATGTAGTAGGAGTAATGACTCTGCTTACAATCCAGAACTTGGAAATTGCTTGTCATTAAAGAAGCAATCCCAAAATTTTAACAACAAGATAAGTATGCATCCATGGAAAACAGGTATTTAACAATTTAACAATCAATCGTAATTATTGGTGGGCACCACAGTAAAATTAACCCGTTAGTAGTCGCTAGTTGGTCGATTTGCCGCCCATCCTTCAGTGTTGCGAGTTTTTTTTTATTCAATAGCCACCAAAATTTTTTTAAAGTGGCATTTGATATACATAAAATGCGAATAAAATCAAAGAAGCGTTGATCACATCACTTCTTAAAATTATTGGTGACAGTTAAATAAAAAGTGTGCAATCTGTAATAGATGGTGCTGTCTATAGTGACTACTAACGGGTTAATAATACTTCCTTTCATATGTATATATATTTATTAGACATCAAAACTGTGCCTTGAAGCATCTTTTCATGTTCTTGACAATCCTATGAATTAAAACTGTCCTACATAACACTATCCTCCTTGTAACTTCCTTTGTACGAAATATAAGGAAATATTGTAATCCCGATTTGTGAAACGGATTTTGCATTTCAAATAGTTAAAAAATAAATGATCATAGAATGTTGCAAATTTATATTTGTGACTATCAAGACATCTACTTGTACACATCGAACTTTTTTCTTGACACAAGCTCCCTTTTCAGAGATGATTTTACATGATTTTTCATGATGTCTGTTTGTGCATATGTATGTGTGTATCTCGCATAATTCAAAATCAGTTGGGCGTAGAACGTTGCAAATTGGTAAATAGGATTGTTATAACATCTAGTTGTGCACCTCCCTTTTTGGTCTGTGACTTTCTGTTTTGGAGATAGTTACAATAATTATATTCATAATGATTAAAAACACAAAGGTTTTGGCCATATTACAAATAACCTACCTTCTACCAACAAAAAGATTTAAAAAAAAAACTAATGATAGAGCCTGTAATATTTTTCTTATGAAAGTAGTCAACATTTTTCTGTGTGTAGAAAGTAATTCAGAAAGACATAAGAAGGTTAGAGTAAATGAATACACTTATTTAATAAATATTCTGGAAACAGATGAATGAAACTGTTTTTTATACCACAAAATTCAATAATCAATGAATATTCTCGAAACAATCCAATAAAACAGTCATTCGTACTACAGAAATCAAGTAAACAAGGTTAGATATACAGCAGAGCAGGAATTTTGCTAATTCAGAAACAATGATCAATCACACAATTTGAAGTCTGAATACAATTTGAATTCATCCAGAGTTTGTCAGTGGTTATAGAATTTTCAAAGTAGTTTTGCACTAGAAACCAATGAATCATTCCGGAGATTTTGAGACCTTGACTCTACTTAAGTTAGAGATTCTACATTTTGGAAATCTTAAACTACCACTATTTGCCACACGTGGATGGCAAATTGCCTAATTTGCTGCCCACTTTCATTCATGGAAATAAAAAACTGCCATCTGCTTCTACTTTTATTGTAATACCGTACAGAAAGTAGCACACAAAGAAATAGGCAGGTTTTAGTCTACAATTATCAATAATGACTCTTCTATAGTCTTGTAACATTTGAAGAAGTTAGTTCTGTGCTATAAACCAATGAATTTTTCCAGAAAATTCGAGGACTCTGTTCTTATTGAAGTTAGAGCTTCCAAACTTTAGCAACCCTAAACAACAAATTTCTTCCAAATTTGATTGCCAAATCACCAAAATTGATGCCTAGATCGAAAATTGCATTGACGACAAACTTGTCGAGATCAGCAACTAAATTTTGTGGGAAATATTATTTCAAGGTAGCTAGAAATATAATAGCCACAAATAGTAAACTCTTTCTCAATTTTAATGAAATTAATTGTTTTAGTATAATGTATCCTTTCTCAATAGTTACTAATTTTCACTAAAAAGAACAAAAGTTGGCCATCTACACTAAGATGTGAATTCGTTAATGGGAGATTTTATAATAAGCTGTTGAATACTAAATCTGAACAAGCTACTATATTCATTCTTTGCGATATATATATAATCCCAGAGCTGCCAACATTTTAAACTTTTAAATCAGAATTGACACCAGTATATTTAAAGGTAATATGTTACTTTTATTTTCGACAATTAATATTACCGAATACAGCTATAAAACTTTTCCGTTTTGAAGTCTCCCTTGAAAAACTATGTATCTCCCTATGTAATCCTATTATCAAAACTTCTGCGGTTGGAGCAATAGTTTTTTTTTTTACTTGTTTTAAAAAATGTTCATGGACTGGAACTTGCCTGTTAATTTACAAGCCAGTTACCTCACACAAAATGTCAAAGTTTTCATAGCAATACATATATTCCAATGGATGCATGTGGTGTTTCATTCAAATCTATAACTTTAAAATGAATAAACAAAAAAAAAATGGCCAACAGCATAAAAAAAATAATAATAAATAATAATCATAAGAGTATATCCAAAATAATACCACAGATTATCATACTGAAATGAAATATATACACTTGCAACTGTAGACTCATTAACTCTTTCAGTGTTAGACATTTTTTCAGCATGTTTTTTTAATGATCCATGAAATAAATATTATGCAAAGTAGGAGTATAAAAAGTCATTACTATCAGATATCCATTAATTTTATTTCCTATCAAAAAAAAAAAAAAAAAAAAAAACACATATTTCAAAACTATGTCACACTAGCCATTTATTTCAACTATTGCATGGTCAAAAACAAAAAAAAAAGATGGGCATAATGCCAAAAAAGGTAAACATTTAAAAGGTTTAAAAAAAATAAATAAAAGCAAAGAAATTCTTATTAAAATTTAAAAAGAGAGAAGGAATTTTTTACCTTGAGAAAAAACATATTATATCTACAAAGTTTCCAAATACCTTAAATCGATGAGATTTGAAGCTATACATTCATGAGGAACTTGAACAACTTTAGCTTCACCTGTTGTTCCAGATGTCTGTATACAATAAGCAATTTCTGATTGTGGTATTGATTTAATGAAATGATTGATGTTTGGACAGTACTTATTCTTGCAATCTTTTGATTGTAGTATAGTAAATTTTAAAAGCTTTTGAAATTCACTCAATTTTTTCCAGCAGCTACATAACTTGGGCTTTAGATCCTAAAAGAAAGAAAATAATTTAGACAAATAATAAAATGAAGCAGTGTTAGAAATAAGAATTTTGAAACTAGGCGTCAAAATGATGCCTGGATTAAATTTTTTGGGCATCAAAATGAAAAATCTAGGTGCCATCTATAATTAAATATGTATATTAAAATAATAATAATAATAAAGCATCAACTTATAAATAATATATGCAAGATTATATAAAAAATATTTATGTAATGAATGTAATTACATTGACAATATTAAACGTACATATTTAAAATCACAAATTTATTCTTCGCCCAGAAGACACATAATTCCACCACAATTTAATAGCATTTTCCGGGCAGAAATCTTCCAATTTAGGGCTGTTTAATTTAATCATTAGCAAATCGTCAACTACTTTCATAGAGATATGATTTCTTAAATCAGTTTTTATTAGGTTCAATTGACTGAAATAAACTTGTTTACAGTCTGATGGGAGTGGGAAAATTATTAGGTATGATGAGGAAAAAATCCAGGCATCAAATATGGCACCTGTGATTGGAATTCTAGGCGTCAAAATGAAAAAACTGGTCGCAAAATGCAACTAACAACTGCTTATTTCTAACCCTGAAATGAAGCACATAAAAATTACTTACAAAAATATGACACACATCTTTGTACATATGTTGATGTTAACAGAATTTAAACATAAAAACTTCTTCACATACCATAAAATAAAGGTCAAGCACTACCGATTTTGAAAGGTTGTGGCCTTTCTTCTTCAGGGGCAAAAGTATGTGCTTCCCTTTATTTTATAGTGTGTGAAGAAGTTTTTATGTTTAAATATTTATTGTACATCATTTCTTTAATTTATAATTGTTAACAGAGCTGTTTAGCATATGATCAATTATTTATCTTTGTCTCACAATTTTTCACAATTGATTGTAAGCTACTGAATCAATATTTACTTAGTATATGAGTGCATATAAATAGTATATATATTCATAAAAGTGGACGATCAAGCAAACTGGTGGAGTTAGTTGTGATCTTGATATGCTCCATCTGTACTTAAATTCAATACTAGCAGGCTTTGCCCACGTCGCTGAGCACTATATTTAAAGGATTTCTTTTTAAATGAATAATTGAAATGTTTAAAATAAATATATTTCGATTGGCGACTATTTTCGTCACAGCTTTAATGGGACCTCCTTGGCAATATCAAACATTTTTTGAACTTTTTGAATCTATACAACAAAACTGTTATTAAAATGAATATTCTCGAAAACAGTCCAATAGTAGTGTTAATTCTACGAATATTCTGGAAACAGTTGAAGCTGTTACTCATACAGTAAAAGTCACTATTCGATGAATATTCTAAAACAGTACAAAAAACAGTCACTTGTTCCACAGGAATAAAGCAAATAACATTAAATACTCCAGAGTAGAAATTTTCGCTAGTTCATAAAAAGTGTCCAGTTGTTTAGAGCTCAATACCTACAGTGCAATCACTCAGAGTAGGTCTCTGAATAACTCTGAATCACAGTGATTACATACTCTTTCGCAGAAATCAACTCACTCCAATTTATAACTTTTATTGATAATTCCATCGAGAATCCCATGGAAAGCTCGAGATCTATGTTTCCATGCGTTGGAGAGCTTCGAAACTTCAGGAACCCTAAACTATTATTTTTCACCAAATTTGGTTACCCACTCGCTAAGTTTGCTGCCAAGGCTGAACCCACTGGAAGTAAATGAACTGCCCTTTTATTTTCACTTTGCCTGTAAAACTACTTTCATTGCAATAGTACAATTGATGTAGGAAAAACATTTAATTCCTTATAACAGTATACTATGAGCACTATTTTTACCATATTTTAGACAACTAATGTTTCTATGGTTATATATATTTCCCCTTAAACATATTTTTATTTAGTTATTTAAATATTAATTTGAATTAATCAAATATTTCTGCCCGACAGCATGCAAGTGCAGTCACACACAGCAGCTCATTTATTTGTATGTTAAATTAGCTAGTGATTGGTATATAAAAAAATAAATAAGTAAACATTATCGTGATACACAACTTTCTCTTAGAGACTTTTGAATTTTTGCTGCCATTTTAGTGATGGATTTTTTTTTTTTTTTTTTTTTTTTTTTTTAAATAATTTCTTGTATAAAAATGGAAAGCCTATTTTGCTAATACTTTTATTGGACACCTTTTCATTGATATTTAAGTATCCTTTATATTCTGTTTATATTTTTAATGGTTTTTAGGTTTAAAATAATGCTTGCTAAAATATTTTTTTTATTTTTAAAACTGTATTTTTTTCTATAAAATTATCTACTCAGATAATTAAAAAAAAAAATTAGTACAACATATATTAGCATTGTAAACTATATTAGCACTTTATCAATGTGTATAATTTTTTGTAGAGTGATAATGATGCCAATTTTTGTGAAATGCATAATTTATTTTATTTATATTATTTTATTGTTCACATTTAAGTAAATGTATTTATTTTCCTGTTTCCTGTTTAAAAAAAAAATAAATAAATAAAAAAAATAAATATATGAAATAAATTTTTTTTGGCAACAATTAAATTATGGATAAAATTTAAAATGCTAATTTTAAAACCTATTATGAGATTATTTTTGCAGTTTAATTAATTAAAAGAAAACGAATTAAATACACTCATGTCCATAAATTAAAGATAATTCAGATTCATACTGAAATCGAATATTAATGCAAAAATTTCGCCTGTAGAAATACTGCACACATCTTTAAGAATAATATGCAAATTATAGGAAGCCATCAGATGACGCCAATATGATGTTACAATGACGAAAGTGTAAGAAGAGGGTAGATAAGGTTAAGGAATGGGAGCAAAGAAGGAAAATTGTTCACAAGCATTCTGTGTGCCGCTCAGTGCCTCAACCAAATGTTTATGACACAGAGGACGCATGCAGGTATTTTTTTATGTGGTAGAATTATTGACCGACTAGAATGTGGGCGTACTCAGATAGAAGTATCGGGGGAACTTAGAACCGTCCAAAGTGTCATTACTAGGCTTTGGCAACGATTCTAAAATGATGGAAATGCTAGTCGATGTTACAGTACTGGTTGGCCCCGAGTTACAATGCCGAATGACCACTGGTATTTGGCAGTAACTGCCAAAATAAGCAGATAAAGCACAGCATCAGACCTGTCTCGTCAGATGTCTGCAGCCATAAGTGCCACAGTTTCAAGACAAACCATGTATAGACATTTGGGAGATATTGGTCTATATGCTCGCAGGCCTGTTAGATGTGTTCCACTCACGGCAATGTACTGTGCCAGCAGTTAACTTGGAGTAGAGAACATGCAATGTGGACAGCAGCACAGTGAGCTTGTGTGATGTCTTCCGACGAGTCCAGGTTTAGCTTGCAGTGTGATTCACACCAGACTTTCATATGTAGAAAGTCAGGAACCTGTTACCACCAAAACAACACCATTGAACGACACCTTTACTGTGGGGCAGGATTGCTCGTTTGGCGGGGGGGATCATATTGGGCACCAGAACAGATCTGCATGTTCAAATCGGAAGAAAGATAGGCCAAAAATATGGGACATCATTCGGGAACAACATCTACTTCTTTTTAGGGGTGTCATGAGTCCAGAATTTGTGTTTATGGATGACAATGTGCGTCCTCACCGTGCAAACGTTGTACACGGATGCCTAAAATCTGAAGCTATCACCCGCATGGAATAGCCAGCATTCTCACCTGACTAGAATTGGATAGAGCATGTGTAGGACATGCTTTTCCGACGAGTTTTAGTTAGTCAACCACCTCCTGAGTAGAGTAATCTTCCCCAAGATCAGATCAGTAATTTAATACTCAGCATTCCTAGGTGTTGTAAGGACTGTATTTCATCATCTGAGAGACATGCATTAACCATCATACCAACAATGTAATGTTAAGTTTTTGTAAGGGAGATATTTTTTGTAATTGCTTCCGGGAGCAAAAATTGTAGTTTTTATAAATGGCATCCTACATAAACCACCTTTTTTGCTCTTGACCTTTTGTTTAATAAATGGACTTTATGAATAAGTCATGTTTGTTTTGCTTCTGAACCTTTATTTGTCTCAGCTTGCATTATCCTTAATTTATGGACATGAGTGTATTTGAAAAACGGGGTTCAAGGTGAACAATGACCCCTGGGGGGGGGGATGACACACCTTTGTGCTGAATCACTTGACTGTCCGAGCTACTGTTTTCGAGAACAGTGAAATATATAAATGTATATATGTATACAAATCTTGCTCGCTTAATAGTATGAGATTCAATATTATCCTGTGAATAACATAGTCATAGTAATCTAACAAAAAAAAAAGATATATATAAAATGATAGATCAAGCTGTTGTTTTAAATTCATTATGATTTATAAGCATGTGAAGTTACATTCAAAATAATTTATAAATGTCAAATTTATAACAAAACTAAAAATCAAATATATATGCACTGCATGGTTCAAAATTCAAAAGTATTTAGAAACTTTTAAAATTCGAGTTTTTTTTTTTTTTTTTTTTTTTTTAATATCTAAAGAAATATTTGATGGATTCTCTTGGAACTTCAAGGACGTAAAGATCATGTTATATCAGGCCTGTCCAACCCAAAACACTTGGTGGGCCACATTGGAAATCTATTTTATTCATTCGGGCCGCACCGTATGTACAGTCATAAAAAAAGCCACCACCCCCCACCTTTCCTGACTAATTTCACCATAAATTAGAGTACAGAGATGCGGCTGGTGCCGATCGATTAATAGTAAGGCCTAGTTTAGAATGGTTTAGTTAGATTTTGCTTAAGGGGTGTCTACATATTAAAACTGGCATCAACTCCATTTTTTTCAAAGGCAACCTCCAATTTCGACAAGGTTTTTGAATTATTTGGATCAAATCAGCCCCGAAAATGGTACAGTTTATATGTTTCTCTCACTTTTTCAAACAGAGTTATAATTTGTTAAAATATGGAGATGCTTTTTTTAAATGAATGTAAAAAACATTAATTCATGTCTTCACAAAAAATTAATATATTGTTATTTCATTTTTTTTTAACGTCAGAACCCAAATATATTTCATGCATATTTTTGATTAAAAAACATTTTTTGAATTATGAAAATTATTAATAATTTCATATTTAAAAAATTATGAGTTATGACCTACATTAATTTTTGCACGAACAGAATGGGCATCATCAAAAATTTGGGTTTCTCAATTTACAGTTCATTCCTATCATTATTTTTCAAATTATAGTTATATTTCAATTTTTATTGCTCTTAGGAGGCTGCCACTTGTTACCATTTGTGTCATATATTACTGTGCTTGCGCATGATTTAAAATAGTTATTCAAGAAAGTTTAGACGTACACATCAATTCTTAATTAGCATTACTTTAGTTTATAGTTATACTTCTTTTCAGATTATTATCTGAATAGATATAAAACTTTTCTCTGTGATATCTTAATTTAATTTTTTTTTTAAATATAGACATTTACCCCTGATCATTTTTTGCTTGTAACTCTATGAAGACTTGATATAAGGAATATAAACTATACCTTTTCCCGAACCACCTTGACCTCAGAAATTTGAATATGAAGGCAAAAATGGATGTTACTATTCAGGGGGGGGGGGGGGGGGGGGAGAAGAAGAAGTTTGTGCAAGTTTTAATATGTAGCTGACATCCTAAACAAAATTTAGCAATTGAATTAAAAACTAGATGTTATTACCAATCGTTAGGCATCAGCTGCTGGTTTTTACGATAATTTATGGTGAAATTAGTCGGAGAAGGAAATTATTATTATTATTATTGCTATTACTTTTTTTTATGACTGTACATATGCATATGTGCATATATGTTTGTGATTATATAATTCATGTGTGTATATACTTTTTTTAGGAAGGGTAGGGTGAAAATTCGGAGCAGAATACATTAATTTAAATTATTTTCATTCATAAATTTACAAATGTAATCGTGAAAAAATTATAACTGTATGTTAAATCTATAATAAAAGGAATGAATAATGGATCTAATAATATTTCATTACAACAGTTCTTTAGCTACCATAATCTTTGAAAGGTATTTTCACTTAGATAAGTCAGATTACCAAAGCTGTCAAACTTTAGATATAGTTAGTCTCCTCGTGGGCCGCAAGAAACTATGTGGCCCGCGGTTGGCCACCCCTGTGTTATATCACATATATTTCAGTGATGGTTTTATCCTTAAAGCAAAAAGTTGATCATTAACAAATTAAAGAAACAAAAATAGTGTTTTGGGTTACCCTGTACAAAATTATTCTTAAAATGTATTTTAGTTGTAGTAGTGTATAATTACGAGGATTCTATTACTTGTCTGTATCATCAATATCTGAATAGCATCTATATTCATGCAGGCAGGGTTTAACCTGGCAAAAAAATTACTTTAGCATTTTAGCGAAAATAGGCAAGCACTATTTTAGCTTTTTCAAAAGTTAATTCTTTGGATACCATTGATTTCTTTTACTTAGCTTTGTTATCCTCAGTTTTATTTTCTATTCTTTTGTTCATTGATGATTTTAACCAAGCATCCATATTTGTGACTTTAAAAATATGAATCAGGGAAACTATGTTTTGATTTTAACAACAGAAAAAGAGGTACTCATATCATATGTGTAAAATGAAAAAGCAATTGAAAAATTAAGTAAAGTGTAGTGGTAGATAATCGTGAAATACTAGTGCTAAGAATGCTTCTATGAATCAAATTCTGAATTCAGACATACTTTTAAATATTTTTGCATTTAAATTCAATCATTAAAAATTAAAAATAAATCCAAATTACTACATAAATAATCATTCCCAAATATTTCAGTACTTTCGTAGTTTTTGCCTGCAAATATTACAAAAAAAAAAAAAATCTGAGTTATTATAGAGATATTTTATACAGTTATCCAGTTTTAGCTTTTTAGCGAAATTCTGACCAACATGTTTTAGCAAAATATACCTTTTAGCAAAATGCTAAAAAAACTAATGGCAGTTTAAACCCTGCATGCAGGTAAAATAAATAAATAAATATACTCAGTTTTTGATTATAACATGTAAAGTGTTAATATTCTGATTGCCACTAATGGATATATCCGGTCACTAAACTATTCTTTTTTTCTACAGTATAAATAAAATTTAAAATTATATAATTACGAATTTTTATTTTGTTTTTCAATTCGAAGGTTTTAAATAATAAGCATAAAGATCATTTTCATGTGCACACTCACATTTTTTATCTCAAGTTGAAATAAATGTCAGTACTTTGAAAGAATTTTGCAGTAAAAACATTAAAATTTTGACCTTTTTAAAGCCAGTCAGAAGGTTAAACCCAATGCAATGCCATTTTTAAAAACCTTCATCCTGTATTAGATACAAAAGTTGCAATCACAGTGTAAAAATAATAAATACTGATGAAATAGAAAAATTTTTAATTGTGCATGCACAAGCATTGACAAATTTTCTTTTATATAAATATTTAGCCAAATGTATTGAGCTAACTTATATAAAAACCCCAAGAAAATATCATAACAATTCAAATTTATTGATGATAAAATGAACTGAATTTCAGTTTCTCTAATGGAAAAAATAAATAAAAAAGTCAAAATGATGTGGAATTTAAGTCAAATTTTTACTTTACTTTAATTAATAATAATGAATACTGATCGAAAATAAATATAGGTAAATCACTTCCTATCATTTTGATTTTTTCATATTTAGAGGAACTCTATCAGCAATAACTTTCTTAATTTTCACGATATTTGCTCAAAGGTCTTTATACATAAGCAGCTCAATAAGTTTGGCTAATAAATTATGCTAATTGAAAATTTTGTTAATGCTTGTGTGTGCATAAAAAAAAAAAAAAAAAAGAATTGGTGAAAAGGCTCATATTTCAGATATTAATTATTCTTATATTCTGATTATAATATTGGGTTGTTCGGAAAGTCATTTCGTTTTTCTCAGCAGAGGACTTAATTGTATTTTTTTCACACCTTCTTCACATTTAAGTTGCATTGCCATTACATATTGTGACAGCTGATATAGCAAGGCTTGCTTGTGAAAAAGGTCGTTTTATTCTGCTCAATAGTTTTTGATTGGTGCCCTATCAAATAAAGAAAATCAGAAGCGACATTTTCGGCATATTTTGTTTTTGCTATCAAAAATGCGAAAATACTATTCAAACAAGGAAAAAAAGTATACAATGTGTGCACAGAAAATTTATTTAAAGAACGCTATTGTCAAAACTGGTTTACCAAATTTTGTTCTGGCAATTTTGAGTTGAAGATGCATAACGTTCTAGAAAACCAGTTTGTGCTAATGAAGACAAAATAAAGTATTGATTTATGAAAAACTGCCAAATAACAACTCGTGAGATCGCTAAGAAACCGATCAAAGTGGAGAATATATAATTCATTAAAATATTTATACAATATAAGAAAATCGTCTTTCATTTTCGAAGGAAAAAACAAAATTACTTTCCGAACAACCCAATAGGTTGTATCTGATGGAATACATAAATAAAACAATTTATTTATTTATTTATTTATTTTATTTTTTAAAGAAACCTATATATTTCCATAAGTAATCTTAACTGTAATTATTTCCATAAGTAATCTTTCACTGTAATATAATCTTAGTATAATTATTGATATTATAAAATGAAAAAAAAAGCTATACTTTCACATAATTATCTTCTATGAGCAATGTCTTCACTTCTAAATATTTTTGAAAGTCTTGAAGTCTTTCATAAGGTTTATGTACATCCAAAAAAGCAAATGTTGATGAAACTTTCAATATTCTGAAATATTAAATAAATTCAACATTAAATAAATAAATAAATAAAATACATCCAATTACATATAAAATAAAATAACTTTTTTTTTACACAGAATACCTAACAACAATATTACTGAAAGTCTTTCTTTCAGGTGGTACATTCAGCTTTTATTTTAGACAGTATTGTATGTGCTTTTTAGAAGAAAGGGGTTGATTCATAAAAGAGCAGCTCTCTCCCATGACACCCCTGACATCTGTCAATTGCTTCAACTGCAATAGTCTCAAAGGGCACCAGAATACTTTTCTTTAACTATTAGAAAACTATTTCCTTTCTAAAACTATTTAAAAGAAGCATGCATGTAACAGGGGCCTGTCCAGACTTTCCAGACAAGATCCTGTTTTTTTTGTGAAATTATGAAAAATTTACACGCAACTTTGTGAATCTAAATTTAGTGTGAAACTGAAAATCAGTTCTTCTGAACTTTTCATACAGGGTCCTCTTTTTGTGTTGTGTAATTGTGAAAAATGTGATTTTGCAAAACTAAGATTACAATTAAAATAAGGTTTTGTTTAAGACAATAAAGGTTCACTTTTGCAGAACTCACTCACACATATGCACAGAAACCTTTTATGAATCAGAAATCAGACATTAATTTTTTGGGAAAATACAAGCAAAAACTGCCTGATTATTCATGCAACCAGTTTGCTTCACAGAAGATTAGCTTTTGAGATGAGAGATTTATCAAAGATATGGAGGAGAAAAAATTTTAAGGGGGGAAAAATAAGAGGAAAAATTCTGTGAAAGGTCTGTTTTAAAGTTTAAAAATTTTGTGGAGGGCTCATTTTTTAAGCTATAAAATTTTGTGAAGGGTCCTTTGACAGACCCAGTTTTACCGCTGGACAGATCTCTGTGTATGTGAAACATACATACATGTGGTAATAGTGATTGCTGTGACATGTAAATTTGTGCATTTTGAGATTCATGCACAGTGAGGTAGTGGTACTAAGTGATTTTTTATTTTTTTCATGTATGCAAAGTGTACATAAGTGCATGATAATGATTGCAATGGTATGTAATTTCATGCATTTTGAGATTAACGCACAGTGAGGTAGCAATATCCATTGATGTTTCTTTAGGTTTTCATGCATGTGAAGCATATATAAGTGCACAATAATGATTGCTAAGATACCAAATTATATTCAGTCGAATTCACCAAATTATATACATTTTATGATTTAAATTCTTTATATAACTGCGATTGATTTTAATTTTATACTTAAATGAAATTTGCTTTAAACTGCATTTTGTGATGATTTTGTCCTTTTAAATTGTTTTCAATGCATTTAGCAATTTGCTCTGTTCACATTAAACTGTGCTCATTTACACAGAGAATGAAAGGTTGCAAATCAAATCATGATAAATTAACTATGATACACAAGGTTACTTTTTTTGACAAACATGCCTATCAGACACCTACATTAGATTCTTGAAAACTTTTTTTTATTTGGTAATATTGGTCTATAAGATTTTATAGCATTATGTGTATCTTTTTTCCCAGCTTCTACAAATAAGAAACATGCATTAAATATGTAATGGAAAAGAAAGTACTCATTTCAAATGCAATTATAGAGGGCTATTTTCTTTCACCCTTTGATGATCTATATAAAAAAAAGAAATTTGTATAAAATAATCATTTTATTACCAAAATTATGGCAGGGTCTTATTTATTTTTCTACATAATCATCAAAACGGTTAAGGCATTTATTAAATAATGACACAAACTTCTTGAAAGTATAGTTAGCTTAGCTGCCACATAAGTCTAGATAAGGCATCCTGAAATTCATTACTGATGGCAAAGCGTTATCAGTCCAACCATGCCTTCAACTTTCAAAAATCTTTGTTTGCCTTAGACTACCTGAACAACATGTTCAATGAGGTCTACATTACCAATAGACTTGTGTCCTTGTCCAACTGCTCATTCTGTGATGGATTTCAGCAGTATTACATTCTTCTATTTGCAGAAGACAGGTTACATTTTGTGATTCACATTTGATGGGAGCATCTAACATAGTGGCCATGGTCAATTGCCCATACCTTGGCTACAACTAATGCATTGTAGCTGACAATGACAGAGCTTGTGGTGGGGAGCTACTCAATTGCCAGGGGTCGATCCAGGCAAAATTTGGATCCCTTTTGTGGCCCCTTCACAAAATTCAAATTCATAAAAAGGGACCCTTCACAAAATTCAAATTCATGAAAAGGGACCCTTCACAAAATTCAAATCCATAAAAAGGGACACTTCACAAAATTCAGATTTACAAAATGAGTCCCTTCACAAGATTTTGTTTTATAAAAATAATCCTTTTATTAAAAGTTTTCAGTATTATTTTTAATTAATGTCTTAATTTGGCTCAACGAAACCCCAATAACTTTATATTAAACATTACATAAAGTGATTGTAAAAACGGAAGATTTTGCAAAATATTTTATATTTCACAAAAATAAATAAAAATTGCACAAAAATGCTTTGTTTTTCACAAAAAAGGACCCAAAAATTAAAACCTGGATCGACCCCTGATTGCACAGATCTGGCTCCAGTGTATTTCAGGCTTACTTAGAAACATAAAATTAAGTTGAAAAAAAGGTTGAAGCATCAGAGGTTGAAAAAATAAATAAATATAGCCCTCATAGTTTTTATAGCAATTTCCTTTAACATACCTTACTAGCAGGCTTACTCACTTTGCTGGCCACTATAATTAAATGAGTTAAAAAAAAAAAAAAGAGAATCACTATTTTTTATACCATTTTACAAATAAAAACAAAAAAAAAAAAAAGTTTAAAATTGCTCAAAAACTTCGCTTCAGGTCCTTGTTGCTTTTGGCAGAAACTTCCCCACTGCAACGTCTCTGCTCTGTGTCTCTATTGCCTGCGACAACACTTTACCCATGACCTTCAGTTTGGGTGCTTATCAAATGACAGTTTTGAAATGAAAAGTATCAAAAAATATCAAAGTAGCACTTTTATATTAAATTGCATTTACATATAAACAATACTTTACATACTATACATAGTATATATTGTCACATTATTTCCTTTTATGTTTCCTGCCAACCATAAAATGACAGCAATTTCATGCCAATATACCAGTAATACAATATACTATGAGTGATATTATTTCAGCCAGATTTTAGATAACTAATGTTTTTGTAGTTAGATATAGTTCCCATTAAGCATATTTTTATTTATTTATATCAATATTGATTTGAATTAATCAAATATTTGTGCCTGACAGCATGCAAATGCATGGATACCTTGGAAGCAGCCCATTTATTTATATGTTAAATTATCGTAGTGATTGGTATATAAAAAATAAATAAATAAACATTATCATGTTACACAGCTTTATTATATCTCTCCCTTGGCAGTTTTTGAATTTTTGTTGACATGACATTAGCGAAAGATTTTTATTTATTTTTTTTTTTTGTATAATTTCTTATGTAAAAAATTTTTCAGAACCTATTTTGCTAATACTTTTATCGGACACCTTTTATTTAATTTATAAGAATCCTTCATATTCTGTTTGCATTTTTAATAATTTTTAGGTTTAAAATAGGGCTTGTTGAAATAAATTTTCTATTTTTAAAACTGTATTTTTTTTTCTATAAAATTACCTATTCAGATAAAAATAAAACATTCATGTGACTTATTTCTGTTTCTGTTTCAATTTTTTTTTTTTTTTTTTTTTTTTAATAATAATATTTTATAATTTATTTTTTTGATGCGATACTTGGATTAAAATAATGGCTGTTGCTAAAAAGTTCATGGCAAAAAATGTTCGGTGTACTTCAGTACCAAAATTAAAAAAATCACCCAAGAGGATCTATAAATAAAACTGATAAAAATAAATTTATAATTCATAGTGTTTTGAGTAGTAAAGAAATGCTATGAAGCCAAATATGATATAATGGGCAGTTTTTTAGAACAACAACTTGACAGTTACGTTAAATAATGCTTATTTTTGTGCTTATTATTATTATTTTTGTTGTTATAAAAAATAGCTGTTTTAAAAATAAAAAATTAACCCTTTTAGAACATTATACTAGCATCATGAACTATATTAGCACTTTATCAACATGTATAAAATTTTAAAGTTATAATGACATCAATTTTTGTGAGATGCATAATTTAATTTTTTATCTTTTTTTTTATTGTTTATGTTTAATTAAATACATTTATTTTTATGTTGAAAAAAAATGAACTCGTAAATATTTTAGTCAACAATTAAATTACAGCTAATATTTAAATTAAATGGCTAATTTTAAAGCTATTATGCGGTTATTATTTTCATATTTTAAGTAATTAAAAGAAAACTGATCAAAAATTCGAAAATCAGACTTCGAGGTACACTAAAACACCTCTGGGGACATTTTTGTGTCGAATTATGTGACTGTACAAGCTACCATCATTGTGCTATGCTGTCCTTCAGGATGCCTTTTATACATATAAATATTTAAATTATTTTGTATGTTGGTTCTTACTTTTGTATCATTTACTACATCAAATGAAGACATTCAGCAATAAATATTGCTTATTTTTGTGCTTTTCTTTTTTGTTGTTGTTGTTATTTATGACAATAAAAAACTTCGAGTCCAGTAGTGACACGACCAGAGTTTAAGACAAAAGGAGAGTGCATTCTGCTCGATAAGCAGTACAAGGCTGAAAGTCTGACTTCAGCTGGATAAATAAACAACAGATAACAGCAAGCACTATCAACAGCTTGTAATTTTGATCCATAACTTTCAAATGTATGTTTTGGATAGGTAATTGGAGGACTTTGCAACCAGGACAGATTTAACATGCACCACGCAGCAGTCGCCTTCAGCGTACTTGGCAGTTTTAAGCTGGCTCTTGTATAGAACCCCAGTGGCAGAAAGTTTTGAAGCTGTCTGCGACAGGTTTTTAAAATTTCATAATCTGTCTGCAAAATTTGCATGTAATCAGGGGTGAAAATGGCTTACACTCAAAAAGCCTGAAAGCTGATGGGGACAGGGGGGGAGGGGGGGGGGCTTAACATCAATGGTGATCTCGTACAACAATACACTAATACAATTTTACCACAAAACAATATAGTATAAACAATTATATTCATTCAATTCATCTCATTCAATTAAATATTTTATAGCAATGTTTGACACAGCACAATATAAATAATTATAAATAATGAAAGTATTAGTTTTAGTTTTGATACAGAAATTTTTATAAGTGAATTGTTATCCGAAAGTTGCAGACAATGATTGATTGATTGATGGTTAGGTTTTATGTTGCACTAGTGCTGCGCAGATGGACAATTGGCAATGGTCTGAGACACACCCCTAGAGGTGGTCTGGAGACATGCCACCACAATTTTGATCCTCCATGGAAGGGAAGTTGCAGACAAATTTTTTTCTCAGTGCAGACAAAAACTGTCCACAAGCCATTTTTCTGTGTCCGCAACTATGTCGCCGTATTGCGATGTTTCTGCCACTGGGTATAGAACCCACAATCTTTCAATCATAAGTCAAGTGCTTCACTATCACCAAACAAGCTACCACAAACCTAAATGCATTTTTAGATTTCATTAATATATGTCACAATAATTCTTTTTTTTTTTTTTTTTTTTTGTTACAGCTGCTAAATGGTTTTGTAATAATCAATTATCTTATTTTACATACTGCCACAGTATTCTCTAAGCAACCCCATCATAACAACATCGCAGGAGGCATCTTAACCTGAAAACTAATGATAAATATACATAAGAGAGAGTGAGAATAAGAAAATTAAGATTGAGCTTTTATAATTTTATCAATAAAACTTACATCAGCTGATTGTAGTACCAATCTTTGCAAACATTGTATTATAAAAACAATTTATTTAGATGAAAATAAACAAAAATATTTTTAAATCATTAAACTTTAACAATAAATTGAATTAGATGACTGACAAAAAATAAGCAACAATATCTATCCATGAATTATATAGATTTCTAATCAGGGCTCGAAATTAGCGGTCATTAGTTGTATTTTACAAATAAATATTTCGTTTTGATGACCACAATTTTATACCTAGTCGTCACTTTGACGCCTAGCATTCTTTTCCCTTTTCAATGTGCAATTCTAATGTGCGATGAAAATAAAGGCACTAGCAACAAAGTAGTCGAAGTAAATTCCTAGCTTTCTTGTAAAAATATTAGAGCAAGCAAATTTTTAAAAAGGAAAAAACTAACTAGATAAAATATCAGTATTTTAAGTAATTGTGGTTTATGTACAATGTTTACACATATGTTTCTATGTGTAAATAACAGTTTTAAAATGGCACCTAAGTAAAACATAATGGCAACTAAAAAAACAATGTTAGTTGCCATTTGGCACCCAACTTGCTGATTCTAATTTCGAGCCCTGTTTCTAATCACATATATATACAATTCTAAAAAATTTTTATATATATACATGCTGTCCCTGAATTTATGGGCCAAACTTTAAGGGGAAATATGACACTTTATAAGCATTCAGAATTGCATAAGAGCCCATGTCCCCAAACATCATTTTAACTACAGTTGCACCGAATATTCGGTTACTATTCAGTATTTGGCAACCAAATAGTGGTGTTAAATTTTAAATTAAGTTCAATATTGAAATTGATAAAAATATTTTTTATTATATAAAATTTATTTATTGATTTTTTTTTTTTTTTTTAATTGTCAATGTTATGAGATGTTAAAGAATATTAAATAAATAAAAAATAAATATCAATCTAATAAAGTTCTTATCACATTAATTTCTAATCTAAAAGATAAAGTAGAATCTGTATTTAAATATAATACATTTCAAAATAATCACTAATTGAAGCAGTTTAATGAAGGGTAAATTGTGACATCATATATAAAACTATATTTACCTACATTCAGTACAAGATACAAATCAACTAAAAAAATATTTAAAGATGGAAGATAGTTTATTAAAAATCAATCATTGTATTTAAATTTTGGCAATATTTGATGCAGGAACAAAAATTTTTCTGCGTGTTTTAGCTGGATATCTTACTTAGACTCCCTAAGAATTTGACTCCACAAGAATTTATTTAACAAAGTAGTATAAAGTGTACTTTTTTTTACATAGGAATTATTGCTAGCACTCGAATAAATTTGCTGCCGACTGTATATATGTATATGCCAGAATGTAAATGAGGTTAATTTTTGAAAAATCAAATTGATTTATTCTTTATGTTCTTGATTGTTGATTTATTTTTATTTAATGTATTTGGATTTTTAGTTTATTTACTAGAATTCAAAATTTTACTGGGGAAATTAGAAAGATTTTTTTTTTTTTTTTTTAAATGTGACATTTTATTTCTATTTTGACAGTAAAATTTATCTTTTAATGTTTAGATTTTATGCTGATATTTTTTTAATGCACATTGTATTCTTTTTTATATGCAATAAAATTAAAAATAATTAAGGCTATTCTGGGTGCAAAAAGATATTTAAATTGAAATTTAAGTATTCAGCCGAATACTGAATATTCAATCAAAATTTTAACCGAATATTCGGCATTCGGCAAAAATCACTATTCGGTGTAACTCTGATTTTAATCCTTTAAGAACAGGGTGATTTTGTATGGATATGCGCATGGCTCTCCAATATTGCATTTTTTAAAGAGTTTTTACATGCTAATATTTACATAAATAAATAAATTCTGTTTTTATCACAATGATTGCAATAATGCATACAGTCGGTAACAAAAGTATCCGAACACTAGCAAAAATTCCTATATAAAAAAAGTAAAGTTAATACAGTTTTGTTAAATAAATCCTTGTCGAATCATGCTCTTAGTCAGTCTAAGAACATGATTCAACAAGGATTTATTTAACAAAACAGTATTAACTCTATTTTTTTTATATAGGAATTTTTGCTAGTGTTCGGATACTTTTCTTACCGACTATACATTGTGCAATAATACGAACATTCTGAATGATGCATGCAAGCTTATAAATTTACATAGTAGGCAGAGTTAGTAGTACAAAGTAGCACAAAACATCCAGTTCTTTAAGGGCTAAAATGACGTTTGGGGACATGGATTCCTATACAATTCTGAATCCTTATAAAGTTCCTTATTATTTCCCTTTAAAGTTTGACCCATGAATTCAGGGACACCTTGTATATACAGTAGCCGCCGCTTTATAAAATCACTGGTTAATAAAATCAGCCACTTAATCTGATCAAATTTCTGGGTCCGGAATCAAATCAGTACAAACCGCCGCTTAATAAAATCAGCATCGCCAGTTAATAAACTAAAAAGAAAATCTCTTCAAAAGTAAAAATTATCAGTTATGTAAGCTAAACAACGAATTATATTTTCTCACTGGATTTTTGAAAAGAAAAAAAGAAATAAAACATACAAAACCATCACATTATTACTGTTTGTCGAAAATTATATGCCTCAAAAAAAAAAAAAAAAAAAAAGGGAAAGAAAAAGAAAGAAAAACACGCCCCACCATGTGTTGTACGGGTAATTCCATTTTAAATCAACAAATTTTCAAAAAAGTTGTTGCATGACAATTTTTGATTTTGATGACAATTTGCATGTGCTTTCCCCATACCTTTTTGACCACAAAAATATATTTTTTTTATTTAAAAAAAAATTACCCTTTGATATGAAGGCTATTTTTGTCGTTGCCAACAGCAAAAATTAGATATTTTGATGCTTTGCTTTATGAACTATAACTTTTTTCCTATCAAAGCTATCAAACTCTACTATAGCTCATTGGAAAGCTAAAAAAAAGATCTTTTTCCATATGGTATCAATAAATTTGAGATTTAAAAACAAAGGTTGTTTTTTCAAGGTCAAAGTTTGCGATGCAAAATTAATTTTTTGCCACTTTTGAAAATTAAAAAACCTATGAAGGGCTTGGAATAACAAGCCCTCTTTTTTTTCTTATATACATATATAAGGTTGCTTATTGTATTAAAAAGTTTGGCTTGTTACTCTGCCCCCTTCACAAGATACGACCCCCCCGAAGTTGCAAATTTTCTAAAAAATCCAATTTTCAATGCTAAAAAAATGCATGTGGGGGGCAAGGTAAATTTTTTTTTACTTGTGTGATTTTAAGTACTTCATACCATCTTTCAAACAAAAAAAAAATTACTTTGTTATTCAAAGGCGTTTGGCAGCTATAAGGGTCTGAATTTTCAAATAATCACACTAAAACCATCCAATTTTTTCATGTACTTTTTTTTGGAAACATGTCATTTATTATTATTTTTTTTTATTTGATGGACTTAGATTGACCTCACAAATAAGAATATATCATATTCCTACTTTTCCTCATTTATAGTAATCTATTTGCCAGTTAAAAGCAAGAATAGACAGATTTCAACTTGTCCAGCCTTGCTCCCACATGTATTGAACAGTTCTCTTTAGGCAAACAGTACCTACCTGTGGTAGGAACTGTGCCAATGACAAGGCTGCTTGAATATTATTGGATACAATTTGACCAATAATATAGGGTAAGGCAAATGATCTGCCTGCCAATGGACAATATTCCTGTGATGTCACAGTAGGTAAAATCGCCGAACACGTGGCCGATATTTTGTAAACAAATTAGAATCAAGATGCCATTTTATTGTTACGCATAACATTTTCCTAAATATTTCTCCAGTAAAACTTAATAATCAGATATCTGTTCAAACAAGAACAAAAGAGAAATGTAAACAACTGAATCGAATGATAAAGTTAAGACTATTCCATATCGTAAAATTGCAGAACATTTTATGTATACACACACATATATATATAATGAATAAAAGATTAATAAGAACATTTTATACACACACACATATATATAGACATCAAAGCTTAAATAATTAGAATTTCAATCACTTTAATAAAGAAATTTATTAAATGGAACATCCATTTAAATTTGTTAACATCGCCACAGTTCACATAACAACTTTTAATATTACATATGTTGATTAATATTAAAGTATATTACTAAAACTGGATTAAAAACAAAACAAAGTTATCACTATATCACTCTTACTTCAATTTCATATAATCTGTAACTCTTATAAATAATATTGCAAGATAAAAATTTGCAAGCCACAATGCTTTGCTATGGTAGAGTTGAGGATTGTTTTTCTAACCAGCTGATATTCTTGTAGCCTCGAACCCAAAGTGGGAATATGGTCCATGATGTCACATGGAACTGCTTTATAACTTAGTTGTTTCTTTAACTCTGAAAGGAGTAGGTTGCTGGGAAGTGTTCTTGCTGTAAAATCTTGTAAATTTTTGTCTTTCATGTAGGTTTTTTCATTTCAAGGTCAAGAAATATACATATTTACAGAATATTTTGGTGAATAACTGTCCTTGTTGAAGGTAAAAAAAGAAATTATTTTTTAGAATTCTTAAATATAAGTTTGTTTTTCTGCATATAAAGAGTAAATGAATTATGGATAACTCTAAATGCTCCATAGGAATTTTTATGAAAGATAATTGTAACATTTTAAGTTATAGTAGGCAGTTAACTGTACAGAGTATTTCTAAGTATAATGATGATGATAAAACTTTACTGCAATTGAGAACTAGATGTAAAACAATTGAAACTGTTTGTACTTACCATGCAAAAAAGTTTTTAGATAAATTTTCTCACCTTTATGGAACTTCCTGCTGTGACCCATTTTCGGAACATAATAAGGTGATTACAAAATCGCTGAGAATCATAAGCAAAGATTTGTATTTGAAAAACACAAATTTGAATCTTATCCCTGGAAAATCTCTGTGCTCTAAATGTTTAAATAAAATTCAAAATCAGAGAGTTGAAACCTATAAAGATAATAATGAAGAAATGTACATACCTGAATGTGATTTAGTCGAGTCTGTAAATGTAGCATGTAGTGCCCTTGGAGTATCACCTGTGAAAGTTGCCAAATTATCGCGCGATCGTAAATCATCTACATTAAAAAGAAAAGTTTCAGCGATAACAGAATGTGTCACAAATAAACTAAATAAATCATTTGACCTTTCAATTGTTTCACATGAAGAAAACAATAGTTCTTGCCAAAAGCACATATGTGATAATTATGAAAAATTAATAGAAGACCTTAAAGAGAGAATGAAAACTGCTGAGTGTCTGCAGGATAAAGTAAACATTTTAAGTTTGTTGCCTGTAACTTGGAGCTATGCAAAAGTTCAAGCAGAATTTGGAGTCAGACAGTATTTAATTCGAAAAACTAAAGATTTAGTTAAAACACAAGGAGTTTTACCAAAACTGGAACCTAAGAAGCCAAGCAATATTCTTGGTTCTAGTACAATAAAAGCTATAGAGGATTTTTATCAGAGAGATGCCTGTAGTCGCATGATGCCTGGAAAAAAGGACTGTATTTCTGTGAGAGGAATGAATGGGGAAAAGTCAAACCTTCAAAAAAGGCTCATTTTATGTGACTTGAAGGAACTTTACATACATTTTAAAGAAAATTATCCTGATTTGAAAGTAGGGTTATCTAAATTTGCCGATCTTAGACCAAAATTTTGTGTGTTAGCTGGAGCATCTGGTACACATTCAGTGTGCGTTTGTTTGTACCATCAAAATGTAAAACTTATGCTATCAGCGATTAAAAGTGATCATAGCTACAAAGATCTGCTGCAGATTATGGTCTGTGATACTGAAAATGAGAATTGTATGTTTTCGGAATGTACTGCATGTCCAGGTGTGGATGCCATTTTATCACTGATTTCTCCAAGTAACAGCACCCAAATTGACTTGGAAAATGATGAATTTGAGGATTTGCAAGTTTCATATAAGCAGTGGATGTCCACAGACAGATGTGAACTGACATCATGTGTGCTACCTTTACAAGAATTCTTGGTTAAGTGTTGTGAAAAACTTGAGCATCTAAAGAGCCACCATTTCATTGCCAGTAAACAAGCAGCGTTTCTAAAATCAAAGAAAGAAGATCTGGATAAGGGAGAATATTTGATACTTGGAGATTTTTCAGAGAATTTCTCTTGTGTTGTTCAAGACGAGGTGCAGACCTATCACTGGTCAGGTGTGCAATGTACGCTTCATCCTTTTGTTGTCTACTGGGAAAAAGATGGAGAAATTCAAACTCAAAGTTTTTGCTTTGTAAGCGACTGCCTTGACCACAACACAACTACATTCTACGCCTTTCAAATGATCCTTGTTAAAAAACTGAAGGCAGATCATGCTTTAATTTCAAAATTATTCTATTTTTCAGATGGATCTGCCGCACAGTACAAAAACAGGAAAAACTTCATTAACTTGAGCCATCATGAACAAGACTTTGGGATAAAAGCAGAGTGGCATTTTTTTGCTACATCCCACGGGAAAGGCCCTTGCGATGAGATTGGAGGAACAGTGAAGAGGCTAGTGCGAAAGGCTAGTTTGCAACGACCGGTCAGTAATCAAATCTTGAATCCATTAGATGTCTTTGAATACTGCACTGAACATATTAATAGTGTAACGTTTTTCTATGTTTCCTGTGATGATGTTAATGCAGTAGGAAAAGTTCTTGAGGAAAGATATAAAACAGCACTATCATTACCCCAAACTCGGTCTTTCCACAGCTACATTCCACTCAACAGAAATATCATTCATGCCAGACTTACATCATTTTCTTTAGATTTTACAACCTTTCATGTCATCAAAGACGAACCTATCAACCTTAGATTATCCACACCAACAACCCGACCAAAGTTGTCCGATTATGTTTGTTGCGTATATGATGGTGACTGGTGGCTAGGAGAAGTGGTGGAAATAAAGGTATTTGATGTCGAAGAAGAATACAGGATCCACTTTTTTCATCCTAAAGGACCTGGAACATCGTTTAAAAAATCAAGTCATGATAACCAAACTTGGGTTCAGTTTCAAGATATTTTGAAAATCCTGACTGCGTCAGAACTATGGTCAGCACAGGGAAGAGGTCATAATATCACACCTGTGATGAGTGAACATTTGTCAACTCTTCTCTATGAGACAATAAACCACTGAACAAAAAAGTTTTGCATGTTTTGAGAGGTAAGTTAAATTCTATATACCAAGATGTTAGAAACCTTAAATTAGCTTATCAAAGTTTAAATGTGTTCTTTGACAACTCTTCTTAGTCTTTTTAGTTGTTTTCACCATTTAAAACTAACAATTAAGTAAAAAATAACTTTTCACTAACACCTAAGATTAAGATGTATGAAAATAATTGCGTTGTTTCAGTATAATTATTTGCAAATTTAGACCCTTATAGCTGCCAAACGCCTTTGAATAACAAAGTAACTTTTTTTTTGTTTGAAAGATGGTAAGAAGTACTTAAAATCACACAAGTAAAAAAAAATCTACCTTGCCCCCCACATGCATTTTTTTAGCATTGAAAATTGGATTTTTTAGAAAATTTGCAACTTTGGGGGGTCGTATCTTGTGAAGGGGGCTGAATAACAAGCCAAACTTTTCAATACAATAAGCAACCATATATATGTATATAAGAAAAAAAAGAGGGCTTGTTATTCCAAGCCCTTCATAGGTTTTTTAATTTTCAAAAGTGGCAAAAAATTAATTTTGCATCACAAACTTTGACCTTGAAAAAATAACCTTTGTTTTTAAATCTCAAATTTATTGATACCATATGGAAAAAGATCTTTTTTTTAGCTTTCCAATGAGCTATAGTTGAGCTTGATAGCTTTTATAGAAAAAAAGTTATAGTTCATAACGCAAAGCATCAAAATACCCAATTTTCGCTGTTGGCAACGACAAAAATAGCCTACATATCGAAGGGTAAATTTTTTTTAAATAAAAGAAATATATTTTTGTGGTCTAAAAGGTATGGGGAAAGCATGTGCAAATTGTCATCAAAATCAAAAATGGTGTTGCACACCCCATTTGTTGATTTAAAATGGAATGACTATAGTATGAATTTGAGGAATGAATTCTTCAAATGATTGGTCAATGAGTATTTTTTTCAGCCTTAAAATATTCAAATAGAGTCTGTAGCTCTTATTTTGAAGCAACTTATCTGCAAGATATGCAAGCGGGTTGTTTTTATTTTGAAGGTAAAGCATAAAATTTTTGATAAAGTATGATGGTTTTCTTCAAATGTATACTCAAAGGAAGGCCACATCGAAGCTTGAAATTTCTCAGCTTTTATCATGTAAACATAATAATAAAAATGATATTAGTGCCTAAATTGCAGTGGCGCCGACTATGTGGGGGCTTGAGGGCTCGAGCCCCCCCAGAAAATTTTCTGTAAGGGATCAGCCCCCCCAGAAATTTTGAATACTGATTCTCTATTAAACAAGAAATTCTTTCCTCTATTTCTTATTTAGTTTTTTATCAAAATCATAGCTGTAAAGTAAGGTTGTTGCAATTGAAAATGGACATAAATCGACTAAGAAAAAAAGAAAGAAAAACAAGAGAGGCTGAAAGTCTCTGTATGGGAAGCGGGGTGAGTTCAGAGGAAGATGATTCCCTTTACTGTGCTACACTTATGGTTTGTGCATGAGGAGCAAAAGTTTTCAGAAACATCGATGCAAAGTAATATAACTATTTTTACAAAAGTTACTGCCAAATAAATTCGATTTACATAAACTAAATGGCAAAGATTATGATGGCATTTTCAGGTCCAGTTTTGGGGCCCTTTGCTACTCAGAGCCCCTGGCACGTGCCCCTGTGTTAATCAGGCCGTTGTTTGTGTGTGCATATGTTCTTTTCCTTGGGTAAGCGTGTGTACATTATTACACCATATTTGATGACCTTGTATTAGAAATGTGATGCCCCCCACCCTCAAAAAATAATCCTGGCTACGGCCTTGGTTCGAGCCCCCCCAGAAATTTTTCAAAGTCGGCGCTGCTGCTAAATTGTACCAAACGGAAGCGTGAACCATAAAAGAAAATGAATAAGGAGAGCAGGCGCCACTAATGTAGCATTTCTAGATAAGTACAAGAATACCAGGTCAAAGAAACATCTTTTACGTAATTTTGTCCTTAAAAGCTGAAAATTTTACATGAATGATAAGTAGCAAAAACTCCATTCCGACGGATGGCTAGTTGATAGATGGAAGGGCGAAGAAGAATTTCTTTCCATATTTTGGTAATGAATACTCTTTTATTGAGTTTGTTCGTGTTTGCCGGATATAAAAATCAGCCATGTAATAAAATCATTTTGATGAAAACAAACGTGATTTTATAAAGCGATGGCTACTGTATATGTTTATATATTTAAAAAAAAAAAAACTTTTCTAAGCATGAACTTTGGTGGGGATTTCAGAATCACTTTATATTTTACTAATCCATTTAACAATTGTAATTTTTTTTTTTTATATATATATAATTTTCAGATATATCATCGTTTTTAAGATAAGAAAATATTTTCCCCTCCAAAAAGCAAAAATATAAAATATGTTAAAATAAAATAATGAAATATAATCTGATTTTCAATCCTTAGTTTAGTACTACTGGTAATTATTTTAATTGTTTAAAAAGCATTTTTAAACACATCAGTGGCGGATCCAGAACTTCACTTTTGGGGGGGGGGGGGGGGGGGGCTAAGATTTTTCAAGACCAATTAAAAATTTACAATTGCAATATTCAATTGTGAATGTTAGTGTTTTGGGGGGGCTTCAGCCCCCTAGCCCCCCCCCCCCTTAAATCCGCCACTGAAACACATACAATTTTTTTGCTATATCATTTCATAAATTCACTCATAGGATAGTCAGTCACAAACTTTCTTCTACTTTGATGCCAAAACATGAACACTTTTATAATTATAGTTACCGAAAATTTTCAAAAAAGAAATCCTGCAAAAATGTGGGAAAACTTCCAAAAGATATAGATTGAAAGCATTATACTATTCAACAACAACGACATGACTAACACAGTCTGCCATGCAAACTTTGCAACTGATTCCTAATCTTAAGTACAGTCATTTGCAGATTATACAGAACTCTTTTAAGGAAATAATCATAACTGAGAAATGTCATAATAAAGAAATATTTTACAGCATTGGTAATAATAATAATTAAAAAAAAAATTAACAAATAAATTGAAATAGGGGACAGAAAATGTAAATGTCACTCAGTATTTCTGAAAGCATTCCGGTGTTTAGATGTAATTCTGGTGTACTAGCACACATATGAAAAAAATGACACTTGGTTCTCAGTTCATAGAAGATTACCAGTGAAAAAAACAAAAACTAAAAACAAATATATATATATATATATATAATATTTATTAATAATAATTAATTCACGTGTAAGCAAAAATAACTACAAAATTTTTAAAATAAAAGATGATGATTTACCCAAGAATAATAGCCGGAAGTATTAAGCTTGGCTTAATTAAGCAGCATATAATTTGCTCGGAAAGTAATAAATCTTTAAATAATTGATATATAAAAGTAACAAAATCCCATAATTCACTGAAACTTATGGAATGCCTCTCCTGACCATCATAATATACTATGTTTAATGAATCACAATGATAGTTTTCAAATAAATGAAATAAAGATTGTTTGTTTTCCATTTTGTATGAGTTCAGAAGATACGTCTTTCACATCATAAAATAGAGGGGAAAATACTACTAAATATTTTACAATTTAATATGCCTTTTATTACAGAATATGTTGATTGTATAGGTAAATATATGAAAAAATTTTTCTTAATACAACTGCTGCATTTTCAATGAATAACTTTTTAAATATTCATCTGTAAATTTTAAATCTCATTATTTAATCGTACCATTATGCAAAATTAATGTAACTCAGTAATGAATTTATGATTTTCTTTCTTTTTTTAATAAGTTATTTATTTTTCATTTTCCGACTCTACTTTTTCAGAAGTGTCCTACCGACCGAACCACCTGGCCGGCATGCTTCCCTTCCCGATCCCGTATCCCGTCCCGTCTTTTGTTTTGATTTTTGAAATTTTTTGTAAACATAATTGGTTTGGTTGGTGGATTGTTGGTTGCTGCAACTCCTCTGAGCAAAATGAAGCACATGAAATGGAGGAAATTCATCGATAGTAATTTGTATATATATATATATATATATATATAATCTATCATCCCCCATGTTATCATGCAAAGATTTTTTATGCTGAAAAATTTTTGAAGACCTCTTTGGGGAAATAATTTTCGACGATCTGGCATCACTGAGCTGGGGCATTTGTAATGGGCGCGCGCGCGCGCGCGATCTAATGTCTTGTTCACGGAAAGACTATTCTAAATAGATAATTCTATATCTATGATCCAGTAATTAATTCATTACACACACACATATATATATGTATTTTTTTTTTTCCAAAAATTTTTTTAATTTTTCACAAAAACAAATAAAAATTTCAATTCCCCCCCCCCCTCCCCTACAAAAACGGGGCCAACCTAGATCGACCTCTGGACTAACAAAGTAACTTTAAACTTAAAAACTTCTTCACATACCATAAAATTAATGAAAGCATTTGTCTTTCTTTTGCCACCAAGACAGTAGCTAAAGTGTTTTTCACCCGAAGAAGAAAGGCCACATCTTTTCGAAACCGGTACTGTTTTCATTAATTTTATGGTGTGTAAAGAAGTTTTTAAATTTGATTGTAACTATAAACGTTTTTCGATCATAAAACTAATAGACATCGGTGGATTCTACTCATTTTTTCTTGCCATATTTGTTCTTTTAACTTTCTACTGGAAATCATCCTCTATAAATGATAACATCAATGCATAACACTGAGAAAAAATTCTATAATTGGCATCTAGAATCTAAATTGTGCTGTGGCTCTAGTAAAAATAGTTCCATGTCAATGTCATCCTTATAAATTTTAGTCCCCTTTGAAAGCGATTTCTAGAAACCCCTATTAGAATTCTACAGCGATTGCCTGTATTATCCAGGTCAACCTTATTTTAAAAATATCTACAAATAAATGCGAATGCAAGAGGCGAACTTTAGAAACTGTAATCTTGGCTTTTGACCCAATTCTAGAAAATCAAGTGAAAAGATTCATAATACTCAGAATATTGTTTCTCCATCTAGAAATGTATAGACTAGAAATTCTCGGTCATTTCGTCTGTTCAGTTTATTGATGTGCCTTATACGCATAGCTCGGAAATGGGAAATCTGTATTTCTAGTTTAGGGTTTTAGAAAATGACTCATTCGTTCTAGATGAAGGCGATATATTTTTTTTCTCAGTCTATGTTATTGCAAAATCTGTAGAAGAGTGAATTTCACACTCATTGGAATACCCTTCACCCGCCAAGATACATTTTTTTTTTTTTTTTTTTTTTAAACCTAAATTTTCTGCTTTGCTGAATAATTCTACTGTTGCTGTTTTTCAATTCTGACTATTAGTTCACACACTCTTTCTATATATATCTTGTTCAAATCTTGCAACCTATTTTTAACTAACTTCCCTACTATATAAACATTTGAAACTTTCAGCATAGCTCAGAACCCGGTGACAACACAATACTTCGAAGCCCGATTTTCGAATAGTTTTCTTTTAATTAATTAAAATATGAAAATAATAAGCTCCTAATAGCAATAAAAATAGACATTAAAATATTAGTTATAATTTAATTGTTGCCAAAGAATATTTACGAGTTTATTTTCTTTCGACACAAAAATAAATACATTTAATTAAACGTGAACGTTAAAAAATTATAAAAAGTTAAATTATGTATCTCACAAAAATTGACGTCATTATCACTTAAAAAAATTTACACACATTGATAAGTGCTAATGCCATGATGCTAATATACGTTGTTCTAAAAGGAGTAGTATTTTATTTTTAAAACCATTTTTTCCCATTATTATTATTAGTTCACTGAACTGAGTCAGCGTGCTTAAATATTGCTTATATATTATTTTTTATCCTCGTGCATTTTCTTAATGATTCATCAGAAAATTTAAAAACTTGGTATATAAAAAGGTTTTTTCAAAGCATATACATATTTGTATTAATTGTAATTATTTAATAAAAAGTAACTAAAATAAAATTTTTCTTTGTTGACCTAAGTAGGAATAGACTTAAAAATATATTATATATATATATACACTAGCAGGCAACGCCCGCTTCGCTGGTCCCTTTTTTTAAATGAATCACTATAATTACTGAATTCTCAAAATTGCATTCATTTTTATCACGTGAAAAAAAAAAGAGAAACAAAATCTGATTAGGAAAAATGTCGCTCCGGGTTCTCACTGTCTTCGGAAAAATTCCCAAAATACTTTAACTCTTATTTCTATTATTTTTCCCCTCCCCCCCCCCTTCCGTCTATCCTAATAATTTTACAAATTCGAAAATATCCACAATCGATTTGTAAGTATCAAAAACCTCTATGCACCAGTTTTGAACGATCTATCTCTATTTTTATTTTTTTGCCCCTCCGCTCCCCCCTTTCCGCCCCTTTTAAAAATCCGAAAATATCTGCAATCGATTTGTAGGTATCGAAAACCCCTATATACCAATGTTGAATGATCTAACTCTATTTTATTTTTTTGCCCCTCCACTCTCCCCCTTCTCGGCCTCCTAATAACTTTACACTTTCGAAAATATCCCCATTCGACTTGCAGGCCTCTAAAACCTATCTGTATCAATTTTGAACGGCCTAACTGTATTTCTATTTGTTTTTGCCCATAGCCCCTCCTAATAATTTTACAAATTCGAAAATATCCTCAATCGATTTGTAAGTATCGAAAACCTCTATATACCAATTTTGAATGATCTAACTCTATTTTTATTTTTTTGCCCCCTTTCCTTCTCGCCCCTCCTAATAACTTTACACTTTCGAAAATATCCCCATTCGACTTGCAGGCCTTTAAAACCTATCTGTACAAATTTTGAACGACCTAACTGTATTTCTATTTGTTTTTGCCCCATCCCCCCCCCTTGCTGCCCCACCTGGGGGCTGAATTTCTAAAATTCCAGAAATTAGTTTTTAGATATTTTCATTAGCTATATTGTAGAGCAAAAATTTCACGTATATCTGTTTTTTTGTTTGAGATATATAGGATTATGTGAAATCATCTTTCGCCCCTTCCCCCCCTTGGAGACCGAATTTCTAAAATTCCAGAAATCGATTTTGACATTTGTATTAGCTAAATTTTAAAGCAAAAATTCTACGGATATCTGTTTTTTTGTTTGAGATATGAAGGATTTTGTGAAATCACGTTTTGCTTCTTAGTGGATGCCTACGTCATGGAAAGAACATTGTCACAAAATTTCATGCTTCTAGGTCCAGGGGTTTGGTCTGGGCGATGATGAATCACCCCCTCACTCAGGAAGAACGATTTTATATATATAGATTACTTGTTACTTTTAGATTTCATTGCATTTTGATACTATTTCAAATACGATAAGAGATACTAAGAAGCAAATTTATGTGAAATATTGCCCTTTTCTACCATATTATGAAATTATTTAATTTACGGAGTTTTTAAAGTAGAATATTAATATTCTATGTAATTTTCATACAAACATAAAAAATGATATTTTAAAACTGGTTCAAAATTTTTTACGATCATTCAATAAATATCTACACTGCTGATGGTGTTAGGGTAATGCCAATTGATTGCTCGACAGACCTAAGCCTGGGTGATATGCCCTCCGTTTTAAGTGGTCCTAGTCAGTATTTACGCCATTTTCTGAGAAAATCACGGAAAAAAATCTCAACAACTAGGCAAATAAGCACGATCTGGAATCGACCCCAGTACCTCCTGTATAGGGGAGAGTGGGGTACAATGGACCGTTCCCTATAATTTATTTATTTTTATGGTTCCTATTTCGGTACATAGATAGCAGCACTGCAATGAGGAAACTCTGCTAGCAACTTCATGCCTAACTAATAATTTAGCCGTTTTATTCGTGAAGTTTAGTTTACAGTAGCTAAAAGTAAATATTTTTAGTTAAACATTTTTTCTTTTCGTTTTTAAGGAATTATGATCTAAAACAGGCTATTTAGCACAATAAACATCTAAGGCCATCTATTATATTTAATCTCATTAAATTTCTTTTAAAGGATTTGTTATTTTTTTTTAAACATTTGCTGTCAGGGGTCCAGACGGGGTACAATGGACCATGGTCCATTTACCTCAGTGCTCTGTCATAATAAACTGATTTACGAAATTTGCATTTTTGAAGTGTTAGCTATAAATTATGTATATATATATACAAATTTCTGAGTTAACCTTAATTAGATGTATTATGTCTTCAAAGATGAATAAGAAAGCAATTTACTTATTTGAGGTTTCATCTTATTTATTTTTAATAACCGTTCAGTTACTTTTGTATTCTTATATTTTTGCAAATATCATACAAGCAAACGGATTGATAATCTACAGACACAGATCGTTTTGTTATTTTCGCATTCCTCAAGTCTCAATACATGTAAAATCGTCATATAACTGACGATTTCCACGAATTAAGCAATAAAATTCCTGATATTACCAATATACCCTATGTTATGTTTGTAATCGCATATCATTTATACTAGGGGAACATCTCTGGTTGTGGGCACCCCACCATATCTTTTAACAAAAAGTAAATATGGTGGATTTGAGTACTGTCAAACACGTATTGTGACAGTACGCAGTTATTGCGCTTACACCGAACTCAATAGACACATTTGCTTAGTAAGTGTAAGCATCGAAACAAAATTTTGAAAAAAAAAAAAAGCAACACAAAAGTAATTTCTGAATTTTTTCAATGGGGCGATAAATCGAAGTGAATTAATAAAAAAAAAGGTGAGTGTAATATATATTCATGCAGTATATTCAACATATTTTGTGATGCAATATCGAATTAAGCCAAAATTTGGAATGAAAATAGTTTTTTCTGTCGTAAAAGGAATTGTCATTCCCGGTTGTGGGCACCTTCATGTAACCGGTTGTAGGCACCCATGTTTTTTTCGTTTAAAGCATGTTTTTGACTTACAAATTGTCAAATAAGGTTGTTTAAAACAACATATTTTATTAGTTTTTTTATGTATTTTTAGGCATTTTTAGCCAAGTCAACCCCGGAAAAGGCAATCGATCCAAAAGAAATGCATTTTAAGGCGATGGTTAAAGCCATTTAGGATTGCTAGTATATACGAAATCCATAAAATCGACTGCCCGAGAATATGGACCTCCTCGCAGCCTCTGTGTCCCTACAGAAGAAGCCTAGAAAAAGTAAGGGAACTCTACCTGTCAACTTGCTGACCAAGCGCGCTTAAAAATAGGAATAACATTCACAATCAGGAGATGATGTCGATTTCTGCATCATTTGTTTGGAGCGCCTGCTAAAATGTCGAGCAAGAGCAAATTCAATCAAATGCAACGAGTATGATCGTCTGGTGCATTTGAAATGTACATGAAAATTATTTTATTTACAAGCATTGCACTTCTGATTTGAAGGATGAAGAAGATAACGAATAAAATTGGAAAAATGCCCTTTTCTGTTGTTATTTTGGCCGCTGAATCCTTACAAAATAAATAAATTTTATTATTTTCTGTATTTATGGTAATTTTCTTATTATTTTCCCATTTTTAGCGGATTTTTAAGGTGTGCTCACAACCGGATACAATTTTTTTTTTCTAAAATTTATCACTTCACAAAATTGGCGATAACATTTTTCTGATTGACAGAATCGATACAATTACTTTATCAAACGTTAGCTAAGGGTTCTAGCTTTCTATTAGTATTCATATGTTTGCATAATATTTACTCTATCAAAAGTTATAAACCAAAATCAAAACTGTGCCCACAACCGGGGATGTTCCCTTATATCGATATCATACATATCATATTTATATGTCCCATATACTTCCCAAATCCTCCCATAACCTTAGTATCATTGGGAATTAAAAAATAATGAATAATTACCGATTATTTCTGTAATAGATTAAACTTTTTGAATTTATGTTGCATGAAGAAAATTGAGCGTTATATCGATATTCACTCTATAAAAAGTAAATAAGTTAATTAATTAACAAAAACTAAAGTAAAATAAAGAGAATAAGGGAGACATATCCATTAATGATATTTAAAAAAGGTGTAGCCATGTAACTTTTTTTTATTCTTGAAACAGATTATATGCTTTACTTAAAGATACAAACAACAAAGAGTGCAAAAATCTTTTAATACTTTATTAACTATCCAAATATTATTTAAGTGTATCAGGATTTAAAATATTTGAGCTTCTAGAGGTTAACTTTTTTTTTTTTTCCAAATCATGGAGGTGTAGAGATTATGGCATGTTGCCTGCACTTACTTGTGATCTAGGTCTGACGTGAGTAGAATGCCTTTCGTGTAGGGCTAACTAAGAGATCCTAGCCCATATTCATGCGAATTTTGGAGAAAACCAGGATAAACTCTGAACGGTCAAGGGTAAATATGGTGTAGGACTCTTTAGAAAGCCCCCCCCCCCCCCCGAATATAAGGCAACCCATCCAGGCCTAGGTCCCGCGAGTATACAATTGGCTGTTATTCTACACATCACCACCGAATATTTAGGTAAGACACATTAGAAAGAATCCCCACGGAGGGCACTCACCTTAGAGGACTAGGACCATAGAGTAGAAAATCAGTCTTAAGCCTAACAACAAGCCAACCGAATGTTTAGATCGAAAAGCATGACTTGGGTTCACATCCGGTGCCTCCGGCTTACAAACCTTGTTTTTCAAAATGTCAGAATATAAGATGGTTTTTACGATAGATGTACTTTTTTCCTTAGAGACTTCCCTTCGGATTATTGATTGTAATGTAATGACAAACAAGATTAATATCCTAAAGATCCCAAGATTTAAGTCCTAATTATTATCCTTCGTAGACAATAATTAGGATTCCTTAAAGAGATCCCCCACTGAGAGCATTCCATCAAAGCCTAGGACCCATGTGTAGTTAATCGGTCCATGCACCTACACAAACCCTCCTTTATATATAAGATCAATATAAAAAATAAAATCGATAACATCGAATTTACTTTCAATAAATATTGTTCTTTTCTTTACAATTATTTTTTAGCTTTGAAATTTTTCGGGTCACAAGTCAAACTTATTCTTACCATCGTAATTTTTATATCATAGACGACAACTTTTCCGTTTTTTTCAGACTTCATACCAGAATTTTACAATAGTAAAAGGCCTGATATTAAATCCCCAATAATAATAATAATAATTTTAGGTGTATCTATGTGGCAATGAACCTTATTTAAAAAAAAAAAAAAAAAACATAGATATAGGCATCAATAATTTCTAGCTTCTCACCACATATGAGGAGTAAACATTCAAACCATGTTTTCTCTTTCGGAACAGTTTTTCAGAAAATACAAAAAACTAATAAATTAGTGGACATGTTATTTTATGTTGAATTTAAAGAAAAATTACTGACTCACCTTTTTTTTTTTTTTTTTTCTGGTGAAAACACGGTTTGAACATTTGCTTCTCTTATATTAAGATTTTCAGTTTCAAGAACATATAATAGATGGCAGCACCAAACTACTAATTCTTTCATTTCTTTTAAGATGTTCAATATTCATACTGAACGATGATGGATTAAATTTTTGAAATATACTAATTTGTTGTATCTTATCGTGTTATAGATAAAATATACATTTAAGTAAAATAATTTTTAAAGAAAGTTTGTTGAGTTAAGAGATGGTAGCATTAGATAATATTTCGAGAATTTTCTATTTTTTATTTTACCGTGATAACTTTTATTGGATTAATTCAAATAACTCATATTATTATTAACCAATTAAAATTTGTCTTTTTACTCTTTTTAAAAACTTTTTCTTAGACAATTTAAATTGAAACTCAAGAAATTGAAAGCACGCACACAATAAAGAGGCATAAAAATAATTTTTAGTACATATTTATTAAATAAATAAAAAAAATACAGTGATGATTATTTACAAGTGAATGACAATTTTACAATTGATGTAATTTATAAATAAGACTCACCTTGGTCCAAAATGAACACAGGAATATTATATGAATCTAAAAACAGTCTCTTATCACAAATACTATTATTCAAAATAGTCCTAATCTACTTCTTCAATCGTAGGACCATTACTAGCACTATTCTTTGGAACTTGACCAGAATTAAAGTTGGCACCATAGCTTTGGTTGGCATTTCCTTGATGAAGTTTGGTCATAAATGGAGTCAGTTCAGATTGCACTTCTTTCATCTTATGTTCTATTTCTTCTTTCTCGGCGAGAGTGTTATTGTCCAACCACTGAATGACGTTTTCACAAGTTTCTTTGATTTTTGATTTGTCTGCTGAAGAAAGTCTATCCTCAGGAGCTGAGTCAGCTGCTTGTTTTACAGAATACACGTAAGATTCGAGGGAATTTCTTGAAGCAATTCTTTCTCTTTGCTCGGCGTCCTCTTTCTCATACTGCTTGGCTTCATTCAGCATCCTCTCTATTTCTTCTTTAGAGAGACGACCTTTGTCATTTGTAATGCGGATGCTCTGTGATTTTCCCGTGCTCTTGTCTTGAGCCGATACTTGCAAGATGCCATTGGCGTCCATGTCAAATGTGACTTCAATCTGAGGCACTCCTCTGGGAGCTGGGGGAATACCGGAAAGCTGGAACCTTCCAAGCAGATGATTGTCTTTCGTCATTGCTCGTTCACCTTCATATACTTGGATATCAACACCTGGCTGATTGTCAGAATATGTTGTGAAGGTCTGAGATGTTTTACATGGAATTCGAGAATTTCTCTCAATAATTTTAGTCATGACACCTCCAGCAGTTTCAATGCCCAAGGAAAGAGGAGCAACATCAACCAGAAGGACATCTCTTATTTTTTCGTCGTTACTGCCAGTCAGTACTGCTGCTTGAACCGCTGCTCCATAAGCTACGGCTTCGTCTGGATTTATAGACATGCAAAGTTCTTTACCATTGAAGAAATCTTTCAGCAGTTTTTGAATTTTAGGAATTCTCGTACTGCCTCCTACTAGGACGACATCGTGAATGCTGCTCTTATCTAATTTAGCATCTTTTAAAGCTCGTTCAACTGGCTCCAAAGTTGACCGGAAAAGATCCATGCAAAGCTCTTCAAATCTTGCTCTGCTGATCTTTGAATAAAAGTCGATACCCTCGAAGAGAGCATCAATTTCGATACTGGCTTCTGTGCTGCTGGAGAGGGTTCGTTTTGCTCGCTCACAGGCAGTGCGTAGGCGTCTAAGGGCTCTCGGACTGGAACGGAGATCTTTACGGTGTTTTCGTTTGAATTCTTCTACAAAATGAGCAACCATTCTATTATCGAAGTCTTCACCTCCAAGATGTGTGTCACCAGCAGTCGATCTCACTTCGAACAAAGATCCTTCATCAATCGTCAGAATGGAAACATCGAATGTGCCTCCACCGAGATCGAAAATCAAAACATTCTTTTCACCTTTAAGATTCTTGTCTAGTCCATAAGCTAAAGCAGCAGCTGTCGGTTCGTTGATTATTCTCAGAACATTCAGTCCAGCAATTTTTCCAGCATCCTTAGTAGCTTGTCTCTGTGAGTCATTGAAATATGCAGGTACGGTGATTACAGCATCAGTAATTTTCTGTCCGAGGTAAGATTCGGCAGTCTCTTTCATTTTTGTTAAAACCATAGCACTGATTTCTTCAGGATTAAAGAGTTTGTTTTCACCTTTAAATTCTGCACTGATCTTAGGCTTTCCACCGCAGTTGACGACTTTGAAGGGCCAGTTTTTCAGATCTTGTTGGATCTTCGGATCATCATATCGTCTGCCAATGAGTCTCTTTGCATCAAAAATAGTATTTTCTGGATTCAAAGCGACTTGAGATTTAGCAGCATCTCCGATCAGTCTCTCAGTCTCTGTGAAGGCCACATAACTTGGAGTCGTGCGATTTCCTTGATCGTTGGCGATGATTTCAACATTTCCATGCTGAAAGACTCCAACACACGAATAGGTGGTACCCAAGTCGATACCGATCGCAGGAGCTTTTCCACTTGGCATATTATTTCTCTTTCACAAAAAATTATAATATCACTTAAATGGAAATTTGTCAAAGCAAACAGCAAAATAGAGCGTAAACAATATCGCACAGCTAAAACGCTGCAGTAGAGTTCAGAGCACAATCAAATTCAGAACTTCTGAATCAAATCTGCCGTAGTCAGTCCTTCCTCCTATATATAAATAATTGAAAGATTCTAGAAACGACGGGAAAGATCGTCTTCTATAGTGCTGCCATCTAGCGTTCTATTTACGAGTGTTTTCTCGAATATTCCTAGACGAAAAGTTTAGGCGAATGCGAATGAATGAAATCCGGAAATATTGCCTTGTTTTGTGCTGCCATCTAGCGTTTTATTTATAAGTGTTTTCTCGAATATTCTTTGAGAGGATAGATGAAAGTAATGATCAATGTAGTGTTAATCCGTGGATCAATACATGCAGGATATTATTCTTTGACCAATGCCGTTATCTTAATTTTGAGGTGTCTAGTATTTACTGGAATATTCTTTTAAGATTTTTTTTACTTTTATGCATGAGTGCTATTCGAGTCTTGCTGTTCGTTAATCGAAAAATCGAATGTGTAGAATTTTCTTTGCATTTCTATATGTTCAGAGAATAAAATCGACCACGAAATAAAATGTAAATGAATTTAAAAAAAAAAAGGCCATAGACTAACGAATTTTATATTCTTTTTTATAATTCTATGCTATATATTTGTTTATTTAATTTGATGTACTATATTTTAATTTAAAAAACAAAAGAAATTATACACCTGTAGGTTCAATTTTGAAATATTCCATTTTGTATTAAATAAAATTTATATCGTCTATTACTATTATATAAATTTAATTTTGTGGAAAAAAAAAAAAAAAATCCATATAATCTATATATATAAAAGAGTAAACTCACTGATTCACTGACTCAACACGATTGTGGCGATCCTATGGGAGATAGAGTCACAATTTTTGGTGAGCAGGTTGATTTTAGGACCCTGACGCTCACTAAGACGGGATTTTGCGAAATACCCCCCCGTCCCCCCCCCCGGGGGGCAGAAGGCAAAAATCACCTTTATAAGCATATCTCGGCTCCAAATTGCTTCACGGTGAAGAAATTGCAGATGGGAGACTAGACTTGAATACAAAAAAATCATTTTCTGCGATTTTGGAATTTTGGATTTTTAAGGGGGGTAGGGGGTAAAAATAAGATTTTCAGGGGCACTTAAGGCAAAAACACATTTATAAGTACAACTCGGCACCAAATTACTTCACAGGGAAGAAATTGCAGATGGGGAGACTAGGCTTGAATACGAAAAAATCTTTTCTGCGATTTTGGAATTTTTGATTTTTTGGGGGGGAAGGGGGTGAAAATGATTATCGGAGTTGCTGAAGACAAAAACACCTTTATAAGCATAACTCGGCTCCAAATTGCTTCACGAGGAAGATATTGCAGATGGGAAGACTAGACTTGAATACAAAAAAATCATTTTCTGCGATTTTGGAATTTTGGATTTTTAAGGGGGGTAGGGGGTAAAAATAAGATTTTCAGGGGCACATAAGGCAAAAACACATTTATAAGTACAACTCGGCACCAAATTACTTCACAGGGAAGAAATTGCAGATGGGGAGACTAGGCTTGAATACGAAAAAATCATTTTCTGCGATTTTGGAATTTTTGATTTTTTGGGGGGGAAGGGGGTGAAAATGATTATCGGAGTTGCTGAAGACAAAAACACCTTTATAAGCATAACTCGGCTCCAAATTGCTTCACGAGGGAGATATTGCAGATGGGAAGACTAGACTTGAATACAAAAAAATCGTTTTCTGCGATTTTGGACTTTTGGATTTTTAAGGGGAAAAAAGGGTGAAAATGATTTTCGGAGGCGCAGGAGGCAAAAACACCTTTATAAGCATAACTCGGCTCCAAATTACTTTACGATGAAAAAATTGCAGATGGGGAGACTAGACTTAAGTACAAAAAAATCATTTTCTGCGATTTTGGAATTTTGGATTTTTAAAGGGGGAAGGGGGTATAAATGATTTTCGGAGGCGCATAAGGCAAAAACATATTTATAAGTATAACTCGGCTCCAAATAACTTCACAGTGAAGAAATTGCAGATGGGGAGACTAGACTTGAATACGAAAAATTCGTTTCCTGCGATTTTGGAATTTTGGGTTTTTAACGGGAGAAGGGGGTATAAATGATTGTCGGAGGCAAATTTAGAAAAATACGGATTTTCGAGTAAAAGTAATAGCTCAAAGATGTAAAAAAAAAAAAAAAAAAAAAAAACCGCCAAGCGTCTTCTTGAAAATATTTCCAAAAACTCATTTTTTGATTTTTTCCGATTTTTTTAGGGGGGGGGGAGGGGGGCAAAAAAATAAAAATAGTGTCAGATCGTTCAAAATTGGTACATAGAAGTTTTCGATACTTACAAATCGATTGCGGATATTTTTGAATTTATAAAATTATTAGAAGGGGTGGGAAGGGGGGCAGTATGGGGGCTATGGGCAAAAACAAATAGAAATACAGTTACGCCGTTCAAAATTGGTACAGATAGGTTTTAAAGGCCTGCAAGTCGAATGGGGATATTTTCGAAAGTGTAAAGTTATTAGGAGGGGCGAGAAGGGGGGAGGTTAGAGGGAGGGGGCAAAAAATAAATAAAAATAAAATAGAGTTAGATCGTTCAAAATTGGTATATAGAGGTTTTCGATACTTACAAATCGATTGCGGATATTTTCGAATTTGTAAAATTATTAGGAGGGGCGGGAAGGGGGAGGTGTGGGCAAAAACAAATAGAAATACAGTTAGGCCGTTCAAAGTTGGTACAGATAGGTTTTAGAGGCCTGCAAGTCGAATGGGGATATTTTCGAAAGTGTAAAGTTATTAGGAGGGCCGGGAAGGGGGGGGCGGAGGGGCAAAAAAAATAGAATAGAGTTAGAGCATTAAAAATTGGTATATAGAGGTTTTCGATACCTACAAATCTATTGTGGATATTTTCGAATTTTTAAAATTATTAGGATAGACGGGAGGGGGAGCGAAGGGGGAAAATAATAGAAATAAGAGTTAGAGCATTTTGGGAATTTTTTCCGAAGGCAGTGAGAACCCGGTGCGACATTTTTCCTAATAAGATTTTTTTTCTGTTTTTTTTTTTTTTTTTCACGTGATAAAAATTAATGCAATTTTGAGAATTCAGTAATTATAGCGATTCATTTAAAAAAAGGGACCAGCGAAGCGGGCGTTGCCTGCTAGTTTATTATATAATTGAGATTTTTTTTTTTTTTTTTTTTTTGTCAGGGTATTAAAAAATTATATTTGTGCAAAGTATATAAATAAATGTGACAGACTGGAAATAAATTTGTAAATTACGAACATTTTTCTTTTTTTAAAAACAGAGATCCTTTACTTTTGCGATTTTCTAGTTTTATTTAGACCACACTTAAATTTTTTATTAAATTAATTATCTAAAAATTACTGTAAATAAAAAAAAATAATAAAAATAAAAATAAATTATTCATCATCATTCTGTAACTTCGTCTTTTCGAGCCTTTTGTAAAAGTAAGCAAAGAAATTTTAATCTGTTTTAAAACTACACAGAATTTCCTTATACGTATATTTAAAAAGTTGCTGTATTACTTTCTCACTTAGATTTTTACTTCCATCAGCCGACTATCGTAGATAATAGAAGTATTATATTCTGTCTAAAATTTCGATATCATGTTTTTACCTGATTTACATGTTCCCTTACAAGATCTCCTGAGTTCAAAAAAGTAGTTTTTGGCAATTCGTCAATGTGTATGTATGTATATTGTGGGGAATCTGCTGGATGTCATATCTTCAAAACTATTAAAGATAAAACGATGAAACTTCAGCGTTAAGACAGGTTAGCTTACGGATAAATTTTTCAACTTTTGATGAAAATTAAAAACCAGTAGTGGGACTCCCTATCTCAAAAACGGCTCTAACGACTTTCTTCAAAATTAGTATATAAACATCTTTTTAGATGTTCTTGCGTATGTATTAGTTGGTTAGGTCAGGAAAATTGATAGACATCCTCTATAAATAGATCAATTTTAGGTCTCCCAAGCGCGTTCTTTTAAAAAAAGGCTCAGCAGATTTTCTTCAAACTCGCCATATTAACTCCAGATGCAGATGAGTTTGTCAAGTTTTGGTGAACATCGGCAATTAGACCGGAAGTAGGTATCTAAAACGGCTCAAACGATTTTTTTTTTTTAAGTTTGCGACACAAATCCCCTTTTAGATGCTCTTTAGCATGTATCATTTGGTTACTACAGGAAAATTGACTAACGTCTTGATTTAGATGTTGGAAATGGTGTTACCGTAAACGGCTCTCACCTTCTCTTCCCCCACCCCCGCCTCCTTTTTTTTTTCTCGCTATGTAAATTCTCTTTTACATGTTTTCACGACTGCCAGTTTGCTCTTACAGGAAAATTAAGTGTCTAATTCGTTAAATCAGTTTTATGTCTGCTGACTACTCTAATTCCTAAAAGAATATGTATGTAATATAATATATGCAATAGTGGATAATGGAAGTAGTGTGGCAGTTACAAACCAGATTTTCTTCCTTCGTCATTACATTATAGGTATGGGAGACCTGGGGGTGTGTAACAACAATAAAAGGATTGGGATACTTTACGGTTAATGAAAGATTTTTTCAAAGCGTCTTTTATATCCTTATACAGCAATAAACCCGTTTGTAGGTAACTTTAAAATAGGTTCGATCAATTTCGGACACCCTGCATTTTGAAGTTCGTATTGGGTTGCCACTTGAAGAATTTGATCAAGACTGGCATGTTTGAAGACAAACTAATTGACTTTTTTTTTTTTAATAGATGTAGGAATCATAACAGAATAGGGGGTTGAAGAAGGCGGTAGCCCCCTCACACAGAATTACATGCCAAATAAAATTGATCCTTAACCTATTTTAGATTATTTTTAACACACATTGAACATTATTATCTTACCTGGTTGATGTTACGATTTAATATTATATTACAATCTATCTTTATAGTACTGAAATACAGGTTAAGAGAAAGTCGTGTGAGTGACATAGCAGATTATAATTGTTGTTGCTATCAAAAATTAAAAAAATCGACAACTTTTTTAAAATTATCGCAGATTTAACTATTCGTTTTAATGATTGAGTTTTTTGAAAGATACCCATACTGAGCATTTGCCCCCTTCGGGGAAAGCAGATTTCCCTCCAAGGGGATAAGCTTTATTCCTACATGTCCAAAAAAAAATTTTTCTAGTTGACTATTACTGTTATAAATAATTCTTTTCCTAATTATTCATTAAAAATAATTGTTATTGTGCACATTTATATGAAATTTAGTCCTGTACCGTAATGTTAAAAATTTAGTTAAAGCAGGTTGTCAGCGCCACCTGTAAGGCGATTTTAAACAAGAGTTGACTGGTACTAGTATATGTCAAGATGCCATTACATATCAATTTGTATGAAATTCTGTGCAATAGTTCCTGAGATACAGTTGCCAGAAAGTTTTTGTCACACACACTGAGACACACAGCCAGACATTTTCTTGAAAGGGTCAAATCGTGTTCTAGACCTCTCAAAACTGTAAATTCACCGAAAACCAGAAGTCGAAAATTTCTACGAATCCAATATTTTCTTCTATTGGATATAAAATAAAATAAAATTAGAAAACGATACATAAAAAAAAAAAAAAAGTATTTCAAGGAAACCTCTGTGACAAAAATGAACAGCATTGAATTGCAATTGATTGCCAATATGTTTGACAGATTTCTTTGTTGATATAAGTCCGAAAAATAACAATTTACATAAATTCGAAGACATAACAGCGGAACCAGGAATCAAATTGTTTCTAAGGATGAATTTTAATGTGTTTTAATCAATTCGAAGCGAATAAATGATGTTTGTGTTCTTTGCGTACTATGATTCTTTTATAAAGCTCACCAGATCAGAGTACCTTTATAATAAATACAGAAGCGTTTAAAATTGCTACAATTGTCCAACAACGGATTTATTTTTTCATTCCTAAAAAATAGGGACTAAAAATAAAATATTGTTGATATTATTTACACTGCTCGGCATTAAAATTGCCTCCAACACCATCTTGGCAAAATCTTATGTAAAATGACCTCCAAAAGCGTCCAATTTTGCCTTATCACCCACCGTTTTTTAGAGATGGCCCTCTATTTTTATCATTTTTCGGTAATTTTATGGCTATAAATTTCATTTTTAGGGGTGAGGAGGATTATTTTAACTGTCAAATATCTTCTGAGGGGGCTACAGAGTTGGAAAATTCTAAAACATCAACATTTGTGGCAAGGGAAAAACATAAGGGGGATTTACTACTGAAATTATGCATTACATTTCTTATATTTTTTACTTTCTCTTACCCATAAGGTAGAGAAAGTATTGTTTTTGGGTCAAATTTTCGAACGCGAGATTTTGTTATATTTACACGTTTTGAGGTCCCATGAATACGAAAATCATGTTTTTAGCAAATGGTCTGTGTGTCTGTGTGTGTGTCTGTGTGTCTGTGTGTCTGTGTGTGTGTCTGTCTGTTATCAGCATATCTCAAAAACAAATTATGGCAGAAAGTTCAAACTTGGTATTCTAAATGTGTATCATATAGGGATGCTACAGTAAGCTTTTCGTTAAGATCAAGCAAATGGTTCGTGTACAGGGACAATCAAGAGAATTCTAATACATTACGTCTATGGGGGAAATTGCAGGTAAGTAGAGTTTAACGTCTATAAACTGCACTAAACCAAATGAAACGAACATATATTTTTTGTAATAGAGATAGTTAACTGGGAAAAAAATTTTGTGTATGTAGGAGCCTCGCCTCCCCCCCTGGGGGGGAAGTCCCCCCTCGAGAAGAGTAAATTTTCATGATGGGTATCATTCAAAAGAGCTTGCGAATACCTTTAAAACGAATGGTTGAACTATAAATCTGTGATAATTTAAAACAAAGTTATAGATTTTTTTAATTTTAACGAAAAAAAAACTTAGAAAAAAAAAATCGTTTTTTTTTTTTTTTTAAATATTGAGAGTAAAATGGACTTTTTTTGGATATTTAGTGTTACACTACCTCTCTAATATGGAAATCGTCTGCATTATCATAAAAAATAATTTTAATAAATTATTTTTTAAAAACAGAATTATTTTTTAATAACCGAATTAAATTCTATATAAATGTAGGTGCATTAATGAAACGGGGGGTTGAGGGGGGCGGTAGCCCCCCTCACACAGAACTAATTATCGTATAAAACTCTTCTGAAGCCTAATTTGAATTGTTTAGCATAGGTTTATATGACAGTTCTCGTTCTCGTACCTCTTAATCTGCAACCTGTATTTATAGTTTTAAATTTCAGGGTAAGAGAAAGTCGTGTGAGTGACACACCAGATTATTTAATCTACTGTTAATGTTATTTAGTAAATTTTCAAGATGGGTATCTTTCGAAAGGTCTCGTTGATAATAGTAATAGTTAACTGGGAAAAAAATTTTGTGCATGTACCCACCCAGGGGGGCAAAATTTCAAGATGGGTATCTTTCGAAAGGTCTCGTCAATACCTTTAAAACGAATGGTTGAACCATAAATCTGTGATAATTTAAAACAAAGTTATCGATTTTTTTTACTTTTAACAAAAAAAAAAAATCGCAATTTTTTTTTTTTTTTTTTTCTTTTTTAACGAAATTTAACCAAACTTGGTATTTAGTTGGTCCCCGACATTAACTGGTGCTGATTATGTTTGGGGATCAATAGCTCAACAGGTGGCGCTGTGATAGCATTTTATCTATATTTTTAACATGGTCTGTCTGTCTTTGCTCTAATTCCCGTAAATATTTATGGAATTTCTTGAAACTGATATATGTTATTCAAGTTCACTATCGGACGGTCCCTATTGAAAATGGAGTTCATACCTTTACTGGTTTGTGTACAGGGACACCCGAAAGTATTTCAAAGCATTGTGTTCTACGAGAGGTATATCTATAAACCATATTTTCGTACTTTTACTCTACACATATCTTAATGAAATTGAAATATGTTATTCAAGTTCACTATCGGACGTTCCCTATTGAAAATGGAGTTTATACCTCTACTGGTTTGTGTACAGGGACACCCGAAAGTATTTCAAAGCATTGTGTTCTATGAGAGGTATTTCTATAAACCACATTTTCATACCTATACTGTAGATATATCTTAATAAAATTGAAATATGTTATTCAAGTTCACTATCGGATATTTCCTATCGAAAATGGAGTTTATACCTCTACTGGTTTGTGTACAGGGACACCCGAAAGTATTTCAAAGCATTGTGTTCTATGAGAGATATTTCTATATACCATATTGTTACAAAATTGTAAATAATGGTGTTTATTTTTGTATAAATTCTTTCAAAGAGGCTTAGTAAGTCGATAAAGTGCTAATTTTGTGCATTTCTAGTTGTTTTAGCGTTGAAATAGCCTTATTTTCCCTTAAAAACGCATTAAAAAGCCCCAATAAGGCAGCTAATGGATTTGGCGACAAATTTGGCGACTTTTTTTGGCGACCTTGGCGAGAAAATCCTTATAAGGGATATACCAAATATGGAAGCTCTAATCTCATTGGTTGATGAGATACGGAAATTTCGGGAACCTTCCGAACTTTTCTACAGGGGTATATAAGGAGCGTTTTCCCGTCAAGGCAAGTCAGTCAGTTCAGTTCTCAGCCAGCTTCGCTAATGCTTGCATTGTTTTGAGCCTCTTTGAAAGAGACTTGCTTCAAGTGTTATTGCTATACAGTTTGTACTGTGGATTTGCTATTGACAGCTGTTGTTTAAGCTGTGTTTACTGGTTGAATTGAAGCTGATACTTGGTTTATAGTCCTATATTTTTCTGGAACTTTCTGTGAATAAATTACTGAATTTTGTACGTTTGGTCTTTTATTCTCGGACAACTCACGAACCCCCAAGTACGCAACATTTCTGGTGTCAGGATTGGGGTTGTCTGTGAATGGTGATAACTAGAGCTATGGAGCAAGAGATGAAGAAACTTCTAGAAAGCTTAGCTACCCAGATGAATGAAATGAAGGAAGGACAAAGAGAAATGAAAGAAGGACAAAGAGAGATGAAAGAAAGTGTGGAAATATCGCAAAGAGAATTGGAAGGCAGTTTGGGTGAAGTTCAGGGAGAAATTAAGTCAATCCAAGAAAAAGTTGAATGCAGCCAAGAGGAGATGAAGAGAGAACTTTCGGCAGTAAAGGAAGTGATTGAAAGTAAATTATCGGATATGGAAAGCAGATTAGATGGAATAGAAGAGAAAGTTTTGAATATAGAAGAGAGTTTTGAAGAGAAAGCTATAAAGATAGAAGAAAATGTTATGAAAATTGAAAGAAATTTTGAAAAGAGATTTATGAAGATGGAAGAGAATTTTGAGGAGAAAGTTAAAGAAAATTTTGATCAGGAACTGAAAGGAAGGTTTTCAGAGATAGACGGTAAATTGAAGAGAATAGAAGAAGATCTGGAGAGAAAAGTGGAAGAAAAGTTAGAGTCCATGCCCCAGGAAACTGAAAAGAAAGAGAGAAGAATCCAGAATCAGGAATTTATTAAGCTATCCATCTACGACGGCAGTTCCTTCTGGCATGTATATAAGACGCAGTTTTCCATCGTAGCTGAAGCTAACGTCTGGGACTCTATCGCCAAGTCAGTCCACTTATCAGCAGCATTACGAGGAGATGCAGCCGAGATACTGAGAAATGTTTCTAAAGAAGAAAGGGACGACTTCGAGGCCCTGACTAGAGCACTGGAGCTACGGTTCGGAGAGAAGTGTTCTAAGGACTATAGTCGCCTCCAGCTAAAATCCTGTTACCAGAAAACGGGCGAAAGTTTGCAAGAGCTGACAGCGGACATTCAGAGACTGTCACACCTAGCATTCTCAGACTGTCAGGCTGACACTCGAAACGACTTAGCCCTTCAGTACTTTATCGATGCTGTTCGGGATCCAGAAATTCAAAAAGCGCTGAGACTCTCCAACATCAGAGACGTAGAATCAGCTTTAGGCTATGCACTTAGGATAGAGGCAGCCCAACAAGCCTCCCGTAAAGACCGCCATACCATAAGAGCAGTCTCATTAAATGATACGCCTGCTGATGAAAATGAAATGAAGAGAAGTCTCGCAGAGATCTTAAAGAGATTGCGCAGCCTGGAAAATAATAAGGAAATAAAGGATCGGAAGATAAAGTGCTCGGGATGTGGAGGAGATGGTCATGTGAAGAGGAACTGCCCTGTACGACCAACTAAAGGAAATCACCCGGCTTCACCATCACTACAGGGAAACTAGGAGAAGGCCATCTCGCGGGCGGAGGTTGCCTGAAGTCAAAGAGCCCCAGTTTACAGTATTTCATGTTTCCTCGATGAGTGGCGGCGATAATGGACTTTACGTCTATGGCCAAGTTAACAACACCACCTGCCGGATGATTCTGGACACGGGAGCCAACGTGACAATCATTAGAACAGATTTGGCTCAAGAACTAAAAGAGAAGATCATCTGGACGCCGCCCTGCTTTAAACTCCAGACTGTGACCACAGACGAAATCAAAATATATGGAAAAATGAACTTGACCATCACTTTTGGGAATGCCAGTTACCATCATATGGCATATGTGGAGGATATAAGAGATCATTTAATCATTGGAATTGATTTCCTGAGAAAATTTAACTTTAAATTGGACTTCAAGAATAATGAACTGCATTCCAGTTCGGAAGACATAGCTGTGTTCAACACTGAAAATCAAGACATCCAGCCAATCTGCCAGATAACAGCCAAGTCTGAAATTTCTATCCCTCCACACACAGAGACAATGGTTTCAGGAACACATCCTAAAAGCAATACTTCCGCTATGGACTGATTGAATACCCAAACACAAACAATAGCCCAAGAGGCATTTTGGTAGCTTCATCTCTAGTTGATCTCTCAAAGAATACTATTCCTGTGAGAGTCGCAAACATCAGCGATAAGGTCCGAACAGTGAAGAAGGATGAGGTGTTAGCAGCCTGCACTCCTGTAACATGCATAAATCGCCCCACGCAATCAACCGAATCCAAGTCTTCTGAGCAATTAACAATGGAACTACTCAAGAATGCAGAATTAGGAAGTGAACAGAGATGAGCTGCGGAGAAGCTACTCAAGAATTTAAAGATCTTTTTTCTCGAACCCCTGAAGACGTCGGAAGAACGAACATCACCCAGCACAAAATTGATACAGGAAATCACCCTCCAATCAAACAACATCCAAGAAGACTTCCATTTGCTAAACAGGAAGAGGTCACTGAATTTCTAAGTGAAATGCAGCACAATGATGGCATCGAGCCATCAACGAGTCCTTGGGCCTCTCCCATAGTACTGGTGCGTAAAAAGGATGGTTCAACAAGATTTTGCGTGGATTATCGTCGTTTGAACGACATCACGAAGAAAGACAGTTACCCTCTTCCCAGAATTGACGACACATTAGACACATTTGCTGGCAATGAATGGTTCTCGACTTTGGATCTGAAGAGTGGTTACTGGCAAGTAGAATTACATCCTCATGATCGTGAGAAGACTGCATTCACCACGGGACAAGGACTGTGGCAATTTAAAGTTATGCCGTTCGGATTATGTAATGCACCTGCCACCTTCGAACGCCTGATGGAGACAGTGCTAAAAGGACTTTCCTACGAAGCCTGTCTGGTGTATTTGGATGATATTATCATTGTGGGGCGCACCTTTGAAGACCATTTACGGAACATCCGAAAGGTGCTGGAGAAACTCAGAATGGCTAACCTCAAATTGAATCCAGGCAAGTGTAACTTGTTCCGTCGTGAAGTGAGCTTCCTCGGCCATACCATCTCTGCCGAAGGTGTGAGAACTGATCCTGAGAAAATCTCTGCAGTCGAGAACTGGAGTCGCCCTGAAAATGTACACCAACTACGAAGTTTCCTGGGGTTATGCACTTACTACAGGAAGTTTGTCAAGGGTTTCTCAAATATTGCCAGACCACTCCACAAGCTGACGGAAGCCAAACAGAAGTTCCTGTGGACAGATGAATGTGAAAAAGCGTTCAAGCGACTTAAAGAGGCCTTAACATCATCGCCTATCTTGACGTATTCACAACCCGACAGACAGTTCATACTTGATACAGATGCCAGCCATGAGAGTGTCGGTGCTGTTTTGTCGCAGGAAGGTGATGGTCAAGAACATGTCATTGCCTACTGGAGTAAATGCCTGTCTAAACCAGAGCGAAATTACTGTACCACCAGGAAAGAGCTACTCGCCATCGTAAAAGCCATAGAACATTTCCATCATTACCTCTATGGCAGAAGATTCCTGCTCCGGACTGACCATGCATCTTTAACGTGGTTGCTCCAGTTCAAGAACCCGGAAGGACAGATTGCCAGGTGGATACAACGCCTGCAGGAATATGAGTTCGAGATATGTCATCGTAAAGGGACTCTACATGGTAATGCTGATGCCTTGTCACGGAAGCCCTGCTCGGAAAGCTGCAAGTACTGCTCTAGAGCCGAACAGAAATACCTGCCGATAAATCCGGTTGCCTGCCATGTTACTGTCTCAACACCATCAGATCAAGGTACCGATCCATGGAGTGACGAAGAACTTAGACAAGCCCAGTCGGAAGATCCTGACATAAAGCCAATATTACAGCTGAAAGAGACAACCAGCAACAGACCTACCTGGCAGGACATTTCCAGATTTAGTCCCATTACGAAAAGTTATTGGGCACTTTGGGACTCTCTTCATATCAGAAACGGCGTATTATACAGAAAGTGGGAATCTGATGATGGGAAAAGCTTTAGATGGCAGATTGTATTACCAAGATAAAAAATTCCAGATGTTTTAGAACAACTGCATAGTAGCTCTACCGGAGGCCATTTTGGGGTAATGAAGACTCTGCAGAAAGTTCGGGAATGCTTCTACTGCTGCAAGGCAAGGGAGGACGTGGAGAAATGGTGTAAATCCTGTGATGCTTGTGCGGCACGTAAAGGCCCGCAGAAACGAAGTCGAGGAAGACTGCAACGGTACAACGTGGGAGCACCATTTGAACGGATTGCACTCGACATCTTGGGCCCTTTGCCACGGACCTCCAGTGGAAATAAATAGATCCTCGTCGTGATGGACTATTTCACCAAGTGGCCTGAGGCATATCCCATTCCCGATCAAGAGGCATGCAGAGTCGCAGAGGTCCTAATGCAGCAATGGGTGTCAATTACGGTACGCCCCTACAACTTCATACCGACCAAGGTAGGAACTTTACCTCTGCTGTTTTCAAAGTACTGTGTCAACTACTCGGCGTAGACAAAACCCAGACGACACCCTTACATCCCTGGCTTATCGAAGTGCTGTCCATGAGACCACCGGCTATACTCCAGCTCAGATGCTGCTTGGACATAAACTCCGTCTCCCATGTGATCTCCTGTTTGGTTATCCACCCGATGCGCCTTCATCGCCCGTGGAGTACATCCAAGATCTCCAGGCACGATTTGAGGACGTACACAACTTTGCTCGGGAGCGGATTCACATGGCAACGGAGAAAATGAAGACAAGGTACGATCTAAAGGCTACACAACATGAGTTCCAGGAAGGAGCCAAGGTCTGGTTGTGGAATCCTGTGCTACGCAAAGGACTCTCTCCCAAGTTACAGTGCAATTGGGACGGACCGTACACAGTCTTAAAAAGGCTGATTGATGTAGTGGTGCGGATCACTTAAACACCTTCATCAAAACCAAAGGTGGTGCACTATAACAGGCTAGCCAAGTACCACAATTAACGGTAATATTAAAATTTAAAAGATAAATACTGGTAAAATTTGCGCATGCGTAATGTAAATATTTGTATATAAATACTTGTACATATTTGTGAATTTTGTAAATATTTTTCACTTGATTTTTGTTTCTATTTTGTCGTTATACGCAACTTAGTTTTTGTATTTTAGATTGTGTAAATTTGTTTAGTTTCTCCTCTTGACCAAGGGTTGCACTGCCCGGGACGTGCAGTCCTTGGGAGGGGGGCAGTGTTACAAAATTGTAGATAATTGTGTTTATTTTTGTATAAATTCTTTCAAAGAGGCTTAGTAAGTTGATAAAGTGCTAATTTTGTGCATTTCTAGTCGTTTTAGCGTTGAAATAGCCTTATTTTCCCTTAAAAACGCATTAAAAAGCCCCAATTAGGCAGATAACGGATTTGGCGCCAAAGTTGGCGACTTTTTCCCACCTTGGCGAGAAAATCCTTATAAGGGATATACCAAATATGGAAGCTCTAATCTCATTGGTTGATGAGATACGGAAATTTCGGGAACCTTCCCCCCTTTGTACAGGGGTTTATAAGGAGCGTTTTCCCGTCAAGGCAAGTCAGTCAGTTCAGTTCTCAGCCAGCTTCGCTAATGCTTGCATTGTTTTGAGCCTCTTTGAAAGAGACTTGCTTCAAGTGTTATTGCTATACAGTTTGTACTGTGGATTTGTTATTGACAGCTGTTGTTTAAGCTGCGTTTACTGGTTGAATTGAAGCTGATACTTGGTTTATAGTCCTTATTTTCCTGGAACTTTCTGTGAATAAATTACTGAATTTTTGTACGTTTGGCCTTTCATTCTCGGACAACTCACGAACCCCCAAGTACGCAACACTCCATTTTCATAAAGTTTCATAACTTTTATTGTAGACATATCTTAATAAAATTGAAATATGTTATTCAAGTTCACTATTGGATGTTTCCTGTATAAAATGGAGGAAATACCACCATCGGGTTATACACACAGACACTCAAAGGTATTCCAAGGCATTGCATTCTATGAGAGATATGTCTATAAATCAAATTTTAATAACTGTATTTTCCACGAAGTAATAGGAAATTGAAATATATTATTTATATGCACAAAAGAATGCTTTGCATAGAATCTAGCATGTATAGCATTATATTTACAGGGTGGCACAAAAATATCCAGTTATATTAAGAGCTATTAATAAAAAATTGCTAGAATTGTACTTTCGTTTACGTTAAGCGTTTTTAACACTTTCTAACATTTTTAACACTTTCCAACAAGGTTGAAAAGTGTTGATGACTTCGGTTTGTCTGTCTGTCTGTCCGCGCTTTAACTCCCGTAAATATTTATGGAATTTCTTGAAACTGATATATGTTATTCAAGTTCACTATCGATGTTCCCTATTGAAAATGGAGTTTATACCTCTACTGGTTTGTGTACAGGGACCCCCGAAAATATTTCAAAGCACTGTGTTCTATGAGAGTCATTTCTATAAACCATATTTTCATACCCTTACTGTACAAAAATCTTATACATTGAAATATGTTATACAAGTTCACTATCGGATGTTCCCTGTTGAAAATGGAGTTTATACTTCTACTGGTTTGTGTACAGGAACCCCTGAAAATATTTCAAAGCATTGTGTTCTATGAGAGGCATTTCTACAAACCATATTTTCATACCTTTACTGTACTAAAATCTTAATGAAACTGAAATATGTTATACAAGTTCACTATCGAATGTTCCCTGTTGAAAATGGAGTTTATACCTCTACTGGTTTGTGTACAGGGACCCCAGAAAATATTCAAAAGCATTGTGTTCTATCATATGCAATTCTATTAACCATATTTTCATACCCTTACTGTACAGAAATCTTAATGAAATCGAAATATGTTATTCAAGTTCACTATCGGATGTTTCCCGTATAAAATGGAATGGAGTAAATACCGCCACTGATTTGTGCACAAGGACACACAAAAGTATTTCAAAGCATTGTGTACTATGAGAGGCATTTCTATAAACCATATTTTCATACCCTTACTGTCAAAAATCTTAATGAAATTGAAATATTTTATACAAGTTCACTATCGGATGTTCCCTGTTGAAAATGGAGTTTATACCTCTACTGGTTTGTGTACAGAGACCCCCAAAAATATTTCAAAGCATTGTGTTCTATGAGAGGCATTTCTAGAAACCGTATTTTCATACCCTTACTGTACACAAACCTTAATGAAATTGAAATATGTTATTCACGATCACTATCGGATGTTTCCTGTATAAAATGGAGTAAATACCACCACTGATTTGTGTACAGGGACACACAAATGTATTCCAAAACATTGCGTTTTATGAGAGATATTTCTACAAATTAAATTTTAATAACTTTACTTAGCGCGAAAATTTATGAAATTTATAAGCACAAAAGAACATGCTTTGCAAAGAATGTAGCATGATTAGCATTAGATTTACAGGGTGACACTAAAATATTCAGTTATATAAAGAGCTATTAATAAATATTTGCTAAAATTGTACTTTCGTTTACATTAAGCGTTTTTAACACTTTGTAACATTTTTAACACTTCCCAATAAAGTTGAAAAGTGTTAATGACTTCGGATTGTCTGTCTGTCTGTCCGCGCTCTAACTCCCGTAAATATTTGTGGACTTTCTTGAAACTGATCTATGTTATTGAAGTTCACTATCGGATGTTCCCTATTAAAAATGGAGTTTTTATCTTTACGGGTTTGTATACAGGGACACCCGAAAGTATTTCAAAGCATCGTGTTCTATGAGAGGTATTTCTATAAAACATATTTTCATACCTTTAGTGTACACATATCTTAATGAAATTGAAATATGTTATTCAAGTTAACTATTGGATGTTTCCTGTATAAAATGGATTAAATACCATCACTGTTTTATATACAAGGACACTCAAAAGTATTCTAAAGCACTGCGTTCTATGAGAGATATTTCTAAAAATCAAATTTTAATAACTTTACTTTCCAGGAAGTTTTAGGAAATTGAAATATGTTATTTATGTGCACAAAAGAATGCTTTGCATAGAATATAGTATGATTAGCATTAGATTTACAGTGTGACACAAAAATATTCTGTTATATTAAAAGCTATTAATAAAAAATTGCTAGAATTCTACTTTCATATACATTCAGCGTTTTTAACACTTTCTAATTTTTTTTAAAGTGTGAATATGATTTGAATTTGTGTATCTGTCCGTCTGTCTGTCTGCCCGCGCTCTAACTCCCGTAAATATTTGTGGAATTTTTTCAGACAGATATATGTTATTCAAGTTCACTATCGGATGTTCCCTATTGAAACTGGAGTTTATACCTCTACTGGTTTGTGTACAGGGACACCCGAAAGTATTTCAAAGAATTGTGTTCTATGTGAGGTATTTCTATAAACCATATTTTCATGTGTTTACTGTACAATAGCTTCATGAAATTGAAATATGTTATTCATGTTCACTATTGGATGTTTCCTATATAAAATAGATTACATACCACCCCTAGTTTTTATACAGGGACATTTAAAAGTACTGCGGTGCGTTCTTTGTGAGATATTTCTATAAATCAAATTTTAATAACTTTACTTTCCACGAAGTTTTAGGAAATTGAAATATGCTATTTATTTGCACAAAAGAATGTTTTGCATAGAATATAGCATAGTTATCAGTAGATTTACAGGGTGACACAAAAATATTCAGTTATATTAAAAGCTATTAATAAAAAATTGCTAGAATTGTACTTTCGTTTACATTAAGCGTTTTTGACACTTCCTATCAATTTTTTAGTGTGAATATAATTTCAATTTGTGTATCGTCTGACTGTTCTTTTGTCCGTCTGTCTGTCTCTCTGTCTATTTTTCTGCGCTCTAATTCCCGTAAATATTTATGAAATTTCTTTAAACCGATATATTTTATTCAAGGTCACTATCGATTGTTCCCTATTGAAAATGGAGTGAATACCTCTTCCGGTTTGTGTACAGGGACACCCAAAAGTATCCGAAAGCATTGTTTTTTATGAGAGGAGTTTCTATAAACCACATTTTAATACCTTTAATGGATAGAAACTTTAATGAAATTTTAATATGTTATTCAGTTCCCTATCGGATGTTTCCTGTGTAAAATAGAGAACATTTCTAACTGGTTTGTGTACAGGGGCACTTGAAAGTATTCCAAAGCATTGTGTTTTATGAGAGTTATTTTTATAAACCAAATTTTAATAATTTTATTTTCCACAAAGCTTAATGCAATTGAAATATATTATTCGTATGCACAAAAGAGTGCCTTCTATGTAATATAGTATGGTTAGCATTAGATTTACAGGGCCACTCAAAAATAATCAGTTACATTAAGAGCTATTAATAAAAATTTGCTGGAATTGCACTTTTGTAAACATGAGCGTTTTAACGCTTTCTTATAATTTTAGTGGGAATAGGATTTCAATTTCTGCATCTGTCTGTCCCGTTGTCTATCTTTTTATCTGTTTGTGTCAGGCTCCTATCATCCGTGAATATTTTGAGAATTTTTAGAAAATGATACACTCAAGTTTCCTATGGAATGTTCCCTATTTAAAATGTCATTAATAGGTCCTGTACAACTAGTTTGTTTACAGGGACAACAACAACAACAATAAAAAAAAAGCCAATGTATTACGTTTTAGGACAGGACTGTTTAAAAGTTATATTTAAAAACCTTTCTACTACAAAAATCATAAAAACATTGACATGTATTATTAATAATCTAAAATATTGTTTTGTATAGAATATGATATGATTAACTTTCAGATTTACAGGAATACAGTAAAATATTCAGAGAGATTAAAAGCTGTAATTATAATCTAACGGCTGCATTTTCTTTTGCGTTAAGCCTTTTTAACACTTTCCAAAATGCCTAAGAGTGATTTTAAAACCAATTAATCTGTCTGTATGTTTTTCAGTCCTTGTGTCTGTTGTGTGATAACGTAGGCAAAGAATATGAAAAGTTATTCGATACAACAATTGCGTACAGTTGGAAAGTGTTACTAATCAATGCGTGCTGCATGATTTTTCTTTCTTGTTATTACTATAAATTGTCACTATATGAAACATTCGAAAACGATTACGGATGGATACCTCTTCTCTGTTGTGTAATAGCTGTGATTGGTTATTCATTTGGTTACGGAACAATTCCGTTTTTGTTATCTGCTGAGATTGTACCCGTTAGGGTTCGCGGTACAAAAATTCAGTCACACAGTTCGCTAACGGAATTTTTGGCTTCATAGTATTAAATACGTTCAGTGATGTAGAAGAACTATTGAAAAATTATGGTGCATTTTGGCTTTATAGTTCACTGTCTGCACTTGGAGTAATATATGTTTTAATATTCGTTCCAGAAACGAAAGGGAAAACCATAGAAGAAATACAAGACATATTTGAAAAGAGAAAAAACAACTCAAAACAGCAAATAAATGTAGCTACCATATCATAGAATAAGTCCGATTTTATATTTGTAGACCATATAGACAGATTCATTTCTTTCTAGTAACTATTTATTGGCGGAGGTGAAAAAACATCTTTTTAACGTTGTTCGTAAATTTAAGGAACATAAGAAACTAAAACTATTATTAAAATTAAATATTATAATTACTAATGCAAAAGTAGCCTTTATTTGCAATCCTGCTCAAAATTCGAAAATTTTTAATTATGATCCATAAAAATATCAAAAAACTGTATGTTGTGTCCACCACAAGACTTTTTACTATATTTTTCTATACAAGTGCATACAGTGCAAGTTATCTATTAAAGTTATTATATATTAAAATCTTCTTCTATGATGAATGCAGGCGATCTTCATCTCAAATAAGTATAACACTGAATGTTGAAAGTCAATTTCGATTTAACATCTGAGAAAATGCTTTTTTTATGAAAAAAGTTATCAAATTTCTTTTAAATTATCGCAGATCTGTGGTTCAACAATTTGTTTTAAAGGTATTGACGAGTTCTTTTCCAAGATACCCGTACTGAAAATTTACAGCATCACCGGGGGTACTTCACCCCAGGGTGAAGAGCCCATCATATTTGAAAAATAAGTAAATAAATAAAATAAAATAAATAAATAAATCCTGGTTGACTATTACTAATATTTATTTCTTTATTTGACATTGAAAACTAATTTTTCTTATGCACATTTATGCGAAATTTTGTCCTATGTTGCAATATTAAAAACTCTGAAAAAAAGAAATGACAGCGTCACACATGTTGAGCGATTGATTCCCAAATGTATTACAATACGCATCAATTTAAGTCTAAGTCCAACTAAATATCAAGTTTGGTTAAATTTCGTTCATTGGTTCTAAAGATGGTCAAATCATATTTAGGACTTCCCAAAACGTGTAAATCCATCGGATCCCGGAAATCGAAATTTCTCACGAATCCAGTTATTTTCTTCATATATATATATATATATATATATATATATTAATAAAATCAGACTTTTGTCTGTAAATTTGTTGGAATCAAAATATTTTGCGATATCTTCACGTTTTACACCCCATGAAAGCCGAAAATGACTTCAGAAAATTTTGCCTGTGTGTGTGTGTGTGTGTGTCATCGTGTCCGAATGTCGCTTTTTTTGTCCGGGCATCACTTGAGAACGGCTGGACGGAATTCAACGGCGCTTGGCAGGAATTTAGGTCTTCACCCAACTTAAAATTATATCTATCAACTTTTCAGAAATTCCCCCCCCCCGTCCCCCCCTGGGGGGTAAAAGACTAAAACACGTTTGTCCGGGCATCACTCGAGAACGGCTGGACGGAATTTAACGGCGCTTGGCAGAAACTTAGGTCTTCACCCAACTTGAAATTATATCTATAGAAATTTTCAAAATTATGATTAGTGTTTAAATTGTGGGTAAAACACGCCTGCGCATGCGCCATAAATATTTTTTCACTAAAATGCTTTGAATGGAAAAATAAAATATAAAAATAATTTTTTAAGTTAAAGACTTTTGTATTCGCGTGATTCGCACTACAAATTATGAAAAGATTGAAATGAAGTGTTGCCATCTAAGTTTCATACTTTAGTTAATTTTAAAAAATCTAATTGTCGTATCGAAAAACTGTTTACACCCCAGGATTCAGAAAAATTGCCTCTTTTATTTGGTACTGAATTTGTAATGATAGGTCTGATATTTCTAATTTATTTTTCCCTTTATCCGTTTTTCCGTTGCCACTTAAATTTCATACTTTAGTAATTTTTTAAAAATCTAATTGTCGCATCGAAAAACTGTTTGAACCCCTGGATTCAGCAAAATCGCCCCTTTCATTCGGTATCAAATTTATAAATATAGGTCTGATATTTCTAATTTATTTTACCCTTTTTCCGTTTTCAACTCAGATTCTATATGGAACAGCTTTAGTATTGGATCCCTTTGGCAAAATTTGAAATTCGGCACCGAAGTAGCTCGGACGTTTCTCGCCAAGATCTTTAATTGCACAACTGAGCTAGCCAGTTCAGTTCATCGCAAATATGGCTTAAAATATTTAAAGTCACCAAAGGGTTCCGATACTTAAGCTGTGCTTTTTGTATTTATTCATTTATAATACTGTCTATTAAAGACTTCTGTGGTCACGAAATTTGGTGCGTAAATTGTTTGTATGCATCCGGCACTTATTGTAACTGCATTTCACGAAATTCGAAATCCCCCCCTACCCCTTCTCGGAGGGCAATAAACATGTGTAAAAACATGTTTTTCAGTTTGAATTCGCTTTGAATTATCTTAGAATGGCGAATTTTGGTGTGTGGATATTGATTAAGTATACGCATTATGTACATTAGTGGGATTTTGCAAAACTTCGAACTCACCCGCTGAGGGTGGGGAAGTAAGAAGTGGGTAAGTTGTGCCGAAGACAGTGGGGACCCAGACTCCTCACATTGGGAGCGAGAAAACCTCTACCAATCACAGCGAGAACTTAGGTTATTAATAAAGATATGGCATTTTGACAACTCATTTAAGTTTAATGTCCAGCGAAGCGGGCAAAGCTTGCTAGTACTATATATAGAGAGAAAAAAATTGAAAAAAATAAATAAATAAATAAAAAATAAATAAAAGATTTTTGTAATATGGCGTACAATTGAAGTTTTTCAAAAAATACGCCATAAAATTGTGAACAAAGTGATCTGTTTCGAATCGAAAAATTTGATCCCGATAACATTTCATACTGAAAAGTATTGGTTTATGATATCTTTATTAGCAAAAATTCTTATTTTTATTTTGGAAAATCAGCTGCTTGGGTAATCTAAATTTATTATATAATGTATTGTATACACTTTTCTAATGCTCTGTTGACACTTAAACTGAAAAGTTAGCTCTTAAGCGATTGAAGGTAAATGTGGAAGATAAACATGTTCCTCCTTTGCGCAACAAAAAAGTTTGAATAATTGCTTAAATAACGTGCCCTCGGAGTAATTTTATTATAAGTCTTCTACCATTGCACCTCTTCAGTGCATTTAATTTTCTCAAAAGCATGATAGAAGATCCAATTTTAAATTTTAATATGTGAGAAGGCATTCCTGGAGCATCTAAGGAATTAGGAACTCAGTGGGATACTTGACAATCTCATTTTCATCAATCACAGTATCAATCGATTTGCACATTGAAGGTTCCGCTGTAATTTTCTGAAGAAACAGACACAGGCCTGCGATGAAAAAAAATACAAGAGAATTGACAGCTGAATTTTATGAATTTTTTAGTGCTGATTTCAAAAAAGATAACGAAAAATTTCTATCACGTCACGTTTTCTTGAAAAATTCAATTTTACTTCGATTTTTAACACATACATAAAATTTGCTCCTCTTGGTCAATCGTCTATTTTATGTAAGTTACCTTTATAAAAACGAATAAAATAGCATGTTGATGATTTTCTTTTAGAAACTGCATCATAATTTGATGCAAAAAGTACCCAAGGGAACTTCTCGTTTTTCTCTCGGCCAGAGGCATCTCGTGCGATCTAACAACAGTGGTTTTCATCCATTTAAACCTATAAAAAATAAATAGATTGCTGAAAAATCAACTTACTACATCAAGAATTGATCATTTTACGTAGATTTAAATGGATAAAAACCACTGTTGCCAGATAATAGTACATACTATATATTGTTCGAGAAGAAAAAGTATCGATATCGATCGTGATGGAAAAAAATTCAGGTCATTTTCGAAATCAGCACACCAAATAAGATAAAAATCTGCGAAAACTTCTCTTGTATTTTTCAAAAACTTCGCAGGCCTGTGTTATCGATTATATTTTTACATGCCAATATTTCTTTTTCACACAACCATGAAAAATCTTTTTAGTGGCAACTGAATGAAATAATGAAATTAAGGAAAATCCATGGGAAAATCTTTTTTGTTAAATCTTGTACATTGTGCAAGATTGCGCTGAGTGCCGACATAATAACTACAGCTGGCAACTTTTCTAATTTTAAAATTAGATTTGTCATCACTATTCTTACAATGGAATCGTCACATTATTTTCCTAGATTAAAGAAACTGAAAACAATTATAAAAAATTTCGGTATGAAGTTTCCCTTGAAAATAGGGTGACTTGGCATCTATACAACTTTGTTATCCGAATCTAAAAAAAATTTTCCATCGCCAAGTTGTAATAAATGATCAGCAAAAATCGTTAACCACCAAAAATGGTAGTTCTGATGTCAGTTGAAAGCTTGAAAGTTTTAATATGATGCCAAAAGAAGAAAATTTTAGGCATGCTTGAATTTTATCTGCTCTTTGCTGTTCCTTTCTGTATGATTGGCAAAGTTTGGGAAAAGTTGTTCCTGAATTTCTTCTTGAATTGATCGAACCTATAACTGTCGTAAAGATTCTCTTTGTAATCTTTTTTGTGTTACACCCCCTCTTTTTCTTTTTTTTTTTTTTTTTCAGAAGTCTTTTTATAAGAAAGACGGTTTATTTTTTGGAAGCGTTAGTTTTTTTTTTTTTTTTTCAATACATATGCTTGCAGGCTTTGACCGCTTCGCTGGTCATTATATTGAAAACGCAAAGTACCATATCATTAATAACAATAAAAAAATCTCATAAATAAATAAATAAACAAATAAAAAAAAATCATTGAAATCAATCAAAATCAAGTTAAAGTTTCTGCTACTTTCGCCCCCCCTCCTTCGCGGGTAAAGTTGAAAGCTTTGCAAAATCTCATGAAAGTGCATATTGCGTACACTTAACCAACACTCACACACCGAAATTCGCTATTCTAAGGTAATTTGGAGCAGATTTAAGCTTGAATATGTGTTTTAGCCCCGGCCGCCCCAAAGTGGAGGAGGGGGGGGGGTGTAATGCCGCAAAATTACTTTTGGGGACCCCATTCAGAGGTAGTAGATATTCCAGGAAAATCTTGGTCTGTTTTATTGTGTACAAGGAGGAGTGCGGATGTTTTCCTTTAATTCCTGATTTATTCCCTTTTATTTATTTATTTATTTATTTTATTTTATTTTTATTTTTGTTTAGTATGGGCTTCTATCATGTACTACGACAAATTATTTCTTAAAAAGAAAACGAATTTGTAAGCAGAAAAAAGTATTTCTAGAATTTGTTCCCTTTTCATTTTATTAATCAACATTCACAATAAGATATATTGACGTTTATTAATATTTTCTGCTGTTGATATTTTTAAATTGCGTGAACATTTTTTACATTAATCTGAAAAAAAAAAAAAAAAAAAAAAAATCGAATATATCAAATATTATCACAAAATAACAAATTCTGATTCAGCTGTACTGTAAAATGCTCTCAGTATTTATTATGTTTTATGGTATTGACAGATGGAAGAGTAATTTTCAATATACGAGAAACTATTAACAACAATTTATTATTTAGAAGTTCTGATTTATTTTATCGATAATTCATATTGTGATATTATCAATAAAAATTCCCAAGAGAAAACTTTTTATTAATTTATTTATGACTATTATTTTATATCATTATAAATTATACCGAGACATTAAAAAAATGTTTTATTAATACAGTCAGTAGCAAAATTATTAAAGCACTAGCAATAATTCGTATTTAAAAGATGTGCACCTAATACTGTTTTGTTAAGTAAACATTTGTCGAGTCATGATCTCAGTCTTCATGCTGTTTATAAAAAAATAAGTTGATGATAAAAATTAGCGATAATATATATATATATATGAAAAATGTGGATTAAGCTTCAGTTATTTTGCTGCCAACTGTCCAATAACTTTGCATGGAAAAACAATCATTAAAAGTATAATGCAGGAACAAAATATATATTTAAAAGATTATTATTGTAAATCTAACAGTGTTGCCATTGCGAACTCAAATTTTGCCATGACCCTACTGTCGGCTCAAATTGTCCCTATACTGACGATAAAAGTTCCTACTTTAGTGGTTGGTTGGTGACTTTTTATGGCACAAGGTCCTAAGAAGGACATACTGCGCCACACCTACTTTAGTGAAAAATCACGAAAAAAAGTGGAAAAATCAACATAATTTATGAATAATCTCATTTTCTCAAAAAGTCTCTACAAATTCAAAATCCGCGTCTATGGGGAAAAAAGAAACATGCTAAAAGTTTTTACGCATAGGGAAAAATCTCTACAGTTGGAAAAATGAAATCTATACCTACATTATACATTTATACGTATTTGGTATTTGTATATTTGTATAGACATGGCGCTTAGCTCATTTATAGGTTTCTTACTACAAATTGATTAGTGAATGTAATTTTTAACTGTCAGGGACAACAGCGAATGGCTACAAGAGAAATATTTATGAGCTCAGCAACAGTAATTTAAGAAATAATTTATTATTATTTATTTCCATAAGCTAGTTCTGATGGGAAAACTCATTTAACATTTGTTCATTCTTTTTTAATGTAATCATCTCTAATTTAATAACAACAGATATGATTAATCCATTGAATAAATCAATCAATAGTTTATGCGATCCTATTAGTAAAGATAATTTATCGATAGGTTTACCTTATAACGCTATTAAAAGGTTTATTTATTAGCTAATTTAATTTTGCTTTTGATTGACGTTTTGTATTATTAAAAAAGTAATTCATTGACTGAAAGTTTTAGAGAACATAATTTCTTTGTAAATAGCACATAATTTATTTTTATGATATAAAAATTATGTTAAAGGATAATTTAGGAAGTAATTCTGAGTTATAAATTTTTAGTAGGATTTTTGCTTAAATTATTGAAAATTTTTTATTCTATCATACATAAGAAGAAATTATTGAATTCATGTAAATTTTCTATTTTCGATGGATTTATACGTTTTGAGATGTCCTGAAAATGATTTTACTATTTTTAGGAAACGTCTGGTGCGTGTTACCAAATTTCTGTGAGCACCATATTCTTCGAAATAATGGATAAAATTCTACAGAACTTCATATTTGGTTGGACCTTGATATAAACTTGTGCTGATTTGGTTTTGATATATAACCCTCAACAGATGGGGCAACTATGCTGTAGTTTCTCCCATTTCCGGAAAGGCAATATCTCAGCTTTTATACAGTATGAATGCACATAATTTGATTTGTAAGAAAATGCGTCGACTACGGTGTGGGATCCCCTCCTCTAAAACTCCATGGAACAGAAGGTGTCCCCCCCCCCAAAAAAAAAAAAAAAAAAAAGAAAAGAAAGAAAGAAAAGAAAAACTAGTTTATTAAGCAATTTAGTTTATATATTTGGTTTATACAGCAATTTTTAACAAAATCGTTAGAGCTCTTTTTGAGACACTGACTTTCGTCCCACTTCCGATTTTCACAAAAAGACTGGGTAAACTCATCTGTTGGCTGGAAAACAACAATTATTTAAATAGGATATCTAAATGGGATTTAATGCGAGACGAGTTAAAAAAGAAAATCTTATTCAATTTTTAAAAGAACGCACTTGCGACTTTTAAAAACGGCAATTGCGACCTTAAATTGACTCACTTATAGAGGTCTGCACCCGGCCCGAGCCCGAGCCCGGCCCGGCCCTTGGGCCGGGTTCGGGCCGAATTCTTGAATTTGCTCTCGGGCCGGGCTCGGGCTTAAAAATTTTTTTCAGGCTCGGGCTCAGTTTTTTTTGTGTACAGTCGGGCTGGGCCGGGCCTGAATGAAATTTTCTCCGGGCCAGGCCGGGCCTGAATAAAATTTTCTCCGGGCCGTGTCGGCCCGAATCTTTTTCTGGTTTCCTCGTTAATCAACGAAAAAGGAAAATGATAAAATATTTCTTCAGTCATTTATTTTACGTAATTTTACAGGCTTGTGTGTCACATAAAGTTCTATTTTGTTAAAAAAGTGTCTGTAACGTCAATTTAATTGTCTATCAGTCTGTCTGTCCGAAATATGATTTTTTGCAATTTTAGCATGCCTCGAAATTAATATATTTTATTTAAAGTAATATTAGATGGTTTCCTATTCAAAATAGTATGCATGTCACTACCAGTTTGCGTACATGTACATAACAAAAGAAATTAGATACATTGTTGTGTATAAGATTTTGTTTCTTATTACCTGTTGAGTTTAGGTGCTATAAAGGCTATAAAAATCTTTCCGCTGTAACTTTTTCTCTAAGGCTCCTTTTCCTTTTCTCCAGTGGACGAAAGTAGCATCATTTTTATCATGGGCAAAAGCAACTTTTCTATTGAATATGGTTGGATTAACAATAAAGTTTTGTTTACCGGAGCACATGAAAGATTCGGATACATTATTGTATATAAGAGAAAATGGTTGAAAGTGCATTTTCAGTAGTATTAACCATTTTAAATACCTTCCTACATTGTTTGAAGAATGCTAATATTTTCGATTTGACTTTCTGTTTGTCTTTGTGCCTTGTCTATAATAATGAATTTCTGTTTATATATAATTGTCCTGTAAAATTTCAGTAGTTTTGTTAAAAGACCGTACTATTGTTTGGTTACATGAAACACATACAAAACACATACTAAAAATTTGTTTTATAAAAAGGCATTCTTTTTTTTTTTTTATTTTTTTTTTACATATATTTGAATCGGGCCGGGCCGGGTCGGGCCTAATTTTATCGTTTTTTGTCCGGGCCGGGCTATAAACCGTTGAAAAATAAACGGCCCGGGCCGGGCCGCATTTTTCGACTTCATAACGGGCCGGGCCGGGTAAGTAAAATTTCTGCCCGGGTCTCGAAATTCCGGCCCGTGCAGACCTCTACTCACTTATATAGGATGCCTATCAGATTTCTTGAACTAAAAAACTAATACATACGAAAGGGCATCTAATAGGGTGTTTATGTAGCAAATTTGAAGAAAATCATTAGAGCCGTTTTTGAGATAGGGACTTCCGGTCCCACGTCCGGTTTTCCAATCTTCACCAAAAGTTGAAAAAAAATTCTCTGTACACCAGACCTGTTTCAATTCTTAAGTTTCATCCTTCTGTCTTTATTAGTTTTGGAGATATGATAGTCAGAAGATTCCACACATACATACACACATACTAAATAAGGTGACGTGCCCTTAGCGGAAATAAGAAGGTGTGCGAGTAGCAGATTGAAATGTGTTATTCAGTTAGAGGTCTGCACGGGCCGGACTTCCAGCCCGAGCCCGAGACCGGCCCGGCCCTCGGGCCGGGTTCGGGCCGAATTTTTGAATTTGCTCTCGGGTCGGGCCGGGCTTGGGCTCAGTTTTTTTGTGTATATTCGGGCCGGGCCGGGCTTGGATGAAATTTTCTCCAGGCCGTGTTGGCAAGAATCTTTTTCTGGTTTCCTCGTTTATCAACGAAAAAGGAAAATGTTAAAATGTTTCTTCAGTCATTTATTTTACGTAATTTTACATGCTTGTATATGTCACATAAAGTTCTATTTTGTTAAAAAAGTGTCTGTAACGTCAATTTAATTTTCTATGAGTCTGTCTGTCCGAAATCTGATTTTTCGCAAATATTTTTAGCATGCCTCGAAATTAATATATTTTATTTAAAGTAATATTAGATGGTTTCCTATTCAAAATAGTATGCATGTCACTATCAGTTTGCCAGTTTGCGTACGTGTACATAACAAAAGAAATTAGATACATTACTGTATATAAGGGTTTGTTTCTTATGATCTGTTGAGTTTAGGTGGTATAAAGGCTATAAAAAACCTTTCCGCTGTAACTTTTTTTCCTAAGGCTCCTTTTCCTTTTCTCCAGCGGACGAAAGTAGCATCATTTTTATAAGTGGCAAAAGCAACTTTTCTATTCAATATGGTTGGATTAACATTAAAGTTTTGTTTACCGGAGCACATGAAAAATTCGGATACATTATGGTATATAAGAGGAAATGGTTGAAAGTACATTTTCAGTAGTATTAACCATTTTAAATACCTTCCTACATTGTTTGAAGAATGCTAATATTTTCGATTTGACTTTCTGTTTGTCTTTGTGCCTTGTCTATAATAATGAATATCTGTTTATATATAAGTGTCTTGTAAAATTTCAGCAGTTTTGTTAAAGAACGTACTATTGGTTGATTATATAAAACCTGTGCAAAACACATACTAAAAATCTTTTTCATAAAAAGGCATTCTTTTTTTTTGTTATTTTACATATTTTTGAATCGGGCCAGGCCTGGTTTTATCGCTTTTTGTCCAGGCCGGGCCATAAACCGTTAAAAAATAAACGGGCCGGGCCGGGCCCTTGCCGCATTTTTCGACTTCGTAACGGGCCGGGCCGGGTAAGCAAAGTTTTCGTACGGGCCGGGCCGGGCCCGAGACTCGAAATTCCGGCCCGTGCAGACCTCTAATTCAGATGCACAAAATAATGATTTATGTAGAATGTAGTATGATTAGCATTAGATTTACAGAGTCACACAAAAATATTCATTTACATAAGGGTTGCTATTGGAAATTTGCTGAATTTCATTTCCGTTTCTATTAAGCGTATTCATAACCATATTCATAAACGTGAATCATATTCACATTTTAAAAAAATGGTAGAATAATTCTACCATTTTTCTAAATTATATGATTTGAATTAGTGTATTTGTCCACTCTACTGTCCGTTTGTCCGCCTCCGGCATCTGTAAATATTTTAAGAATTTTTAATTTTTACTTTTTTCTTTATTCAACAGAAGAAAGTATTGAATTCGTAAAAATATCGACCTCCGGTTTTCGACGGGTTTACACGTTTTGAGAGATCCAGAACACGATTTCACTATTTTTTGAAAATGTCTGTGTGTGTGTGTGTGTGTGTGAGTGACAAAAATTTTGTGGTAACTGTATCTCCGAAACTACTGCTCAGAATTACATATAAATTTACTTGTAGATGTACCTTGAGCTAAATTAGTGCTTATCAACTTTTGGTGCCAAGCGCTCAACAGGTGACACTGCTATACAGCAATTTCTACAACTTAAGGGGAAGCTATATCTCAGGTTCTATTTCGTATAATCAATCAAAACTTGATATAAGAGAAGACCATTGTGAGACATTATGCTGATTCAATTTGAATGTTTATGGACTGACAGGTGGCGCTGCTATACAGCGATTTTTGCAATTTAAGGGAAAGCAAATAGGAAATTAAGAGCAGCATTTCTGTTTGTGTTAAGCATTTTTAACACTTTCCAACAATGTTTCAGAGTGATTATGTATTCAGTTAGTCTATATGTCTGTCTTTCTGTCTGTCCATTGTGTAATAATATAGTTAGACATAGAACATAGAATGTTATACGATACAACGAGTACGTACAGTTGGAAAGTGTTGCTAATCAAAATCTACCTCATGATTTTTTGTTTTTGTTTTAGTTTTATAAGGTGTAAAGCTTAATTAGATTTTCAAAAACTTAAATAAATTCATAAAATGACAATAATGTATGTTTTCGTATGGAGTACTGTGATTCTTTAAACTTTATATTGTTACAGATCACCGTTCCCTCAAATAACGGATATTCTACAGTAAGCATACCTATTTTGATGACAGGTTACTTCTGAAGCAAAATATAGCCAGTACTAAATGTGGATAAAGTGTGAAGGAAAATTGAAGAGTTCATTTTTTTTATTTATTAATTTATTTCTAAATTTATTGTACATTTCCGCTAAAGGCACGTATGCTCAAAGCATACCACCGAGGGGGGATAACATTTCCGCTAAGGACACGGGTTTATGGATTTCCGCTAAGGGCACGGCCCCACTAAATAATGGCCGAAAACCTTTTTCTTTCTTTCTTTTTTTTTTTTTTTTTTTTTTTTTTTTTGTCTCGGGAGACAACGAACCATATAAGTCAGGTGAAAACTCGATATCGAATTTTTTTACCGAATACAATATATTTCCATTACCAACGGTAGTCGAGTAATGGAAGTAAAAATATTTGAAAGCTCTCAGCTGTACTGCAAAATTTGAGTAAAAAAGAATTCGAATGTTTGCTTTTCATTTTCTAAATTTCAACCTTTCAACGTGTATGTTTTAATACATATAATCAATGAACGAAGCACTGACTCGACTATATGATTGTGAGTGTTTTATTTTCTTAAATAACCTACATATATAAATAAAATTTTCTAAATTAATATTTTATTCCATTATTTTAGAATTTATCATTACATGTACAAAAATCTCTCTCATAGAACGCAATGCTTTGAATTCTTCGAATAACACTATACACAAACCTGTGCCGGTATTTAAGTCATTTCCAATAAGAAACATACTTAAATAAACTTGAATAATATACTATATCAGTTTCAAGGCATTCTAAAAATATTTACGGGAGCTAGAGCACGGACAGACAGACAAACTGAAGTCATGAATACTTTTCAACTTTGTTGGCAAGTATTAATTAAAATACTTAAAACTACATTTTTTTTTTTTCTTTTTTTTTAAGCGAAATATAAAGTACTGGCGTGCCACTCATAGACTTTCTCTTCGCTACATTTGGTAATACAAAGCCAAATAAATATAAGAAAACAAGTACTGTATATAAACATACTTTAAAAACAGTTAAAAATAGTTTCAGGTACAGTTTTATTTTACATACAGTGGCGTATTCAGAACTTGACTTTGGGGAAGGGGGGGCTAAGATTTTTCAAAGTGTTATTCTAGACCAATAAAAAATTTACAATTGCAATATTCAATTGTGAATGTCAGTGTTTTGGGAGGGGGCTTCAGCCCCCTAGCCCCCCCCCTTAAATCCGCCACTGTTTACATACATTCTTGCCCCTTTCGCATCCCTCTTCCGCGATTGAATACAGTACCTACATCCATAAAGAATTAATGTTGTGTTGTTATTAAATTTAAAAGTTCGTTCCAAATTAATCAGATAAATTTCATCCACAACATTCCCAAAAAATAACAAACTTGGTGAAACTTTTCAAGTGACAACCACAATACTCGTATCCTATCTGAAGTCGCAGTAATTATTTGTTTCTTAAAAGTTATGCTCATAAAAGGCATGAGAGTGCAGAAAATTAAAAAAAAAGAGGAAACACGCGCGTTCATAAAATTAGTTTTAAAAGAAAAATAACGCGTGCGGGAAAATCTATACAAATGTATGTTCATAAAATTTATTTCAAATGAAAAATAATGCTCACAGGAAAAAACTATACAAAATATTTTAAAAGTGACAAATTAAACTAAAAGAATAATGCACATCAACACAATAAAACATGTGTTTGGAAAAAAAAAAAAAAAAAAAAAAAAAACGTTAGCTAGCAATCAACATTTAATCATTGGCTGGTGGTGGAAAATGGGAAAAAAGGGGAGGGGGAGTAGTTCATGAGAGAAATATTAAACACAATTCTCCTTCTTTATGGGTTCTAGAATATCGTAAAGTAAGTTTAAAATTAATATTGTAGATGGATAAATCAAAAGCAAAATGTTTGATCGGCAATGATTAGAGATGAAAAAGGGGGGAGGGGAGGACAAAAAAAAATATATGAGTGAGAAATATTGAATAATTCTGTTCTTTTATATGTTATAGAATCTGATAAAACATGTTTAAAATGAATATTGACATTTATATTTTGGATGAAAAAAGATTGAGAATCTAAAGTTTTTTCGTGGAGCGTTTAAACACTGATCGTTATTGGAGTTTGTTTTTAAGACAAAATAAAAAACCGCGGAATTATCGAAAATCGCAAAAAAGCGGAAAATTGCGGATCCACGAAAAATTCTCATGCCTGTCATAAGTAACTGACATTAAAAATAAACCGCTAAAACTTAATTACCGTATTTAGGGAACCTCAAAGCGCGTAATTAAGGCAAAAAATTAGTGTTGATGTTTGAAACTAGAAAACAATACTTTGTTTATGGGTATGAGGAAGTAATTATCATTTATAAGCAGTTTTCCTAAATTTTTGTAACATTTATTAAATCACTTTCATCCATTGCTTTCAATAGAAAAGAATGTTTTCGATTAATTTTAGGTAACCATGTATATTGTCTATAAATTATATGTGCATAACATAACGCACTTAAATTTAGCACAGTTTGAAAAACAGATGACACAACTCGAAAAGCATTTATAGCAATTTTCAAGTAGTGTAGCCTTAACATAGGCATAGCGTGAACGGATTTTTTTTTTTTTTTTTTTTTTTTTTGGGGGGGGGGGGGAGGGGGGGGTGGCACACACATATATTAAGAATCAGTCATAAACTTTTGTGATTTTTCCATTATGCTGTAGGTATGAATATTAGGGAATTATGAAAATTTTAGTTCTCAATTCTTTAACAATTTTGCAGATTTTTGAGATATGAAAAATCCAAAAATCGTAAATGGATGTGATGTCCGTTTGTAAGAATTTTGTTAGATTATTTGTCAGTCTGTGTAGACATCATCTTAAAAATGGTTAATCGTGAAAACGTCGGACCAGTTTTAAAATGTCATTCATGATACTCGAGAACCGTAATAAACTTTATCCCTCTTTCAAAATTTCATAAGTTATTAAAAATTTAAGATTTTCTTAACATGTCAGAAAAAAGATTTTAATTTTGGCATGAATTTACAATGTGATGATTATATTCATTGTAAAGTAATCGAACTAGTTCTGAAATGTAATTTAAGATAGTGGCATTAAAAATATTGAATATCAGTACTACTTTAAAGACTTTATAGGAATTTATCCGATACTATAGATTTTCGTAACATAGGAGAAAAGAATAATATTTTGCATGATTTAATCATTGCACGGGAAATAATTTATTATTATTTGGGGCAATGCAGCCGATATTTCGAATAATTTCAGTTACGTTGGATTAAAATAAGCAGATAACTAACGTGTTTGTTAAGATTATGGAAACAGGACAATATAGGGTGTTAATAAAACAACACATTTATGTGGAAAAACAGCTAATGAAACTAAAGAAACGATGGAGTGGTATTCTAGGTATTTTGTTCCCTTACAAGTATAGTTCACTAATGTTTCGAAAAATATATTTGTGGCTGCCCGAGTACAATAGCTGCAAAGCCTCCTAGTCGTTCATTTGAGATAACGATTGGAAAATAAGTCACCGAAATCTATTGTATTAGAAAACCGCCATAATACGTGAGACAACTAGAAAAGTGAACATCTCAAGTGAAATATAGTCAGCACCCTGCGTTAACATCTGTGTATGTAAAATACACATGTGTGTGCGGTATTAACACAGGTGTATGCATTACGTGTATGCAGCAATTCCAGCATGAGATGCATGCTGTAATTACTGCTGGAGCACCAATAGGTGTGAGTCCCAGATCGTTGACAATATCATCGCATTGTGTAGCTCTAGTGCGATGCAAAACTCACAAAAAGGACCAAATTACATATCTGGGATCTCAGGGGCATTTACGACTATAGAAATTCCTACTTTTAACTTAAAAAGTCTTTTTTTCCCTTTAAACAAACAAGCTTGCTGTACATACTGATAAAGATGTCGTTTAAAATAATCTACGAATATTACTCCCCCCTCATACACACCTCAATATTTCGAACAGTACCAAGATTGCATATTGCCAGCTGCCAGCGGCATAGAGATTCATACTTTGAAACCTTGAAACCTCTCTGAAATGAAAATTCCTAACTAAAACAATCCATTCTAAAAAATTCTGCCTTAAATCTGCTCTCCTTCCTAAATAAGCCTGCTCCTCATCGCATAAAAATGGAGTTACAAAGATTTTTCCCTCTTTCAAAAACACTTACACAACTAGTCTGTTGTGGCCATCACGACATTCTTCTATATTTTCCCATAAAAAATCATGTAGCACGAATTATTTATTAAATTATTATTTGTTAAAAGTATTTAACCATGATTAATGTGGGTGATTTTCATCTCAAAGAAGTATAACACTCAATGCCGAAAGAAAATCAATTTTGTGCCGACATCTAAGGAAATATTTTCTTCTTTTTTTTTTCCCCCATTAAAAATGAAAAACATCAATAACTCTGCTTTAAATTATTACAGACATTTTGGTTAACTATTTGTATTAAAAATATTGACGAGTTCTTTTGAAAGATACCCATGTTGAAAATTTACACAACCAGGGACCTTATTATATTCTTATTTTTATAAGAATTATTATTCTTATATTCATATAACTAGCCGCCTTCGGCGACCAGCTGGTTCGCGATCCTTGAAAAAACCGACTTTATGAAACTCTCGCTCGGTAGCGCCTGCGGCGCCTTTTTCCCGTTTCAGATCTTACAACAGCTTATTGACATATAGTGAAAATAGCTTTATTGAAAAATTTAATAGCAGTAAATTCCCGCTCGGTAGCCTGCGGCGCCCCCTTCCACTTTCAATATCTGAAACAGCCTGTTCGCTCACCATGTTATGATCTTTCAAATTTTGGACTTTAGCAAAGTCCCGCTCGGTGGAGGCTTATCCCCGTTTTAGAACATACAACACCTTCCTCGCTCATTAGAATTTAAAATATTGAAAATTTAAAATATTACAGCAACATCTGGCGGTAGAAATTTCTGTAATCTACTGTTCAATTCTAAATCAACAAACCTTTCAAATGATGTATTACTTATGAAAATATTTTAATTAGTAGCTGAGGTACAAAAGAAAACCTAAACAGGAGACCTTAAAACGTGTAAATCGGGTAAAATCTCGAATTCCACTTTCTATAATGTAAAAGAACTTTAATATATCTTTCGAATGATGCATTAAAAATAATTTAATCATAATCATAATTTGAAACATTGAAATTTTAAAATATTACAGCGCCATCTGGCGGTACAAATTTCTGTAATCTACTGTTCAATTCCAAATAAACAAAGCTTTCAAATGATGTATTACTTATGAAATTATTTTAATTTGTAGCTGAGATACAAAAGAAAACCGATTCAGGACACCTCAAAACGTGTAAATCAGGTGAAATCTCGAATTCCACTTTCGATAATATAAATGTACTTAAAATATCTTCCGAATAATGCATTAAAAATAAGATAATCATAATTAGAATTTGAAATTTTGAAATATTACAGCGCCATCTGGCGGTAGAAATTTCTGTAATCTACTGTTCAATTCCAAATAAACAAAGCTTTCAAATGATGTATTACTTATGAAATTATTTTAATCAGTAGCTGAGATACAAAAGAAAACCGATTTAGGACACCTCAAAACGTGTAAATTGGGTGAAATCTCGAATTCCACTTTTGATAATATAAAAGTATTTCAAAATGTCTTTCGAATGAAGTATTAAAAATAATTTTATCATAATTATAATTTGAAATACACGTATTAGAATATTAGAATAAAATTTTATTTGCAATTAAATGTAAATTGAATTTTTTTTTTTTTATTCTCCGAAATTTCTCTCAGTAATCCGACTTATCCCTGGTTTTCTCCGAAACTTGCATAATTCCGGGCTATATAACGTTAAAAATCCTTAGTACGATATGTGAGCAGAAATTCGAATTCGAAACTCTGCAAAATATTAAAGAATAAAGGTGTTCTGGGTATTCCGTTGTTTTCTCCGAAACTCCCGTTCCTTTTCTACATCTTTGCCCCTTCGCTCTCCCCCCCCCCCTTTCCGCCGATAATAATAATTTTACACTCGAAAATATTCGCATTCGATTTACCTTGCCTTAAAATCTAAATATACCAACCAATTTCAAACGCAGTAACTCTTTTTTTTTTATTTTTGCCCCTTTTCCCCCTTCCTCAAGCCCTCCCTAATAATCGTACTCTTTCAGAAATATTCACAATCGAATTATCCGGCATTAAAACCAAATACTACGAAATTTCAACAGCATATCTCAATTTAAAATACTGCAAAGTATAAAAGAAAAATTAATCTTTTTCCAATAAATACGTCATTTTTTTATTTATTCATATATTTACATGAAAATTGAACAGTAGCTTTATAATATGCTGTCTAGGCCAAATATTAATTCAAATGTAACGTGAATGAAAATTTGAAAAAGTTTGAAAATTGCAATTTTTATCCCCACTATGAAGCACCTTATATCTTAATTGGTTACATTCATTTCCTTTTTTATCGCAGACAGTTGTCTCGCATGTGTTTTGTTTCCGATCGTTGTCTAACGAAAACTGCTTATAGATCCGCGATCACAATCGCTGTATTGTCCGGTTCACAGTATAAGTTTACTTCCTCATCCACTCTACTTTACACATCTGACTCCTATGACTTTATTTGTCTGAAAGTAGTCATAAAATAAGTCAAAAATCCTAAATTTCTTTGATAAGTCAAAATTTGACGTTATAAATTAGTGGTAATAGTGCCCTGGCAAAAAATGAGTTGAAGGCACTGTTTAATTTCAGAAAAGGGTATATATTTTGGTTATATTGCTAAAGCTTACGTGATTTAAATTGGACTTTTTAATGAAAAATTATTCTTGTTACTTTACTAATCAACATGAATTTTGAACAACTTAGAAAATTGCTCTTTTCGGGCAGCACGGATTCGAACACTAAACAGTAAACACTTTATTTTGCAGAAAGCAAGCATACTATCCATTTCATTGAATGAGGCTGTAAACAATGAAGAGATGGGAGCTTAAACCGAGAGTGTATGTTTCGTTTGATAAATTTTATTCTGATATTCAATCCACATGTTGCAAGAAAACTGACACAACTCAAAAATGCAGTATTTGAAAAAAATCAATATAAAGATGACGATAAATCATTGATTATCCTATATATAATAAAGCTGATACAACTGCCTCTCAGGTCGATAAATTACGGAACAGAGCAGAGATGTGACGCTTTTCGTGCATGTGGGGGGTACTTCATATACATTTTTCATTTACATTAACTCAAAATTCTCATTTTTTTAATTTGGATTTTTTTTTTTTTTTTTGCCGGTATGACCATTTTTTTAAAATTGACTTTAACATATATCACAGTCTAAAATTTTGTCATGTTCTGAAAGACTAGGGGGGCACTATATATTCATTTTATTTTGTTTAGTGTAGCTTAAAGATGTTAAACATTATCTAATAGAAATTTTGACCATTGGCGTAATTTCAATTCTCTTTGATATCCGAGAATGCTTACTTACACGAACTATTTGTCCGATTGCAGCAAAAAGTTTCAAGTAGCATAAGCATCTCTGTATGATAAAGATTTATAATATCGAGATTATTTTTACTTTCTTCTATATGTAATACTAGCAGGCTTTGCCCGCTTCGCTGGCCACTAAATTTAAAGGAAACTCTTTTCTATATAGCTTTATAAAAATAAAATAAAATAAATTACTGAAATTGTTCAAAAGTTCGCTCCAGGTCCCTGCTGCATTCGGCAGCGATTTGGTCATCCACTGCAACTCGGGCGCTTGTCCCTATTACCTGCGACAATAGTTTACCAATGAGCTTCCATTTAAGTGCTTATTATATAACAGTTTCGAAATAGATAGTATCGAAAAAATTGGAGTTTCCCTTTTATATTTGAATCCCAGTTACATGTGAACAACACGTATAGTGTTGTTCACATGTAACTCGGACTGGACTCAAATGTAACTGGGTTTAGACAACATAATATTTGCTTTTACGTTATTTCATATGTTTATTTTGTTTATCCAATCAACCATTAAATGACAGCAATTTCACGCCAAATATTGCAATATGCTGTGACCGGCTACGTCTGTCGCATGAGACAATTAATTTTTTGTGTTTATATATAATTCATGGGTTGTAAACCTGATAGTACAGCCTTAATATAGTTCTCTTTGGCGGCTTTTGAATTTTTGTCACCATTTTAGACTTAATCCATTGTAACAATAAGACTTAATACCTTGTAACAATATGCTATGAGCGCTATTTCTGCCATATTTTAGATAACTAATCTTTTAATGGTTATATATATTTCCCATTAAAAACATTTTTATTTATTTATTTAAATATTAATTTGAATTTTTCAAATATTTCTGTTCGACAGCGTGCAAGTGCAGTAACACACAGAGGCTCATTTGTTTGTATGATAAATTAGCATAATGATTATTATATAAAAAAATAAATAAATAGGTAAACATTATCGTGTTGCAGAACTTTGTTATGTTGCTCCACTGGCGGCTTTTGAATTTTTGTCGCCATATTAGCGACGGATTTTTTTTTTTTTTGTATGAAAAGGGGAAGACTATTTTGCTAATAATTTTACCAGACTCTTTTTTGTTTATACATAAGAATCCTTTATATTCTGCTTATATTTTTAATGGTTTTTAAGTTTAAAATAGTGCTTGTTGAAATAAATTTCCTATCTTTAAAAGTGCATTTGTTCTGTAAATTTTGTGTAAAAATAAATCATTTATGTTTTTATATATTTGATGCGCTACTTAGATTAAAATGGCTGTTGCTATATGAAATTTCTTCTCGAAAAACGTTCTGTGTACTTCAACACCAAAATTTAAAAAATCGCCCAGCAGGATCTGTTAATGAAATTGATAAAATAAAAATATGGTTCATAGAGTTTAAATAATCTATTCAAAAAAACTTTAAAAACCCAGATTATTAATGTATCGTATCACATACATAGATATAGTAATAATATATAGATTGATCATTGGGGAGAAAAAAGTGATTCCTTTTCACTCGGAAAAAGACGGCGATTCTACCAAAATATGGCAGTCTTTCCCGAGTGAATACACACGGGAATACACACGAATGTTTCAGCAAATAAAATTCATGAATAATTTATTTACTAAAGGTGAATGAAAAGCTCCAGATATAGTTTCAAATTCATTCTTCTTTTTTTCCTTTTTTCCTTCAATACCACTTAATGGCTGATTCCAAAGCTTTTTTTTCGGCATCAAAAATCTTTGCACGATAATATGGGGATGATAGATCTATATATATTATTATATCTATGACCACCTAATTCTTTTCGAAGATAGAATAAAACTTAATTTGAAAAAAAAAAATAATAATAATAACTTTTGTTTATTAACCAAAATAATTGATGAAATTTGAAATGCAAGTTGGTCTTGTGGGGTACAGGCTGTATATTATATTTTTGTGTTCGTGAGAGAAAATTTAAAAGAATTTGAAAACTGCAATTTTTAATCCCACTTAAAAATCATGTGACTTAATGTGAAGCAGATTTTTCATTTTTTTTCTCCTAACGGTTTCCATATAAGTGGTTTCCATATAACGGTTTCCATATTTTATATATAATCGTCTGCTGTTGCCACCTAAAATTCATACTTTAGTTAATTTTAAAAAATCTAATTGTCCGATTGATAAGCTGTTTAATCTTTAATGCATCGGATTCACAAAAATTTTCCCTTTCATTTGCTATCTTATTTGTAACGATGCGACTGATATGTCTAATTTATTTTCTTATCTTTCTGATTTATTTTCCTCATTTTAAATAAATGTACGTTTTTTTTTTTTTTTTTTTTTTTTTTTTTTTTAAATTATTATTATTTTGTCGAAAAACTAGTATGTTGTGGCCACCACAAGACTTTCTTCTATATTTACCCATACATATTCAATCAGTAACAATATTTAAAAAAAAAAAAAAAAAAAAAGTACGATTTTTTTTTCTAAGTTTTTTTTTTTTTTTGTTAAAAGTGAAAAAAATTGATAATTTTGTTTTAAATTATCACAGATTTATAGTTCAACCATTCGTTTTAAAGGTATTGACGAGACCTGTCGAAAGATACCCATCTTGAAAATTTATCCCCCCGGGGGGGTACTTCCCCCCCAGGGGGGGAAGCGATGCCCCCCCATGCAGAAATTTTTTTTCCTAGTTACATACTACTATTATCAATAATTCATATTAATTTTACAATCACAAGTTTAAAACAACTCTTATTATGCACATTTATACTAATTTTTGTCCTATGCTGCCATGTTAAAAATTTAGATAAAATGCTATCACAGCGCCAGCTGTTGAGCTATTGATCCCCAAACATAATCAGCACCAGTTAATGTCGGGGACAAACTAAGTACCAAGTTTGGTTAAATTTCGTTAAAAAAAAAAAAAATAAATAAATTAAAAAAAAAAAAAATTGCGATTTTTTTTTTCTAAGTTTTGTTTTGTTAAAACTAAAAAAAATCGATAACTTTGGTTTAAATTATCACAGATTTATCGTTCAACCATTCGTTTTAAAGGTATTGACGAGATCTTTCGAAAGATACCCATCTTGAAACTTTGCCCCCCCAGGTGGGAACTTGCCCCCCCCCCCCCGGTGGGGGGGGGGAACCGATGCCCCCACATGCACAAAATTTTTTTCCAAGTTAACTATTACTATTATCAACGAGACCTTTCGAAAGATACCCATCTTGAAAATTTACTTCCCCGGGGGGGGGGAACCGATGCCCCCCCATGCACAAAATTTTTTTCCTAGCTAACTACTACTATTATCAATAATTCATATTAATTTTACAATCACAAGTGTAAAATAACTCTCTTTATGCCCATTTATACGGAATTTTGTCTTATGCTGCCATGTTAAAAATTTGCATAAAATGCGATCACAACGCCACCTATTGATCGATTGATCCCAAAATCTAATCAGCACCAGTTTATGTCAGGGTGCAACTAAATACCAAGTTTGGTTAAATTTCATTCATTGGTTCGTGAGATACAGCGTCCACAAAAAAATGATACAGACAGACAGACAGACAGACATTTTCTAAAAACTATTAATTCGTGTTCTCCATATCCCAAAACATGTAAATCCATCAAAAAGTGGACTTCGAAAATTTTCGCGAATCCAATACTTTTTCTATATTACATATAGAAGAAAGTAAAACTAGTATGTTGTGGCCACCACAAGACTTTCTTCTATATCTTCCTATACATATTCAATCAATAACAATATTTAAAAAAAAAAAAAAAAAGTTTTTTTTTTTTTTTTTTTTTTTTGTTAAAAGTAAAAAAAATCGATAACTTTGTTTTAAATTATCACAGATTTATGGTTCAACCATTCGTTTTAAAGGTATTGACGAGATCTTTCGAATGATACCCATCTTCAAAATTTAACCCCCCGGGGGGGTACTTCCCCCCCAGAGGGGGAACCGATGCCCCCCATGCACTACTACTATCATCAATAATTCAAATTAATTTTACAATCACAAGTTTAAAATGACTCTCATTATGCCCATTTATACGGAATTTTGTCCTATGCTGCCATGTTAAAAATTTGCATAAAATGCGATTACAGAGCCACCTGTTGAGCTATTGATCCCCAAATCTAATGGGCACCAATTCATGTCAGGGTGCAACTAAATACCAAGTTTGGTTAAATTTCATTCATATGTTTGTGAGATACAGCGTCCACAAAAAAATGATACAGACAGACACAGACAGACAGACAGACATTTTCTAAAAACTATCAATTCGTGTTCAGGGCATCCCAAAACGTGTAGATCCGTCAAAAAACGGAGGTCGAAAATTTTCGCGAATCCAATACTTTCTCTATCTATATATATAAAAGAACACTTCCTGAGTGAGTTAGTGAGTGAGGGGGTGATCTATCAACGCCCAGACCAAACCCCTGGACCTAGAAGCATGAAATTTTGTGACAATGTTCTTTCTATGACGTAGGCATCCACTAAGAAGCGATTTTACAAAATTCGCCCCCCAAGGGGGGGAGCGGGGGCAAAACGTGATTTCACAAAATCCTTCATATCTCAAACAAAAAAACAGATATCCGTAAAATTTTTGCTTTAAAATATAGCTAATACAAATGTCAAAAAACCAATTTCTGGAATTTTCAAAATTCGGTCCCCAAGGGGGGCGGGGGGGCAAAACGTGATTTCACATGCGTAAAAACGTGATTTCGCATAATCCTATATATCTCAAACAAAAAAATAGATATGCGTGAAGTTTTTGCTCTAAAATATAGCTAATGCAAATATCTAAAAACCAATTTCTGGAATTTTAGAAATTCAGCCCCCAGGTGGGGCAACAGGGGGGGGGAGAGGGGGGGCAAAAAATAAAAAGAGGGTTAGATCGTTCAAAATTGGTATATAGAGGTTTTCGATACCTACAAATCGATTTCGGATATTTTCGAATTTGTAAAATTATTAGGAGGGGCGGGAAGGGGGGGGCGGAAAGGTGGGGGGGGCTATGGGCAAAAACAAATAGAAATACAGTTAGGCCGTTCAAAATTGGTACAGTTAGGTTTTAGATGCCTGCAAGTCGAATGGGGATATTTTCGAAAGTGTAAAGTTATTAGGAGGGCCGGGAAGGAGGGGAGAGGGGGGGGGCAAAAAAATAAAAATAGAGTTAGATCGTTCAAAATTGGCATATAGATGTTTTCGATACTTACAAATCGATTGCGGATACTTTCGAATTTTTAAAATTATTAGGTGGGGCGGGAAGGGAGGGCGGGAAGGGGGGGAGGGCTATGAGCAAAAACAAATAGAAGTACAGTTAGGCCGTTCAAAATTGGTACAGATAGGTTTTAAAGGCCTGCAAGTCGAATGGGGATATTTTCGAAAGTGTAAAGTTATTAGGAGGGCCGGGAAGGGGGGGCAGAGGGGCAAAAAAAAAGAAAATAGAGATAGATCATTCAAAATTGGTACATAGAGGTTTCCAATACCTACAAATCGATTGCGGATATTTTCGAATTTTTAAAATTATTGGGAGGGCGGGAAGGGGGGGGAGAAGAGCGGTAAAAAAATAAAAATAGAGATATATCGTTCAAAACTGGTGCATAGAGGTTTTTGATACTTACAAATCGATTGCGGATATTTTCAAATTTGTAAAATTATTAGGATAGACAGGAGGGGGGGGGGCAAGTGTGAAAATAATAGAAATAAGAGTTAGAGCATTTTGGGAATTTTTTCCGAAGGCAGTGAGAACTCGGTGCGACATTTTTCCTACTCAGATTTTGTTTCTCTTTTTTTTTTTCATGTGATAAAAATTAATACAATTTTGAGAATTCATTATAGTGATTCATTTAAAAATAGGGACCAGCGAAGCGGGCGTTGCCTGCTAGTATTACATATAGAAGAAAGTAAAAATGGCAACAATTAAATTATGGATAAAATTTTAAAATTTAAATGACTTATTTATCAGAAATTAGAAGGTTATTATCCGCGTTTGTAATGATCGATAGATGGCGCTCTCTGAACACTGCAGTTGTTAGTAAATATAACAGGCACGTGTAATTATTATTCTTTCTCCGCCATTTCATCATGGAAAGTCGATTGCATAATATGAGGATATGCAGTGGTGTGATAATTTCACCTTAGCCCACCAGAGGGCGAGCATTTCATTACAATCGCGGATTTTCACATTTTAATTAATTAAGAAAAACTAATCATCCGATTGATAAGCTGTTTAATGCATCGGATTTACAAAAATTTTCCCTTTCATTTGGTATTTTATTTGTAACGATGCGACTGATATTTCTAATTTATTTTCTAATCTTTCTGATTTATTTTCCTCATTTTAAATAAATGTACGTTTTTTTTTTTTTTTTTAATTATTATTATTTTGTCGAAAAAAAAATTGGCAACAATTAAATTATGGATAAAATGTTAAAATTTAAATGGCTTTTTTATCAGAAATTAGAAGGTTATTATTTTCACATTTTAATTAATTAAGAAACTAGTATGTTGTGGCCACCACAAGACTTTCTTCTATATTTACCTATACATATTCAATCAGTAACAACATTAAAAAAAAAAAAAAAAAAAAAGTACGATTTTTTTTTCTAAGTTTTTTTTTTTTTTTTTGTTAAAAGTGAAAAAAATCGATAACTTTGTTTTAAATTATCACAGATTTATAGTTCAACCATTCGTTTTAAAGGTATTGACGAGACCTTTCGAAAGATACCCATCTTGACAATTTATCCCCCCCGAGGGGGTACTTCCCCCCAGGGGGGGAAGCGATGCCCCCCCATGCAGAAAATTTTTTTCCTAGTTACATACTACTATTATCAATAATTCATATTAATTTTACAATCACAAGTTTAAAACAACTCTTATTATGCACATTTATACTAATTTTTGTCCTATGCTGCCATGTTAAAAATTTAGATAAAATGCTATCACAGCGCCAGCTGTTGAGCTATTGATCCCCAAACATAATCAGCACCAGTTAATGTCGGGGACAAACTAAGTACCAAGTTTGGTTAAATTTCGTTAAAAAAAAAAAAAAAAAAAATTGCGATTTTTTTTTTCTAAGTTTTGTTTTGTTAAAACTAAAAAAAATCGATAACTTTGGTTTAAATTATCACAGATTTATCGTTCAACCATTCGTTTTAAAGGTATTGACGAGATCTTTCGAAAGATACCCATCTTGAAACTTTGCCCCCCCAGGTGGGAACTTGCCCCCCCCCGGTGGGGGGGGGAACCGATGCCCCCACATGCACAAAAATTTTTTCCTAGTTAACTACTACTATTATCAACCTGATCTTTCGAAAGATACCCAATGTGAAAATTTACCCCCCTGGGGGGGGTATTTCCCCCCTAGGGGGGGGGAAGCGATGCCCCCCCCATGCAGAAAATTTTTTTCCTAGTTACATACTACTATTATCAATAATTCATATTAATTTTACAATCACAAGTTTAAAACAACTCTATTTATGCACATTTATACGAATTTTTGTCCTATGCTGCCATGTTAAAAATTTAGATAAAATGCTATCACAGCGCCACCTGTTGAGCTATTGATCCCCAAACATAATCAGCACCAGTTTATGTCGGGGACCAACTAAATACCAAGTTTGGTTAAATTTCGTTAAAAAAAAAAAAAAAAAATTGCGATATTTTTGTTTTTTTTTGTTAAAAGTAAAAAAAATCGATAACTTTGGTTTAAATTATCACAGATTTATCGTTCAACCATTCGTTTTAAAGGTATTGACGAGATCTTTCGAAAGATACCCATCTTGAAACTTTGCCCCCCCGGGTGGGAACTTCCCCCCCCCGGTGGGGGGGGGAACCGATGCCCCCACATGCACAAAATTTTTTTCCAAGTTAACTAATACTATTATCAACGAGACCTTTCGAAAGATACCCATCTTGAAAATTTACTTCCCCGGGGGGGGGGAACCGATGCCCCCCCATGCACAAAATTTTTTTCCTAGCTAACTACTACTATTATCAATAATTCATATTAATTTTACAATCACAAGTGTAAAATAACTCTCTTTATGCCCATTTATACGGAATTTTGTCTTATGCTGCCATGTTAAAAATTTGCATAAAATGCGATCACAACGCCACCTATTGATCGATTGATCCCAAAATCTAATCAGCACCAGTTTATTTCAGGGTGCAACTAAATACCAAGTTTGGTTAAATTTCATTCATTGGTTCGTGAGATACAGCGTCCACAAAAAAATGATACAGACAGACAGACAGACAGACATTTTCTAAAAACTATTAATTCGTGTTCTCCATATCCCAAAACATGTAAATCCATCAAAAAGTGGACTTCGAAAATTTTCGCGAATCCAATACTTTTTCTATATTACATATAGAAGAAAGTAAAACTAGTATGTTGTGGCCACCACAAGACTTTCTTCTATATCTTCCTATACATATTCAATCAATAACAATATTTAAAAAAAAAAAAAAAAAGTTTTTTTTTTTTTTTTTTTTTTTTTTTGTTAAAAGTAAAAAAAATCGATAACTTTGTTTTAAATTATCACAGATTTATGGTTCAACCATTCGTTTTAAAGGTATTGACGAGATCTTTCGAATGATACCCATCTTCAAAATTTAACCCCCCGGGGGGGTACTTCCCCCCCAGAGGGGGAACCGATGCCCCCCATGCACTACTACTATCATCAATAATTCAAATTAATTTTACAATCACAAGTTTAAAATGACTCTCATTATGCCCATTTATACGGAATTTTGTCCTATGCTGCCATGTTAAAAATTTGCATAAAATGCGATTACAGAGCCACCTGTTGAGCTATTGATCCCCAAATCTAATGGGCACCAATTCATGTCAGGGTGCAACTAAATACCAAGTTTGGTTAAATTTCATTCATATGTTTGTGAGATACAGCGTCCACAAAAAAATGATACAGACAGACACAGACAGACAGACAGACATTTTCTAAAAACTATCAATTCGTGTTCAGGGCATCCCAAAACGTGTAGATCCGTCAAAAAACGGAGGTCGAAAATTTTCGCGAATCCAATACTTTCTCTATCTATATATATAAAAGAACACTTCCTGAGTGAGTTAGTGAGTGAGGGGGTGATCTATCAACGCCCAGACCAAACCCCTGGACCTAGAAGCATGAAATTTTGTGACAATGTTCTTTCTATGACGTAGGCATCCACTAAGAAGCGATTTTACAAAATTCGCCCCCCAAGGGGGGGAGGGGGGGCAAAACGTGATTTCACAAAATCCTTCATATCTCAAACAAAAAAACAGATATCCGTAAAATTTTTGCTTTAAAATATAGCTAATACAAATGTCAAAAAACCAATTTCTGGAATTTTCAAAATTCGGTCCCCAAGGGGGGCGGGGGGGGGCAAAACGTGATTTCACATGCGTAAAAACGTGATTTCGCATAATCCTATATATCTCAAACAAAAAAATAGATATGCGTGAAGTTTTTGCTCTAAAATATAGCTAATGCAAATATCTAAAAACCAATTTCTGGAATTTTAGAAATTCAGCCCCCAGGTGGGGCAACAGGGGGGGGGGAGAGGGGGGGCAAAAAATAAAAAGAGGGTTAGATCGTTCAAAATTGGTATATAGAGGTTTTCGATACCTACAAATCGATTTCGGATATTTTCGAATTTGTAAAATTATTAGGAGGGGCGGGAAGGGGGGGCGGAAAGGTGGGGGGGGGGCTATGGGCAAAAACAAATAGAAATACAGTTAGGCCGTTCAAAATTGGTACAGTTAGGTTTTAGATGCCTGCAAGTCGAATGGGGATATTTTCGAAAGTGTAAAGTTATTAGGAGGGCCAGGAAGGAGGGGAGAGGGGGGGGGGCAAAAAAAGAAAAATAGAGTTAGATCGTTCAAAATTGGCATATAGATGTTTTCGATACTTACAAATCGATTGCGGATACTTTCGAATTTTTAAAATTATTAGGTGGGGCGGGAAGGGAGGGCGGGAAGGGGGGGAGGGCTATGAGCAAAAACAAATAGAAGTACAGTTAGGCCGTTCAAAATTGGTACAGATAGGTTTTAAAGGCCTGCAAGTCGAATGGGGATATTTTCGAAAGTGTAAAGTTATTAGGAGGGCCGGGAAGGGGGGGCAGAGGGGCAAAAAAAAAGAAAATAGAGATAGATCATTCAAAATTGGTACATAGAGGTTTCCAATACCTACAAATCGATTGCGGATATTTTCGAATTTTTAAAATTATTGGGAGGGCGGGAAGGGGGGGGAGAAGAGCGGTAAAAAAATAAAAATAGAGATATATCGTTCAAAACTGGTGCATAGAGGTTTTTGATACTTACAAATCGATTGCGGATATTTTCAAATTTGTAAAATTATTAGGATAGACAGGAGGGGGGGGGGGGGCAAGTGTGAAAATAATAGAAATAAGAGTTAGAGCATTTTGGGAATTTTTTCCGAAGGGAGTGAGAACTCGGTGCGACATTTTTCCTACTCAGATTTTGTTTCTCTTTTTTTTTTTCATGTGATAAAAATTAATGCAATTTTGAGAATTCATTATAGTGATTCATTTAAAAATAGGGACCAGCGAAGCGGGCGTTGCCTGCTAGTATTACATATAGAAGAAAGTAAAAATGGCAACAATTAAATTATGGATAAAATTTTAAAATTTAAATGACTTATTTATCAGAAATTAGAAGGTTATTATCCGCGTTTGTAATGATCGATAGATGGCGCTCTCTGAACACTGCAGTTGTTAGTAAATATAACAGGCACGTGTAATTATTATTCTTTCTCCGCCATTTCATCATGGAAAGTCGATTGCATAATATGAGGATATGCAGTGGTGTGATAATTTCACCTTAGCCCACCAGAGGGCGAGCATTTCATTACAATCGCGGATTTTCACATTTTAATTAATTAAGAAAAACTAATCATCCGATTGATAAGCTGTTTAATGCATCGGATTTACAAAAATTTTCCCTTTCATTTGGTATTTTATTTGTAACGATGCGACTGATATTTCTAATTTATTTTCTAATCTTTCTGATTTATTTTCCTCATTTTAAATAAATGTACGTTTTTTTTTTTTTTTTTTTTTTTTTTAATTATTATTATTTTGTCGAAAAAAAAATTGGCAACAATTAAATTATGGATAAAATGTTAAAATTTAAATGGCTTTTTTATCAGAAATTAGAAGGTTATTATTTTCACATTTTAATTAATTAAGAAACTAGTATGTTGTGGCCACCACAAGACTTTCTTCTATATTTACCTATACATATTCAATCAGTAACAACATTAAAAAAAAAAAAAAAAAAAAAAAAAGTACGATTTTTTTTTCTAAGTTTTTTTTTTTTTTTTTTTTTTTTTTTGTTAAAAGTGAAAAAAATCGATAACTTTGTTTTAAATTATCACAGATTTATAGTTCAACCATTCGTTTTAAAGGTATTGACGAGACCTTTCGAAAGATACCCATCTTGACAATTTATCCCCCCCGAGGGGGTACTTCCCCCCCAGGGGGGGAAGCGATGCCCCCCCCATGCAGAAAATTTTTTTCCTAGTTACATACTACTATTATCAATAATTCATATTAATTTTACAATCACAAGTTTAAAACAACTCTTATTATGCACATTTATACTAATTTTTGTCCTATGCTGCCATGTTAAAAATTTAGATAAAATGCTATCACAGCGCCAGCTGTTGAGCTATTGATCCCCAAACATAATCAGCACCAGTTAATGTCGGGGACAAACTAAGTACCAAGTTTGGTTAAATTTCGTTAAAAAAAAAAAAAATAAATAAATAAAAAAAAAAAATTGCGATTTTTTTTTTCTAAGTTTTGTTTTGTTAAAACTAAAAAAAATCGATAACTTTGGTTTAAATTATCACAGATTTATCGTTCAACCATTCGTTTTAAAGGTATTGACGAGATCTTTCGAAAGATACCCATCTTGAAACTTTGCCCCCCCAGGTGGGAACTTGCCCCCCCCGGTGGGGGGGGGGAGAACCGATGCCCCCACATGCACAAAAATTTTTTCCTAGTTAACTACTACTATTATCAACCTGATCTTTCGAAAGATACCCAATGTGAAAATTTACCCCCCTGGGGGGGGGTATTTCCCCCCTAGGGGGGGGGAAGCGATGCCCCCCCCATGCAGAAAATTTTTTTCCTAGTTACATACTACTATTATCAATAATTCATATTAATTTTACAATCACAAGTTTAAAACAACTCTATTTATGCACATTTATACGAATTTTTGTCCTATGCTGCCATGTTAAAAATTTAGATAAAATGCTATCACAGCGCCACCTGTTGAGCTATTGATCCCCAAACATAATCAGCACCAGTTTATGTCGGGGACCAACTAAATACCAAGTTTGGTTAAATTTCGTTAAAAAAAAAAAAAAAAATTGCGATATTTTTGTTTTTTTTTGTTAAAAGTAAAAAAAATCGATAACTTTGGTTTAAATTATCACAGATTTATCGTTCAACCATTCGTTTTAAAGGTATTGACGAGATCTTTCGAAAGATACCCATCTTGAAACTTTGCCCCCCCGGGTGGGAACTTCCCCCCCCCCCGGTGGGGGGGGGGAACCGATGCCCCCACATGCACAAAATTTTTTTCCAAGTTAACTAATACTATTATCAACGAGACCTTTCGAAAGATACCCATCTTGAAAATTTACTTCCCCGGGGGGGGGGGAACCGATGCCCCCCCATGCACAAAATTTTTTTCCTAGCTAACTACTACTATTATCAATAATTCATATTAATTTTACAATCACAAGTGTAAAATAACTCTCTTTATGCCCATTTATACGGAATTTTGTCTTATGCTGCCATGTTAAAAATTTGCATAAAATGCGATCACAACGCCACCTATTGATCGATTGATCCCAAAATCTAATCAGCACCAGTATATGTCAGGGTGCAACTAAATACCAAGTTTGGTTAAATTTCATTCATTGGTTCGTGAGATACAGCGTCCACAAAAAAATGATACAGACAGACAGACAGACAGACATTTTCTAAAAACTATTAATTCGTGTTCTCCATATCCCAAAACATGTAAATCCATCAAAAAGTGGACTTCGAAAATTTTCGCGAATCCAATACTTTTTCTATATTACATATAGAAGAAAGTAAAACTAGTATGTTGTGGCCACCACAAGACTTTCTTCTATATCTTCCTATACATATTCAATCAATAACAATATTTAAAAAAAAAAAAAAAAGTTTTTTTTTTTTTTTTTTTTTTTTTTTGTTAAAAGTAAAAAAAATCGATAACTTTGTTTTAAATTATCACAGATTTATGGTTCAACCATTCGTTTTAAAGGTATTGACGAGATCTTTCGAATGATACCCATCTTCAAAATTTAACCCCCCGGGGGGGTACTTCCCCCCCCAGGGGGGGAACCGATGCCCCCCATGCACTACTACTATCATCAATAATTCAAATTAATTTTACAATCACAAGTTTAAAATGACTCTCATTATGCCCATTTATACGGAATTTTGTCCTATGCTGCCATGTTAAAAATTTGCATAAAATGCGATTACAGAGCCACCTGTTGAGCTATTGATCCCCAAATCTAATAGGCACCAATTCATGTCAGGGTGCAACTAAATACCAAGTTTGGTTAAATTTCATTCATATGTTTGTGAGATACAGCGTCCACAAAAAAATGATACAGACAGACACAGACAGACAGACAGACATTTTCTAAAAACTATCAATTCGTGTTCAGGGCATCCCAAAACGTGTAGATCCGTCAAAAAACGGAGGTCGAAAATTTTCGCGAATCCAATACTTTCTCTATCTATATATATAAAAGAACACTTCCTGAGTGAGTTAGTGAGTGAGGGGGTGATCTATCAACGCCCAGACCAAACCCCTGGACCTAGAAGCATGAAATTTTGTGACAATGTTCTTTCTATGACGTAGGCATCCACTAAGAAGCGATTTTACAAAATTCGCCCCCCAAGGGGGGGAGGGGGGGCAAAACGTGATTTCACAAAATCCTTCATATCTCAAACAAAAAAACAGATATCCGTAAAATTTTTGCTTTAAAATATAGCTAATACAAATGTCAAAAAACCAATTTCTGGAATTTTCAAAATTCGGTCCCCAAGGGGGGCGGGGGGGGGCAAAACGTGATTTCACATGCGTAAAAACGTGATTTCGCATAATCCTATATATCTCAAACAAAAAAATAGATATGCGTGAAGTTTTTGCTCTAAAATATAGCTAATGCAAATATCTAAAAACCAATTTCTGGAATTTTAGAAATTCAGCCCCCAGGTGGGGCAACAGGGGGGGGGAGAGGGGGGGCAAAAAATAAAAAGAGGGTTAGATCGTTCAAAATTGGTATATAGAGGTTTTCGATACCTACAAATCGATTTCGGATATTTTCGAATTTGTAAAATTATTAGGAGGGGCGGGAAGGGGGGGCGGAAAGGTGGGGGGGGGCTATGGGCAAAAACAAATAGAAATACAGTTAGGCCGTTCAAAATTGGTACAGTTAGGTTTTAGATGCCTGCAAGTCGAATGGGGATATTTTCGAAAGTGTAAAGTTATTAGGAGGGGCGGGAAGGAGGGGAGAGGGGGGGGGGGCAAAAAAATAAAAATAGAGTTAGATCGTTCAAAATTGGCATATAGATGTTTTCGATACTTACAAATCGATTGCGGATACTTTCGAATTTTTAAAATTATTAGGTGGGGCGGGAAGGGAGGGCGGGAAGGGGGGGAGGGCTATGAGCAAAAACAAATAGAAGTACAGTTAGGCCGTTCAAAATTGGTACAGATAGGTTTTAAAGGCCTGCAAGTCGAATGGGGATATTTTCGAAAGTGTAAAGTTATTAGGAGGGCCGGGAAGGGGGGGCAGAGGGGCAAAAAAAAAGAAAATAGAGATAGATCATTCAAAATTGGTACATAGAGGTTTCCAATACCTACAAATCGATTGCGGATATTTTCGAATTTTTAAAATTATTGGGAGGGCGGGAAGGGGGGGGAGAAGAGCGGTAAAAAAATAAAAATAGAGATATATCGTTCAAAACTGGTGCATAGACGTTTTTGATACTTACAAATCGATTGCGGATATTTTCAAATTTGTAAAATTATTAGGATAGACAGGAGGGGGGGGGCAAGTGTGAAAATAATAGAAATAAGAGTTAGAGCATTTTGGGAATTTTTTCCGAAGGCAGTGAGAACTCGGTGCGACATTTTTCCTACTCAGATTTTGTTTCTCTTTTTTTTTTTCATGTGATAAAAATTAATGCAATTTTGAGAATTCATTATAGTGATTCATTTAAAAATAGGGACCAGCGAAGCGGGCGTTGCCTGATAGTATTACATATAGAAGAAAGTAAAAATGGCAACAATTAAATTATGGATAAAATTTTAAAATTTAAATGACTTATTTATCAGAAATTAGAAGGTTATTATCCGCGTTTGTAATGATCGATAGATGGCGCTCTCTGAACACTGCAGTTGTTAGTAAATATAACAGGCACGTGTAATTATTATTCTTTCTCCGCCATTTCATCATGGAAAGTCGATTGCATAATATGAGGATATGCAGTGGTGTGATAATTTCACCTTAGCCCACCAGAGGGCGAGCATTTCATTACAATCGCGGATTTTCACATTTTAATTAATTAAGAAAAACTAATCATCCGATTGATAAGCTGTTTAATGCATCGGATTTACAAAAATTTTCCCTTTCATTTGGTATTTTATTTGTAACGATGCGACTGATATTTCTAATTTATTTTCTAATCTTTCTGATTTATTTTCCTCATTTTAAATAAATGTACGTTTTTTTTTTTTTTTTTTTTTTTTTTTAATTATTATTATTTTGTCGAAAAAAAAATTGGCAACAATTAAATTATGGATAAAATGTTAAAATTTAAATGGCTTTTTTATCAGAAATTAGAAGGTTATTATTTTCACATTTTAATTAATTAAGAAACTAGTATGTTGTGGCCACCACAAGACTTTCTTCTATATTTACCTATACATATTCAATCAGTAACAACATTAAAAAAAAAAAAAAAAAAAAAAGTACGATTTTTTTTTCTAAGTTTTTTTTTTTTTTTTTTTTTTTGTTAAAAGTGAAAAAAATCGATAACTTTGTTTTAAATTATCACAGATTTATAGTTCAACCATTCGTTTTAAAGGTATTGACGAGACCTTTCGAAAGATACCCATCTTGACAATTTATCCCCCCCGAGGGGGTACTTCCCCCCCAGGGGGGGAAGCGATGCCCCCCCATGCAGAAAATTTTTTTCCTAGTTACATACTACTATTATCAATAATTCATATTAATTTTACAATCACAAGTTTAAAACAACTCTAATTATGCACATTTATACGAATTTTTGTCCTATGCTGCCATGTTAAAAATTTAGATAAAATGCTATCACAGCGCCACCTGTTGAGCTATTGATCCCCAAACATAATCAGCACCAGTTTATGTCGGGGACCAACTAAATACCAAGTTTGGTTAAATTTCGTTAAAAAAAAAAAAAAAAAAAAAAAAAAGTACGATTTTTTTTTTTTTTTTTTTTGTTAAAAGTTTAAAAAATCGATAACTTTGGTTTAAATTATCACAGATTTATCGTTCAACCATTCGTTTTAAAGGTATTGACGAGATCTTTCGAAAGATACCCATCTTGAAATTTTGCCCCCCCGGGTGGGAACTTCCCCCCCCGGTGGGGGGGCAAGGGATGCCCCCACATGCACAAAAATTTTTTCCAAGTTAACTATTACTATTATCAACGAGACCTTTCGAAAGATACCCATCTTGAAAATTTACTTCCCCGGGGGGGATTTCCCCCCCCCCAGGGGGGGAACCGATGCCCCCCCCATGCACAAAATATTTTTCCTAGCTAACTACTACTATTATCAATAACTCATATTAATTTTACAATCACAAGTGTAAAATAACCCTCTTTATGCCCATTTATACGAAATTTTGTCCTATGCTGCCATGTTAAAAATTTGCATAAAATGCGATCACAACGCCACCTATTGAGCGAGTGATCCCAAAATCTAATCAGCACCAGTTTATGTCAGGGTGCAACTAAATACCAAGTTTGGTTAAATTTCATTCATTGGTTCGTGAGATACAGCGTCCACAAAAAAATGAGACAGACAGACAGACAGACAGACATTTTCTAAAAACTATTAATTCGTGTTCTCCATATCCCAAAACATGTAAATCCATCAAAAAGTGGACTTTGAAAATTTTCGCGAATCCAATACTTTCTCTATATTACATATAGAAGAAAGTAAAAAACTAATCAAAAATTCGAAAATCTGACTTCGATGTGCACAATGACCCTTCGGGGGGCACCTTTGTGTTAAATCTCGTGACTGTCCGAGTTTTCGACCTCCGTTTTTTAATGGATTTACACGTTTTGGGATGTCTTGAAAACGAGTTGATAGTTTTTAGAAAATGTCTGTCTGTATCACGGTTTTTGTGGACACTGTAGCTCACGAACCAATGGATGAAATTTAACCAAACTTGGTATTTAGTTGCACCCTGACATAAACTGGTGCTGATTAGATTTGGGGATCAATCGCTCAACATGTGGCGCTGTGATCGTATCTTTTCTAAATTTTTAACATAGCAGTATAGGACAAAATTTCGTATAAATGTACACAATGAGAGTTATTTTAAACTCGTGATTGTAAAATTAATATGAATTATTGATAACAGTAGTAGTTAACTAGGAAAAAAATTTTGTGCATGTGGGGGCATCGGTCCCCCCCCCCCCTGGGGTAAAGTATCCCCCAGCGGGGGGGGGGTAAATTTTCAAGATGGGTATCTTTCGAAAAGTCTCGTCAGTACTTTTAAAACGAATGGTTGAACTATAAATCTGTGATAATTTAAAACAAAGTTATTGGATTTTTATTGGAGGAAGCCCAAAAACGTGTAAATACAGAAAAAACTTGATTTTGAAAATTTAACCTCAATACAGTACTTGCTGAATCATTATATACTACTTAAGAGAAAGTAAAAGTAATGACTAATGCTGTTCATCTAAAAGTTATTTTAAAAGTTTCATTGATTAAATGTGAATTAACAATTTTAGGAAATTTTTTTTTTGTTGTTTTTTTACCGCGTATGAACGCGTTCATTTTTTTAAGTAAAATTTATCAAATATAAATATAGAACAATAAATCATTTGTAGAAGTTGAAGTTTAAGAAAAATATGAAAAAGAAAAAATAAATAAATTAAAATTAAGAAATTGTAATTTTGACACATATTTCTATTGGTTGTTGTTGATAATCACGTGATAAAAATCATAACCAAAACTTTTTACGCCAATATGAGTAGTTTGAAATTTTTTTTTTAGAACGCATGCGCAATAAAAAAAGTTTTAGTTCGAATTTCGCGTCTATAAATATAGGGCGAGAGTAAATTTTTTCCATATCTTTAACTGTCTATTGCTGATTGCACAATTTGCGACTTCATCGATAATATTCCTTTTCTGCGTTTCTCATCTTTTTTTTTTGGTAAGTTCCCTTGTTCCGAGTTTTTTTCTATTCTGTTCTGTGTTTTATTTATTGTTCATCGAATAAAAATTATTAAACTATCAATATCTAATGATTCAAGAAAGCGTAACAGTTGATAATAAATTATAATAAATTCTTAAAAAAAAAAAAAAAAAAAAAAAAATTATTTTTGGTAGAATTAGTGCATATACCTATATAGAATAATTATTAAAGGATTAATGCCCTTGTTTGATTTAGATATTTTATTTTACGGCACTTTCGAATTAATAATGAATCAAGGTCGATTTTCTGTTATTCTTCGTCAAGGGAAATTCCCTTTTTCTTCGCGCTACGTCTAAGGAAGTTCGCCGTTCTCAGCTTTGTTCCATTCCGTCCAGTTGTGCAAAATTAAAATTTTAAGTTATTGCTAGCCAGTGATTTAATACTTCCTTTTGTAAATGAATAATAATAATGAAAAATACTACATGTGTATGTATGCGATAAAAATTTTGTTTGACTGTAATAGATTGTGTGATTGAAATATTTGCACACCCTTGATTTTAGATATTTTCGAATTTTGCAGCACACGATAAAAATCTTTAATTAGAAGCGAGGGTATCTAATTTATATATTTTCCTGTTTTCGTCAAGAAAAATTCTGTGCCCTTCCCTCTTGTGCATATTTCTATCGAACAGTGTACGGAAAGTTTTAATGCACACTTTTAATTTTAGCTATTTGGATTTCTTGTGTTGCCTTCCAAATTAAATATGTAACTATGGAAACCAGAGTATCTCATTTTTATATTTATTTAAAATTTTGGATAATAGTTAAAAAAAAAATAATAGTTTAAATCTAGAAGCAAGAGAATTTAATTTTGATATTGATTTTCCCGTTTTAAAAGGTAATCCCCCTTTTCTACACTGCAATATTTTGAGGTAAGTTCCTGTATTTTTTGTTCTATTCTATTTTTTTCCTAAACTTGAAATTTTAAAACGTGATATGAAGTGATTCAGTAATAATAATACTTAATATTTTATACTTTTTTTAAAATTTCATATAAAATCTTGATGTTTTATATTTATGGTTGTAAGGTATATATATATATATAGTGTGTGGAATGCATCGTAAGTAACAATGACTCATGACTCAACTATTATTGAAAATGTTTATTATTAATTATGAAATATTAAATTTTTCCTTTTAATATTGTAGTGTGTAAATGTAAGTGTACATAAAATATTTCATTGTACGAAATGATGTCTATATCTATAGAATATGAAATTGCATTCATATTTTAAAAATAATAATAATAATAATTAAACAGAAAATATGCCACACATGCAGTATTCTTGTTAATAAAAGCCTTAGTTTCACAAGGGTAACACGCAAAACTGGTGTCACAGATGAGATGCTGCTGCAAGCTGAAACAATACTTTGAAATAAAGATTATAATATTTCGTCTATGTTTTGAAAACAGTAAACAATTAAAAATATTAATAATAATAAAAATTAACAGAAGATATCTGTCGCAACTGCCAATTTATCAGGGTTGAACGGTTTTTTCCATTGTGGGAAAAACCACTGGAAAAAACCTGGTTAAAACCGTCCCGGACAAAATACCGTTTTGTCCACTTTTGTCCACTATTAATTATTTGCGAGTACTAAATAAAAAATTACCTTTATTCTTTCCTTATATATAAAACAATTCTTTATCATTATGTGTATGTGAGAGCTCGTGAAATACGGTCACCTGGTTGCCATTGGCGACCAATATTTTTTTTAACTAGTAATAATGTTTTTAACTTTAAGGAAACTTTTTTTTTTTTAAATATATATTTTGGTGAAGGAATTGGAAAATTGGGCTCCAATTCTACTTTCGCTGTTTTGATTCCTGCTTCTCTCACCACTTTTTGAGACACTGTGTTGAATTAGGGAATTTACACATCTCCGTGCATATTTCACAACTCAGTGTTAAATTATTGCCCGTTTTAGGAATTGGTTTACACTGCTCCTGTCTGCGCATGCTATCGACCTGGTGCTGAATTGTTGTGTAATGATGAATCTGTGTAATGATGTATCATTGCCGATGGTGTATTGATTTAGTGAAAATAATAAAACCAGTTTCATGATGTTAAATTTAAACAGGTGTTTCCTGGTGGTAAAAAAAAAAAAAATCATTCAAGCCTAATAAATAATTGGTTTTTAGTTGGTATAATAATTGGTATATAGAATCTTAATTTCTATATTCAACTAAATTTTGAAATGGAACAAAAGAAAAAGAAAACATTGGAGAATATTTGTTTATGAGCTACCAGAATTTTTTGTTGGCGACCATATTTTTTAATAAATTCCTGTACCCTGTGTATGTGAATAAAATCAATTTAAATATTTCAAAATAGACACGAATGATTGAAATAGACATGCAAAGTTAACAATATTTAATAAACAAATATATCTATTTCTAAGGGTGGATTGGATGCAAAAGTGATAGTTTATAGTTAAAATTTTAATTCCCCCCCCCCTTCACTGCTTTCAACTACATTGTCATCTCCCTCATAGTAATAAACACCTTTAAAAAATTTGTTATTAAGCATGATGAAATGAATGATTCACATATCTTTCATGGAATTTTTTACTTTCATGAAAATACATAGGTAAGGAAAGTATTGCAATCATGACAAAAATTTGACTTGTGATGTTGGTGTATCTACATGTTTTGAGGCTCCATGAGTTCATTTTTGCTATTTTACGATAATGTATGTATATCTGAGTAGAGTGAACACAATATTGTCTAAATGCTTTGTCCAAATGAGCTAAAAGTTGGTGCATATGTTATAGGTTATCGTAGTACAAACTGTATACATCTTGGAGAATCTAGCACAGTTTTTATTTATTTATCTTTAACCAGAACACAAAGATAAATTCTTTAACATTATAGTCTATGGGCTCAAATAATTTAAAGTGTGTTAGCATCTGAATTCCTTATTCAGTTCAGCTGAAACTTTTATACGCGTGTTATCAGTCACTGTCGACTGAATCGTATAGATTTATTTTGGTGAATCTAGCATTTATAGTTTTTTTTACAGGGAAATAACGAGAAATTCTGTAATATTGTGGCCTATAGTCTGAATTTATTTAAAATGTGATGGCGTCTGAAGCCTCATTGATTGAGCTTTGAATTCATATACAAATTATAAGTATATGTCACACAAACTGTATACATTTTGGTGAATCTAACACTATTGGTTCTTTTACAGATACACACAAAAGAATTTGCATGCATTCCGTTCCATTAAACAATATATTATTTGGGAGCAAATAATCAAACACTTATTATAATTTTTTCATTTGTTTATTTAATGACTTCTCTTACGTTATTTTATTTAAACAACAGTGAATTACTTTCATGTTCAGAAAGTCGACTGGAGTCGCTCAACATTTTTATTATTTTTCTTTAAGTTTCTGCATATTTATCAAATTGATTAAATATATATACAGTCATAGTCATACACATATATGTCACATTTATATTATTAAAGACATTACTTTTGTGAAAAATAAATAACTTTTCTATGTGGAAGTAAAATTTAATTTTGTATTTTTTTCATCTGGAATTTCCATTACCAAGTAATATTTTTTTTAATAAGAGTATAAAATCTATTTTAATAAGAGTATAAATAAGAATATAAAATTATTAAATAATTAAGTATGTAAATTTGATTTTTTAAATTATTGGATTGAAAAGTGACATGTTGGTATTGCAAATAAAATGTTATATAGAAATGAAAGCTTTGGTTTGAAAGGACTTGTGGACATAAATTGATAAAAACATTTTATCTACATTTATGATTTTTTTTTTTTTTAACCTAGCATAGAAATGTTAAATAAGATATTTCCAAGTAAAAATAATAACAGGAGACTTGGCGTTGGTATATTAAAACCCGAATAAACTACTACGTCAGAAACGGATAGATATTTTTCAAAAACAGATATTTCTCTTTGGCGTTTCTGACGTAGTAGTTTATTCGGCTTTTAAGTACAAAATAGCAAAGAAACAACTTAAATTATTTTTAAGATTATAATTGTCTATGTATTAATCAATCAATCATATCGTTTGTGAAAAACTTTAATATTGAAAATAGTCTCTTTCGAAGGGGGATAGGGGTGTTGGGGGGATTAAGTTATTCTTCATTTTTAATTGTCATCATTATGTACTGAAGATAACTCAACATTGCACACGAAATCTTTTTCTGGCTAAACAGCCATGCCTATTTCTTTTGTTTTTAAGGATTTAGATATAGTGTTAAATAACTTTTTTTCCCTCTTAATATCCAGTATGATAATGTTATAATAGTCCACCACAACAGATTTACTTTGTTACATCTACAAACTGTAAACTAATGTAATTAGCATTTTCTTCATGATTTTTTTTTTTTTTTTTTTTTTTTTTATCATGATTAAAATAAAATTGTGCTTTTCATTAATCAAATTATTAATTTTTAATAAAATATTTCTATTGCTAAAATTGTAATTTAAAGTTAAAATTGCAATTTATTGTTTTAACGGAATAATTTTATGCACTGAACATGTACAGTTCAGTGGATTTTATTTTGTCCAGTTTCATGTGGTTTTTTCCAGTTTTGTCCAGGTTTTTTCCACTTTTGTCCAGCGTCCCGGACTTTTGACGAAAAAGTGGACGAAATGACAACCCTGCAATTTATTGAGAAAAATAAAATGAAAATTTATCCGTGATTTTAAATAGTTAAAGAGAAAATAAAATAAAGAGTATTGAAATAAACATGGTATCGTTTGGGTTATGCATATCTAACCAGATTATCTTTGCATAATAATGATGTAAATCAATGGTTTCCAATCTGTGGTCCCGACAAAATTTTGATGGTTCGTAGAAAATTCTTGACATTAGTCATTATTTGTATTTTTATGTTTTATTAGAAATCATAGTCGTGTTAGTTTGTTAGTCAATTGCACTTCAGTTGCATTAAGAACTTTTTGTATGAGAGAAAGGATGAATGGAATAAAATTTGATTTCAAAGTTATCGGGCGTAGTTACCGTTTTGAATTTTTTATCTGCATTTCATATACTTATTTAGAAATTGTTCTAAATTTCGCAGAATATTCTAATTCTTCAAAAGTTTTAAAATGTACGTTTAAGATATAATTTTCCATTGAATTTTACTCATCATCTGGCGTTCGGTCAGATTTTGAAAAGCGAATTTAGTGGTTCTTAAAGTTTGGCGACTGCTGATATGGGTGCAATAATAAGAAAGAAAATGTTGTCATTAAAAAAAAGAAAGGCCATTTAGGTTAGAGGTCGGGCCCGGCCCGGTATGAAATCGACAAGTTCGGCCAGGGCCCGGCCCGGACAAAAAACGATAATATCAGACCCGACCCGACTCAATATGTAAAATAACAAAAAAAAAAAAGCATGTTTTTCTATGAAAAAAATTTTTAGTATGTGTTTTGCAGCGGTTTTATATAGCCAAGCAATCGAATGTTCTTTGACAAAACTGCTGAACTTTTACAAAGTAATTATATATGAACAGAAATTCTTTATTACAGACGTACAGAAGGCACAAAGACAGACAGAAAATCAAATCGAAAATATTAGCATTCATCAAACAATATAGGAAGGTATTTAAAATGGTTAATACTACTAAACATGCACTTTCAACCATTTCCTCTTACATACGGTAATGTATCCGAATCTTTCATGTGATCCGGTAAACAAAACTTAATTCTAATCCAACCATATTCAATAGAAAAGTTGCTTTTGCACATGCTAAAAATAATGCTACTTTCATCCAGTGCTCTGGAATAAAGAAAAAGGAGCTTTCGCGAGAAAGTTACAATAGAAAGATTTTTATTGCATTCATACCACCTAAACACTACAGGCTATAGGACACAAACCTTATACGTTATACTCAACAGGGAATACTCGGGAAATTGGTTAAATAAAAGTCGGGGAAAATAAAAATTTTCATTAAAAGTCAGGGAAAATCAAAATTTTCATTAAAAGTCAGGGAAAATCAGTTATAAAACCTGGAAAAACAATTTATTTTTTTTCTCTCTCTCAAGTTATGTTTTTCTTGTTTAGCTTCGTATCAATATTTAAATGGTTAAGTATTGTGAAAATACGCATGTAAATAATGATTTCTAGCACGATCGGCAGTAATATAACATCATACAGCCGAAGGAGCTGTATTTTGTCCTGTCTAGAGAAGCGTTTCTTGCAATATGTCACTAATATTTTCTTGAAAATTGTCTGGGAACTCGGGGAATTTGTTCTCCATATTTGAGTATGAACCCTGTTTTGTTTGTACATGTGCGCAAATTAGTAGTGACATGCATACTATTTTGATTAGAAAACCATCTAATATTTTACTTTATATAAAATATATTAATTTCGAGACATGCTAAAAATATTTGAGGAAAATCAAATCGCGAATAGGCAGACTGATAGACAACTAAATTGTAGTTACAGATATTTTTTAACAAAATAAAATTTTATGTGACATATCAGCCTGTAAGATTATGTAAAATAAATGACTGCAAAAATATATTTTATCACTATCCTTTTTCGTTGATTAACGAGGAAACTAAAAAAAGATTCGGGCCGACACGGCCCGGAAAAAATTTCATCCAGGCCCTGCCCGGCTCTGCAAAAAAATTTTAAGCCCGGTCATGCCCGAGAGCAAATTGAAAAATTCGGCTCGTGTAGACCTCTAATTTAGGTATGTATTATTCCTTCGACAAATAAACTAGCTGCAGTTTTAATGAATTTGCGCTGCAGTTTTTAGTTTAATAAATATAGTATTTAATTTAACCCGTTAACGCCCGAATTAATTTTGCAAAATATTATTAGCTGATTATTTCACTTCTAAATTAATATAGACAACTGACAGTAAAATATGATTACTTAAACATTTCTGATTTCTGATAGTTTTAAATTTAAAGCCTATCCTCATTTATTGACGTTTAGTATTCTAGCCAGAAAACTTTGAGGTAAAAAAATTTTTAGATAACAGATTAATTTCTTATTATATGTTGACAAAGATCTCGAAAGTATTATAATATATATTATTATTCAACTTGATTTAAATTAGTATACCTGCGCAAAAAGCAAATATATGTGCGACGAATGAAAAATCGTAAAATGACTATCCAAATAATGAAATAATAATTAATAGTAGGCACATAAAATTATCAGGGATCATTTAGAGTGACGCTATAAACTATCACTAAAAAGCAGAAATCATTCGAAGAAGCCACAAAAAATATACGTGCCATTTTATTAGCTGTCCTCAAATGAGAATACTGGACGCTAACGAGTTAAATTAATTTCATACTCCCATTATATTTTGAACAAAAAAAAAAAAAAAAAAAAAAAAATCGGTTAATTATACATCATATATATATATCATCCTTTTTACTTCCTTATACAAAGTATAAGGAAGTATAGTAATCCCGATTTGCGGAATGGATTTTGCATTTCACATTGCTCGAAAACGAATGATCGCTGAATGTTGCCATTTTATACGTGTGACTGTCATGATGTCTAGTTGTACACCTGCAAGTGTCGTCTTAACACGAGCTCTCGTTTTAGAGATATAAGGGACTTTACACGATTTTTCGTGTAGTCTGTATGTATGTGTGTGTGTCGCATAACTCAAAAACGGTTGGACGTTGAAAGTTGCGAATTGGTACATTGGTTTGTTATAACATCTAGTTGTGCACCTCTCATTTTGGACTTTGTATGATTTTCCGTTTTGGAGATATTTAGGAAAATTAGGTTCATAATGGCCAAAATGTATAAAAAAAAAACGGTAATAACTCAAAAACGCTTTGGACAAATCTTGCAATTTAACTAACTTCCCGACTAGCTAGACATTTGAAACTTTCAGAAAAGTTCAGAACACGTAGACAATGCATTTTTTAAATTATTTTTAGCCAACTGTTTCTAATACCTGCTGCCTTCAGCAGCGTTTATGTGATTCAACAGAAAATTTATTTAACTAACTTCTCGACTAGTTAGACATTTGAAACTTTCAGACTAGATCAGAAATGTGAAAATGCATTTTTTAATGATGTGAAAATGCATTTTTTAAAATACTTTTAGCCAACTGTTTAGAGTCCCTGCTGTCTTCGACAGCGTTACCAGTACAAATCTTGCAATCGATTTTTAACTAACTACCCGACTAGCTAGACATTTAAAACTTCCGGAAAATCTCAGAACACGGTGACAATGCATTTTTAAAATAATTTTAGCCAATTGTTTCAGGTCACTGCTGCCTTCGACAGCATTTATATGGTTCACCCAGGGTTCATACGCCTCAGGGAGAACCTGAAAATCAGGGAAAACTCAGGGGAAAAAAATTGGTCATAAAATCTCAGGGAAACCTCAGGGAAACTTTCAAAACAAGCACCAAAACCTGGAAAAACAGGGATCTACTCTGGAAAAAAGCTGGTACTCACGTGTTTCCGTGACATCATTATGGAAATCCGATAAGACACGCCTACTAACATCATGCCGATCCAATGAAAAACTGGGCACGCTTTTTGTATCATGAGCAATCTAATTGGGAAATTAGACAATCCTTTCCTCTCTCTAAGAGATTCTTTAGCTTTATTGTTCTCTGTAGTTAATTTGTTTTCATTCGATAATCGGCATCTGGCAGCAGCTTTAAATATTTCGTTTGTTATATTTAGTTTTACTGATGCAGTGTGCACATGCTTAGCTTAGTTATTTTATTAGCTTAGGCATTTTATTTCATTTTTTTTTTTTTTGTGAGATGGATTGAATTATAATTAAAAAGTTATTATTATGAGTTGGAAAACATCGTTTAATCTGGACTGGACAGATAAAAACTTAAATCCACAATTTGAATTTTGGATCGAAAGTGTAGATAGTGACCCTTACAAAGCACAATGTTATTTAATAATCATTGGCTAATCAAATTTTTTGAAGCATTTGGTTTAAGGGCAAATTTTTCCAAGAGTTTGTTATATATATGTATATGTATATATATACAGATTTCCAATTCTGATTAATATTTTATTTTGTATGAAAAGGATTTTAAAATTAATTTAAAATAAGTTATTCAGATCCAAAACATTCTAGGCAATTAGTTTGCTGCTATTTTTTTTAGAAAGGGGGTGGGGAGAATGGATTAAAATAAACATCACTAGTTGTCGATATGGAAAAATTATTGATTCTGGAAACTAACTCAGGGAAAACTCAGGGAATTTTTTTTCTGAAAATGAGTATGAACCCTGTCACCAGAAAATTCATTTAACTAACTTCCCGACTAGCTAGACATTTGAAACTTTCAGAATAGTTAAGACACGGTGAAAATGCATTTTTTTTTTTTTTTTTTTTTTTTTAATACTTTTAGCCAGTTTTTTCGGGTCCCTGCTGCCTTCGTAAGCGTTACCAGTACAAATCTTGCATCGGTTTTTAACTAACTTTCAGAAAAGCTCAGAACACGGTGATAATTCATTTTTTAAAATATTTTTAGTCAACTGTTTCGGGTCCAATGTAAATGTTTTTTAACATTATGTATATTTCTAAACGTGTATAAGGAAGTCATGTGGTGCCCACATCAGATTTTTTATGTAATAGAAGAAAATATTGCATTTGTAAGTATTTTTAACTTGCTATGCTATAGTCGATGGATTTATACGTTTTAAGAGGTCAAGAACATGATTTAACCATTTTTAGAAAATGTGCGCGAATCTGACCTTTTTTTGGCAACTATCTCAGAAATTACTGGTCAGGATTTCGTAGAAATATGCAGTTGCACGTTGCCATAAATAGTGTTGTGCTTATCAACTTTTGGTGCAACTTTTTCAATAGGTACCTCTGCTATACGAAATTTCTCTCATTTAAGAGAAGGCTATATCTCATGTTCTATTGTGCATAATCATAGGCAAAACAAGTTTTGTGATAGCCACAACAAGCTAGTTTTTGCTGGGAATCGTTTGGTTACACTGACTTCCAGAAAATTTTAAATTTATTTTTACAGACTGAAATAGATTTAAACTGAAAAAAAAAAAAAAAAGCACTTCACATCTTCATTCCCGAATTCCGACATTCTTTTAAGAGACATCATTTTTATAGGCCTAGGTGGTCCATCGCCAATTTTGTGGACGTTGTATATCAAGAACTAACGTACGGAATAAAATAAAAAAATATATTTGATAATAGACTTCGACATGAATTGGCGCTGATTACATTTGGGATCAATATCTCCCAATAAGTGACGTTTTCATCCATTAAAAAAAAATGATGATAATAATAATAATAATACGGCAGTATAGGACAAAATTTTATGTAAATATACATAATGAGAATATTTTACACATTTTTATGTGGAATTGAAGAAAGAAGAAACATTTTTGTGATAATGTCGACCATGAAAAAAGCTTACAATATGTATGGAGAAGTACCCCCGCGAAATGTTAAATTTTCGATATTGGTATCTTTAAAAAAAAAAAAAAGTGAATACCTAATTTAATACAAATGGTTGACCATGTTATGTGATAATTAAAAGCCAAGATAACGATTTATTATTCATTTTTTTGCTAAATAAAAGAAAAATTATATGAAATAAAATAAATAATTAAAGTAAACTAAAAGTAAAAAAAAAAAAAAAAAAAAAAAAAAAAAAATCGTGAAATGTTGGCACAAAATCGAATTTGGTGTTTTGGAAAACTGATTTACTTACTGCATTAGGGTCCTCTGCCTGAGGGGAGTATCACCCGTGGGGGTAGCTAGCTCGTATTTACGCAAGCTTCAGGGAAAACCACAGATAACTCCAAACGGCTAGGCTGACGAGCGCGACATGGGATCGAACCCAACACGTCCTCCAGCTTTGAGAGCAGAACCGCTCGACCGCTTTGGACAATGTTACCCATCTATTTGTAGTTCTTCATCATACTAAAGGTATGGGGAACTTAAATATTTGTGAAAAGTTTCTACCTCTGTTTTTTTACTTTTCTCTTACATGTTTTAAGGTATGAGGAATCCATACGAAAAATAACAAAATTCATATGCTGTTCATCTTTAGGATATCCTCTACACTTGCAAAAACCCTTTTAAAGTCTTCGTTAATTAATCGAAATTTACGAATCTCTTAACATGTGAGAGTAGAGCAAAAAAAAAAAGTTTATACCTTTTAAAACGAATGGTTGAAACGTAGATCAGTGATAATTCAAAACAAAGCTATCCATCCCCCCCCCCCCCCCAACGTTTTTAACGAGGGAAAAAAAAAAAAAAAACTATATATCCTTAGATATCGGCAGTGCACCACGGGGAGGTAGATCTACTTCGCAAGATCGCTCCTTAAGGCCGGTTTCCACTGGAGTTGGAGATTCTAGGTTCAAAAAACCATTAATCACGCTCCCGACACAAAGAGCCAATTGTCTTGTCATCAGTTGTAATCTTTTTTATCAGATTGCGCAGTTACTTCAAAGGAAAGCATGCAAAATTGACAAAGCCTCTGGCCCCTCAATTATCTCAGCTGGGGGTTAGAACCAGGGACTTCCAACCCCATTCGAGGGTTTTGAGCCCGGGTGAAAGGATTCTGGATAGAAGCCGTCGAAAGAGTGCCGTCTGAATAGAAGCCGTCGTAATATGTCTTCGGTCTTTTGTTCTATGTTATATTGTTTATAATTTGTTTTGTAACTTTATAGACCTCTGTAACTTTTGCCTAGCCATTGGAAAAAAAAAATACTTTGAAGTATAAACACTTCAATTTGGGCATTTATCGGACGACGCGGGCGGCAACTATTATTAGTGAACTATGAATTTACAGATGACTGAATCTTAGCGTCTATTAAACAGTTTATCCTGGTACCATGTGTAAAGCGAGACTTAGTTACATGGTTTTTCTAGCCTTTGGTCTGTAACATTAAAATTGTAATTTAATTAGAGATGGGAATGGTCCGAAAAAAACCGGAAAATTTGGGGAAAAAACCAGTTTTTTTTTTTTTTTTTCGGTTTTTTTTCCGAAGGGGTTTATTTCCGCCCGAAAAAATTTAAAATTTTGAAATTTCTAGAACAAAATAACGTGTTTAAAATTTTATAATATTTACATTCCGATGCTTTTTTCGTGAAACATTTTTTCATGATCAGTATCTTACATAAAAACACTGACTCTTAACTCTGATAATGTTCATATTTCAAAAATAAAGTTTTAACCATGTAATCAAATGGTACTATTCCTGAAATATTTAAGTATTACAATGACCTCTCTCCCGTCACATTCATTTGAAATTACTTATTATTTTCAAGTTCATTTATACAGTCGGTAACATAAGTCTAAGAACATGATTCAACAAGGATTTATTTAACAAAACAGTATTAACTCTACTTTTTACTTTCTTCTATATGTAATATAGAGAAAGTATTGGATTCGCGAAAATTTTTACTTTCTTCTATATGTAATATAGAGAAAGTATTGGATTCGCGAAAATTTTCGACCTCCGTTTTTTGACGGATCTACACGTTTTGGGATGTCCTGAACACGAATTGATAGTTTTTAGAAAATGTCTGTCTGTGTGTCTGTCTGTCTGTGTGTCTGTATCATTTTTTTGTGGACGCTGTATCTCACGAACATATGAATGAAATTTAACCAAACTTGGTATTTAGTTGCACCTTGACATGAACTGGTGCCCATTAGATTTGGGGATCAATAGCTCAACAGGTGGCGCTGTAATCGCATTTTATGCAAATTTTTAACATGGCAGCATAGGACAAAATTCCGTATAAATGGGCATAATGAGAGTTATTTTAAACTTGTGATTGTAAAATTAATTTGAATTATTGATGATAGTAATAGTTAACTAGGAAAAAAAAATTGTGCATGGGGGGGCATCGGTTCCCCCCCGGGGGGGTTAAATTTTGAAGATGGGTATCATTCGAAAGATCTCGTCAATACCTTTAAAACGAATGGTTGAACCATAAATCTGTGATAATTTAAAACAAAGTTATCGATTTTTTTTACTTTTAACAAAAAAAAAAACTTAGAAAAAAATTCTTTTTTTTTTTTTTTTTTTTCTTTTAATATTGTTAGTGATTGAATATGTATTAATTTTCACAAAAAAAAAAAAAAGAAAGGAAAAAAAAAAAATCATTTTTTTTTTTTTTAAATATTGTTACTGATTGAATATGTATAGGAAAATATAGAAGAAAGTCTTGTGGTGGCCACAACATACTAGTTTTATATAGGAATTTTTGCTAGTGTTCGGATACTTTTGTTACCAACTGTACTTTCGTCTTTTTTTTTTTTTTTTAATATATATCCTTAGACTTGTCTAACTGTATTGTTTTAATGTGTGTTGATATATATTATACACACATACACTTAAATATAAATGCATGTAACAGGAGAAAAAAAAAACCCGTAAGCAACTACTTTTTATCAAAATATTTATTTCACAATTTATAAAAATTACACGTGCAAAAACCTACTTGATTTATGTCCTTTACATCTTAGTTAATTAAGTTTTATATATATATAAAAGTAAATAAATAATAAAATGTTGGTTTAAATTTCTGAAGTTCAATTAGCTTTAAATTAAACTTTTATTTTATCTTTGTGATTAATTTCATTATAAGTGAAAATCTGTATTAACAGTCCAGCATCAGGTCCAGTAAATCGGTAAGCCTGACATGCAATCAGATTTAGGTCTAGTTGACTGAATTTTTTCTCTTGCGTATTAAGTTCGGCTCAGGTTGACTGATTTATTTTTCTTGTGGGTCAGATTGACTGTTTCTTTTTTTTTTCCTGTGGGCTGGGTTGTTTGATTTATTTTTCTTGTGAGTCAGGTTCGGATTAGGTTGATTGGATTTTTTTTTTCTGCGGGTTAGGTTTAAGTTTCCAATTAGTCAGGTCACTTAAGAACGTCTTTCAAAAAATTTTATATAAATTTTTTTAAAAACGTACTAAATATTCCAACGATTAAATATACGTGCACACAAATTATTACATACATATTGTAGAAAGGCAATATACAAAGAAAAAATCATATATATATATATATATATATATATATATATATATATATACTAAAAGCATATTTTTGTACTCTTGAAGTATATACACGCATAAATGGTTAAAAATTATTAATCTATTTTTTAGATTTTTAACTTAGTGTATCAGTTCCATTAAAAAAAAAAAAAATTAAATGATTTACTAACTCTGTAACAATGAAAATTTATTTTATTACTTTAACAATATTTGCATTATTTTCAGTTGAACCATTAAATTTAGTTTAGTTTTCGGGTTTTGGATATGAAAAAATCAAGTTCGGGTCAGTAAAAAAAAAAAAAAAATAATAATAATTAATTTGTTCATTTGATTTTAATCTAAATTCATTTTATCAATCCTGCTGGGAGATGAACATTCCATAAGAATTAACACCCTATGCAAAATTAATGGTTGAAAGACGATTTGACTAGTTTTTGGTGTTTTGTACAAGGAAAGGTACTGGCAGTTATGAAACAGAAAGGCTCATTTTTTAATATTAAAAGTTTTTTGTATGTTTCTTTTAAGAAAAAATAATATAGATTGCATGTATTTTTAAATATTTAACACTTCATATTTTCTAAAATATTATAACTACTAAAAAACCCTATTTTTATCTGTAAAAATTCAATTTTTCCCATTTTTTCCAGAAAAAAACTGGTTTTTTTCCACTGTCTCAAAATTTCCGGAAATTTTACATCTCTAAATTTAATACAATAACATTGTAATTTTATTATTTAGTTAGATTTAAAAATATATACATAAAGTTAACTTTTTTTTTTTTTTTTTTTTAATTAAATACAAGAAATTACGTTTATCTTGGTGCATCATTTCTACCAACTTTTAATTTTTCCTGGGAGAAATTTTCTATGAATTTTTTCAATTTTTTAATCGTAGAAATTATAGCATGATAAATTTCTATTGCTAAATCTGGTTTAAAAAAAAAAAAAAAAAAAAAAAAAAAAAAACGAAATTTTGGCAGCTATTCTAATATATGCGTATGTTCCTTCAAAAGAATTAATTACATTGCATAATTTTAGCCGTTGCTAAGGGACGCAGATTATTGAAATGAAAGAGTTAACTAACGCTTGAAGCAAAGAATCAGAAAATCAATAAAATTGAAAAAATGACAAGATGAACACCTGCAAGGTCCGGGCTACCACTGTGCCAGGTTTTGTGAATCTTGCGATCTGGCATGAGCCCCAGGACGCAAACAGGCAGACACAGACTTATCTTTCTCTCTTTTCTTTTCTCATTTATTTATTTATATGAGTGGCGGAAATTTTATATACACTAAGCGATTTAAAAAAAAAAAAAAAGCTGCACTTGGATATTTTCCTTTTCCCTTTTTGAAACCACCAATTTCATCATTTAAAAAGCAAATTTTCGAACAGATTTTATTACGTCGCCCTCCACGTACACTTTAGGATTGCGCCCAGTGTTAAAAATAAAATGGCAAGTATAAGGCATTTAACGATGCCACAAAATGTATTAATTTTAGAATGAAAGTCAAAAAATATTTTAATACGTGAGATGGCAAATTAATTAAATGTTAACGAAATATTCCTGAGATGATTTTTAGGAAGATATAAATTTTTTTGTCTGTTTAAACGGAAAATGTGTCTTTAGGCAGCCATGTTGCCCATCAAAGCAATGATGCCAGATAGGGGTTTTTGTCCCCATTTTGGGGATTTTTGAGGCTTCTGTGGAAAATTTTGAGGACCAAATGTTTGTGGGGACTTTTTGGGGGAATTCTAAAATTTTTGGGGACAAATCTGGGGAGTTCAGCTTTCTGTCAATGTTGGCAACGTAATGATTTATCCCTACGACCAGGAATTTTCAATAGCTTTATTGTTATTTGGGGATTTTTTTCAAAAATTGCCTTCATTTGGGGAAAAATCTGAACTTAAATCTGCTTGACATAAACAGTGCGGGAACAATTAAAGTATGTTAAAAACCAGAAAATCTGATTAAAAAAAAAAAGCCATTGCTAAGGAAAAGAATAAAAAAAAAAAAAAAAAGACTTCAGTTGACCAAAAATTTAAAAAATATATCAGTTAATTATTAGGCCGAACTGGTTTTCTCTGATGAGTCATAGTTTATTTTCGGGCTGATAAAAAAAATATTAAGATGATAAAAATGTGACCGAATTATTGAAAATTGCATTCATAAAACAGTGACACATTCTCCGTCCATTATGGTACAGAAGTGCATAAATTTTCAATGAGTCTGGCAAATTTTTATGCTCAAGGTATCAATTATTAACCCAAATAAAACGCGGCCATTATAACAACGGCGCCTGACCGACTATTTTGAAGGTATCAGACTTTACCGCAAACAGAATTTCAAGATGATATTGCACCATACGAAAGGGCGTCTGTGGTGCATTTATTCGATTCAAATTGTTAAAACTACCTACCCTATCCCATGAGCACCTTTAATTCTGTAAGCAATCATATCTTTTTTAACGTAAAAGTTAAATCCCACAAAAAATATCGTAGAATTTCTTTTTCACCAGACTTGGAAATAGCCCTAATCTCAATCCGTTCGAAAATGTTTAGTCTATAAAAAAGCGCTGGAAAGGGGCGAGGATTAAAAAATTGCAGCCTACAACTCTGCAAGGACTAGAAAAAGTTATTTATTATATTTGGCACAGAGAAATTTCTGACATTTATATTAAAACACTGCATAGTAAAGGGCAAAATTAACGGTCGCTACCGGCCACATGGCGACTAAATAAAAAAAGGTGGCGATTAAAAATTATACATCGATCGCCACTAAAGTCGCCACTTTTTGTGATCATTAAAAGATTCTAAAAATCGAGCGACGATAGGCAATCGAAGCCTTGTGATTTTCAATCTTTTTCCATCCATGGCATAAATGGCAATGTTCATTTTAAACTTGCTTTATTATATTCTACAACCTATAAAGAAGTAGAATTGTTTAATATATCTCACTCATATAATTTTTGGACCCCCACCTTCCCTCCCCCTAACGATCTGTGATCACACAGCTTATAGAAAGCTTTATAATCTCTAATCGTTCTCCATTTGCTGCAAAAATATAAATATCTATTTTAAACTTACTTTATTAGATTCTAGAATCTGTAAAGAAGTAGAATTGTTTAATATCTCTTGCTCATAATTCTTGTAATTCCCCTCCCCCCTCCAACGATTGGCAATTACATGCTCCACTGAAACCTTGTGATTTACAATCTCTCTCCATCCATAACATAAATGTAAATATTCATTTTAAACTTTCTTGATTAGATTCTAGAACCTATAAAGAAGTATATAGATGTATCCCCCCCCCCTGCCACACACACACACATGTGCGCTCCATTTCAACTAACAGTTAATGATCAAATGTCCTGCAAAGCACAATCTTTTTCCATTATTATCTCTATAGTATTTAATGTATATTTAACCCATTTAAGATATTTGACAAATGTGTGTATCAAAATTTGATTTGGCTTAAATGTGTATTTTTCAAAAAAAATTGTATTTGCTTTCTTTTGAGTAGAAATCTTCCTTTTTCCTTCCCATTTTAAAGCAGAAATCTCCCTATTTTTAAAGCTACAAATTTGGCAGCTAAGTAAATTATTTTTAATGAAGCAGCTAAGTTTCTATATCTATACTTTTTAAGAGGAAATATTTTAACTCTATTGAAATAAAATCATTTTAAAAAGTGTGTCTTTAAAAATAAGAAAAAATAATAAAACTGCTAAATGTATTTACACAGGACCATGTAAAAGTTGTGATGATGATGAATCAGCTGATTCATTTACTAGAAAATATCATTGTGAACTGTGAATGATAACAGCTTATTTCACTTAAATAAATTGAAAAAAAAAAAAAGTACTACTGAATTATCTGAAAGATAAAAACTTTTGCTGTTATTATTACAACCCTAAGCAGATTTTAATTTAGGATGTGCAATTTAGGATTTTTAAAAAGAGTGAAATTACAATTTCAGTGTCCCTGTGTTAATTTTATTATTATATGTATTTCTTATTTTCATATTTTTCTTGTGATAATTATACCGCAAAATGGTGACAATGCTTTTTGCAGTCTGAAAGAAATAGTGTTATCATGTGAAAAGTGGCCACTAACTTAAAAAAGTGGCTACTAATGAAACTGACAGTACCAGCCACTGGCCACTAATGAATTTTCCCAGTTTTGCCCTTTACTGCATAGTACTATGCCATTGCGCATTAAAGCAGTAATTCTATATATAAAGGTGGAATAACTCAATGCAGAATATATATTTTTAATAAAAAATTGCTTAGATCTAACAAATAAATAGTTTTATTTCATGTATTAAAATATAACTTGTTTATATCATATAATAAATCATAATACAATACAAAGTATATGTTTATTATATTACGTTTAAAAAGAATATTTTATGTAGATTTTTAATAATTACTTGTAGAGTGTAATAAAATGAATTATTTATTAAATCAAAAATGACATATGTATCATTTCATTTCTTTGATATTATGCAAACATGACAGTTTTATTTGTTTCAACCATTAGTTTTGAAGTTATTACAAATAAATAATCAGGTATGTTACTCACACGACTTTCTCTTACGCTGAAATTTAATACTATAAATAAAGGTTGGAGATTAAGAGGTAAGATAACGAGTACTGTTATGTAAACCTATGGTAAACAATTCAAATTAGACTTCGGAAGAGTTTTATATGATAATTAGTTCTGTGCGAGGATGGGGGGGCACCGCCTCCCTCAACCCCCCCGTTTCATTAATGCACTTATAGTGTTGACTCTAGAACAAAAGGGCCGCTGGGGGGAACTCGATAAAAGGGCACTTTAATATTCTCAAATGGGGCACTATAATATTCTCAATAATTCAAAAAGGGCACTATAACATCCTTATAATATATCACTTACAAAATGTAGCCCCCCCCCCCAAAAAAAAAAAAAAAAAAAAAAAACCTTACTAATTTTTTTATTGCAGCAATGTATCCAAGGTATAAATAAATAAACAAAATAATGAAATTTTAAAAGAAAAGAAAAATCAGATATAAAAAAAAGCTTGCACCGATAACATTATATCATAGAATGCACCAAGACAAAATCAGATTTTTATGAGAAACAATGAAAATTTTTTACATTTTTGAATGAAATATTATATCACTTACAAAATGTAGGAGCATATCGGAGCAGAATAAGTATGGATTTGCAGCATATTGGAGCAAAATAATTATGAATTTGGAGCATATCGGAGCAAAATAATTATGTATATGGAGCAAATTTATTTTGAATCTGGAGCACATTGACCAGAATAATCTGTGGGTGCTTGTTTATTTAAAAACTAAAAATTCTGCAAAAAATTTTAGCTATTTTCCCACTTGGTTAATACATAAAAATGAACATCTCAACATCACATGCATAATAAATTACACTTTTAAATTTTTCAGCAGAAATGAGTGAGGGAAATTTCTTAAACTTGTACCACCATACATATACAAAAAAAAAAAAAAAGAGGTAAAATGTAGGTATGCATTGAATTTTTAGTTACTATTTGGAAAACTGAATATTCATTATTCAGTAATAATCAAACATTTAGTGCATGCCTATTCAAAAGAAACTTGTTTAATTACAAGAACAAGACAATTGATGTGAAAATAATTTCAATGCTATACTTCAAACAGATACAAAAATTGGATTTTTTTAAAAACAAAATCTTAAATTTTTGGAGTAATAATAAATTTAGAATAATGGACAATTTGTATAGTTTAGATATTTGAAAATGTAATAAAACTGAATCTAGAATAAAATAATCATTGTTATTAAGGATGGAAAAGGATTGAAATTGCACAACATTAAATTCAATTTTAGTGCAAACTAACAGCCATGAACTTTTCTGAAACGTTTTTTTTTTTTTTTTTTTCCTTTCTTTTTTAAGATTATTGCTAAATATACCTCAAAAATTGAGTGTTTCTCGTAGAGGGGGGGGGGGAGAATTACGTTTTTACCGTTAATTAAATAAATATGCTATTTTCCCCGTATTTGACAGAATTCGCAATATTTTTACGACCAATTGCCGAAATTCGTAATTTTTTCGCTGCAAATTTACAAAATCTACGTTTAATAGCAAATAATTGCTAATAATATACTATAATTTTGAAACTAATTGATAAAATTCACTCTTCTTTCAAAGCTGATTCCTAAAATTCGCGATATTTTTGCGGTTAATTATATCAAAAATGGGGTTAATTATTAACGAAATATACAATTATCTGGCTGCTAATCGATGAAATTTGAGCCCTTTTTAAAGCTACATCTCCCAAATACCAAACTTTGCTGTTAATCGATAAAATACGCACTTTTTTCAAAACCTAATCCAGAAATATGTGAAAATTTGCAGATGAATTAAAAAATACCGGACTATTTCACAGCTAATTGTCAAAAATTACACTTACTCGGAACTAAATTATTTTTTTTCCCCTAATAGGTAAAAAATTGCACATTTTTTTCAAAACGGATTTCTGAAATACGCGATTATTATGCGGCCGATTGCCGAAACACACTATTATTTAGCTACTAATCTAAGAAAAATGTCTTCTTCTGAAAGCTGAATCTTAAATACTCAACTATTTTGCCACTAGTCAATGAAATTTGCATTTTTTTTTTTCAAAGCGGAATCTCTGAAATCGGGAATAATTTAAGTAGATTTCACAAATACGGGATCGCTTACCCCACTAATAATAAAAAAATACGTTTTATATGCTATCATTTAGCTGCTAGCCAGTAATGTTTTTTTTTTTTTTTTTTCCCCAGTTGATTTCAGTAAATCGCGATATTTTTGTAGCCGATAACGGAAACACGCAATCATTTCGCCGCTAATTAACAAAATTTATGTTTAATCGCAATTATTCGCTGAAAAAGGCTTTATTTTGATGCTAATCGATGAATTTCTTGCTTTTTTCAAACATGATTTGCATTATACGTATAACTTTTTGCCTTTTTATAGAAACACGAATTATTTTACAGCTAATTTTTAAAATTACGTAATCGTAAACTAATTGCTAAAATAGATGTTATTTTTCTAAAAATGTGCAATTATTTAGTCATAAATCAGCTTTTTTTTTTTTGATTACTGAAATGTCATTTTTTGCGGCTGATTTATAAAATACGCGATTTTCTTGTGCTATTTTTGTGACAAATCCATTTTAAATGCGACGATTTTTGTGAAAGTCCCATTTTCAGATATGAAAATTTCTTAGAATCACCCACGCACTATAAAAACTAAGTTATCGCGTGTTCAGTTATCCCAACAAAAAGCACAGAAAATATTCTTTTTCTTTCTCCAACAGTAGATACTTGATACGATAAAGTTCGAAATTTTCCATGATTTTCTCAGAAACTTGTATATTAAAACACATAAGAAAGTTTCCTATTACAGAGGACAATTCCTCCGTTAAAGTCTGACTTTATACGGTTTTCTCCAAAACTCGCGTGATTACGGCCTAAGACACTTTAGAAAGTCTCCCACGGAAGATACCTCTCCCTGGTCTTAGATTCCTTGCGTTGTCAATCGTACTTAAAGTTCAGTAGCTTTGAATTCATTATTTTTATCGATAAATAATTAAAATAAACAATTATTTTGTTAGAAAATATTATTTTTTAAGGACGTATTAAGCATTAAGATAACTGAAACATTGATATAGTTTAAATGAATGAAAATCAAAATACCACATAATCATAGCATTCGGTTTCTTTCTTCCCCCCTTTCAACTTGTGGTTTTAATTAAACACACTCATAGCTAATGTAAACAAATATTTGTTCCCGTTCTGAGTCAGCAATATTTTGATTACGCAAGCACTAGAATGTTTTTTTTTTTTTTTTTTTTTCTTCTTTACTATTTATTTATGAGTATTGTACGATGAAGCGTGTGGTTCTTCAGCTAGATTGTAAAACTTAGTTTTGTTATTTTGTTACTTTCAGGAGGCATTGAAGCGCTTTTATAGATAAAAAATAAAATTCAAAGAATAATGTTTTATGCGGCAACTGTTGGAAATAAAAAATCAAAAGTTGATAAGGATTGAATCGCGATTTCTGTCTAAATAGATGAGTGCAAGGCAAAAAAAAAAAAAAAAATAAAATAAATAAATAAAAAAGAAAGAAAAAAGAATAGTAGTTTTTTTTTTTTTTCAGTGTCTGCCACTATTTAGTTTTATGTATTTAATAAAATATATTTAGCTAGGTGGTCAAGACTGAATTTGCGGAGCATAAAAAATAACTCGCGGAGTTTTTATATTTTTTCGGGGAAATTCCGCAGAAATCGGAGCAATTGGCAACCCTGTGAAAAATATAAATAAGGGCCGCCGGGCGCTAAAAATGAGTTAGTAACGGCCGCATGGCGCTGGAAATAAGTTAGTAAGGGCCGCGGGGCGCAAAAATGTGTTAGTAAAGGGCCGCCGGGCGCTGCGCCCTGCTAAATCGGCCTAGAGTCAACACTAACTTACATTTATTATATAGAATTTAATTCTGTTATTAAAATTAAAAGTTTACTTAAAATTATACAGACAATTTTCACAATTAAAAAAATTTATAACTTTATTTTAAATTATCGCAGATCGATGGTTCAACCATTCGTTTTAAAGGTATTGGCGAGCTCTTTTGAAAGATACCCATCATGAAAATTTACTCCCTCCCGGGAGGCGAGGCCCCTACATGCACATTTTTTTTCCCAGTTGACTAAAAAATATATAATCGTTTCATTTGGTTTAGTGCAGTCTATAGATGTTAAACTCTAATTACCTGCAATTTTCCTCATAGACGTAATGTATTTGAATACTTTTGAGTGTCCCTGTCCATGAACCATTTGTTTCATCTCAACGAAAAGCTTAGTGTAGCATCCGTATATGATACACATTTAGAATACCGAGTTTGGAATTTCTGCTACTATTTGTTCTTGAGATATGCTAATATCAGGCAGACACACACACACAGACCATTCGCTAAAAACATGATTTTCGTATTCAGGGCACCTCAGAACATATAAATATTATAAAAACTCACTTTCGAAAATTTGTCCCTAAAACAATACTTTCTCTACCGTAAGGGTAAGAGAAAGTAAAAAGGTACAAGTCAATTTTTCTGCAGTGCAGCTTTTTTTTTTTTTTGGTCATTTAGTGTTTTATATCTGTAGTGATAAGTATAAAGGATTTAAGTCCAAAAATGTCGATTTTGAGTTAAGTACATAGTCAGACTCAGAAAAAAATTCTCTATCGATTGGTATAAAGGATTTAAGTCTATGTCATTTAGTCTTTGAGAAAATCCATTGGTAAAAAAAGGTCCAAGTCAGAAATTTACCATTCATGTATGGTATAAAATATTTAATTCAATTTTTTCCGTTATTAAATGAAGGTTGACAACCACTGAATGATATAAAGGGCATAAATCAACGAAATACCTTTTTCCTAATCGATTCTTCTGATTTGTTTTTAGCTAGTTAAACTTATATTTTTCGTCTCCTGAAAAATCAAGAATATGGACTTAAACCCTCTATACTTATCAGTACAGATATAATCTATCCACTTTCATTTGAAATTTAAAATGTTTTTTTAAATGTTTTTTGCGCAATTTGTGAGATATATTTTATTATTTCAGCGAGCTCTTTGATCAAGTATTTCTAGATTTGTTCTATAAGCTGATTTGGTTGTGAATTGAAGAAAACGTACATCAAAGGTAAGATGCAGGGGAAAAAAGAAATATTATATATATATATATATATAATTAAATAAAATAGTTATGTATTTTTTTTTTTTTTTTTTAACATTTATCTTTTTTTAAACTACAGCAATTAATATTAAATTATTGTTTTATAATTTATTAATGTATTAAATATATATTTTAAATAGGATTTTAATATTGCGATGAAAACGTCTTTGAACATTTCGGTGAAAAATGAAGATTACATGTTTTTTGTTTTTGTGCATAGAAATTGATCCGACAGGTTGTCTGAATCTCGTAGAAGAAAATTAGTTTTGACTGGTAACGTGTTCTTCGAAAAAGTATTGAAAATGTGAGTGAATGACAAAAATTTTGCGACGACTGTATTTCAGAAACTACTGTGCAGAATTTCATAAATTTGTATGGTGTTGAATCTTGGCATACATCAGTGGATTATCTTTTGGTGCAAACTTATCAACAGATGGCACTACTATATTACTATTTCTTCCATTTAAGGGATGGGATGGTTATATCTCTTATTGTATTATGTATAATCAAACTAAACTTGATATGGAGGAGGTTGATTATATGAAATCCTCTATCATTATACTCATTTAATTTGGGTGAGTATTTGTCGGTGCTGCCATCTTTCACCAGCATATGGAACTAGAAGTCGTACTTTCTCCCTATGAGGCGTTCCTAATAACGGAAGACGCAACCCTCTTGCCTTAAAATAAGTCCGGTAGTTCCACTACCGGGGCTCGGAATTTCCGAGTGGCACACGACAACAACAACATTTATCGGTATGTAACGGTGCTGTTCTGAAATTTTCTCCGTGAGTGGGAATGCTATATCTCAGATTCTATTGCATATATTACATATACTTGCACAAAACTTGGTGTATGAGCGTCCATTATAAAACACTATGTTGAATCAATTTTGGTGCGCAACGTTATATTCAAAAACAACTAGTGTTGAACTAGCCTATATAATAATTTAGTTTTTAGCATTTTATCTCCAAAAATCATAAAAAAAAAAAAAAAATAATAAATTGTTGTTCCAAAAATATCGACTGGGAGCACTGTGCAGTTTTCATTGTGTTTGTTTGCGTTGTGTTGTTTCTTTCGGTGTGTTTTGCAGTATATTCTTTTATCTATATTTTTTTAAACAGATTTCCCCCTTCTCAAATGATGCCATATTTCGAATAGTGATTAATCTGACTTAGGCGAGTTGCGTATGATTTCAGGTGTCGTCTATTATTTAAATTAATAATTTATTGGTTATCACTGCTGTTGATCGTTCTAAAAAAGAAATCGGATATTTTTAAGATAAAAAACATGTTAACTTATATTATGAGAATATTCAATGCAGTAATCTCTGACGTACATTTTCCTATTTGAGGACCGTCACATTGAAAATTATACTATAATGTTCAATGGCTATAATGATTATAGCCCTAGTTAAGTTGTTTTGAATGTATTGCCATTGTTGTAAAAAAGTAGTTTTACAATTAAAAGCTCCACCTGATGGAGAAAAAATTTAACTGATTTGAAAAAAAATCATGTTTTTCAGTGAAATCCGCATTGTGCTACTGCGGTTAATATTACCTCCTGAAAAATATTTATCGCCGAAACGTCAGAGGAGGCCTCCCTGTTGAGACTCGAAAAGATTTTCGGTTCCGTCTGTGTGTGGCGGTAGCGGCCGTAAAAATCACGCTTATGTACCCATACCGCGATAGCGGCCGTAAAAATCACGCTTATGTACCCATACCGCGATAGCGGCCGCAAAAATCTCGCTATTGACTTGATATTTCGTACACATGTTTGATGTTTATGAGTCACATGGAATTAGCTGTATAGTTTTGGGTGTGTAATCCATTTGTAGTCCGGGTTCGTGTAGTTCATGTACACACTAAAATATATCTTATTACGGCCTATGGGCAGAATTTGTATGTACCGAAATAGCGCAGGGTTCATACGCCTCAGGGAGAACCTGAAAATCAGGGAAAACTCAGGGGAAAAAAATTGGTCATAAAATCTCAGGGAAACCTCAGGGAAACTTTCAAAACAAGCACCAAAACCTGGAAAAACAGGGATCTACTCTGGAAAAAAGCTGGTACTCACGTGTTTCCGTGACATCATTATGGAAATCCGATAAGACACGCCTACTAACATCATGCCGATCCAATGAAAAACTGGGCACGCTTTTTGTATCATGAGCAATCTAATTGGGAAATTAGACAATCCTTTCCTCTCTCTAAGAGATTCTTTAGCTTTATTGTTCTCTGTAGTTAATTTGTTTTCATTCGATAATCGGCATCTGGCAGCAGCTTTAAATATTTCGTTTGTTATATTTAGTTTTACTGATGCAGTGTGCACATGCTTAGCTTAGTTATTTTATTAGCTTAGGCATTTTATTTCATTTTTTTTTTTTTTTTTTTTTTTTTTTTTTTGTGAGATGGATTGAATTATAATTAAAAAGTTATTATTATGAGTTGGAAAACATCGTTTAATCTGGACTGGACAGATAAAAACTTAAATCCACAATTTGAATTTTGGATCGAAAGTGTAGATAGTGACCCTTACAAAGCACAATGTTATTTAATAATCATTGGCTAATCAAATTTTTTGAAGCATTTGGTTTAAGGGCAAATTTTTCCAAGAGTTTGTTATATATATGTATATGTATATATATACAGATTTCCAATTCTGATTAATATTTTATTTTGTATGAAAAGGATTTTAAAATTAATTTAAAATAAGTTATTCAGATCCAAAACATTCTAGGCAATTAGTTTGCTGCTATTTTTTTTTAGAAAGGGGGTGGGGAGAATGGATTAAAATAAACATCACTAGTTGTCGATATGGAAAAATTATTGATTCTGGAAACTAACTCAGGGAAAACTCAGGGAATTTTTTTTCTGAAAATGAGTATGAACCCTGTAGCGGCTACAAAATTCCTCCGATTGACTTCCAAATTGGCACACACATTAAAGCTATGTATAGAAATAGCTGTATATATTTTTTTTATGTCTGTATTGTTCTTGGATTGTGTATAGGGACACCTCAAAGTTCTTTTCATTACGGCGTAGGGGGTGAATTTTGTTTAAACACATTTTAACATCATTACTTTACAATCAACAAAAGGAAATTAGCCTACATTACTGAGATGCTTAAACTTATGTTTCCTGCAGAAAATATGTGTCTTTAAGCTTCCTGAATAATGTACAGGACCTTATAAAAGTGTACTAACAATGTCACGTAATCATCCAAATTATGTCAATTTTCGAACAATTATTTATGAAAAATGTATAAGCTGAATAGTTTTTACTGGTGTGTACGATGTTTATGATTCGTTTACAGCGACACACAAAAGAATTTCATGACATTAGAGTACAGCGACACACAAAAGAATTTCATGACATTAGAGCCTATGAACAAATCTTCTTTTAAGCGCACTTAATGCGTTTATGCTGCATTCAACATAATGGAATTAACTTGCATTATAAAGAAGATGCTTAAAAGCATGTTTACTCTAAAAAAAAATGATATGTATAGACTAAATAATCTATTTACGGGACCACACAAAATAATTCCGATGACGTACTGTAATAATCCATATTATCTCAAATTATGTTGAAATATTGATCAGTTAATATTAATTAAATAGGTGTATTCTTTTTTAGTGTACATAATTACTGTGGATTTTCATGTTAGAGAAAACTAACACTAAATATCTAAAGAAAGACAGTTTTATTGTCTGTAAATAACATCTGAAAAAATGTGTTTTTTAATGGTTATCCCACATGTCAAGTTTCGTACAGTTATGTACCATAGAAGTTAAGATTATAGCCTTCTCATTCTCGAGAAAATTTGCAGTATAGCAGCGCCACCTGTTGGCAAATAAGCTTCCAAACTGAATCAGCGTAATGTCTCATAATGGTGTTCTGATATATCTAGTTTTGTTTGTTGATGCGCAATAGATATAGCCTTTACTTAAATTAAAGATATTGCTGTGTAGCAGCGCCACCTATTGAGCAGTTGACGCCAATCATTGATAGGCACTAATTTAGGTCAAGGTGCATCTACATGTACAATTGTAAGCAGTAGTTCTGGAGATACAGCTGCCACAAAATTTTTGTCTCACATACATTGAGACAGACATTGTCTATAAAAAGGGTCAAATCCTGTTCCAGATCTCACAAAACGTGTGAATCCGTCGAAAACTGGAAGTCAAAAATTTTTACGAATCCAATATATTCTTCTGTTGAATAAAGAAGAAAGTAACAAATGCATTTAATACGTGTAATGCTAAATAATAAAAGTTGTGTGGTTGTTTCACGCCACATTTTTATTATTTTTTTCTCCCCATGAAAATAACATTTTTCGCTACAGTAGAACCCCTCTAATCTGTCACCTTTGGGACTGGGGATATGGTCGGAACGCAAAAAAATCTCTGAACTCGAAAAATGACTGTTATTGTTCTCTGTAGCAAAAACATTCCAATAAATCTCACAAATTCTTCTCCAATGTTTTATATTATTGTCGTATTGAGTTCCTTGGCAATTTTTTGGAGTGACTCCCCTTTGTTCAGTTTTTGTAGCACTGCTAATTCTTCATTTAATGGAATAGTAACATGCTTACGTTTCACTCCTGACATGTTGAAAAAATACACACAATATAAAACAAATACTGTAAGAGCACAGAAGAACACTTTCGTAAAATCAACGAACAGTACGTACTAAAAACTGCGCTGTACAGTCCTAAAATATGCACAACGACAGAAACGATACGAGAGATGACGGAGTACTAAAGCAGACAAGCGATAACAGCAAGTAAACAACAATGACGTGATCACGGTGGTGTGTCACCGACGAGTCGGGAGGTTTACAGCTGAAAACTTGCTGCTATCAATGTTATTGTACCACAATTATACAATATTTTAAAAAATTACATTTTATCGTGTATTTTTCATTAAATGGTCTAAAAATTTATTCTATAGAATGTACTTAATTATATAGGGGTAAAATATTTAAAAATATACAAAAAAAAAAAAAAACTAGTGATAATTGAAACAGACTCGCTTTTCGCACATATATTTTTAAATGTTAACGGCCCTCTTCACTAACCGTCGCCGGAAGCCCGAGCCAATGTTATTCTATGGGGAAATTTTCTTTACAAATAACTTATTAACTAATACATATTTTTTAAATTCTGTTTTCACATTCAGAAAATTCCCAACTGTTAAAATGACGGACCTTTTTAAAAAATGTATTTTTTATTTTTATTTTTATTTTTTTTTGAAATTGCAAAATGAAAAAAAATTCACACATTGAAAATTCGTATTTTGCAGCTTCAAAATAAAATATATATAAAAAAATTAAATGGTCAATTTAACAGCTGGGAATTTTCAGAATGTGAAAACAGAATTTCAAAATATGTATTAGTTAATAGGTTATTTGTAAAGAAAAATTTACCATAGAATAACATTAGCTTCGGCTTCCGGCGGCGGTGAGTGAAGAAGGGCCCTTAACTGCCAAACTTCCACGGTTTTTTGCTACTGGAAATTTTAATAAATAATTTTGGATGATTCCTTTGATTAAATATGTTTAAATTTTTTACTCAAGTAAAGCGATGTTAAAAACCGTACAATTTGGCGTCTGTGTGTTTGTAAGATACCTTGTGGCCGAAAGTAGTTTATTATATAAAAAAAATCTTTTCTTTCCTGCTAGATGGATAGAGCTGGACAAGATAATCGAACAAAGCAGTGTAATCCAACTCATGCACCGACTGGCCCAGGACATGATGCTGGTTATAAAGGTTCTGGAACGAAAGCTGATCTTGACAACCGTTCCACTCAAATGAATCCGAATAACCCTAAGTATCAGTCTCCAAAAAAATAATCGATGGGCAAGTTCATTTGAAAACCCACAATTAAAGGTTTCTTTCTTTGAAATGTAACCATTATGGAATAATAAAAATGTGAAAATGTATTTCGATTGCTTCTTTTTGTCAGATTACTTTTTCTGGGATTGAAGAAAAAAGGCGTGGGGAATAATAAAGATTTATTTCCTACACATTGTAGTAGGTTTAGCTTGCAATGAATTTACAAATATGGGAAAGTGCTTCATAATCTATGAACAATGTAGAATTTTCTTGCTCCTTTTTACAATTAAGGTATTTAATATAATTAAATTTCATTTAACCTTCATTCGATATTTTTTACAGGAAATAAATGTATAATTTAAATTCTACCGTTGCTGAGAAGCATTGTACTTGCTTTAAATCAGGGTTGTCAGATTTGCTGCACGGGTAGATACCCATTTTCCCCTCTGGGCTGGGTATTTTACCCTAAAAAACCCGTGGTTTTTTTGGGGGGGAAAAGGGTTTTTTTTTTTTTTTAAATAAAAGAATTTTATGATATTTAAGCACTTATAAAGCAATAATCCTCAGTAAAATACTTCTTTACATGAGAACTTTACATACAGGAATATCAATCAATATTTACTTTAATAATTTAAATTGCCTTAATTCAGAATTGAATATACTAAGAAATAAAAGTTATATAATAATAAAAAGAAAATAACAATTGCAAGATAATAGTGAAAAATAAGTTTACATTCACAATTTAAAAGCAAAAGTTTTATCTTTTTTATTAAGTACTGCAGAAATGGCAGGAAGATAAACGATGGAGCAGAATAAAAATACTTTAACGAAGGTTTATTTTTCAGACAAAATTTCAAACAAATATATAATTTCTAGCAGTCTTCTTCACATTTACTTTTCAGTAATTGGTGGCACTGTACTATTCTTTTCAGTTTTGTTGTTCCCTAATCTGTTACGAATTTTGTTTTGGATTGGACAAACCAAAAAAAAAAAAAAAAAAAAAAATCAAAGCAGTGTTTGGGGACTGCCGATAGAAGTGAAAACTAAGTAACTTGTGAATTCTATCGTCGAGCTATTAGACTATTATTTTTGGTGTGTAAAGAAGTGTTTATGATCTGTTTTTTATGATTCGGTACAATATTTGTAGCTACCCAAATTGAATGAACTAAGCCTTGTATTAGGTAAAAATATCGATTTCTTATGAAATTATTTTAATTAGTAGCTGAGATACAAAAGAAAACCTATTCAGGAAACTTCAAAACGTGTAAATCAGATAAAATCTCGAATCCCACTTTCGATAATATAAAAAAAACCTTACCTTTTGAATGATGCATTAAAAATAATTTAATCATAATTAGAATTTGAAATATTGAAATTTTAAAATATTATAGCGCCATCTGACGGTAGACTTTTCTGTAATCTACTGTTCGATTCCAAATCGAGAAAGCTTTCTAATGATGTATTACTTATGAAATTATTTTAATTAGTAGCTGAGATACAAAAGAAAACCCATTCAGGACACCTCAAAACGTGTAAATCAGGTGAAATCTCGGAATTGCACTTTCGATAATATAAAAGAACTTTAAAATATCTTTCGAATGATGTATTAAAAATAATTTAATCATAATTAAAATTTGAAATTTTAAAATATTATAGCGCCATCTGGCGGTAGAAATTTCTGTAATCTACTGTTCGATTCCAAATCAACAAAGCTTTCTAATGGTGTATTACTTATGAAATTATTTTAATTAGTAGCTGAGATACAAAAGAAAACTCATTCAGGCGACCTCAAAACGTATAAATCAGCTGAAATCTCGAATTCCACTTTCGATAATATAAAAGTACTTTAAAGTATCTTTCGAATGATGTATTAAAAATAATTTAATCGTAATTAGAATTTGAAATACGCGTATTAGAATAAAATTTAATTTCCAATTAAAATGGAAATTTTTTCCAAAATCGATGAAATTTGAACTGCAACTATCCCCTGTGCTGTTAATGGCGCACAGAAAGTTTCAAAGAATTTAGAAGAAAATTGAAGCATTTTGAAATTTGCAACTTTTATTCCTAGTTGAAAACCACGTGATGTCAATTGGCAAAAAATATGTTTCTTTCCGATCAGATTCTTTGTGACTGGGTTGTCATGGTAACGAACGCCTGCAGAATTTCATTCAAAGCGTTAGCTGACGATGACGCGAGTTTCATGATTTTTGTTCACCCAAAAGTGCTCAACGCGCCTAAAAAAGTTTTCATTTAAAAAAAAAAAAAAAAAAAAAAAAATGGTTTTTAGTAGTTTTTAATGTAAGTTTTGCCTTTGATCATAACTCTCTATTTTTATCAAACAAATTACATATTTGAAATTAATTTTACATCAAAAATAATACATGTATTTTATTCTTTTCCAAAAGAAAAGAATTACTCTAAAATCGTGTAGTTCGAAACCATGTAATTCCGGGAAAATACAAATAAAATAGCTTAAAGCTATTAAGTATATTATCCAAGGTGCTCTGATTATGAGTTTATCAATTAGAAGCATGTTTGGAGCAAATATTATTTAGTTTTTCTTTGTGTCACCTATATTGATAACTGAATTAAACTAGTATGTTGTGGCCACCACAAGACTTTCTTCTATATTTTCCTATACAAATTCACGCAGTAACAATATTAAAAAAAAAAAAAAAAAACGATTTTTTTCTTTTTTTTTTTTTTTTTTTCGTTAAAAGTAAAAAAAAAATCGATAACTTTGTTTTAAATTACCACATATTTATAGTTCAACCATTCGTTTTAAAGGTATTGACGAGACCTTTCGAAAGATACCGATCTTGAAAATTTACACCCCCCCCCCCCCCGGGGGGGGGGAGCGATGCCCCAAATTTTTTCCCTAATTAACTACTACTATTATCAATAATTCATATTAATTTCACAATCGCAAGTTAAGAATAACTCTCATTATCTACATTTATACGAAATTTTTTCCTATACTGCCATGTTAAAAATTTAGAAAAAATACGATCACAGCGCCACCTGTTGAGCGATTGATCCCCAAATCTAATCAGCCTCAGTTTATGTCAGGGGCCAACTAAATACCAAGTCTGGTTAAATTTCGTAAAAAAAAAAAAAAAAAAAACGATTTTTTTCTAAGTTTTTTTTTTTGTTAAAAGTAAAAAAAATCGATAACTTTGTTTTAAATTATCACAGATTTACAGTTCAACCATTCGTTTTAAAGGTATTGACGAGACCTTTCGAAAGATACCCATCTTGAAAATTTACTCCCCTCGAGGGGGGACGTCCCCCCCACGGGGGGTGGCGAGGCTCCTACGCTTACAAAATTTTTTTCCCAGTTGACTATCTCTATTTTAAATAATTCTTGTAAATTTCATAATGATTACTAAAAAATAATTCTCTTTATGCACATTTATACAAAATTTTGTCCTATATCACCATGTTAAAAATTTAGAAAAAGCGGGATAGCAACGCAACCTGTAAGACAATTTTTACCAAAAGTTGATAGGCACTAATTTATGTCAAGGTACAACTACATACCAATTTGTATGAAATTCTGTGCAGTAGTTCTTGAGATACAGTTGCCACAATATTTTGTCACACACACACAGACAGACAGACATTTTCTAAAAATGGTCAAATCGTGTTCTACAGCTCTCAAAACGTGTAAATTCATCAAAAACCCGAGGTCGAAAATTTTTACGAATCCAATACTTTCTCTATATTACATATAGAAGAAAGTAAAAACTATACGGTTAACATAATATTACAATTACATGATTTGAGATTGTGAAACTCAATGCAACATGTGAGTATAAGATAATAAAAAAAGGAATTACTACTTTTGTTTTAATAAAAGTAACATCGGGCAAACTTACTGCACATTACAAATTTTGTTCATGTGTTTTTATAGAATCAAAATTTAATTAAAAAAAAAAATTGTTGTACTTTAGTTTTGAACGCTACATGTTTATACAATTAAAATTTGGATATAATTGCTTTCTGATGATTATGTATAAACATGTTAAAACAATACATATACAGATACAGTATTATCAGTTTTATTGATTAAAAATGCTTGTTTAGTGTTTACGAAGCTATGTGTGTTTTCATATAAAACAAAATAACACATATACTATACATTATTAGCTTGTTGGAAAAAGAAATTCCATTTCCCCCAAAAAACCTGGGTTTTTAATAAAACCCACTCTGGCTGGGCTTTTTGTTACACAAATCCATTTTAGAAAGCCTTTCTCATGCTTTTTATTTTTTTACTCCCTTATACAGTCGAACCTCGTTAACGCGAACATGCTTAGCGGGAATTGCTTTAACATAACTGTTTCCACAATCCCCGTCAAAAGGAAGTTTAGTTTCTGAGTCACTGATAGCATGAACTATTGTGAACAGACTGTACTACCTTTCTTATACGAAGTATTGAAAATGGATTTTATTTCTGGCGTAACTCAAAATTGAATGGTCGTAGAATGTTGAAAAGTTTCTATTTGTGCTCGTTATGACATCTACTAGTTCAGTGTTTCACCCTAAAAAAGGTGCAAAAAAAAAAAAAAAAAAAAGCTGCAGCAAAGATAAGAAATTTATTCCTATGTATAATAATGGTGCTTACTATTCAAATAGCACTTCTGAAATGGTAAAACCAAATTTCTGAAAATGTTGTTTTTTAATTGCCTGTATATGATATATAGTTTTTATTCCTGTATTTTTGTAAAATCTGTTTTTCTCTTCATAAGATGCTATGCCACCAAATAAAAAAAAAAAAAACTGGTGTGAAACAATCACGCGTATTATATGCACTTTTTGGACATAATGTGATCAGAATTTTTTTTTTTTTTTTTTTTGAAACACCAATTTCCGAGATCTAAAACTAATTTATCTGATCGGGATGACTATTAGTTTTCCTGTAATAACCGTGTAAAGCATGAGAAAGGATATCTAAAATGGGTTTATGTAACAATTTTCAAGAAATTCGTTAGAGCTGTTTTTAATACCGACTTTTACCAAAACTTGGCATATTTAATTGTTGACCTAAAAACAACAATTACATACAAAATGATAGTTAATAGAGGATTAATATATCAAGTCTGAAAAAAAAAAAAAAAAAAAAAAAAACATACAGCCGTTTTGAAGGAGTGCAATTGCAGTACTTGAAATTCAGCTATTCATACAAAACGCCTATAAATTTTCCTGAAATAAGTATATCATTCGAAAGGGCATCTAATAGAGTGTTTATACAATGAGTTTGAAGAAAATCGTTAGAGCCGTTTTTGAGATACGGATTTCCGGTCCCATTTAAGGTTTTCCAATTTTCACCAAAATTTAACAAAAAATCATCTGTACAGCAGACCCGTCTTAATCCTGGAGTTACATAGTTCTATCTTAATTAGTTTCGGAGCTATAATAGTCAGAAGATCCCCCCCCCCCCCAAACAGACACGCACACACACTGACCAATTACCAAAAACCACTTTTTTGGACTCTGGAGACCTTAAAACATGTAAATCAGGTGAAATCTCGATATCGAATTTTTGGACCGAATACAGTACTTCCATTACGTACGGTAGTTGGGTAATGGAAGTAATTAAGCAAGTTTTCTCATAATTTGTACATAATTGCAGCATATATATATATATATATATAATTTTTTTTTTTTTTTACATTTTTTTTATTAGCTAAAAAATTTCTGGACAAATGGCCTGAAACTTCATACATACAAAGAACATTAACTCATATTTTCCACTGTTGATTTAGTTCAGAGTGCAATTAAAGGATCAACCACAAATTGAAGAAGAGTGAAAATACTTTGGATCACCCTGTATCACAAAAAGCTACTAATGACTTGAACTTTAATATATTCTTGCACATATTATGTAGCAATATTTGTATGTTTTGATACCGGAAATATCCATTTATTTAGGCAGATATATATATATATATTTCAAAAACTACTAATTTTTTTGTCAGGTGTTTCGCTTATTTCCTTCATCTGTATTGTTCGAGGGGTGAAACGTTCGCTCTTAGTTCAGTAAATAGTGGAGACTTTCACTAATTAAGTAGTCATTTTCTTTAAATAAACATATTTTATCTGGAGAAATACACCATCACAAATTATTAAAAACATTATACTGAAAAAATTATACAAATACCTAACGCGCGCTAACAATACACAATATTTACATTTTGAACTTAGAACAGTATTCTTCTTGCTATTGAACGCACAAATCCTTTCATGAGAAACTCAAACTTCACTTTTGGCTTTAACAAACGTCCATATTTGAATCGTTTTTCAAGTGGAACAGTCTATAGGAATGTCATTTACAGAACTTTTGTCAACTGGCTCAGTAGGTTCAGTCATTGGAACAGAGTTATTTTCAGGAGGATGGATATTCGACTTAGAAGTTCTTGATGAATAGGGTAAATCAGCACAACTTTCAGGAGTTACTTCTTGAGGAATTAATCTAAGCACTGGACAGAAAAATTCACCACCTTTCATTTTTACTTTTACTAGTCTAATATGGCTATCTTTAGATGGACAAAGTTCAATAACTTTACGAGAGGCCAGTCAATTTTCTTGATATTTTCACTGGATACTATAACGATATCGGAGACTCCAACATCCTAATTAATATTCCGTAGTGTTGTTAGTCACGCCCTTTTTTACACACCAGTAAATTTTTAGAGTAATAGTCTCCAAATTCAATTACGATTAAATAAGAAGAAAAATACTCTAAAATGATACTGGTGTGAAAAAAAAAGGCGGGGCTAACAATACTACGGAATATTAATTAGTATGTTGGAGTCTCTGCGATATATATCGCCAATTTGGATGGGTCGTTGATTTTTAGTAAATTTCGAAGATTACCTTAAATGCCCCCAAATATTCAATTCGAAACCTTTTTCGTTAATCTTCTTTTATTCGCTGTCTATAGGCATATCTTTTATTGAAAGATGATGAATCTAAGACATCAAGATCTGGAATGCCTGATTCTTTAATATCCCGTAAAAACATAGCAGGAGTAAGTGGAGTTTAACATCTTCGGAGAGGTAGGTTAAAGAACATTGATTAACAATGCCTTCAGTATCACAGATAACAGTATTCATTTCTTCTAAATTCAACGAACTTTTTCCTAAGACTTTTGATTATACCAATCAAACGTTCCCACCACGGTGCAGATGGAGAGTTGAACTTCCAAATGATCTTCTGAGCTTCACTGTATTGAGAAAGGGTATCCCAATTGATTTTCTTAAGTAAATTTTCCGCACCGACGAAATTTAAGCCATTGTCACAGTAAATTATAGTGGATCTTCCTCTTCGAGCTATGAATCTTCGGTGAGCATGTAGAAAATTTTCATAGCTATCTCCAAATGCAAAACTCGGTAGACGGCACAATTGAAGATGACTATCCAGACTTTTTGACTTTCTCGAAGAATTAGAGGACCGGCATAATCAATTCCTATGACTTCAAACACTGCTGTTTCCTTTATTCTATCAACAGGGAGAGGTGGTTCTATGATGGGCTTTGGTCTAGCATCATGTCTTTTGCAGCGTACACAATTTCTAATAACCTTTCTTACTGTCTTCCAATACTTTAAAATCCAAAAATATTCTCTTAAGTTATTCACTAGCAGGCTTTGCCCGCTTCGCTGGTCACTAAATTTAAAGGAAACTCTTTTCTATATAGCCTTATAAAAATAAAATAACAAATTACTGAAATTGTTCAAAAGCTCGTTTCAGGTCCCTACTGCCTTCGGCAGGGATTTGGTCATCCACTGCAACTCGGGCGCTTGTCCCTATTACCTGCGACAATGGTTTACCAATGAGTTTCCATTTAGGTGTTTATTATATAAAAGTTTCGAAATAGATAGTATCGAAAAAATTGGAGTTTCCTTTTTATATTCGAATCCCAGTTACATGTGAACAACACTATACGTGGTGCACATATTTGCTTTTACGTTATTTCCTATGTTTATTTTGTTTATCCAATCAACCATAAAATGACAGCAATTTCACGCCAAATATTACAATATGCTGTGACCGGCTACGTCTGTCGCATGAGACAATTTTTTGTGTTTATATATAATTCATGGTTTGCGCCATTTTAGACTTTTAACCCATTGTAACAATAAGACTTAATCCCTTGTAACAATATGCTATGAGCGCTACTTCTGCCGTATTTTAGACAGCTGATCTTTTTATTTTTATATTTATTTCCCATTAAACACATTTTTATTTATTTATTTAAATATTAATTTGAATTATTCAAATATTTCTGTTCGACAGCGTGCAAGTGCAGTAACACACAGAGGCTCATTTGTTTGTATGATAAATTAGCATAGTGATCTATATATATAAAAATGAATGTTTGACTGTATGTCCTTTATAAAATCGTAAACGGCTTGACCGATTTCGATCATTCTTTTGTTTTTTTCCTTATAGGTCAGGGATGGTTTAGGAAAAAAAAAAAAAATTGAAAAAATTCGCCCCCCAAGGGGGGGAGAGGGGCAAAACGTGAATTCAAAAAAGCCTTCATATCTCAAACAAAAAAACAGATATCCGTAAAATTTTTGCTTTAAAATATAGCTAATATAAATGTCTAAAAACCAATTTCTGGAATTTTCGAAATTCGGTCCCCAAGGGGGGGGGGGGGACGGGATTTAGCATGCGTAAAACGCGATTTCGCATAATCTCAAAAAAAAAAAAAAAAAAAAAAACAGATATACGTGAAATTTTTGCTATAAAATATAGCTAATACAAATATCTAAAAACCAATTTCTGGAATTTTAAAAATTCAGCCCCCAGGTGGGACAGCAGGGGCAAAAACAATTAGAAATACAGTTAGGCCTTTCAAAATTGGTACAGATAGGTTTCAATAGCCTGCAAGTCGAATGGGGATATTTTCGAAAGTGTAAAGTTATTAGGAGGGGGGAGGGGCAAAAAAATAAAAATAGTTAGATCGTTCAAATTTGGTATATAGATGTTTTCGATACTTACAAATCGATTGCAGATATTTTCGAATTTGTAAAATTATTAGGAGGTGCTGGAAGGGGATGGAGCGGTAAGGGGGGGGCTATGGGCAAAAACAAATAGAAATACAGTTAGGGCATTCAAAATTGGTACAGATAGGTTTTAAAGGCCTGCAAGTCGAATGGAGATATTTTCGAAAGTGTAAAGTTATTAGGAGATTGGGGGGGGGGTGGCAAAAAAATAAAAATAGAGTTAGATCGTTCAAAATTGGTACACAAAGGGTTTTCGATACTTAAAATCGAATGCGGATATTTTTGAATTTGTAAAATTATTAGGAGGGGCGGTAAGGGGGGGCTATCGGCAAAAACAAATAGAAATGCAGTTAGGCCGTTCAAAATTGGTACAGATTGTTTTTAGAGGCCTGCAAGTCGAATGGGGATATTTTCGGGACGGGAGGGGGGGGCGGAGGGGCAAAAAAAGTAAAATAGAGTTAGATCTTTCAAAATTGGTACATAGAGGTTTTCGATACTTACAAATCGATTGCGGATATTTTCGAATTTTTAAAATTATTGGGAAGGGGGGGAGAGTGGTGGGGCAAAAAAATAAAAATAGAGATAGATCGTTCAAAACTGGTGCATAGAGGTTTCTGATATTTACAAATCGATTGCGGATATTTTCGAATTTGTAAAATTATTAGGATAGACGGGAGGGGGGGGGCGAAGGGGGAAAATAACAGAAATAAGAGTTAGAGCATTTTGTGATTTTTTTTCCGAAGGCAGTGAGAACCCGGTGCGACATTTTCCCTAATCAGATTTTGTTTCACTTTTTTTTTTTTTTTCACGTGATAAAAATTAATGCAATTTTGAGAATTCAGTAATTATAGTGATTCATTTAAAAATAGGGTCTAGCGAAGCGGGCGAAGCCTGCTAGTTATTATATAAAAAAATAAATAAATAGGTTAACATTATCGTGCTACACAACTTTATTATGTCGCTCCATTGGCGGCTTTTGAATTTTTGTCGCCATATTAGCGATGGATTTTATTTATTTATTTTTTATTCATTTATTTTGAATGAAAAGGGGAAGACTGTTTTGCTAATAATTTTATCAGACTCTTTTTTGTTTATACATAAGAATCCTTCATATTCTGCTTATATTTTTAATGGGTTTTAGGTTTAAAATAGTGCTTGTTGAAATAAATTTCCTATGTTTAAAACTGCATTTTTTCTGTAAATTTTGCCTAAAAATAAATCATTTATGTTTTTATATATTTGATGCGCTACTTAGATTAAAATGGCTGTTGCTATATTAAACTTCTTGTCGAAAAACGTTCGGTGTACTTCAACACCAAAATTTAAAAAATCGTCCAGCAGGATCTATTAATGAAACTGATAAAATAAAAATATGGTTCATAGAGTTTAAATAATCTATTTAAAAAGACTTTTAAAACCCAAGTTCTTAATGTATCGTATCACATACATAGATATAGTAATAATATATAGATTGATCATTGAGGGGAAAAAAGGGATTCCTTTTCACTCGGGAAAAGACGGCGATTTTACCAAAATATGGCAGTCTTTCCCCGAGTGAATACACACGGGAGTACACACGAATATTTTAGCAAATAAAATTCATGAATAATTTATTTACTAAAGGTGAATGAAAAACTCCAGATATAGTTTCAAATTCATTTTTCTTCTTTTCCTTTTTTTTTTTTTTTTTCCAATACCACTTAATAGCTGATTCCAAAGCTTTTTTTTCGGCATCAAAAATCTTTGCACATTAATATGGGGATAATAGATCTATATATATTATTATATCTATGATCACATAAATCTTTTCGATGTTAGAATAAAACTTAATTTGAAAAAAAAAAAGATGTAACTTTTTTGTTTATTAACCAAAAAAAATTGAGGACATTTGAAATGCAAGTTGGTCTTGTGGGGTACAGGCTGTATATAATATTTTTGTGTTCATGAGAGAAAATTTAAAAGAATTTGAAAACTGCAATTTTTAATACCACTTCAAAAACATGTGACTTAATGTGAAGCAGATTTTTTATTTTTTTTTCTCCTAACGGTTTCCATACAATCTTCTGCTTTTGCCACCTAAAATTCATATCTTAGTTAATTTTAAAAAATCTAATTGTCCGATTGATAAGCTGTTTAATGCATCGGATTCACAAAAATTTTCCCTTTCATTTGGTATCTTATTTGTAACGATACGACTGATATTTCTAATTTATTTTCCTCATTTTAAATAAATGTACGTTTTTTTTTTTTTAATTATTATTATTCTGTCGAAAAAAAAGAAATTGGCAACAATTAAATTATGGATAAAATTTAAATGGCTTATTTATCAGAAATTAGAAGGTTATTATTTTCACATTTTAATTAATTAAGAAAAAACTAATCAAAAATTCGAAAATCTGACTTCGATGTGCACAATGACCCTTCGGGGAGCACCTTTGTATTAAATCTCGTGACTGTCCGAGCTACCGTTTTCGAGAACAGTGAAATACATATACAAATATTGCTCACTTAATAGTATAAGATGAGGGTCTGGACACCAGCATGATTTAAATTTAAATGTGTGGTTCGGATAAGTTTTTCTACCACTGGATGATTGGATGGCAATATTATCGGAAACTCTGTGTATCTTCTCTCATGATGATTCTAGTCTTCATTTTCATAAGTTTATTCGTATCCATAAAACAGTGAAGGAATTTCAGGCGTTTGTCTTCAGGACCCGAGAATGATTCTTTTTGTACATTATTCAACATAACAGTTTCAGCTTCATTTATATCTTCTGAAGTTAAGTATCCAAAAATTCGATGTGAAGGTTCAACTATACAATTATTAAAAAATATGTATATCCAAACAGTGATTTTTAACAATTTATTGATGACGAAATACGGTTATAAAGCTTCTCACTTGAATCTTCATGAATTGTAGCACTAATTACTGTTTTCTTCTTTTCGGAGTACACTATATCGAAGCCAGGAAGGGCATTAGATCTTGGTCATTCTTGTCTTGGCTTCCTCAACCATTGCACACCTTCCCACCACTTCGATTCAATCAATGTTTGAACACTGCAACCGTGAGATGGTAAATCTGCTGCATTGAAAGGCCCTGGTACGTGGTGCCAGTCTTCAGGCTCTGTCAGAGATCTAATTTCTTTAACTCTGTTAAAAACGAAAGGCGTCCAGTTTTCACTTCCTTTTATCCAATATAGTGCATTTGCGGAGTCGGACCAGAAAAATTTTGGGATATTCTTTATTCGGAGATCATTCACCACAGTCTCAGCTAATCTCGCTCCTATGCAACAGGCAAAGAGTTCCAACCTTGGAATAGAAGTAGTTTTCATAGGAGCAGCTCTGCTTCTAGCCTATACAAGTCGACAAGGCACTGAACTTCCAGTTTCACTTCTTAAGAATATGCAGGTAGTGTATGCACTCTTGCTTGCATCGCAGAAAATATGTAAACTTAAATTTTTTGGTGCCTCATGATTCAGAGTGAGGCATCTTGGGATTTCGACTTCTTTCAATTTAGGAACTTCTTTTTGCCACTGCTTAAACTTCTTGGTAATTTTTTCAGGCAATTCTACATTCCATGATACTTTCAATTTCCAGCACTCTTCCAGGATAATCTTCGACCCCAAGGTAACCGGACATGTGAAGCCAAGGGGATCAAATATTCTATGTACCGCACTCAGTATTTTCCTTTTCGTTGCAGGAGTATCATCTTCTAAAGTATCTCATAAATCTACAGACAAGGTATCATTCTTTAAGTTCCATGCCAATCCCATGGACTGGAATACACCTTTCTTCTGATGGACTGGGGAAATTGTGCTCCCACCCTCGAAGCTCAAATTTAGCATCACTGAGAATTAACTTGGATTCTTCGACAAATTTCACGAGTTCTTCATAGTTTTCAATGCTGGTGATACGATTATCCACAAAAAAGGATTCTAACAACTTGGTAGCTGTTTCTTCAAAACTAGCGGAAACATTTTTCAGATAATATCGAAGAGTAGCACAGAGTAAGTATGGCGAACAAGATAGTCCAAAAACAACTCTACGATGTTGAAGAACTCACTGGCGTACCAAGGGTGGGGCTGAGAGGGCGGTCCGCCCCGGGTCTCTGGTCATGAGGGGCCTCCGAAGGAACTTAAACTTTAAGTACATTTATCTGGTGAAGTTGTCATTTTAATCTGATTGTGTCATAATTTATCGTGCCATTATTTTAATCTGAAACATTCCCTGCAATCCCTCCTTTAAACTGTAGGTTCCTGTCTAATGAGCCTTAATATACAAAATGTGGCCATAAATTGACAACTCGAAAACCAAAAAAACTCATTTATGCCAAAAGCTTGACCATTGCCCCTGGCATTGTTGTTGGTTTGGCTTTTGAATAAATCTTAAAATTAACTAACTTCATTGCTTTTTTATTGTAATAAATTCTTAAAGAAGTGCAAGGGGTGCCTCAATGTAGTAGGGACTCCAGTTAGGGGGGCCCCCAGTGAGATTTTCGCCCCGGGCCTCGAGACTTGTAGATCTGCCACTGGAAGAACTTTAGGTTTCGTGGGATCAATCACCTTCCTCCCACCATAAGAATTTCAGAAATGGCCTATCACATTTACTAAGTCCAATTTGTAAGAAAGCTCTTCGGATATCACCAATTACTCCTATTTTCTTTAATCGAAACTTATTCAAGATTGTTGGAATCAGTTCGACGGTGTTAGGTCCTTTCTCTAAACAACCATTGATTGAAGGTGAATTTTTCTCTTTGGCAGAACCATCAAAAACAGGCCTAACTCTTATAGTAGAATTTTCATTTATTACGGCCCTGTGGGGCAAATAATGTTCACTTTCATCATTATCCAAAATTTTAACTTCTTCTATTAACACCTTCTTGAATCCATTGTTAATACTGTTTCATACGCTTCTGATGTCTCTATTTTCTTGAGTGAATCTATACAACCTTTTAATCTTCGTTCTGCAATATTTTTACAAGTGGGTAAAGGAGGATGGCCTTGGATCCATGGGAGATTCACTTCATATCTGCCTTCAGCGTCGCGTTTGATACTTCTATTAAAATGCTCTTCGGCTGCTTGTCAAGTTCTTTTCCGATATATTCTTCTCTCCTGGATCGAGAATCCCAAGCACATGAAGTCGCCATAAATCAGAAATTTTCGTGTCATTTACATGTAATGACATAACGCTACTTGTACTATCTAAAACTTTCATTCCGATTTTTCCCATTAGTGTCCAATTTCATTTAATGCAAAAGTTGACAAATAGGACTTGCTGCTGCCAGAATCAAGTAATATCCTGAAGTATTTCACTTTATTTCTTTTTCTAAGACAAATAATCAGAGTTTGCAAAAGAACTTCTTGAGTACTGGTTTTATTTGCTAAAACAGTGTCTTCCTTATTTTCAGCATTTAAATTTTCAAATTGCGGAAATTTAATTCGATGTTCTTGATCGCTTTTCCCAGGGCACATTATCTTAAAATGAAATTTTCCGCAATCACAGGCCGGTATCTTTGCTTTGAAAAATCAGGATAAATGTTTCTTTGCAGCTAAACATTTAAAACAAGTACCTTTTTTCATCAATATTTGCTTTTTATCATCATAAGATAAACTCTGAGCATTTTTACATTCGCTGCTTACATGTGATTTATTGCAAAAAATACACATTTCTTTTTTCACTTCAGAAGAATTATATAATTCAGCTGCGGTAAGAATAATTCTTTCACGTCGAACGGGTGGCGAATAAGTATACTTTTATAAGTTTATATATATATATATATGTATTTTTTCCCATGTTAAGTTGTGAGCACGATAACGGGAGTAATTTTTATTTGATTTGAAACAACTGGGAATATGTTGTAAGGACGGTGTAAATCTAGGTCGATGCTAACGTAAAGGAATCTGCCTTTGCCTTTAAGCTTGCCCAAAAGAGATTTTTTTTTTTTTTTTAAATAATTGCATGCACTGTAATTGAAGGGGGCGGTAACTTTCTCACACAGAATTACATGTCAGGTAAAACTGTTCCTACACCTATTTTAATAATTATTTTAAAAGCACATTGAACTTCATTATCTTAAGCTATTGATCTTAAGACTTAATCCACAATCTATCAATATAGTATTGAAATGCTGGGTAAGAGAAAGTCATGTGAGTAATACATCAGATTATTTTTCAACTATTGGTTACTTATTACGACATTTGAACACTAATTGAAAGATATACAAAGAGCAAAATTTTGTGTCTCAATAGGAAGCCCTTCAGCGACGCTGTGGCATTTATAGATGATGCTACTGAGTTTGACTGACGAATAAAGAGATGTGATAGCAGGCATCAAAGTGATGAAAAATTATCATAGAGCATAGAGTCTTAATTTTCTTTAGCGAAAGGAACTCACAAAAACAGTTTGGAAGGGTGTGATGTTAAGTGGAACAGAAAGAGCCATTAATTAGTAGAAAAGCATTTTGTTCTTTTTGACGGAAAGGAAGATTACAGTGCAGACAATGCATTGTTGTTCAACATTAGAAAGGAAACAACGAGAAATAAAAAAAATAATAATAAATAAATAAAACATTCAAAGTTGCGGCTGTGAAAATAATTGCACAAGCAATAACGACAGACAGAAAATTGCCCGACATAGTCAAACATACCCGGTGTGCGTCCGATATCTGCTGAAGCAACAATTCGTGATGTGAGATCCTACATTGTATCCACCGGCACAGGTATATGATAATAAATTTTAGGTGACTCCAGGAGAAGAAATATAAGGTATTGAGGTTCGGAGTGCGCAGCGCAGTGTTTAAGTAACAGGCCCACCACATGCAATTCACTTCCCAGAATATATAATATCGAGGTGGTTACGCACTGCAACTGAAAAATGTATTGACGCAACTTCATGCAAAAACCACATGTTCTAGCTAAGACTACTATATAACAGGCTGAATCATTCGCCGCCATTTGTATGCCAAGTCCGTTATTGCTAAACTTAAGATTACTATATAATAGTCTTATATAGTCTCATATAGGGATGGACCGGATATGGATTTTACCGGATAACCGGATACGGATATCCGGCATTCCGGATATTTTTTTTACTTTGCCGGATCCGGATATCCGGCCGGATGTATCATCGGATATCCGGCAGTCCTCTTCCCCAGTTCACTTAAATTTTCAGTTTTTTAAGAGCACACAATAATTAAACTAGTATATTGTGACCACCACAATACTTTCTTCTATATTTTCCTATACAAATTTACTAAGGGCAAATAATTTATTAAAACTATTATTCATTAAAATTATCTAACATGAAGAATGCAAATGATTTTTATCTTGGAGAAAACTAAAACCAAATATCCAAATAAGGACAGTTTTATCGCCTATAAATAAATCTTAAAAAATGCATATTTATAATGGTTATCTCATATCTCATACAAGTTTAGATATAGTCTTCCCGTTATCGAGGAAATTTTCAGTATAGAAGCGCCATCTATTGGTCTATAAGCATCCAACTTGAATCAGCGTAATGTCTCATAATGTCCTTCTCACATATCAAGTTTTGTTTGATTATACGCCATAGAACCTGAGATATAGTCTTTTCTGTGTGGCAGCGGCAGCTGTTGAGTGGCTGACATCAAAAATTGATTGACACTAATTTATGTGAAGATTCAACTACAGATAAATTTTAATGCAATTCTGTGCATTAGTTCCTGAGATATAGCCTTCCCTTAAATTGCGGAAATCGCTTTTTTAGCAGCGCCACCTGTTGGCCGATAAGCATTATTTATTAAAATTACCCACCACGATAAATGCAGGCGATTTTCATCTTACAGCAATCTAAAAAACTGCACTATAGCAGCGTAACCTATTGGTAGATATACATCCAAATTGAATCGGCATAATGTCTCATAATGGTCTTCTCGCATATCAAGTTTTGTTTAATTATACCCAATAAAACCTGAGATATAGCCTTTTCTTAAATTGCAGAAATCGCTGCGTGTGCATCACCTGTTGAGCGGTTGACACCAAAAGTTGACAGATACTAATATATGTCAATGTACATCTACATATAAATTTATATTCAAATCTGTACAGTAATTCTTGAGATATAGCCTTCCTTATATTGCAGTATAGCAGCGCTGTCTGTTGGACGATAAGCATTTAACTTGAATCAGCATAATGTATCATAATGACCTTCTTACATATGAAGTTTTGTTTGAACATACGCAATAAAACCTGTGATATAGCCTCCCCTTAATTTGAGGAAATCACTGTATTGCAGCGCCACCTGTTGAGCCGTGACACCAAAAGTTGATAGGCCCTAATTTAGGTCAAGGTGCATCTATATACTAATTTATATACAATTCTGAGTAGTGGTTTCGGAGATAAAGTTGCCACAAAATTTTTGTCTCTCTCTCTCACACACATACACATTTTCTAAAAATTGTAAATTCATGTTCTTAGACCTCCCAAAACGTATAAATCCTACGAATCCCATACTTTCTTCTATTGCATATAGAAGAAAGTAAAAAAGATATTTGCATTTCGTTTTTATACAACTGAATTCCATTCGCATAACTAGTATATGATGTGGCCACCTCATGAATTTCTTCTATATAATTTTACACAACATTCATTGAACATAATTTTTGTATTAAATTATTAAATTATTTTTTATTATAAATGCAGATGATTTTTATCTGAAAGAATTATATCACTACATGGTGAAAGAAAGTAATTTTTTTTTTTCAATATCAAAAGAAATAAGATTTTTTTCTAATTTTTTTTCGTTAAAAGATAAAAAAATCTGTAACTTTGTTTTAATTTATCACAGATCTATACTTAAACCATTTATTTTAAAGGTAATGACGAAGTCTTTCGAAACAAAACACCCATATTGAAAATTTACTCCCCCCCGGGGGGGCGGGTCTTAACTCCCCTTCCAGAAGGTGAAGCTATAAAACATTTTTTTTTTTTTCATGTTAACTATTACTATTATAAATAATTCATATTAATTTTACAATCACACGTTTAAAATAACTCTCATTAAGTACATTTATACAAGATTTTGTCCCATACTGGCATGTTAAAAATTTAGAAAAAATGCGATCACAGCACCACCTATTCAGCAATTGTTCCACAAATCTAATCAGCACCAGTTTATGTTAGGGTTTAACTAAATACCAAGTTTGGTTAAATTTCGTTTATTGGCTCGTGAGTTACAGCGTCCACAAAATTTGTGATACACACACACACGAACTGACAGTCAGACAGACATTTTCTAAAAACAGTCAAATCGTGTTCAGGACATCCCAAAACGTGTAAATTCATCGAAAACTGGAGTTCGAAAATTTTCACGAATCCAATACTTGTAAAAAATGTAAAACTGTAAATATCATTGGGATAATAAAGCCATAACAGAGTTATTTTATTTTATTATGTTATTCTCTATTCAACAGAAGAAAGTATTGGATTCGTAAAAATTTTTGACTTCCGTTTTCGATGGATTTACATGTTTTGGAAGGCCTAGAATACGATTTGATCATTTTTAGAAAATGTTTGTCCGTCTGTCTGTGTGTGAGAGAGAGAGAGAGAGAACAAAAATTTTGTGGCAACTGTATTTCCGGAACTACTGCTTAAAATCACATATAAATTTATATGCAGATGCAACTTGGCCTAATTTAGTGTCAATCAATATTTGGTGTCAACTGCTCGAAAGGTGGCACTGCTATACAACGATTTCCTCAATTTAAGGGGAGGCTGTATATCTCAAGATCTATTTTGTATAAGCAAACAAAACTAATATGTAAGAAGGCCATTGTAAGTCATTATGCTGGTGCAATTTGAATGTTTATCAGCTAACAGGTGGCGCTGCTATAAAGGAAGCAATTTAAAGGAAGGTTATATCTCAGGAACTACTCCACATAAATGCAGATAGTTTCATACGCAGATGCAACTTGACCTAAATTAGTGCCTGCCAACTTTTGTTGTCAACCGCTCAACAGGTGGCGCTGCTATACAGTGATTTCCGTAATTTAAGGGGAAGGCTATATCTCAGGTTCTGTTGCGTACAATCAAATAAAATTTAATATGTAAGAAGGCCATTATGAGTCCTAATACCAGTTCAATTTGAATACTTATCGTCCAACAGGTGGTGCTGCTGTACAGAGATTTCCGTAATTTAAGGGAAGGCTGTAGCTAAGGATCTACTGCACATAATTGCATATAAATTTACATGTAGATGCACCTTGACGAAAATTAGCACATACTTAATTTCCCCCATAGACGCAATGTATTTGAATTATCTTGGGTGTCCCTGTATACGAATCATTTGTTTGATCTTGATAAAAGATTTAGTGTCCTTATTTAGATCCCTATGTCATAAAAATTTATAATACCATGTTTGAACTTTCTGCTATTATTTGTTCTTGAGATACGCTGATGATAGACACACGCACAGACACACAGACCAACCGTTAAAAATAGGATTTTTGGATTCAGGGGACCTTAAATCGTGTAAAAAAATAAATAAATAAATAAAAACTCAACTTAAAAAATTTGACCCAAAAACATTACTTCTCTACCATTTACATGGGTAAGAGAAAGTAAAACTAGTATGTTGTGACCACCACAAAACTTTCTTCTATATTTTCCTATATAAATTCACTCAGTTAAAATAAACTACAAAGACTATTATTTATTAAAATTATCTACCATGATGAATGGAGGCGATTTTTTATCTTGGAGAAAACTAATACTAAATATTCAAAGAAACACAGTTTAACTAAAACCTTAAAAAATAAGTTTTCATACTGGTTATCACATGTATGAAGTTTCGTACAGCTAAATGCCATAGAAGTTGAAGCATGCATTCCCGTTCTCTGGAAAAAACTGCACTATAGCAGCGCAAAATATTGGTAGATATACATCCAGATTGAATCGGTCTAATGTCTCATAAAAGCTTTCTCACATATCAAGTATTGTTTGATTATACACATTAGAACCTGAAATTTAATCTTCCCTTAAACTGAGGAAATCGCCGTATAGGAGCGCCGCCTATTGAGCAACTAGTTCCAAAAGTTGATCCGCTGTAACTTATGTCAAGGTGCATCCACGTGTAAATTTTTAAGTAATTTTGCACAGTAGTTCCTCAGATATTGCCTTTTTTCAAATTGTGGAAGTCGCTGCATAGCAGTGCCACCTGTTGATTGGTTGACACCTACTGTTGATAGGCACTAATTTTTGTCAACCTGGCAGCGGGAACACAAGAAAAGCTTTTGAGCGATTTCAGTATTATTATTTTCTTTTTTTTAATAAAGCGATATAGAAAAGAGTTTCCTTAAATATATAATGACCAGCGAAGCGGGCAAAGCCTGCTAGTACACAAGAAAACTGTCTTTCTTTGAATATTTAATGTCAGTTTTTTCTAAGATGAAAATTATTTGTATTCATCATGTTAGATAATTTTAATAAATTATTTGCCCTTAGTGAATTTATATAAGAAAATATAGAAGAAAGTCTTGTGATTTCCACAACATACTTGTTTTTAATTAAAAGAAATGAATTGCAGGAATCTACATCTATAAAGGCAGATCTCCTGACTGATGTGCTTGCTCGCTCAGTAATGCCGAGTCAAACTAACGGAGGCACAAATGTGTAATTTTATGATATTATTGATTTAGTGACGTGATTTAAGAAACTATTTTTTGAAGTTTCCCCGCAAACGAGGGAGAAAAGTTGCTTCTCGCATTTCTCACCATATTTTAATGAAAGAAAACAAGAAAAAAAGCAAATATTAAAAAACCGGATATCCGGTATATTAACCGGATATCCGGTGATTTTGATCCGGATATCCGATGATATTTCGGATATTGAAAAATCAGCCGGATATGCCGGATACCGGATATTTTCCGGATATCCGGTCCATCCCTAGTCTCATATAATAATCTTATATGGTAGTTCGTCACTGCCAAACCTAAGACTATTATGTAATAGTCTTATATAATCTCATATAATAGTCATATACAATAGTCTTAGTTTTAGCAATGACGGACTTGACGGACAAATGGCGGCGAATGATTCAGCCTGTTATATAGTAGTCTTAGTTCTAGCGAATAGTGTCCGATATACCCTACACAATCCGGTAAGACGTGCTGTAGGGAAGCAATGTACTTTGAGCCATTTTGAGAAGTTTGGGAAGAAGGTACAGTCCCAACCAATGATCAAGAATCCCTATACGGAGGTTAAAACTGAAACTCTGTAACTCTTTCAATGAGGCAGTGCTGTAAGAATTTTCGGATGACCATACATGCTTATTCACCATGCCTTTTTCTGGCAAATCAGGTTTCATCTGTAAATAAAACACCAGCGGAAAACTAAATAATTCTGTGTGGGATAAAATATATAGTGCAGAACTCTACCACAGGTAATCAGCATCGACTAAGAGTTGGACCTTTTGAACATGGAAAGTGTACATCTTACCAACAGGCAGAACATTCCACACGTTTTTGCATTGAAAATCTAGTTCATCTGGAAGTAATCAAGTACTTACCTGTACAGAATCTGTAAACCATTGCAATATTCAGTTTTCTTTTACAAATGCATGAACACTGCGTTCTCACCCTGCATTACACTCGTTATTTGGAAGGATCCTGTTTTTTTCAGCCTTTTGATCGATGTTCCTGAAGGTGGTATGGTGCGGACGACTACTGTAATATTTACTCTTGTCATCTTTCTAGGTCTCTATTGTCACCTGTTCGTGTAACATTACATGTTGCTTCAGAATTAAGTTTAATGCCGACGAATTTTATTTTTTTATTTTCTCCATACGAAAATTTTTATATGAGAAGATTTCTTCTTCTCGACCGCAGTGTCCTAATCCGCGAATTTCTCATTCGAATTCAGCAATTACCCATATAAACTTTAAATTGTACGTATTTCATAGACAAAGCATGTTTGACTTCTAATTGTTCATGAAATCCTTTTTTTTTTTTCTTTTTCTTTATTTTACAAAATTTAGTCACAAATAAAAATCTAATAAAGAAGCATCACAAAACTGGCGTTGTAAAAATTATTACTTACAAACTTTGAATAAACACCATAAAATGCAATAAACTCGCAACAATTGTTTCGGGTCGAAAAAACACACGACCCTTCATCAGGCGAACAAAGTAAGCACGAGTGCTGCAGTCAAAGCGGCAACGCACGTTGCCGCTTTGACTGCAGCACTCGTGCTTACTTTGTTCGCCTGATGAAGGGTCGTGTGTTTTTTCGACCCGAAACAATTGTTGCGAGTTTATTGCATTTTATGGTGTTTATTCAAAGTTTGTAAGTAACAAATAAAAATCGTCGTCTGAAACTACCTGTGGTTCGGGCTTGAGTTACTTTTAAGTTATAATACGATCTAGGCCAAATATTGTTAGTAAAGTACAACTTTTTATTTTTAAATAAAATCATCAATGTAAAAAAGGTAAATTTTTGTGACCTAGCTTGGGGGCCCCAGTTGCCTCAATGGTTGTTACGGCCCTGTTTGCTACATAAACATTTCTGTGGGGGCTGCCTACCCCCTCAACCGCCCGCTGTATCTCTCTGCATATATATATACATGTATATATATATATATGCATTCCTAATAACTGATTGTCTTGAATTAATAAATTTGTACCAAATTTCATACAAAATTATTACATAACATATCGGAACTATTTTGTGTAAACCTGTGAATTACCAATTCTATGCCCATACTTCTCCACTGAAAAACATTCTTTTAAAATTCTAATAAAATTTCATTATGTTTAACGAGGTGTAAGCACGTTAAAATACTCTTTTAAAAATGCCGACTATAGACTGTAATAGTACGAAATTCTTTTATGTAACCCAGGAAAGGAACCACAGTAATTATATACATATACACACTAAAAATAATACACCTATTTAATTAATTATAACTCATTAATATTTCAACCTGATTTGACATCATTTGAATGATTACAGTATGTCATCGGAATTCTTTTGTGAGGTCTCGTAAACAAATTATTTAATCTATACATATCCTTTTTCTAGAGTAAACATGATTTTAAGCATCTTTATAATGTATGTTAATTCCATCATGTTGAATGCAGCATAAACGCATTAAAATGTGCTTAAATAAAAATTTGTTCATAGGCTCTAATGTCACGAAATTCTTTTGTGTGTCTTTGTAAACGAACCATAAACATTGTATACACCAGTAAAAGCTATTCAGCTTATTCTACGTTTTTCATGAATAATTTTACGAAATTTGGCATAATTTGGCTGATTAAGTTACATTATCAGAACACTTTTGTATGGACCTGTAATGAGGAAGCCTAAGAGCACATATTTTCTGCAGAACACATAAGTTTAAGCATCTCAGTAATGTACACTAATTTCATTTTGTTGATAGCAAAGTAATGATGTCAAAATGCGTTTAAACGAAATTCCCCCCATATACTGTAATAATAAGAATTTTGACGTGTCCCTGTACAAAATCCATTAAAAATATTGACATAAAAAATCATATAGTTTTTTCTATACAGAGCCTGCATGTGTGTGCCCATTTGCAAATCAATCTGAGAATTTTTGCGGCTGCTATAGTGGCACATACAAATTCTGCCCATAGGCCGTAATAAGAAAAAATCCGGTATGTTCCTGTACACAAACTACAAATGGAATACACATCCAAAACTATACAGCTGACTCCGTGGGGCTCATGAACATGTGTACCAAATTTCAAGTCAATAGCGTGATTTTTGCGGCCGCTATCGCACGACAGACAGACACACAGACAGAACCCACAATCTTTTTGAGTCTCAACAGAGGGCCTCCACTGACATTTTGGCAAAAATTGCAAATCAACAGCTTGATTTTTGCAGTGGCTATCGCGGTACATACCAATTCTTCCCATAGCCATAATGATAAGGAAAACTTCGAGGTGTCTCTGTCAGGCGGATCCAGGGGGGGGGGTGATGTGGGCGCCCCCTCCAAAATTTTTTAAATTAACTTCTGTTTCGTTTCTTTCAAATATGAATAGGACGAAAAGAACGAACAATAGGTTCTGTTCGTATATTTCTTTAAAATAAGAATAACATAAAGCATGTCAAAGCCATGCTTAGCTTAGAGGATAAAAGTATATAGAATAGCACAGGGCCCGACTTAGCCTAATCGGGGCCCGGGGCAAAAATTTCTCTGACCCCCCCCCCCCCCCCCCTCTGCTTCACTACTTTAGTAGTGAAGAACCAAACTTTATGGAGGTATTTAAATTTTTCATCTCATTACAGATATATAACAAGAAAATTGACTAGAACCTAAAATAACTATAAAGTCTCCCCCCTCCAACGGTCAGATGAAATATCGTTCTGTCCATTTTATTTCTGATTGTTAACTTTGTCATCTAGCTGCGAAAAATTCCTATCCTTGCTGACATTAGGACAGAATTCGGCTAAATTTTTGCAATTACGATGGGGCTCGATTAAGCCGGATTTTACACTGTACTGATATTTTGTTTAAAAAAAGTTCATTAAACAAGGAAACGTAAAATAAACTTTCTATTCGATTTTGGGGGACCCCTCTGATGTGGGGGCCCGGGGCGCGTATCTCCGAAGTGTTGGCGCGTACAGAACAGATTGGCGCATTTTCGTAGCTAACGCCAAAATCTCTCTACCGCAAAGCAACCCTTGATTCTACTTCATTCCGCATTCGTGAAAACTTCAATCTTTTTTTTTAAATAATATACTTAATGTCTAAATTTAGTAGGAAACCTTCACCTTTTTTTTTTTTTAGGTTGATTTCTTTAGAAATCGACCTATTGCAATCACTTCGTTTATCTATCTATATATATATATATATATATATCTATCTATCTATAATGAAAATTTTGTCATCACGATAACTCCCGAAATAATACTCGAAATTGAACCAAATTTGGACAGTGAACTGATCTTATAAATATCTTGGATAAGTTCGTTAACCAAGTTGCTCCGACTTTTTGTTTTTAAGTGGCAGCCACTTGAAAATTTCAAACCGACATTGTAAAAAGCATATTTAAAGCAAGATTTCCTTGAATTTTGATGTAAACACAGGCCACATAAGGGTCTCAATGAAGTTTGTTAATGAAGTTTATCCGCCATTTTTAGTAAAGTGGCAGATATTTTAAGTTAAGCGGGACCACTTGAAATCAGGCTACCACTTGGAAATTTAAAATCACTATAACTTCCGAAATAATACTCCAAATCGAACCAAATTTAGACAGTGTCTTTAACTTATCTTATAAATATCTTAGATGAGTTTATTAATCAAGTTTCTCCGCCATTTTGTTTTCAAGTGGAGACCACTTGAAAATTTCAAATTCAAATTGTAAAAAGCTTATTCCGAATTTGTTTGAAATTTGATGTAAATGCAGACCACATAAGGGTCTCAATGATGTTTATTAATAAAATTTATCCGTCATTTTTAATAAAGTGGTAGATAACTTAAGTTAAGCGGGGCCACTTGAAATCACGCTACCACTTGAAAATTTAAAATCACAATAACTTCTGAAATAATAATCCAAATCGAACCAAATTTGGACAGTGTCTTAACTTTTCTTATAAATAACTTAGATGAATTTGTTAACCAAGTTGCTCCGCCATTCTGTCTTCAAGTGGAGACCACTTGAAAATTTCAAATTCAAATTGTAAAAAGCGTATTCCGATTTTTTTTTTTTTTTTATGTGTACATAGATTACACAAGTGTCTCAAACAACTTTATTAATGAATTTTATCCGCCATTTTTATAAAGTGGCGCATATCTTAAGTTAAGCGGAACCACTTGAAATCAGGCCACCACTTGAAAATTTAAAACCATGATAACTTCCGAAATAATACTCCAAATGGAACCAAATTTGAACAGTGTCTTAACTTATCTTATAAATATCTTAGATGAGTTTGTTAACCAAGTTGCTCCGCCATTTCGTTTTCAAGTGCAGACCACTTGAAAATTTCAAATTTAAATTGTAAAAAGCGTATTTCGAAATTGTTTGAATTTTGATGTAAATACAGACCACATAAAGATCTTAATGAAGTTTATTGATAAACTATATCCGCCATTTTTAATAATGTGGCAGATATCTTAAGTTAAGCGGGGCCACTTGAAATCAGGCTCCCACTTGAAAATTTAAAATCGCGATAACTTCTGAAAAAATACTCCAAATTGAACCAACTTTGGACAGTGATATTATCATATAATTATCTTGAATGTTTTCACTGGGCAACTTGTCTCGACATCTTGTTTCTAAGTTCCAGACAAATTTGTTATCACAGCAACTTTAGAAATACTTAATCAATTCAAATCAAAGTTGAAAAATGGATTTATCATTCAAACAACAAAAATTTAGAAAATTCACGTAACTCGGGAACCAATCACGTTATTGCGTCCAACTTTGGTATATCGATATAAAGTATTTTCTCGCCAAAAGTCGCCAAAAAAGTCGCCATAGAAAAAAAGTCGCCAAATTTGGTGCCAAATCCATTATCTGCGTTACTGGATCTTTTTAATGCGTTTTTAAGGAAAAATTAGGCTATTTTAATGCTAAAACAAGCTAGAAATGCAGAAAACTAACATTTTAGCAGCTTACAAAGCCTCTTTGAAAGAATTTCTACAAAAAAAATTATTTTCAAATTTACAACGATATCTTGTATGAGAAACTTTCTCTGCCATTTTGGTCGAAGTGGCAGCCATTTAATTTTTCAACACGATGACTTTTGAGATTTTGAATTAATTCGAACTATATATGTACAATAGACTTATCTCACAAATACATTTCATATATTTGTCAACTTAACCCAAAATTTTGTTTCCAAGCGTTGGCCACTTGAAAATTTTAATTCACATAAAAATGTATTTATGAACCGATTTGCTTAAAACTCCATATGTGCATAGCCTACATCAATATTTCTACCGAGTGCATTAATAATTTCTAGCTGCCATTTTGAAACAAAGTGGCGGCTACTTGATAAGGAAAAAGAAATCAACCTACCCTTCCGAAAAAGCCGGAAGGACTTGTTTTTTTTTCTAATTATTTATTTAATTTTTAACACGCTTATATTAGCTTCACCTGTATGTATGTATGTATGTTTGTTTGTAACTTCTCCGGGAGCAAAACGTGATTGCACAAAATCCTTCATATCTCAAACAAAAAAACAGATATCCGTAAAATTTTTGCTTTGAAATATAGCTAATACAAATGTCTCAAAATCAGTTTCTGGAATTTTTGAAATTCGGTCCCCAAGGGGGGCGGGGGGAAGGGGGGTAAAACGTGATTTCACATGCGTAAAACGTGATTTCGCATAATCCTATATATCCCAAACAAAAAAAAAAAATAGATATACGTGAAATTTTTGATCTAAAATATAGCTAAGGCAACTATCTAAAAACCAATTTCTGGAATTTTAGAAATTCAGCCCCCAGGTGGGGCAGCAAGGGGGGGGGGGCTATGGAGCAAAATCAAATAGAAATACAGTTAGGCTGTTGAAAATTGGTACAGATAGGTTTTAAAGTTCTGCAAGTCGAATGGGGATATTTTCGATTGTGTAAAGTTATTAGGAGGGGCAACAGGGGGGGGGCAAAAAAATAAAAATAGTGTCAGATCGTTCAAAATTGGTGCATAGAGGTTTTCGATACTTACAAATCGATTGCGGATATTTTTGAATTTGTAAAATTATTTGGAGGGCGGGTAGGGGGGTGAAGGGGTAAGGGGGGGCTATGGGGCAAAAACAAATAGAAATACAGTTAGGTCGTTCAAAATTGGTACAGATAGATTTAAGAGGCCTGCAAGTCGAATGGGGATATTTTCGATTGTGTAAAGTTATTAGGAGGGGCAAGAAGTGGGGGAGGGGAGGGGGGGCAAAAAAATAAAAATAGTGTCAGATCGTTCAAAATTGGTACATAGAGGTTTTCGATACTTACAAATCGATTGCGGATATTTTTGAATTTGTAAAATAATTAGGAGGGGCGGGTAGGGGGGAGGGGTGGTAAGGGGGGCTATGGGGCAAAAACAAATAGAAATACAGTTAGGCCGTTCAAAATTGCTACAGATAGATTTAAGAGGCCTGCAAGTCGAATGGGGATATTTTCGATTGTGTAAAGTTATTAGGAGGGGCAAGAAGTGGGGGAGGGGAGGGGAGGGGGGGGCAAAAAAATAAAAATAGTGTCAGATCGTTCAAAATTGGTACATAGAGGTTTTCGATACTTACAAATCGATTGCGGATATTTTTGAATTTGTAAAATTATTAGGAGGGGCGGGTAGAGGGGTGAGGGGGTAAGGGGGGCTATGGGGCAAAAACAAATAGAAATACAGTTAGGCCGTTCAAAATTGGTACAGATAGGTTTTAAAGGTCTGCAAGTCGAATGGGGATATTTTCGATTGTGTAAAGTTATTAGGAGGGGCAAGAGGGGGGGGGAGGGAGGGGGGCAAAAAAATAAAAATAATGTCAGATCGTTCAAAATTGGTACATAGAGGTTTTCGATACTTACAAATCGATTGCGGATATTTTTGAATTTGTAAAATTATTAGGAGGGGCGGGTAGGGGGATGAGGGGGGTAAGGGGGGGCTATGGGGCAAAAACAAATAGAAATATAGTTAGGCCGTTCAAAATTGGTACAGATAGATTTAAGAGGCCTGCAAGTCGAATGGGGATATTTTCGATTGTGTAAAGTTATTAGGAGGGGCAAGAAGTGGGGGAGGCATAAAAATAAAAATAGTGTCAGATCGTTCAAAATTGGTACATAGAGGTTTTCGATACTTACAAATCGATTGCGGATATTTTTGAATTTGTAAAATTATTAGGAGGGGCGGGTAGGGGGTGGTGCGGTAAGGGGGGGGCTATGGAGCAAAAACAAATAGAAATACAGTTAGGCCGTTGAAAATTGGTACAGATAGGTTTTAAAGGTCTGCAAGTCGAATGGGGATATTTTCGATTGTGTAAAGTTATTAGGAGGGGCAAGAAGGGGGGAAGGGAGGGATGACAGAAAAATAAAAATAGTGTCAGATCGTTCAAAATTGGTACATAGAGGTTTTCGATACTTACAAATCGATTGCGGATATTTTTGAATTTGTAAAATTATTAGGAGGGGCGGGTAGGGGGGTGAGGGGGTCAGTGGGGGCTATGGGGCAAAAACAAATAGAAATACAGTTAGGCCGTTCAAAATTGGTACAGATAGATTTAAGAGGCCTGCAAGTCGAATAGGGATATTTTCGATTGTGTGTAAATATTTTAACCAAAAACTTACATACTGTAGCTATTTATGTGATAAATAATAAAATAATAAATATAGTTTAAAAAGCATGCTTTGATAGCACATCGAACTAAAAAGTGAAAAATAAATATAGTTTAAAAAAACTAAAAAACACGCTTTTAAAGCACATCAAACTGAAAAGTGAAAAATAATTCTTAATATAAGCTGAAAACAATAATGAACGAAAAATACTAGTATAATTGTGAAAAAAGCGTGGGTTGCTCGATATACGAAAAATATGGCACAAAGCACCCCACGCTTTTTTCACAATTATACTAGTATTTTTCGTTCATTATTGTTTTCAGCTTATATTAAGAATTATTTTTCACTTTTTAGTTTGATGTGCTTTAAAAGCGTGTTTTTTAGTTTTTTTAAACTATATTTATTACTTTTTCTGATCCATAAAAAGAGTAGAGAAAATATTGTTCTTAGGTCAAATTTTAGAAAACAAAAAACATTTTTTTGTCCAATTATTTATTTTTTACTTTTTTCTTAATCCAAAAAAAAAAAAGTAAAAAAAAATACTTTTACTATTTTTACTTTCTCTTACCCATTAGGTAGAGAAAGTATTGTTTTTGGGTCAAATTTCCGAACGCGAGATTTTGTTCTATTTACACGTTTTGAGGTCCCCTGAATACGAAAATCATGTTTTTAGCAAATGGTCTGTGTGTGTGTCTGTCAAGGACGTACCCAAAGGGGGGGGGTCCATGGGGTCCGGACCCCTCCCGAAATAAAACTCAAAAAAAGATAATTTAATAAATATGCCTTTCTGAATTAGAAAACTGTTTTATAACAATATAACTTTAAAAAGGAAATGGTCTTTTTTTATGGTCAGATTAGTTATCCAGAAAAAGGTTAGCAGGGGGTAAGGATTGGGCACTGACCTCTTCAATTGGACACATTTTTTAAATGTATCAGGAGAAAATAAAGAGTTTTAATAGCTATTTCTTATTCACGAGCATCTTTTAGTTATTTTTCCAAAATTTTAAGGCTTATTTTATTAATTTATCGGAGTCAGTACTCCCCAATTTTGTCAGATAATTTCTGGTGCCACCACTATTTTAACAAATTACATAACTATACTTACATGATGTGCTTTATTCATTTCACATAATGTCACTCACTTTCCTTTTCAAAAATTATGAAGGGGGGGGGAAAAAAAAACTTTTTTTTTTTTTACATATTTTTTTATTCACGTTTTAGCACAGCGACACCCAGATGGAATTTTAAAGACTATTTTAATCCAAATTAACATGATTCTGACATATTTTTCAAAGCAAATTTTTTTTGTAAATCTATTAAATTCACAGATGTTCCAAATGGTGTTTTTGATGTTTTATAAATGGAAATAATAATGTCAAAAATGAACTGATTTCTGATTAAAATTGAAGTTTTTATCATACACAATTGAAAGTAGGGGTGGTGTTCAAAAATTCATAGAAAAGAGCATGAATAAAAGAAAAAAAAAATGAAAACAACTCACCAATCAGAATATTCAGAAAAAATTATCAAAAAAAAAAAAAAGTATAATTAGAGAGGTGGACTTGAAATCCTGAACCTAGTTGTTGCAGCTCTGTTATAAATGTATACAATGTACTCTAATTAAGGCTGTTCTCAAAAAATATATCTCGCTTGACAACATGAAACTTTCTGTTACACTTCCAGAATTATTTGTAGACAAGAATACACGAAATTCACAAGAGTTATTGTTCAAATTATAAAGAGCTACGTGTTTTATTATTATTATAATATAAGGGGATTGCTAAGACCGGACTATTTTCTTTTCAGACAACGATTTTGTTTTGTCGCCATTTATTGTACTACACCTTGAATTTGCCAAGATGTTTGCCAATATCCAATTTTATTATGTCAAATTTGTAAAAAATTTTGCATTTTTCAAAGCCTACTGATAAGTGAGAAATTCATTCTTGATTTTGTGTAAAAACCAATTGCCGATTTTGGTATCAGAGACTATCACCATTCATAAATTGAATTGCTTCTAAATATTTATCGGCAATATTTTCTGAATAAGTATTGGTGTTGGCTTCTCAATGAACAGTTGTTGGCGATATCTTCTGTATATCTTATATATATTATAAATGTGAATGTCCGTTTATTTGACTGAGTTTCACGCTAAAACTGCTCGATGGATTTCGATAAAATTTGTTATGAAGATAGCTTATACCCTAACTTAGAAAGTTGCCTGCCTTTTATTCCGAAAAAAAACTTTTTTTTGTTATTTTTATGCATAAAATAGCAATTTTGTAAGCTAATAATAGCAAAAAATTAGCCATTTAAATTTTAACCATAATTTAATTGTTGCCAAAATTAAATTTAATTATCCATAATTTAATTGTTGTCGAGTTTATTTTTTTTTCCAACAGGAAAATAAATACATTTATCTGAACGTGAACAATGAAAAATAAAATAAATAAATAAATAAATTATGCATCTCACAAAAATTGACGTCATTTTTAATTTAAAATTTCTTTTACAAAGTGCTAATATAGTTTACGATGCTAATGTGTGTTGTACTAAAATCAGTTTTATTTATAGATCCTCCTGGGTGATTTTTTAAATTGTCGCGTTGAAGTACACCGAACATTTTTCGCCAAGAGGCTTAATTTAGCATTTTTTAATCTTGGTAGTTCAAGAAAAATATAAAAAAGGTTTAATTTAGCGACAGCGATTTTAATCTAGGTAGTTCAAGAAAAATGTAAAATTTATAAAATATTACAAAACGAAAAAAAATATATATAAACTGAAATAGTAGTCACATAAATGATCTATTTTTATCTGAGTAGATAATTTTATAGAAAAAAAAGTGCAGTTTTAAAAATAGAAAATTTATTTCATCAAGCACTATTTAAAACCTAAAAACCATTAATAAAATAAACAGAATATGAAGGGTTCTTATATGTTAACGAAAAGGTGTCCGATAAAACGCTTTCTATTTTTATGCAAGAAATTATACAAAAAAAAAAAAAAAAAAAAATAATAATAATAATAATAATAATCGCTAATATGGCGACAAAAATTCAAAAGCCGCCAAGGGAGAGATTCAATAAAGTTGTGTAGCACGATAATGTTTAGTTATTTATTTATTTTTTTTATATACCAATCACTACGCTAATTGAACATACAAATAAATGAGCTGCTGTGTGTGACTGCACTTGCACGCTGTCGGTCAGAAATATTTGATTAATTTAAATTAATATTTAAATAACTAAATAAAGATGTGTTTAATAGAAAGCATAGTCTTGGAGACAAACTTGGCGAGTGGGTTATTTGCTTTACCCCTGTGGAACAAGTGACTATTTTTTGGACTGTCCCAGAACATTCATCGAATAATGACTTATACTGTACGAGTAACAGCTTCAACTGTTTCCAGAATATTCGAAGAATTAACACCAGCTATTGGACTATTTTCGAAAATATTTGTTTTTATAACAGTTTTGTTGTACAGATTCGAGAAGTTCAAAAAATGTTTGATATTGCCAAGGAGGTCTCATACTAAAGCTGTGACGAAATTAGTCGCCAATCGAAATATACTCAGTTACAAAGAAATCATTTAAATATAGTGTCCAGCGAAGCGGGCAAAGCCTGCTAGTATATTCATGATATCTTCTGCATATGTATTGAGGGTAACTTCTAAATGTTTGCTGGCGATACCTTCAGGATGTGTATTGATTATAACTTCTGAATATTTGTTGGCTATATCTTCAGGATATAATATACTACATTGATTATCGCTTCTGAATATTCTTTGGTTATTTCTTCTGGATGTTGGATATGTATTTATGTATTGATGATGGCTTCTGAATATTATTTGTTGGCTATATGTAGCCAACAAATATTCGAAAACACTTTTTTTTTTTTTTTATTTTTTTTATAGGATTGTAATATACACATTAGTCCTATCGTACTAAATTATTTGTGCCTTTGACAGATCGGTAATATGTACCACTCAAGAATATGAATTAGGTAAACATTCTCACTTTTACTCGATTTTCTGAACATTCTTTTGGTTTTATACAAAAATGGAAAACAACATTTCTTTTAAGGTGTCTGAATTAGAATGTCTGCAAATTTCAGGTGCTTACAAAAAGAAAAAAAAATTAAGAATTGTAACAGAAATTTGTCTTGTATTTAAAAACAGTTTTAATAAAATCTGTATTATTATTTTAATAAACTTTAAATACCTTTAACAATCCTTCAACTTTAGCAGCTTTAATTATTATATATTTCGACTGCACTCGCAGTCATCCTCAGATGTTGTCTTTGCTGCACTACTGAAACATGTCTTCATCCTCTTCCACATCACTCTCCTTCTTGCTTACGTCATTTTTCCGTCGGTACGTCATTATCACCTGTTGCCAGTCTTTATTTATGATGCTATGCTCTCTCTCATTTACTGCCGTGTTAGAGGTTAATATCTCTAAAACTTCGCGTTTCATGGTGTTATTTATTGGTCAAATCTAAACCTGTAGATGGCGCTGCGCGCCGATATTAATGTTTTGTTTTTCTTTTTTTCTATTCAGTGTGTTCTTCGTGTTCGTCCTTGTAGTATGTAATAAATGTGTGTAGCCGTAATTGATATCCTATTATTTTCGCCTTATGTCGTGAATTCACCAATGAATTGGAATGAACCTACAGAGGCCGGCAGTCCCCACGAATCTGGACCGATAAGGTAAGATATTTACCTTATTTCAATTTAATATTCTGAAAATGTCTATATTAACTATTTTGAAAAGATATATCTAAAATGAGTCGCCAAAGTAGCGACATGGTTTTGAATGATAAATTTTATATAACGTCGTTAAGAACTTTAACGACATAAATTTGGCGCCCGAACAGGGACTGCCGGGCCCTTAAATATGATTTAAAGTTGTTACTTATACTATAGTTCAAATTTATAAATTAACAATATGGCAACCGAAGTAGAAAAGTTAAAACGAAAGCGTTCCACCCTAAAGGGATTGTGCACGAAATTGATCAATACGATAAATATAAAATTAAATGAACCCGACGAAGGGTTAAATGTTTTCGAATTAGAATCACAGTTAGAAAAACTGCAAGTAAAGAATAACGAAATTATAGAAGTTGAAGATCAAATTGAGGCCAAAATCACGGATCTCAACGAGCTACAAACTGAAATAGAATCGAGACAAGAGTATAGAGATTCAATTATTGATGTAAAGGCTCAAATTATAAATAAGATAGAGAAAATTAAAAATTTAAATGTTACTCCGATCTTATCGCAGCCAAGAAATGAGCAAACACCCAATCTGCATTTAGAAAGAATTAATGCTAGTTCTGTGAGATTACCCAAGTTATCAATTCCTGTTTATGACGGTTCTCCAGAAAACTGGATTGAATTTTGGAGCCAGTATGAAATCACAATACATAACAACAACAACATTTCTAATGTGCAGAAATTTGTGTATTTACGCAGCTTTTTAAAAGCCCAAGCTTTAACAGCTATTCAGGGTTTAGCACTCTCAGATCAAAATTACAATACTGCAATTGATTTATTAAAATCTAGATTCGGAAAAAAAGATATTATAATAAGATATAAAATTGACGCGTTATTAAATTTGAACCCTGTTAAATCTCCAAATCAAATTAAAGAATTACGCTTACTGCACGACGCCCTTGATATTAATATTAAATCTCTCGAAAATTTAGGTGTGGATTTAAAATCCTACGGAAATTTGTTATTTCCAATTGTTACAAAATTAATACCTACCAGTATTATGATAGACTATAATAAAATGAAAACAGAATCCGAGGAATGGGATGTACAAGATTTGTTAAAACATTTAAAATTAGAAGTTCAGACTAGGGAAAAAACCTTTTTATTTTTAAAACGCGAAGTAGAAACTTACAATAGCGGGTATAAAAACTCAAATTCCAGATTTGATTCAAAATCATCGGAAAATAATAATAATGCTTCCTACCGGAAATCTGGTTCGGGATATAAAAATTCTAACACAATGCAAAGGGCATCAGCCTTTAAATTAACTGTTAGTAAATGTATATTTTGTGTTGATGCAATAAATGATCACGATAGTAAAATGTGTAAATTAAATTTAGAGGACAAAAAATTGTCTTTACGCAAACAGGGAATCTGTTATTTATGTTTCAAAAGAGGTAAACATACAGCAAAATTCTGTTTATCGGGTCTCAAATGTGACACATGTTCAGGAAAACACAATACATTAATTTGCTATAAGCAAAAATCGGAAACTCCAACGGCTCATATGAAAGATAAAATTCACTTCGAACATACCCAAACAAATACTTCTGAGAACAGTGTTTGCGAAAATGATAATTCTGTATTGTCCTATAAGTGTCCTGTACAAAATCCGCTTGAGAATAATGAAATATATTTACAAACTTGCTTCGCAAGAATAACAAATAGTTCTAATTTAAACTCTCTAAAGCGTGCCGTATTATTTGATAATGCGTCCCAAAGAAACTTCATAAACGTATCACTCGCGCGTGAATTAAAATTGCCGGTGATTAGAAAAGAAACTTTAATAATATATCCGTTTTCATGTGATCATCCTCAATCAAATGAATATTCAGTCGTAAATTTCGAATTGTCTCATTTAAAAAACCACAAACAGAAATGTTATGTAGAGGCATTGGTCGTAAATCAAATATCTTTTACGAAGTTAAAGATTCTGGAAGACGCATCATTTCGAAAACTTTTGGTTTCGAGAGAGGGGGAAGAAAATAAATTTTCGCAATTGCATTCGAAGGCTCCAGACATTCTAATCGGCGGAGGTTTATTTTGGAAACTGCAAAAAAATAAAAAGAAAATTAATCGTTCGTTGTTTGCTGTAAATACATTATTCGGATGGACACTGTCAGGCAATAATAATTCAGGAAACGACCCAGACAACTTAATTACTGGCGCCGCCGTGTTAAAGATCGAATGTGGTAACTCTTTTTGTTTACATGAAAACCATCCAAGCATGAAAATAAATGAATCATCGGAATGTAGGGGTAATGATTTGCAAAACTTGTGGTCGTTGGATCTTTTGGGAATAAATGATGATAAATTGATTTCTGCTTCCGATCAGGAAATAATAAATAAATTTGATAAACAGTTAGAATATAAACAGGGTCATTATGTTACTCATTTATTATGGAATGATCATGGTATGGATAAATTTGAGAATAATTTTGAAAATGCAAGACGACAATTCAATTATTTGAGAAAGAGATTAAAAGCGGATAAATGGATTTTTGAGCAATATAGGCAGATAATCACAGAACAAGAACATCGAGGGATAGTTGAAGAATGCGGTCGCTCTGAAAGGGAATATTTTTCCCCACATCGTGCCATTATTAAAAAAGAAAAACAAACATCAAAGATACGAATTGTTTTTAATTGTTCCAGTAGAGTATCGGGGTGTAAATCTTTAAATGATTGTCTCGTAAAAGGGCCATGTCTTACACCACCAATTTTGGATGTAATTAATAGATTTCGAATGTTTAAGATTGCGTTTTGCGCAGATATTGAAAAGGCGTTTTTAATGATAGAAATCGCGGAACCCGATAGAAATTTTCTAAAGTTTTTATGGTTTGACGAGGAAACCGAGAATTATAAAATAATGCGAATGACCAGAGCTATATTTGGTTGTACAACTTCTCCTTTCTTTTTAACGGCAACAATTAAGAAACACATTAAGGAATATAAGGAAATTTATCCGGATAGTTATGAAATGTTAAATTCAGCTCTGTTTGTGGACGATTTGCTTTATGGCTCCGATACCGTAAACGGTGCCTATGAATTAACTTCTACTGCGGTAAATATTTTAGCAAAGGCTGGAATGAAATTAAGAAAGTTTAGTACGAATTCACAGAAATTAAAGAACATGTGGGATAAAAATGATTCTTTTTCGGAGGTAAATAATGATAGTGTAATAAATATTCTTGGATTGGTGTGGGATAAAGATAGTGATAAATTAGGATTAGCTTTGAAATCTATAGTTGAAAATTTGGATATATCGGTATGTACGAAAAGATATGTATTACATACAGCTGCAAAATTTTTTGATCCTATTGGGATTATATCTCCCTTTTTAATTAGGATAAAGTGTTTTCTTCAAAGAATGTGGGAAAGAGGTATGGATTGGGATCACGAATTGCCGGATGATCTTAAGGGAATTTGGATAAAGTGGTGTAACGAAATTAAGGATTTATTAGAAATTCGAATAGATAGATGCTATTTCACGTATGTTGATTTGAAAAATTCGCGTGTAGAACTACACATTTTTTCAGATGCTTCACCACTTGCATATGGTTGTGTTGCATATTTTAGGGTTATCAGTAATGATAAAAAATGTTATGTAAGTATGATTATGTCAAAGGCTAGAGTTGCGCCGCTAAAGAAACTAACGTTACCAAGATTGGAGTTAATGGGAGCGGTGATAGCAGCTAGAGTAGCGAAATATATTTGTGATATATTTAAAGAAATTAACATCGAGAAATTTTATTGGACAGATTCTACTATTGTTTTACACTGGGTGAAGGGATCGGCGAAACAATGGAAACCCTTTGTTAAAAATAGAGTAGTTGAAATTCAGGAATTGTCAGTACCCGAAAATTGGTCATATTGTATTACAAAGGATAATCCCGCAGATTTAGTTACTCGTGGTATTAGCGCAAATGCGTTAGTTAATAATGATTTTTGGTTTAAAGGTCCAAAATGGTTATCTGAGCTAAATGGTAAAGGTAATGATATTGGGGAAAAGGTAGACACGCAATATATTACCGAAGAAAAAAGGAAAACACCTGAAAAAATAATTCAGTTTAAAATCTCTATAGAAACAGTTGAACCAATATTGGATCTAGAAAAATATAGTAACATTTTAAGAGTCCTCAGAATTACGGCATGGATAAAGAGATTTCTTAACAACGCGAATCCTAAAAACGAGAAAGTTAGCGGTCCATTATCGGCAGAAGAAATTGGTAGTGCGCAAACAATGTGGGTTAAATATACACAGAAAATTAATTTTCCGAATGAATTAAACTGTTTGGTAAATGGGGAACCTATTTCTAAAAATTCAAATTTAATTGAGTTCTCACCATTTTTGGATTCCGAAGGGATAATGCGTATCGGAGGAAGGCTTCAGAAATCAAATTATTCTTTTAACGAAAAACACCCGATCCTGTTGCCTTCAAAGGGTAAATTAATTGATTTGTTAATAAAAAATGCGCATGAAAAGGTTTTTCATTTTGGCATTAATGATACATTAGTACAATTACGGGAGGAATTTTGGGTAATCAAGGGCAGACAGGCAGTAAAAAGCGTATTAAGAAGATGCAGAATTTGCATAAAATTTAATTCTAGAGCTGGAGCCCAGATAACAGCTCCGTTACCTGCGGATCGTATCAATGAACAAAAGCCCTTTGCAGTGATAGGCCTTGATTTTGCAGGCCCTTTATACATCCGAAATAATGATAGCAAAATATATATATTGTTGTGCACATGCGCAATTACTAGAGCAGTGCACCTAGAATTGGTAGAGAACCTATCTACAGAAACATTTATACTAGCATTCAGAAGAATAGTAGCAAGGCGTGGTCTTTGCCATACGGTATATTCCGATAATGCACGAACCTTTCATCGAGCTGATATTGAGTTAAGGCACATCTGGAAAATAATTACTCATCCCGACGTTAAAGATTACTATAGTAGTAATAAAATAAAATGGAAGTTTATCATGGAAATGTCGCCATGGTGGGGAGGCTTTTATGAGAGACTGGTGCGATCTGTAAAATCTGCCTTAAGAAAGGTGGTTGGGAAAACCACTTTAACACACACACAACTACATACAGTTATATGTGAAATTGAAGGCTCAATAAATTAGCGACCCATTTCATACACATATGCAGACTCAGGAGAACCTTCTCCAATTACGCAAGCACACTTCTTGGTAGGTCAGCGACTTACTACCCTACCTATCGTGCATATGAAACCACATGTGCTTCCTGGAACTTCACTAACATATATAAAGCGTTTCAATCAAAAACAACGAATATTGGACCAGTTCTGGTCAAGATGGAAGAAGGAATACCTTCTTCAGCTCAAAAACGCCATGACAAGTCGACACTCCAGTATTCGTGAATATTCGCCACACGATGTTGCTTTAATCCACGATGCTAAGTTGCCAAGATACCTGTGGAAATTAGGAGTTGTCACACAAGTGTTTCCCGGTAGAGATGGAAAGGTTCGATCTTGTGAGATAAAAACCTCTACAGGTACATTGAGACGTCCTTTCCAGTTGATTTATCCAGTTGAAATTTTTGAAAAGGACTAAATAAACTTTAAAAACTTTCATTTATAAACTATGACATTTGTGTGGACTTACAATTTGAAATATATTAGATATAGAAATATTAGATATAATTACAATGGGAAAAATGAACATAAAGTTAATGTTCATCCGGGGGCCAATGTGTTATTTATTGGTCAAATCTAAACCTGTAGATGGCGCTGCGCGCCGATATTAATGTTTTGTTTTTCTTTTTTTCTATTCAGTGTGTTCTTCGTGTTCGTCCTTGTAGTATGTAATAAATGTGTGTAGCCGTAATTGATATCCTATTATTTTCGCCTTATGTCGTGAATTCACCAATGAATTGGAATGAACCTACAGAGGCCGGCAGTCCCCACGAATCTGGACCGATAAGGTAAGATATTTACCTTATTTCAATTTAATATTCTGAAAATGTCTATATTAACTATTTTGAAAAGATATATCTAAAATGAGTCGCCAAAGTAGCGACATGGTTTTGAATGATAAATTTTATATAACGTCGTTAAGAACTTTAACGATACATGGCGTAGTTGTGTGAGTTGTAGGGTGCTATTTTAACGGTTTTTAGGGTATTAGTTATTATAGGGTTAGTTTTATGTGTGCGTGATAAGGCGGTTGAGCTTCTATTGTATTTTAGATCGTTTATATGTTCTATTTCTCTGTCCTTAATTTTTCTCTTCGTCATTCCGATGTAGGTTGCAGGTTTATTGTTATTTTCTAGATCGAATGTAATTTTGTATATTCCCGATGTTTCTTTAGGGTCAATAAGGTCTTTTTCGTTTCGGATTCTTTGAATGATGTTCTTATTGGGTTTAATGGGTATGTGTATATTATGTTTGGAACCTTCGTTTTTAATTTTGTTTGCTATGCCATTGCAGAATGGTATGGAGGTGGTGAACTTGGGTTTTGTTTTTTGGGCGTCGTTAATTTTGTTGAAAGTTTTTAAGCGCTTTTTATAGAGTTTTTGAATCAGAGAGTTGCTGTATCCTGCACCTTTAGCTATGTTTTTTATGAATTTTATTTCAGTGTTAAGTAGATTTTTATTAGAGCAGATTAGGATGGCGCGATCAATGTAAGAGCGTATGGCGGCGGTTTTGTATTGGAACGGGGTTTTACATTTGTTATGAATAATTTCGTTATTGTTTGTTGGTTTTCTATAGACTGTAGTATCCAGGCTATTATCGCGATTTTTAATGATTTTGACGTCAAGAAAATTAATGCTATTGTTGGTTTCAATATCGAGTGTAAATTTAATATTATTATCAAGGGTGTTTAATTTGTTTAAAAGAGCATGTGGGTCGATGCTGTTTGGGATGACGGCGAACACGTCATCCACGTAACATAACCATGTTTTACAGTTTTTAATGATGTCGTGAGCGGATATTGCTCGGATATTACACTCGATATTGAAACCAACAATAGCATTAATTTTCTTGAAGTCAAAATCATTAAAAATCGCGATAATATCCGCTCACGACATCATTAAAAACTGTAAAACATGGTTACGTTACGTGGATGACGTGTTCGCCGTCATCCCAAACAGCATCGACCCACATGCTCTTCTAAACAAATTAAACACCCTTGATAATAATATTAAATTTACACTCGATATTGAAACCAACAATAGCATTAATTTTCTTGACGTGAAAATCATTAAAAATCGCGATAATAGCCTGGATACTACAGTCTATAGAAAACCAACAAACAATAACGAAATTATTCATAACAAATGTAAAACCCCGTTCCAATACAAAACCGCCGCCATACGCTCTTACATTGATCGCGCCATCCTAATCTGCTCTAATAAAAATCTACTTAACACTGAAATAAAATTCATAAAAAACATAGCTAAAGGTGCAGGATACAGCAACTCTCTGATTCAAAAACTCTATAAAAAGCGCTTAAAAACTTTCAACAAAATTAACGACGCCCAAAAAACAAAACCCAAGTTCACCACCTCCATACCATTCTGCAATGGCATAGCAAACAAAATTAAAAACGAAGGTTCCAAACATAATATACACATACCCATTAAACCCAATAAGAACATCATTCAAAGAATCCGAAACGAAAAAGACCTTATTGACCCTAAAGAAACATCGGGAATATACAAAATTACATTCGATCTAGAAAATAACAATAAACCTGCAACCTACATCGGAATGACGAAGAGAAAAATTAAGGACAGAGAAATAGAACATATTAACGATCTAAAATACAATAGAAGCTCCACCGCCTTATCACGCACACATAAAACTAACCCTATAATAACTAATACCCTAAAAAACGTTAAAATAGCACCCTACAACTCACACAACTACGCCATGAAACGCGAAGCTTTAGAGATATTAACCTCTAACACGGCAGTAAATGAGAGAGAGCATAGCATCATAAATAAAGACTGGCAACAGGTGATAATGACGTACCGACGGAAAAATGACGTAAGCAAGAAGGAGAGTGATGTGGAAGAGGATGAAGACATGTTTCAGTAGTGCAGCAAAGACAACATCTGAGGATGACTGCGAGTGCAGTCGAAATATATAATAATTAAAGCTGCTAAAGTTGAAGGATTGTTAAAGGTATTTAAAGTTTATTAAAGTTAATTCGTCCTTCTAAAGCTTTTCAAATGTCTGTATTACTATTTGTATCATTACAAAAAATACTTAGAACAATGTATAATTTTTTCACATGAATACAGTATGTGTAAGTTAAGAAGGGAAGAGTTGGAATTATAAATCGATATATTTAAAAAACTGAATTTAAAATCAAATTCTAGAAAAAGCTTTAATCTTGCATAAGTATTAATGACAGCTTTAATTATAATTGACAAGAAATTATGCAAGGGTGAAAAATTATGCTCAACTTTAAATTTACTTATAAGGGGGCCCTTGTAAAAGACTACCTCTAGCTAGTCTAGCACCTGATGTGCATTAATTAAACGCTGATCCTGGACCCCTCCCGAAATAAAATCCTGGGTACGTCCTTGGTGTCTGTGAGTGTGTCTGCCTGTTATCAGCATATCTCAAAAACAAATTATGGCAGAAAGTTCAAACTTGGTATTCTAAATGTGTATCATATAGGGATGCTACAGTAAGATTTTCGTTAAGATCAAGCAAAAGGTTCGCGTACAGGGACAATCAAGAGAATTCTAATACATTACGTCTATGGGGGAAATTGCAGGTAAGTAGAGTTTAACGTCTATAGACTACACTAAACCAAATGAAACGAATATATATTTTTTGTAATAGAGATAGTTAACTGGGAAAAAAAATGTTTGTGTATGCAGGAGCCTCGCCTCCCCCCCTGGGGGGAAGTCTCCCCTCGAGGGGAGTAAATATTCATGATGGGTATCATTCAAAAGAGCTCGCCAATACCTTTAAAACGAATGGTTCAACCATAAATCTGTGATAATTTAAAACAAAGTTATAGATTGTTTTTACTTTTACCAAAAAAAAAAAAAAAACTTGGAAAAGAAAATCGTTTTTTTTTTTTTTTTTCTAATATGGCAAAATAGGGCAAAATTTCCTTTAAAAATCCATTAAGAGAAATATTTTATCTTTAGGATATCACATCACTTTAAAAATATCATTTATGTTACACCTCATAAAGTATAAACATTTTAATTTGAAAATTTCGCAAGTAATTTAAAATTAAAAAATTCTTTAATATGACAAAATAGGAAAACATTTTACGTAAACTTATGTTTTTGTCTTAGTGCATTGGAAATAGTGTTATCATATCGCATTTGAAATTAAAGAACGAAAGCACGCCTAATAAAATTAATCAGCAAATTAGAATAAGTTAAATGTATTGGATCGGATTGAGATTAGCCTAGTTAGAGGGGCATTTCAGTCTGCGACTATATTAGTTTTCTATCATATTCATAACTTTTTAACATGAAGCTTAACAGAATGTTATTATTGTTCGCTCTTAATAGCATTTCATCAGAACAAATATATGATGAGAAATTGAGCAGAATCCATCTATACCGACATGTTTCTTTTAGGAAAAGGTTGTAGATAGATTATGCATATCCTTATTACCCTGTTTTTTTAACGCATTACGATTAGATTTTTTATGACTACTGAGAAGGAACAAATAGAATAGCACTAACAAAATCTTGAACGTTTCACTTTTTAACTATGTACGTTGGAAGGTGTAAAGATTGAGGTGTCTAAGAAGAAAATTATATGTAGAAGGTTTTATGAACTCTAACTGTGGAATTTAAAACAAAATATCGATATTTATTATGATTAAGATATTCTTAGAAAAATACATAATAGTTAAATATATAGTGAAAATTCAAGCTCTGTCTGCATCATAAGATAAATATTTTATAAAGTTAAGTCATACATTTAAAATAATAATAATAATACAAAATAATAGTTAAACAGAAATAGGGTAGATGCACCAGTGATTGACACTTTTAGAGCAATCTCTGATATTTTTAATGTTCTAGTCATCAGAAAATATGTTTAGAAATCTTAAGTTAGTACATATGGCATGAAAAAAACATTCAGAACCACATATATGTTAAAAATATAATTTGATAACAATTATATTTTTTTATAAATTTTATTTGACACCCACTCAGTGTTCCAGTAATTGACACTGCCAGTTTTTTATTTTACCAGTTTTATTTTACCTATGCTCCAGTGTTAGACATAAAATGTTAAAATTCTTATATGTAAAATACTATATGATTTTATAATTTTTTAATTATTTCCGGAAAGATGTCAATTACTGCTACTGGAGCATGCCAATCACTGGAGCACCTACCCTACTTAAAAAATAATATAACATTTTTAACTTACCGATTTGGACGGTGGAGAACTCTGTATACAATCCAATGAGTATTGGTTATTCGACCAATCACTTTGACAAATTTTTCTGCTTCCTTCTCACATGTTAAATTAGATCTTAACACATCTCTTTTCTACTTTGTCATTATTAGACTGTATTATTATATGCGGAAAACTGCCTTTTAATTTTGAAATAATAGTGTCAGCTTCCATTTTGCGATTTAAAGCTTTAAATATAACATGATTCAACAATAAAAAACAAAGGCGGAAATGTTTATTTACACAGATTAAGTGCTGCGTAGTCTTTTGTCTTTGAACGTCCACATTTGGCGAAAATCGCACTGTTTGGCGAAAATTTGTCAATCTGTTCTGTACGCGCCAACATTTCGGAGATACGCGCCCGGGGCAGATGCCCCGTATGCCCCTGCCTTAGTCAGGCTCTGGAATAGCATGATTCGGTTAGCGAAGTCAAGTACTTTTTTCGCACCGTATCTTAAAGGTGTCGTGCTACTTGCGACCGTGTGATTTCCGAAATAGGGGATTATTGTAGATGCAGTGCATTCTACATTCGTTGTTTCCCCATGCATATTCAATACAACTTTTTTTTACCTCTTAAAGGTTTAAATTTGTAAATATATTTAATTACCTTTTTTTTCCTTAAACATCCAAAGTTTAAATTTTATTTCTTAATTTTTATAGTTTCCTATTAAGAACGATCTAACTAGACGTTGTTTTGTTTACAAAACTTACTTTAATGAGCTGTTGCCACTCTATTAGAAAACTCCTCCCAGTTTTGGTATTCAGCAATATCAGTTGCGATCGCAACTGCATTATAATAACTAGCTACTAGTAAAGCTACTAAAACTTAATTTTTCTCTAGACATTTAATAAATATTCGTTTATAAAAATTCATTAATTATTTTACTTTGGATGTTTTGTTCTTTTTTTTTACTTTACTTTATTTAATTTTTTCATACCAATGCATTTGCATAGATAGCGCAACCAGCATAACGGCGAAATTCGCTGTTAACTGCCAATCAGCAAGATATAAAACAAGACTTCGTCTGCTATCAAATCGCCTTTTTTCTTTTTTCTTACCAGACTCATCAGGAGACGGAGATAGGCCAGTTACTAGAATGGATGCAGGTGTTGCAATAGAAATTTCCAAATGTTTGTTTATCTTTGCAAAGGCATTGGGTATGAGTTTATACTATTTAAATTAATGTTTGAAAATTATTTTCAAGATTTCTCTTGTTACTGTCAAGACAATATTTTTTTTGTAACAATAAGGATCAAGTAGAATTCTTAAATAAATTAATGTATAGCAAATTCTTAGTTTTTATTTCAAGACTTTTCTTATGATCAATTTTACACCAAGATTTCATTTGCTTCAGGCTGCTTAGATGAGTGAAAGTTTATTTACTTATTTTACATTTTTTTTAAGGTTGAACTTATATTACTAATAGGTAAATGAAGATTTCAAGTAATGACTAAATGTGTATTATAGAAGCAACAATCTTTAAGTATTCCACTTTATATACTATTTATTCTTTCACTCATAATTTTCTTTTAAAGTTAACAGTATCCATAAACTTAAAGTTTAACAGTGGTTATGGGCCCAGCCCTAACCTGAAGAATGAAGTATTGTAATATTTTTTTTTATTGTAATCTTGATTGATCGAAAAGTAATTGCTAGAGTTAAATTTAAATTCAATTAAAAAAATGGCATCCAATATAAATCCACAAATGTTGCTTACTAGATATAATTACCAATCTTGGTCAACTAGTATGAAGCGAATTTTGCAAACAGAAGGGTTAATTGCTTGGATTGATGCAGAAAAGCATCCTCAAGAAATGGATAAATTATCCCCACTAGAGCAATTTAAATTAAATCAATCTAAAGCAAAAGCAGCAGGTTTAATTAAAACCTATTGTAGTCAAGAAATAGTTTTAATGATTGATAATTTGGAAGAACCAGAAATTATCTGGAATACATTAAAAACTAATCTATTGACGGCCAGTCGTTCTTATAAATCTCTATGTTTAGCTGAATTCAGAACTATGAAACCAAATCCGGATGAGGAACTCCCAACTTTTATTGATAGATTTGAACATCAGTATAGAAAAGTAACTGATGCAGGGGAAACTGTAAGTGAGGAACATCGATGTTACATGCTTTTGCAAATTTTGCCAGAAGATTACGATTATCTTGCTCGAGAATTTGAAAATTGTAAGGATACAGATTTTAATTTTGCAAAACTAAAAGCAGAAATAATTAAAGAATATAATCGTCGTAACTTGCATGAGCTTAGTAAAACAACTGAATGCTTTTCTGTTGAAAAACACAAACATCCTGACTCATTTAGTTCTGTAAAACAAGAGTCAGCAAGATTAGTTACATGTAGTTTTTGTGGAAAACCAAACCACACAGAAAATATTTGTAGGTTTAAAAATAAGGGTAATAGTAAAAATCAAACTAATTTAAGAGAATCCTCTTTTGTAACAGAGTTTAATTCAGAATGCTTTGAAAGCGAAAATTTATTACCAACTAGGGAATGGACATTAGATAGTGCATCGACTGCACATATTTGTCAAAATCAAGAGTTTTTCACATACCTAAAGCCTTCTTCAGAAGGTTCAATGATAAAAATGGGAACTACATCTCATCCAGTTAAAGGTATAGGAATTGTGCAGTTTAAAATTAAAGATGGTCCAAACATAAGAGGAATTACACTTAATGATTGCCTTTATGTCCCAACAATTCATAGAAATTTAATTAGTATGAGTCGAATGGATAAAGCAGGTTTTCATGCTAAACTTGATAAAGGATTTAAAATTTTTGATCCCGATTGGAACTATTTATGGTCTGCAAAAATGACAAATAACTTTTACGTTATACAGGGTTTACCTATTCATAACCAACCTAATGTTTTAAAAATAAAAGGTACTTTGGAAAATAGCCATCATAAAGAAGTAACTAATAATCAATGTACACAAACTGAAAGCTCATCTAAAAAGCTAATACCAAACCATACAAAGCAAACATTTAATCAAGCTTTTGCTGTAGATACTAACGAAATTATGATTTGGCATGAAAGACTTGCTCATTGTAATATACAAACTATTAAGAAAATGTTTAATAACGACCTAGTAGAACCACAAGTGAGATTAAAAGGGGAAGAGGTCTGCTGTGAGGCTTGCATAATGGGGAAAAATACAAGACAGCCCTACCCAAAACTTAAAAGTATTCGTTCAAAAGACATTTTAGAATTAATTCACACAGATATTTGGGGCCCTGCTCCTTATCTTTCAAAGCATGGTTATCGCTATATTTTAACCTTGCTTGATGATTATAGTAGAAGAGCCTTTTGCTATCCAATGCGAAGTAAAAATGAAGTTTGTGAAAAACTTAGAAATTTTATCCAATTTGTTGAACGTCAAACCAATAAAAAAGTAAAAGCTATAAGAAGCGATAATGGATTAGAATATTGTTGTACTCCTGTACAAAAATTATTAGAATCATTGGGTATAAAACATGAAAGATCAAACATATATTCACCTCAATCAAATGGTGCAGCAGAACGTCTTAATCGAATGTTGTTTGATGGAATGAGAACTTTGCTTAATTCTGCTAATCTTCCAGAAGAACTTTGGCTTGAGGCCATGCAAACAACAAATTATATACGAAACAGACTTTTGCATAGTTCAACCGGGGAAATACCGTTCAAGCGCTGGTTCGGCAGAAAACCTTCTCTCCGTCATTTAAAAAGATATGGATGTGTAGCTTACGCTCACATTCCATCCCAAAAGCGTAACAAATTTCAAGTTCGTGCTCAAAAAGGAATTTTAGTAGGTTATAGTTATAGTACTAGAGGTTATCGAATATGGCTACCCACTGAAGACAAAATAATAGAGACAAAACATGTCATATTTGATGAAACGAAATTAGGTATAGAAAAACAAGGTCATATATTAGCAGAAGAATCAGATGATGAATTAGACATATCAGAAAATCCCTACCAACCAGTAGATGACCCACAATTAATGTTTGAGAGATATATAGCAATTAGAAAGACAGGAGAAAGTCGAGGTAAAGAAGACATTTATGTAAAAACACCAGAGGGGAAGGTATTAAGGAGTTCTAGAGAATTAAAAGATTATTGCGAAGAAAATAACTTCATATATGACGATTCATTAAATATTTTTTCTAAAAACTGCAAAATCCTTGGCAAATTTAAACTAGAAAGAAAATCCCCCATTAATGACATAGATGAGAATCTAAACAAAGCCAAAGAAAGTTCAGACCAAGAATCTGAAGAAATACCATTAGTTGAAGATGAAGCAAATTGTGTAGAAATAATTATTCCAAAAACAGCTAGGGAGGCAAAAAGGTTACCAGAGGCTGCAGAATGGAAAAGGGCCATGGACAGTGAAATAAAAACTACGATAGACAGAAATGTTTGGACAGTTGTTCCCAGACCAGCCAATACTAAAGTAATAGGAACCCGTTGGGTCTATACCCTTAAAAATAAAAATGAATCTAGAAAGTTTAAAGCAAGATTAGTTGCTTTAGGTAATAACCAAAGAGAGGGTTTAGATTATAATGAAACATACAGTCCAGTAGTTAATTTCATGTTAATAAGATTGTTCATTGCACTTTTTATATGTATTCTCCAGTGGGAACATAGTCTTTTAGATGTAAAATGTGCATATTTGTATGGTAATATTGATAAGGATATATATATTAACCAACCTAATGATTATATAATACCAGGCCAAGAAAATTACGTTTTAAAATTAAATAAAGCCCTCTATGGCTTACACCAATCTGGAAAATGCTGGTTTGAAGAATTGCATCATAAACTCATAGCAAACGGGTTCACAGAAATTCCGGGACTAACATGTATTTATAGATATAACACTAAAGCCATCATTATGGTATATGTAGATGACCTCCCGATTTTTGCTAAAGACAAGTCAACTCTAATAGAAGTTATTCAGTTATTAGAAGGGTTATATCAGCTCGAAAATTTAGGCCCAATCACTCAACTATTAGGCATACAATTCGACATTAAAGACAGTACAGTCAATATAAATTGTAGCAAATATATAGATTCCTGTATTGAGCGATTTGATATTTCTACGATAACTAATGTATCTCTTCCTATACAACCAGGTACAGTTTCCTCCAAACAGGAATCTCCTAGAGACAACCAGTCAAAAGCCGCAATGGAGAAGATGCCTTACCGAAACCTCCTTGGTTGCCTTCTGTATATATCTGGACGCTGCCGCCCTGATATCTCGTATGCTGTTGCTACCCTTGCCCAAGTTGCGGAAAACCCAGCTAAAGTCCATTGGAACCGTCTCAAGCAGATTCTGAAGTACCTTGCCTCTACAAAGACTTTGGGATTAAGGTATGATTCCCGAGATTCTACCCTCCAGATTTCATCATTTGCCGATGCAAGTTGGGCCAGTGATCCTTCAGATCGAAGATCCTTTTCTGGGTACTCTATCTTTATGAATGGAATGCCCATAACTTGGAGAGTCAAGAAACAAACATCTGTTGCCCTGTCGCCCATGGAGGCAGAGTTTATTTCTGCATCAGAAGCGGCAAAAGACTTGAAGTATATTAAAACAAACATAAAAACTGTTATATTGACTATGAACATTGATATTAAATTTCAAGTTCCTATACTATTCTGCGATAATTCAGCTGCTATTCAATATATCAGATTTAGATCTGAAAATATCAGAAATAGATACATCGATATCAAATATATGTTTGTCAGAGAACTGTATGAAAATAAAGACTTTGATATACAGCAAGTAAGATCACAAGAAAATTTGGCTGACCTCCTAACGAAAGCACTGAACAAAACTATATTCTTAAGATTAAGAAGTGCATATTTAGTGCCAGCTAAAATTATAGAATAACTCTTTTAAAAAAAAAGGGACTGACTACAAAGTGAACTTTAAAAAAAAACTTTTTGCATTTATAGTTTCAATTCAAGTTTACCCTGAACATGTTCAGGTCATCTGTAAAATTCTATATATTTTGATTTCTAGTTTTTATGGAATATGTATGGGGAAAGGGAGGCATTTGTAGATGCAGTGCATTCTACATTCGTTGTTTCCCCATGCATATTCAATACAACTTTTTTTTTACCTCTTAAAGGTTTAAATTTGTAAATATATTTAATTACCTTTTTTTTCCTTAAACATCCAAAGTTTAAATTTTATTTCTTAATTTTTATAGTTTCCTATTAAGAACGATCTAACTAGACGTTGTTTTGTTTACAAAACTTACTTTAATGAGCTGTTGCCACTCTATTAGAAAACTCCTCCCAGTTTTGGTATTCAGCAATATCAGTTGCGATCGCAACTGCATTATAATAACTAGCTACTAGTAAAGCTACTAAAACTTAATTTTTCTCTAGACATTTAATAAATATTCGTTTATAAAAATTCATTAATTATTTTACTTTGGATGTTTTGTTCTTTTTTTTTACTTATAGATAGCGCAACCAGCATAACGGCGAAATTCGCTGTTAACTGCCAATCAGCAAGATATAAAACAAGACTTCGTCTGCTATCAAATCGCCTTTTTTCTTTTTTCTTACCAGACTCATCAGGAGACGGAGATAGGCCAGTTACTAGAATGGATGCAGGTGTTGCAATAGAAATTTCCAAATGTTTGTTTATCTTTGCAAAGGCATTGGGTATGAGTTTATACTATTTAAATTAATGTTTGAAAATTATTTTCAAGATTTCTCTTGTTACTGTCAAGACAATATTTTTTTTGTAACAATAAGGATCAAGTAGAATTCTTAAATAAATTAATGTATAGCAAATTCTTAGTTTTTATTTCAAGACTTTTCTTATGATCAATTTTACACCAAGATTTCATTTGCTTCAGATGAGTGAAAGTTTAGATGAGTGAAAGTTTATTTACTTATTTTACATTTTTTTTAAGGTTGAACTTATATTACTAATAGGTAAATGAAGATTTCAAGTAATGACTAAATGTGTATTATAGAAGCAACAATCTTTAAGTATTCCACTTTATATACTATTTATTCTTTCACTCATAATTTTCTTTTAAAGTTAACAGTATCCATAAACTTAAAGTTTAACAATTATCGTGTGTTTTCCGAATGGAACACCTGTTAGCTTGCCCTCTGCTTCTTTCCCCTCCCAGAGAGCCCAATTCCCCTCTCCTAATCTATGAAGAGATTAACTGTTTTTGTTAGAAGTTGTTTGGAAGAAAAATAATATATTCGGACTTTGAAAGTCAACCCTTCTCATTTATATTTGGGTATGTCCCCTCTCTGGTCATAGATAAGCTGATAAGATCTTTTAAATTTTGCCTGTGTTAAAACATGATTATTGATCGTTACATGCGCTGGTAAATGTGTATGGATGCTTTTAATCTGTATTCAAAATACTTCGTGTGTGTGTATATGTATATATATATATTCTAAATATTTAAAAAAATTATTAAAAACTACTTTATTTATCAAATGTGAAAATTTTTAATACTTAATTTGTTTAATAGAACTATTTGAGCTTTTAACTGAAAAACCAATTTTTAAATATTTTTAATTAAAAAGAAAAATTCTATGAATGATTAAAAATGAAATCAAATAAATAAAAATAGTTTTAAAAAATTAACTAAAACGATTAGATAAACAATTTAATTAATAAAAAAATTATACATTTCTAATGAATTGATTGAGATTACTTAATGGTAATGTTTCGTTTTTCAATGGGGTGGGGGGTGGGGGGAGAATCTCTTTTAAAATAATTTTAATATTAAAAGTTTATATATATATATATATATATATATATTTGTTGTTCAACTTTATTGATTCGTTTGTTTTGCAGGATGTTAATTAATAGATCTGGTTTCTTTACATTAGTGTATTTCATCCACTGAAGATTTTTTTTTTTTTTAATCTTATTGGTCATTGGTGTTTCAGGGAATCTTGTATCTGTTGCTTGGCTTCTACTATGCTTAATAGATCATCTTTATTATATATATATATATATATATATATATATATATATAGGGGTAGATAGATATAAGGATTATTATAATTAGAAAAATTAGTTAAAAAGGTATTTAATAAAATATTACAATATATATATATATATATATATATATACACATACTTTTTAACAATTAAATTCAGTACATTTTCTTAATATATTAATATATACACTAAGCGACAAAAAAAAAGCCGCACTTGGATGTTTTCCTTTTTGCCTTCTACAACCGCCAATTTTATCGTTTCAAAAGAAAATTTTCGAGCAGATTTTACTATGTTGTCCTCCACATACACTTTAGCTTTGAGTCTAGTGTTAAAAACAAAATGCAATTGTCAAGAAAATTGTAATTTTAAAATTTATATTAAAAATGGTAAGAATAAGGCAGTTAACGATGCCACAAAAAGTATTAATTTTTGAATGAAAATCAAAAAATATTTTAATGCGTGAGATGGCAAAATAATTAAATGTTAACGAAATATTGGTAAAATGAATTTTAGGAAAATGTAAATTTTTTTTGGCCGTTTAAACTGGGAATTTGGCTTTAGGCGGTCATGTTGCTCATCCAAGCAAGATAACCGCAAGTTAAAATGCGAATGTTTAAAAAATCGATTTGTATCATGTTCAGAACCTAAAAAATATTTTTAAAAAGTATATAGTAAATTACTTTCTTCAAAAACAATGCGGTAACAATTAAACAAAGCGGGTTAAAGAACAGAAGATCTGCGAAAAAAGCCATTATTAAGGGAAAGAATTAGAAAAAACAATACTTTAGTTGACCAAAATTTAAAAACATTATCAGTTAATTATTACGCTGAACTGGTTTTCTCTGATGAATCAAGTTTTCTTTATTTCGATCAGTTGAAAACAGCTAGAATGAAGACGAAAATGTGACCGACTTAATGAAAATTGTACTTTTAAAACAGTGACACATTCTCCGTACATTATGGTACGGAGGTGCATATCTTTTCAAACACTCGGGGAAATTTTTATGCTCAAGGGATCAAATAACTCGATATAAAACCCAATCTGCATAAAAGTGGTTCCTGACCGACTATTTTGGAGGTATCTTAGACATTTCCGTAAACAGCATTTCAAGATAATAATAATAAGGCACCTTACTACACGGCGTCTGTGGGAAGTTTATTCACTTCAAATTGTCAAAATTTCTTATACATTCCTATGAGAACCTATAATTCTGTAAGTAATCATACCTTTTTTCACTTTAAGTTAAATAGCACAAAGGATATAGTAGAATTTCTTCTTTACCAGTCATGGAAATGGTCAAAATCGCGATCCGCTCGAAAATGTTTCGTCTATAAAAAGGCGGGGGAGAGGGGAGAGGATTCGAAATCTGCAGCCTATAACTCTGCCAGAACTAGAAAAAATTATTTGTGATATTTGGCACATTGAAATTTCTGAGATTTATATTAAAACACTGTATAAAACTATGCCATTGCGCATTAATGCAGTAATTCCATATAAAGGTGGAATTAACCCAATGCAGAATACATATTTTTAACAAAAAATTGCTTAGATCTAACAAATAAATAGTTTTATTTCATATATTAAAATATAACTTGTTTATTTCATATAATAAATCATAATAGAATGCAAAGTGTATAGCTATTGCATTATGTTCAAAAAGAAAGTTTCCTGCAGATTTTTAAAAAGTACTTCGTAAAGTGCAATAAAGCGAATTATTAAATCGAAAATATACATAGGTATCATTTCATACCTTTGGTATTATGCAAAAAAGACAGTTTTGTTTGTTTTAAACATTAATTTTAAAGTTATTACAAATAAAAAAGGTATAGTCGTTTTTTCTGCAGTGCGGCTTTTTTTTTTTTGTCGCTTAGTGTACATTTATATTAATATTTGTGAAATTTTAAAATTCCAAATTTACTTAAGATTTTTAATATAAGCCATGAAAACACAGGAATACTGGAGGTTTTTTTTTTTTTTTCTTTAAGTAAAATACAATATATGTGGGCAGAAATCAATATAAATTTGAAAATAATTATATTTATAATCTACATTTATTAATAAATTTTTATCACTTGATTATTATTGATTGTATAAATATTTGTACCTGCTTATAGCTTGGACTGTTGGTGTTTGGTGTTTTGGGAGAAAGGCTGATTGACTACTCTACGGTCTTAGGCCGAAGGAGTAGTGCCCTCTGTGGGGGGTCTTTCTAAACGGTCCTAGCCCGTATTTATGCAGGTTTCTGAGAAAACCATAAAAAACTTTTAATGGCTAGACCGACGAGCACGCCCTGTGATCGAGCCCGGCATCTCACGTCTACCAGCTTTGAGCGTAGAAGCACTTGGCCGCTAGTAGGCCCTACAGCTTAGAATAATAATTTTTAAAAAAATCTATATGAGTAAATATTAAATTTATTACAAGTTACGCATGTCCAGAGAGCGTTCTTATTTCTCTTGTTTTACGGTAATTATAAGAATTTCAGACACAATTCAAGCTTGTTTAACATTCTGAATTATTGCTTTTTCTTAAAAACTTGCTATATCAACAGTCATTAAAAAAAAAAAAAAAAAATGTTATATTTTTCTATAAAATATTTAAATGCAAAATATTAGGCTGTGCTTTCTTTTACTGGTTAAATATATAATACTAAAAGCACAATACTAAAAAAAAAAAAAAAAAATACACAATGTTGTATTGCAAATAAAATGATTTATCAATCAAAATGATCTATCAATGATTTATAAATCATGAATTTTTAGAAGCCTGAAGTTTTATTTTTATATTAATCAAAATGTTATAATAATGTTTCTCCAAAAACATTAATATGTTTAACATATACAATATTAAGCATAGTTACAAATAAATTTCGTAGTAATATATAAAAGTATCACCGCATATTTCGAATGAACATAAAACTAATTCATAATAAAATTTTAAAAGCCTAAAGTTTTGTTTTTTACATTAATCAAAATGTTGTAACAATGTGTTCTTCAAAGAACACCAATGTATTTACTTTTCAAAAAATCTTTATAAACTATATTTTATTAAACTAAATTTTTATATGACAATTAAATTATAAATACAGGTTTTTGACATTTTTGACAAGGAGGTTTTCGACATGACGATTTGAACCATGGTTTAAACCGTCAAAAATTGTCATGCGTCAAAAATCTGCCAACCCTGATAACAAATATGAAACAAGTAAAACAGCATAAAATAATAATAATAATAATAATAATAAATTATTAACATTATTATGCAACATCTATGGATTTAAATAACAATTTTAATATAAAGGTTAGAAATATAATTCATGTATAACATAAGTTTAAAATAACATCACAATAATTGTATTGTTTAAAAAGTAAGGTCATTAATTAAGATGTTTAAGGTAATAGTTAAATTATTGAATCAAATTGAAATTCATTTTAACGAATGTCTTTAAAAGTACAATATGGCATGTTGTCTAACACAATTTTTAATATCCTTAAAACTTCTGAACTTGCAGATGGTCTAAAATCTCATTTACATTATGATCATTTAATTAACATGTTAATTAATCAAAGATTTCCCATTAAATTTTATTTCTCGCTTGCTTATTTTTTTATAAGCCGCTGTGGCTTCTTCTAGTGATTATTGTTTTCTGTCATATTTTGTTTACATTTATTGTATATAAACAACAACAATATACAACTTATAATAAACTTTTCATTATATTTTGCCTTGTGAAAAGCTTTATTTCTAAATGCAAATATTTATTAATTCAAGTCTTCCTTGATAATATATGATTATTGTAATGATAAGTCAGTACTTGACGTAAATAAAAATTAACTTGATGTAAAAAGATAAAAATAATGTATAAATAAATAAAAATTAACGTGCAAATAAATGCACACATGTGTATATATATATATATATAAAAAACACGTTGCATATGAGGACCTGTTATACAATATGCATATGCAAATAACACTATTTTCTTCCGCGAGATTATTTATAAAAGCAATAAATAGGACACAATTTTTCTTTTTCTTGTATGTATATAGTCAACTGTAAAGGGATTAAGAAAACATCTGCCTTCCCCCCTTATGAATCAGTGTATGTCAGTCATAGAAAAATATATATTTTTTTTTTAAACAATAGTCTTATAATTGAAATATCTAATTTCACTATTACGGTGTAAAAAATTTCACATACACACAATATATATATATATATATATATATATACACGCATACAATGTATTTTCATACAAATTAAAAGCATCCATATACATTTATCCACACAACAGAATCATGTATCTTAACTAAACAGAAATTTAAAAGATCTTCAAAAATTAGAGATTGCCTAAAATCTGTTCGTTCGCTTTCGCTACTAATTTACCTTGAACGAAAGAGGGGGCATGCTCAAATAAAAATGAGAATGATGGAATTTCACAGTCCCACTTAATCGTTCTTTTTTTACTGACAGCTTTTAACAAAAGTAGCTAATCCCCTAGATCGATTAGGGAATTATGACTGTGCTCTCTGGCACGATACCCCCCTTATCTTGAAATGGGGAAGGAATAAGCTGCTAGGTGTAGATTTGTTCGCAAATCGCACTCTCGGAAGTAGCACGTAACCATCTTAAAGACTATGATATTGTTGAAAGCAAATATATAAACTCGATTACATTGAAGAATAGTGTAAATGGGATATGGAAATTTAGAGACTGGCTTCCTATTTTTATCGAACTAATGCAAGAGCACTAGGATGTAAATAATTGGCTTCATGACTTTTTACTTCCTTATACAAAGTACAATACTTTCTTCTATTGAATATAGAAGAAAGTAATAAGGAAGTATTGTATGCAATACTGACCTGATTTGTGAAACGGATTTTGTATCTCGCATAGCTTAAAAAAAAAAAAAAAAAGTAGAATGTTGCAAATTTATATTTAAGGCTGTCATTACGTGTAGTTGCACACCACCAATTATGGTTTTTACATCAGCTCCCCTTTCAGAGATATCTACGATTTTACAAGATTTTCCTTTATGTCTGTATGCACGTATGTGTGTGCATGTATCTCGCATAACTCAAAGCGGTTGGACGTAGAATGTTGCAAATTTGTACATAGGTTTGTTATAACATATAGTTGTGCCTTTTGGTCTTTCTCTGACTTACCGTTTTGAAGTCATTTACGAAAAATATATTCATAATGAACAAAATATACACAATTTCGGCCATTATTTATGATTTACTGTCATTGTGATCTCAACAGAAGCTAATTGTACAACTCGTAATGATATTGTTATGTACGTCGTCGACATTTTTCAAAATAGAAAATAAATCTTAAATATATTAGCAGGTTTCAGTCGACGAATGCACTTTATTTAAGGAAAATTCTGGAAATAGTTGAACAAAACTCTTCTTTGTACCACAAAAATTATTTATCAACTAATATTCTTGAAATAATCCAATAAAACAGTCATTCATGCCATACAAATCAAGTAAACACTGTTAAGTATGCCATAGAACAGGAATTTCTCTAATTCAAGAGCAACAATTAACCACTTACTTCGAAGTCTAAATAGAATTTAAATTCATCGAAAGACTTGTCACTGGTTTATAGAACTTTTCGTTTTCAGATAGCTCTACACTAGAAACCAATGAATCATTTAAAAATTCCAAAATCTGTTTTTCATTGAAGTTAAAGATTCCAAACTTTGGAAAGCCTAATCTACCACTTTTCGCCTAATTTGGGTGTGAAATTGTCTGACTTAATGCCAGTGGGCAAAGTCTGACACCAACGTCCACGTGGAAGTAAAAAGCTACCATCTGTTTCCAATTTTGCTGAATGTAATACCATTTAAAAAGTAATATGTAAAGAAAAAGGCAAGTTCAAGTCTACAATCATCAATAATGATACTTCTCTTTTTACTTTCTCTTACCCATAGGGTCGAGAAAGTATTCTTTTAGGGTCAAATTTTCGAACGTGAGTTTTTGTTATATTTACATGTTCTGAGGTCCCCTGAATATAAAAATCATGTTTTTAGCGAATGGTCTGTGTGTCTGTTATCAGCATATCTCAAGAACAAATAGTAGCAGAAATTCCAAACTCGGTAATCTAAATGTGTATCCTATAAGGATGCTACAGTAAGCTTTTTGTTGAGATGAAGCAAATGGTTCGTGTACAGGGACACTCAAAAGTATTCAAATACGTCTATGGGGGAAATTGCAGGTAAGTAGAATTTAACATCCATAGACTGCACTAAACCAAATGAAACGAATATATATTTTTTGTAATAGAGATAGTCAACTGGGAAATTTTTTTTTGTGTATGTAGGAGCCTCGCCTCCCCCCTGGGGGGGGGAAGTCCCCCCTCGAGGGGAGTAAATTTTCATGATGGGTATCTTTCAAAAGAGCTCGCCAATACCTTTAAAACGAATGGTTGAACCATCGATCTGCGATAATTTAAAATAAAATTATCAATTTTTTTCATTTTTAACAACAAAAAATTTTTTTTGTTATATAATATTGAGAATAAATTCAACTTTTTTTTTGATATTTAGTGTTATACTATTTCTCTAATATGGAAATTGTTTGCATAATCATAAAAGATAATTTTTTTAAATAATAATTTTAATAAATTATTTTTTAAAAATAGAAATATTTTTTAATAGCCAAATTAAATTCTATATAAATGTAGATGCATTAATGAAACGGGGGATTGAGGGGGCGGCAGCCCCCCCTCACACAGAACTAATTATCATATAAAATTCTTCCGAAACCTAATTTGAATTGTTTAACATAGATTTACATAACAGTGCTCGCTATCTTACCTCTTAATCTCCAACCTGTATTTATATATTAAATTTCAGGGTAAGAGAAAGTTGTGTGAGTGACACACCAGATTATTTTTAGTCTTGTTAGTGATTTATAGAATTTTCAAGGTAGTTAGTTATGCAATAGAAACCAATGAATCATTCCGGAAAATTCCAAAATTCTGGACTTGTCGAAAGTAGAGATTCTAAACTTCTCCAAGCCTAAACTAAATGTTTTCGCCAAGTTTGGTTGTCAAGTCACCAAATTCAATGCCAAATCCAGATTTTGTATTTGCAAAAATTTGATGAGATTAGTAAAAATTCTGTGAAATTTTGCAGAAAATAGTAGTTTAGGTCAGTGGCGGCTCGTGCACTGAAAATAGGTGAAGAGGCACACTGTATTCATTTATAGAATATAAATTTACATTTAAATAAGTATTTTTAGTTAAGACCATGCTTAATAAAAATTATGTATTAAAAATACTTAAATATTATTTTTGAGCTCTTCACCTATTTTCGGTTCACGATCTACCACTGGTTTAGGTTTGCCTAAATCAGTACTGAAAAAATAAGTTATGGCAAACAATTCCTGAACAAGTGGTACTCTTTCTCTGGATGTACATAATCCCATAGCTGCCAACCGTTCCAATTTTTGGATAACGGTATTTTTTGAAAGAAAATTTATATAAACTTTTGTAACAGATTTGTAGAATTTTTTAAAATGATTTTTGGTGTTTGGGAATAAGGCCGATTGACTGCACTAGGGTCCTAGGCCTGAGGGGGGCTTATCCTCTGTGGAGATCTTTCTAAGGGGTCCTAGCTCGTATTTACACAAATTTTAGAGAAAACCACGGAAAATTACGAACGACTAGGCCAACGAGCACGACCTGGAATCGAATCTCACATCTACCAGCTTTGAGCGCTGAGCCGTTCGACCGTTGGTTGGCCGTTTATAGTAATAGATTTCTTGGCTTGTTTTCGGGAATGATCTGGGATTGGAAGCTGTCAGCTGTCTGATTATTTACGAATCAGTTACCACTAGGTAACTATAGCACCAATTTTTCAAACGTAAAACAAAGACATTTTTGAAAATATTACCCATTTTATTGTTACATCCTATAGCGCAGCCAGAAAATTTCGGTAGGGGAAGTCAAAAAAAAAAAAAAAAAAAAAAAAACCCTAAAAGGCAGGAAGGGCCATTTGAAACCTATTAAATATATGTGCATGCCCTGACTAACACCAAGGCATATGGGCAGCTGCCCCCTCTTCTAGATGGGGCCCAGAATTGTATGTATTGGGCTTAGAAAGCAGAGCACGCAAAAACTGATGCATATTGATTAGTCCATATTTAAACGAAACACTTTTTAATTAGACGATCACATGGTTACACACAGAGAAACAAATATTCAACAAGTACAAGTAAAAGATGCGCCGTACGAAACAGTTCAAGTGGTGGCGCGCCAGTCGTTATTAGAATGATCTATTTTACAGTGAAGGAGGGTAAATAAAGAGGCATTGGTAATAGAAAATAAATGTAACCTAACCCCCCCACCCCCACCCACCCAATGTCGACGTATTTATCCAAATAACAATGTTACATCTTCCAATCCCATAATTTTACAACAGTTGTAATGTTTTGCTGATGTTAATGCTTTTGTAAGTATGTCAGCCCCCATATTTTCAGTAGACACAAAATTTAAATCAATAATTCCATTTTTCAGTGCATCCCTTATGAAATGATGCCTGATATATGTTTCGTGCGTTTATGAAAGATCGGATTTTCAGCTAATTTAATAGATCCTAAGTTATCTGTAAATATACTCGCTTTTTCAATTTTGCCATCAGATAACTCATTTAGTAATTTACATAAATAAATCCCCTCCTTAGTGGCATCGGATAAAGCCATATATTCGGCTTCCGTTGATGAGAGAGCCACGGTACACTGTTTACGACTTTCCCATGTAATTGCACTCCCACAAAATATGAAACAGTAACCTGTATATGACCTATGGTCATCGAGGCAATTCCCCCAATCCGCATCAGCGTAACCGACCAAAGGCTCATTACTTTTTCTAAATACAAGTCCAAAATTTATTGTTTTCTTTAAGTATCGTAAAACTCGTTTAGCGGCAATCTAATGAGTTTTATCAAAACAAGTTAGAAATTGACTTAATTGACTGACGGAATTTGCAACGTCCGGCCTGGTGGAAGTTGCAAGATACATCAAACTTCCAACTAATTCACGGTAGGGTAGGGATATTCGTTTTCACAACATTTTTCGGCCTTTTTCAACCGAACGCTTGTATCCATAGGACAAGCTACGGGCTTGGCTTCTGTCATGTCAAAACGCTCTAAAAGTTCTCTAATATAACTATGTTGACTCATTGTTATAAGGCCATTTTCTAACTGAAAATTTATCCCTAGACAATATTTAACTATGCCTGAATATTTAACATCTAGTTTTCTATTAAGATGAATTTTGAAGTTTTCTAACATATCAGGGTCCTGTGACATAAACAATATGTCATCAACGTAAATCATTATAAGAGTCAACCCTTTATCACTTTTAATATAATATAAACATGGATCTGCATTTGTTTGTTTTGCTCCGAAATCATTCAAAATTTTATTTAACTTAGTGTTCCAGCATCGGCCGGCCTGTTTGAGACCATACAGGGATTTTTTTAATAAATGGACTTTATTCCCTACATTTAGATATTTAAGAATCTTGGCTGCTTTATCAGATATGCCCCTATCGCAATTTTCCTTTACAATTATTTGAAGTATTTCTTTAAAGTAATCGGGACACTCCATAAAAATTTCCTCATCTAATTTTCCATTCAAATATGCTGACGTAATGTCAAATTGATGTATTTTTATTCCTAATTTAGCAGCATAACCTGCCATGACTCTAATCGATCCCATTCTTGCCCCAGGAGCAAAAGTCTCACGAAAATCTATATCTAATTTTTGACTAAAACCACGGGCTACTTATCTCGCTTTATATTTCAAAAGAGATCCATTTTGATCATATTTATTTGTAAGGACAAATCTACCTTTTATGCATTGTTTATCGGGCCTGTCTACCACTTCGAATGTATCATTTTTTAATATTACTTTTATTTCATCAGTCATAGCCCTATACCAGTTCGAAGCCCTTTAAAGCATTATTTATTTCTATTTCCGAATTAAAATTATAAACAACATTTGCACTCGACTCTGGCTGCCGAATTATTTCGCGATTACGCAATGATAATATATTTCTCTCTTCGGAAGGCGCAGATACAAGGTCACGTGACATTTCATCACTTTCATTTTTTATTTCATGAGGTGAACTTTTCTCTGATGCATATATGACCCATTTTGCGATTCGCTTAATTGTATTTCTCGGTGAGAGGCATCTGGATACAATTGACCTATTTTTGAAAAATCATTAGATTTCGTTTCAAAGAATTTAACACTACGTGATATAATTACTGTATTTGATTCAGGAAGATAAATACGAAAAGCTTTAGAATTTTCTGAATAACCTACAAATAATCCTTTTTTAGACCTTGCGGAAAATTTATGTTTAGGTTGATTATTGAAATAATAAGAAATGCAGCCAAAAGTCTTAAAATAACTAACATTTGGTACTACATTATTCCATAATTCATATGGGGTTTTTCTATTTAAAGCTTTTGTTGGACATCTGTTTCTTATATAATTAGAAGTGTTAATAGCTTCTGCCCTTAAATTTAAGGGTAATTTTGATTGTGATAAAAGACAACGGGCCATTTTGACAAGGATTCGTTTTTTTCTCTCAGCAACGCCTCCTTGTTCTGGGAAATGGGGGGTTGTTAATCTATGCTGAATACCATTTCATACTTGCCAACCAATTTTAATAAAAAGGAGGAAGATTTTCTTGAAAAACCAGAAGATTTCATAAAAAAAGGGAAGATTTTTTTTTTTCTCTTTGACGTAATAAACAATACAATTTTACAATTTTAATATTTAGAAGCAATCTATAAAAATGTTTTACTATAGATTGATTATACTAAATATATAAAAGTTTTAAATGAAGTTATTCCTCTTCAACATATAAATATCTACAAAACAGAATCTGTAAGAAATTTATTTAACAACAGACAAAAAACTTAGTTAAGTTAAAGTATAGCTAACTTTTTAAATAAATAGAATATGACTTTTGTGTATGTACATTAATCATACATATAAAAAAAAGTAGCAGTAGCTAATTATCAGTTTCAAACGTGCATAAAACCAACTGAGTATTAATTTTCTTAAATTGATTTGGAAAAAATTTTCCTACCTGAAAAAAATATTCTTCATTTTTTTCCCATGTTTACACATTTGGTATAAATATGACATACAAATATTTAATTTAATTGAGGAAAAATAAACAGATTCATTAAATTCAGCAATAAAGATCTAAAAATAATTACATATGTGAGAAATATTGAGCACTTCCATTGCTTTATTGTTTCTAGAACTGATCCCGGACCACAATCCGGGGAAAGGGGGGGGGGGATACAAAAATAATTACAGAGTAAGAAATATTAAACTCTGTCAATTCTACTTCTAGAATCTAATGAAAGAAGTTTAAAATTAATATTATCATTTATGTTGTAGATGGATAAAGATTAGGAAACAAAAGAATTTTGCAGAACATTTGATTGCTGATCACTAGTTAGAGATAAATGAAGGGGGGGGGGCGGGTAGGGGCAAAAAATAATTAGATCAGCAAGAAATATTTAACAATTCTATTTCTTTACATGTTCTAGAATCTTATAAAGCAAGTTTGAAATGAATATTGACATTTATGTTATGGATGGAGAAAGATTAGGAATCAGGAGTTTTCGTAGAACATTTGGATTTTCTTTTTAAAACAAACGATATCCGCGACTTTTTTAAAAACGGAAGATTTCATCATCTGTCCGGAAGATGCGTTAAAAAACCGGAAGCCTTCCGGGAAAACCGGAAAAGTTGGCAAGTATGCCATTTTCTTTCAAGAAATTTTCAAATTCAGTCCCAATAAATTCGCCTCCATTATCACTCATGAAATTTTCAATTTTTATAGATTTTTCATTTTCCCAAAGAACTTTAATTTCCTTAAAAGCATTCAATGCCTCATCTTTAGTTTTTAAGAATTTTACTGCACAATAACGAGAATAGTCATCAATAAATGTAATAAAATAAAGAGACTTACCTATTGAGGGTATCCTTATGGGGCCACAAAGATCCGAATGAACTATTTCTAACATTTTTGTAACCCGATCTGAGTGCTTAGGGAAAGGTGCACGGGTCATTTTATTTAATGCGCATACTTCACAATTGAAGTCGGATACTTTTTTAATATTTAACCCAGTAATATGATCCTTTAAATTTGAATCAATCAAATCTTTTACATTTAGATGACCCATTCTACAATGCCACTTTTCAACATCAGCAAACATTTTTTTAGACCTATCGATAGACTCACTAGAAAAATTAGCTGCATTTTTTACATTTGCATTATTATCACGCAAATAATAAAGTTCGTTTTTTCTGTCCGCAATTAGAGTCACATTTTTCTTTCTGTTATTTATAACAGCATATTTGTCTTTAAAAGTTACAGTGAAACCTTTGTCGCACATTTGTGACACAGACAATAAATTAGTTTTTAATTCTGGAACAAATAGAGCATCGTTGATTTCCACATTTCGAAGTTTTGAGTTCACTTCTGCTTTAATTAATACTTTACCAAGACCGGACACATCAGTTGTTTCATTATTTGCTACATTTACAGATTTAATTTCTGTATCCTTTAAATCGTGAAATTTGGAGTCATTTTTGCACATATGCCGAGTGCAGCCACTGTCCACACACCAAAGATTTTCAGACTCTTCTTTGGATAACATGAACGTATTCGTCGAATTTGTGCTGGTCAATAGTCCTAGACTGTTTTGTCTATATTTAAATGACTTTTCTTTCTCACACTGAGCAGCACGGTGACCTAAGCGTTTGCATTTCCAGCAAGTAATTTTAGAATTATCTTTTTCGTTCTGAATTGACTGTTCCGTAATTTTTGGATTTCTTTTATGTTTATTCCACGGAGGAGGTTTCTTTCGAAAATTACCAGTCTTGAACGCTCCATCGCTCTGTTTGTCATCATGGCATCGTTTTCTTCTACTATTTTTATTCGAAGTACTTCTGGTTTCGGTAGCTCGTCCCTGGATTCTATCGCGCACCGGAAATTTTCATAGCTGGATGGTAGGCTGTATAACAGCATCACAGTTAATAAATCATCATCTATTTTAATATCCATTTCAGAGAGTTTATCGACTATGTCAAAAAACTTTCGAAGATGATCTCGAATGCCCACAGAAGAGGAGTCTGTCATTTTATGCTGAATAAGCGATTTCAACAGTGACGCTTTTCTGGTGGGGCCTTTAGATTGATATATTTCTTCTAATTTTTTTCATATATCCAGAGATGTTTCACAGTTTTTTATTTGTTTAAGTTCAGAAGGTGATATACACAAAATTATGTCGGCTTTGGCTTTTCCATCCATATCAGTCCATTTATCGAACTCTTCTTTTGATTTCGCATCACTTTCCACTAGCTCTGGCTTTGGTTTCGAGCCAAATACATAAATCGAGGATTCATTTTTTATCAAGAGTGCCTTCATTTGGATTTTCCATGTTTCGTAATTGTCTTTGTTTAGCGTTTCAATACGTAGTGTTTCATAAGACGCCATTTTCAACAGTGATCGTCTATCAAACAGATAAAAGTCTATTTATCGTAAATAAAAGTTAATTTGCTCTGGGCCCATACCCTATTGGGCTTAGAAAGCAGAGCACGCAAAAACTGATGCATATTGATTAGTCCATATTTAAACGAAACACTTTTTAATTAGACAATCACATGGTTACACACAGAGAAACAAAAATTCAACAAGTACAAGTAAAAGATGCGCCGTACGAAACAGTTCAAGTGGTGGCGCGCCAGTCGTTATTAGAATGATCTATTTTACAGTGAAGGAGAGTAAATACAAGAGGCATTGGTAATAGAAAATAAATGTAACCTAACAGTATGCAGGTATTCTGCAACCTAAAGACCTTTTCTTTTATGCCACTGGAAGTGTGGCCTCCAAAGAATGCTTGCCCAGCGGCTCCAGGTAGTCCAAGTCGGGCCCCGTAGGTGCGTTATTCATAGCTGTCATCATTTAAATTTTTAAAATTACAATTATTTTTTACAGAAATCATTGATAGTGTTTTCGTATGATTTTATTTAATGGTACGAAGCTTATTCGGTAATTTGATATATTTGACAGCTCTTTGTATTTTTAGTCTATGGAACTAATACAGAGGCAACAATTTTTTCCCTTCATTTGTAAAAATTTTTCTAGTTCAATGGATCTCCCCTTTTCACTTTCTTCTATATTCAATAGAAGAAAGTATTGGATTCGTAAAAATTTTCGACGGATTTACACGTTTTGAGAGGTCTAGAACACGATTTGACCATTTTTAGAAAATGTCTGTCTGTGTGTGTGTGACAAAAATGTTGTGGGAACTGTATCGCTGGAACTACTGTTCAGAATTACATATAAATTTATATGTGGATGCACCTTGACATAAATTAGTGCCTATCAACTTTTGGTGTCGATTGCTCAAATGGTGGCGCTGCTATACAACGATTTCCGCAATTCAAAGGGAGGCTATATCTCAGGTTCTATTGCGTATAATCAAACAAAACTTCATACGTAAGAAGGCCATTATAAGACATTATGCTGGTGCAATTTGAATGCTTATCGGCCAACAGGTGGCGCTGCTATACCGAGGTATGTTGAATTTAAAAGAAGGTTATATTGTTGCATATTTGGGGGTTCATGAGTTGTCCGAGAATGAAAGACAAACTTACAAAAATTCAGTAATTTATTCACAGAAAGTTCCAGAAAAATACAGGTCTATAAACCAATTATCAGCTTCAATTCAACCAGTAAACACAGATTAAACAACAGCTGTCAATAGCAAATCCACAGTACAAACTGTATAGCAATAGCACTTAAAGCAAGTCTCTTTCAAAGAGGCTCAACGCAATGCAAGCATTAGCGAAGCTGGCTGAGAACTGAACTGAACTTGCCTTGCCGAGAAAGCACCCTTATATACCCCTGTAGAAAAGTGTGGAATGTTCCAGAAATTTCCGTATCTCATCAACCAATGAGATTAGAGCTTCCATATTTGGTATATCCCTTATAAGGATTTTCTCGCCAAGGTCGCCAAAAAAATCTCCAAGGTGGGAAAAAGTCCCCAAACCCATTACCTGCCTTATTGGGGCTTTTAAATGCGTTTTTAAGGGAAAATAAGGCTATTTTAACGCTAAAACGACTAGAAATGCACAAAATTAGCACTTTATCAATTTACTAAGCCTCTTTGAAAGAATTTATACAAAAATAAACACAATTATGTACAATTTTGTAACACTGCCCCCCTCCCAAGGACTGCACGTCCCGGGCAGTGCAACTCTTGGTCAAGAGGCGGAACTAAACAAATTTACACAATCTAAAATACAAAAACTAAGTTGCATATAACGACAAAATAGAGACAAAAATCAAGTGAGAAATATTTACAAAATTCACAAATATGTACAAGTATTTATATACAAATATTTACATTACGCATGCGCAAATTTTACCAGTATTTACATTTTAAATTTTAATATTACCGTTAATTGTGGTACTTAGCTAGCCTGTTATAGTGCACCACCTTCGGTTTTGATGAAGGTGTTTCAGTGATCCGCACCACTACATCATTCAGCCTTTTTAAAACTGTGTACAGTCCGTCCCAGTTGCACTGTAACTTGGGAGAGAGTCCTTTGCGTCGAACAGGATTCTACAACCAGACCTTGTCTCCTTCCTGGAACTCATGTTGTGTAGCCTTTAGATCGTACCTTGTCTTCATTTTCTCCGCGGCCATGTGAATTCGCTCCCGAGCAAAGTTGTGTACGTCCTCAAATCGTGCCTGGAGATTTTGGATGTACTCCTTGGGCGATGAAGGCGCATCAGGTGAACAACCAAACAGGAGATCACAAGGGAGACGAAGTTCACGTCCAAACAGCATTTGGGGTGCAGCATAGCCGGTGGTTTCATGGACAGCACTTCGATAAGCCAGCAGGAACAATGGCAACTTCAAGCTCCAATCTTGCTGGTTCCTTGATACTAGAAGAGAGAGGTTATTCAGGATGGTACGGTTGAACCTCTCGACCATGCCGTCCGACTGGGGATGTAAGGGCGTCGTCTGCGTTTTGTCTATACCAAGTAGTTGACACGGACCTTGGTCGGTATGAAGTTGTAGGGGCGTGCCGTACCTTGACACCCATTGCTGCACTAGGACCTCTGCGATTGTGTATGCCTCTTGATCGGGAATGGGATATGCCTCAGGCCACTTGGTGAAATAGTCCATCACAACGAGGATGTATTTATTTCCACTGGAGGTCCGTGGCAAAGGGCCCAAGATGTTGAGTGCAATCCGTTCAAATGGTGCTCCCACGTTATATCGTTGCAGTCTTCCTCGACTTCGTTTCTGCGGGCCTTTACGTGCCGCACAAGCATCACAGGATTTACACCATTTCTCCACATCCTCCTTTGCCTTGCACCAGTAGAAGCGTTCCAGAACTTTCTGCAGTCTTCATTACCCCAAAATGGCCTCCGGTAGAGCTACTATGGAGTTGTTCTAAAACATCTGGAATTTTTGATCTTGGTAATACAATCTACCATCTGAAGTTTTTCCCATCATCAGATTCCCACTTTCTGTATAATACGCCGTTTCTGATATGAAGAGAGCCCCAAAGTGCCCAATAACTTTTCGTAATGGGACTAAATCTGGAAATGTCCTGCCAGGTAGGTCTGTTGCTGGTCGTCTTCTTCAGCTGTAATATTGGCTTTATGCCAGGATCTTCCAACTAGGCATGTCTAAGTTCTTCGTCACTCCATGGATTGGGATCTTGTTCTGACGGTGTTGAGACAGTAACTTGGCAGGCAACCGGATTTATCGGCAGGTATTCCTGTTCGGCTCTAGAGCAGTACTTGCAGCTTTCAGAGCAGGGCTTCCGTGACAAAGTATCTGCATTACCATGTAGAGTCCCTTTACGATGCCATATCTATAAGTCATATTCCTGGAGGCGTTGTATCCACCTGGCAATCTGTCCTTCTGGGTTCTTGAATTGGAGCAACCATGTTAAAGATGGATGGTCAGTCCGTAGCAGGAATCTTCTGACATAGAGGTAATGATGGAAATGTTCTATGGCTTTTACGATGGCGAGTAGCTCTTTCCTGGTGGTACAGTAATTTCGCTCTGGTTTAGACAGGCATTTACTCCAATAAGCAATGACATGTTCTTGACCATCAATTTCCTGCGACAGAACAGCACCGACACTCTCATGGCTGGCATCTGTATCAAGTATGAACTGTCTGTCGGGCTGAGGATATGTCAAGATAGGCGATGATGTTAAGGCATCTTTAAGTCGATTGAACGCTTTTTCACATTCATCTGTCCACAGGAACTTCTGTTTGGCTTCCGTCAACTTGTGGAGTGGTCTGGCAATATTTGAGAAACCCTTGACAAACTTCCTGTAGTAAGTGCATAACCCCAGGAAACTTCGTAGTTGGTGTACATTTTCAGGACGACTCCAGTTCTCGACTGCAAAGATCTTCTTAGGATCAGTTCTCACACCTTCGGCAGAAATGATATGGCCGAGGTAGCTCACTTCACGATGGAACAAGTTACACTTGTCTGGATTCAATTTAAGGTTAGCCATTCTGAGTTTCTCCAGCACCTTTCGGATGTTTCGTAGATAGTCTTCAAAGGTGCGCCCCACAATGATAATATCATCCAAATACACCAGACAGGCTTCATAGGAAAGTCCTTTTAGCACTGTCTCCATCAGGCGTTCGAAGGTGGCAGGTGCATTACATAATCCAAATGGCATAACTTTAAATTGCCACAGTCTTTGTCCCGTGGTGAATGCAGTCTTCTCACGATCATCAGAATGTAATTCTACTTGCCAGTAACCGCTCTTCAGATCCAAAGTCGAGAACCATTTATTGCCAGCAAGTGTGTCTAACGTGTCGTCAATTCTGGGAAGAGGGTAACTGTCTTTCTTCGTGATGTCATTCAAACGACGATAATCTACGCAAAATCTTGTTGAACCATCCTTTTTTCGCACCAGTACTATAGGAGAGGCCCAAGGACTCGATGGCTGGATGACATCATTGTGCTGCATTTCACTTAGAAGTTCAGTGACCTCTTCCTGTTTAGCAAATGGAAGTCTTCTTGGATGTTGTTTGATTGGAGGATGATTTCCTGTATCAATTCTGTGCTGGATGATGTTCGTTCTCCCGACGTCTTCAGGTGTTCGAGATAAAAGGTCTTTAAATTCTTGGAGTAGCTTCTCCGCAGCACATCTCTGTTCCTTTCCTAACTCTGCATTCTTGAGTAATTCCGTTATTATTTGTTCAGAAGACTTGGATTCGGTTGATGATGCATGTAACAGGAGTGCAGGTTGCTAACACCTCATCCTTCTTCACTGTCCGGACCTTATCGCTGATGTTTGCGACTCTCACAGGAATAGTAATCTTTAAGAGATCAACTAGAGATGAAGCTACCAGAACTCCTCTTGGGCTTTTGTCTGTATTCGGGTATTCAATCAGTCCATAGCGGAAATATTGCTTGGTAGGAGGTGTTCCTGAAACTATTGTCTCTGTGTTTGGAGGGATGGAAATTTCAGACTTGGCTGTTATCTGGCAAATTGGCTGAATGTCTTGATTTTCAGTGTTGAACACAGCTATGTCTTCTGAACTCGAATGCAGTTCATTATTCTTGAAGTCCAATTTAAAGTTAAATTTCCTAAGGAAATCAATTCCAATGATTACAGGATCTCTTAGATCTGCCACATATGCCATATGATGGTAACTGGCATTTCCAAAAGTGAGGGTTTCAGTTTCCTGGGGCATGGATTCTAAGTTTTCTTCCTCTTTTCTCTCCAGATCTTCTTCTATTCTCTTCAATTTACCTTCTATTTCTGAAAACCTTCCTTTCAGTTCCTGATCAAAATTTTCTTTAACTTTCTCCTCAAAATTCTCTTCTATCTTCATAAATCTCTCTTCAAAATTTTCTTCTATCTTTATAACTTTCTCTTCAAAATTTTCTTCTATCTTTATAACTTTCTCTTCTATTCCATCCATTCTATTTTCCATCACCGTTAATTTACCCTCTATTGATTCCTTTGTCGTTGAAAGCTCTCTCTTCATTTCATCTTGATTACATTTAATTTCTTCGGTCAAACTGTCTTTCAATTCTCTTTGCGATGTTTCCATTTTCTCCTGTACTGCTTTCATTTCTTCAGTTAATCTATCTCTCATCTCTTTTTGCCCCGTTTCTATACTTTCTTTCATCTCTCTTTGTCCTTCTTTCATTTTTCTTTGTCCTTCTTTCATTTCATTCATCTGGGTGGCTAAGCTTTCTAGAAGTTTCTTCATCTCTTGCTCCATAGCTCTAGTTATCACCATTCACGGACAATCCCACTTCTGACACCAGAAATGTTGCGTACTTGGGGGTTTGTGAGTTGTCTGAGAATGAAAGGCAAACTTACAAAAATTCAGTAATTTATTCCCAGAAAGTTCCAGAAAAATACAGGTCCTTAAACCAAGTATCAGCTTCAATTCAACCAGTAAACACAGATTAAACAACAGCTGTCAATAGCAAATCCACAGTACAAACTGTATAGCAATAGCACTTAAAGCAAGTCTCTTTCAAAGAGGCTCAACGCAATGCAAGCATTAACGAAGCTGGCTGAGAACTGAACTGAGTTTGCCTTGGCGAGAAAACACCCTTATATACCCCTGTAGAGAAGTATGGAATGTTCCGGAAATTTCCGTATCTCATCAACCAATGAGATTAGAGCTTCCATATTTCGTATATCCCTTATAAGGATTTTCTCGCCAAGGTCGCCAAAAAATCGCCAAGGTGGGAAAAAGTCGCCAAATTTGGTGCCAAATCCATTACCTGCCTTATTGGGGCTTTTTAATGCGTTTTTAAGGGAAAATAAGGCTATTTTAACGCTAAAACGACTAGAAATGCACAAAATTGGCACTTTATCAATTTACTAAGCCTCTTTGAAAGAATTTATACAAAAATAAACACAATTATTTACAATTTTGTAACAATATCTCGGGAACTGCTGCGCAGAAATGCATATAATTTTATATGTAGATGCACCTTGACCTAAATTACGCCTATAAACTATTGGTGTCAGCCGATTAACAGGTGGCACTGCTACACAGCAATTTCTGCAATTTAAGGGAAGGCTATATCTCAGATTCTATTGTGTATCATCAAACAAAATTTGATGTTTGAGAAGGCCATTATGAGACATTATGCTGATTCAATTTGGATGCTTATTGGCCAATAGGTGGAGCTGCTATACTGAAAATTTCTTCGAAAAGGGGAAGTCTATATCTCATTTTCTATGGCATATAACAATACGAAACTTGATACATCAGGCAACCATTATAAAAATGTACTTTTTAAGATGTTATTTACAGACAATAAAACTGTCTTTCTTTGGATATTTAGTGTTAGTTTTCTCTAAGATGAAAATCATTTGCATTCATTATGTTAGTTAATTTTAATAAATAATGCTTTTAATATATTATTTACAATTACTGAATTTATATAGAAAAATACAGAAGAAAGTCTTGTGATGGCCTCAACATACTAGTTTTTAGGTTGGCATGGGCTACCACATCTGAAAAACCTACCATACCTAACATAATTATAATAATTAAATTAAATAATAAGGAAAGAAAAAACTTTTCGAGTTATTTTAAGGTGTTTGCATATCACATTTTTACTTTCTTCTATATTCAATAGAAGAAAGTATTGGATTCGTAAAAATTTTCGACCTCGGGTTTTTGATGGATTTACACATTGTGAGAGCTGTAGAACATGATTTGACCATTTTTAGAAAATGTCTGTCAGTCTGTCTGTCTGTGTGTGTGTGTGTGTGACAAAATTTTGTGGCAACTGTATCTCAGGAACTACTATACAGAATTTCATACAAATTGGTATATAGTTGCACCTTGACATAAATTAGTGCCTATCAACTTTTGGTAAAAATTGTCTTACAGGTTGCGCTGCCATCCCGCTTTTCTAAATTTTTAACATGGTGATGTAGGACAAAATTTTGTATAAATGGGCATAAAGAGAATTACTTTTTAGTAATCATTATGAAATTTACAAGAATTATTTATAATAGAAATAGTCAACTGGGAAAATTTTTTTGTATGAGTAGGAGCCTCGTGAAACCCCCTGGGGGGGGTGGGGGGGAAGTCCCCCCTCGAGGGGAGTAAATTTTCAAGATGGGTATCTTTCGAGAGGTATCTTTCGATCTCATCAATACCTTTAAAACAAATGGTTGAACTATCAATCTGTGATAATTTAAAACAAAGTTATAAATTTTTTTTTTACTTTTAATGAAAAAAAAAACTTAGAAAAAAAATCGTATTTTTTTTAAAAACGAAATTTAACCAAACTTGGTATTTATTTGGACATAAACTGGTGCTGATTAGATTTGGGGATCAATCGCTCAGCAGGTGGCGCTGTGATGTATTTTTTCTAAATTTTTAACATGGAAGTACAGAACAAAATTTCGTATAAATGTACATAATGAGAGTTATTCTTAACCTGTGATTATAAAATTAATATTAATGATTGATAATAGTAGTAGTTCAGTGTTTCTGGTACGGTAGCATTTTTCGTGAAATTCTATAAGACTTATCCAAAATGTGAAAATGAAAAAACATGTTTTCTCTTTTTTGCTAAAGCATCTTACTAAACACAAATTAAAAAAAAAAATTTCTGTGAAAATATTATAACGAATCTTTCATGGGAAAAAAATCGCAATATTGATCAAGAAAAATCCATCGGTTCGGGTTCATGCATATAAAGAAAATCAAATGTCGAACTACGCATAAGAATCGTATACAGGAAATCAATTTGTAAATAAGCATGAGGCATTTATAAAGTCGTGTAATATGAAAGAAAGAAAAATTATAAATAGTAATAAACAAATTTCACTTTTTTACTTTATTTTTATTTTTATTTTCGTAAGTTATGTTTTTATTTTCAGATACAGTATAAGCTTAATGTAGTTTTACATACTATAGTGATAATTATATCTCCAGAAAAAGAATATAAGTGATATCTAAGGTGTTCATATTGCATTAAAAAAGTTTACAATATTAAGTAATCATCTAAAAAGTTTAATATTTTTCATGTCTGCCAATAAATGTGTTAAAATATATGCTTGTACTATATTCGAACTGATCTGGTTACAATAGTGGTAAGAACAATTATTAATTACTTTTTTGTTTTGCATTTAAAATTAAAAAAAAAAAAAAAAAATAAGCTTAATTTACAAATGAAAATCAAACATATCGAGGCATTTAGAATAATGTGTAAACTGATATTCAACTTTTTCTACTGTTTCTGGCATTTCAGCATTTTGCTAAAACTTTTTTTTTCTGATTTTAGCTTTTTTGCTAAAGAAAATTTTTACTCAGCTTAAACCCTGTAGCAGTTAATTAGGAAAAAAATTTTGTGTATGCATGTGGGGGCATCACTTCCCCCCCCCCACACACACAGGGGGGAAATCGTATTTTTTTTTTTTTTTTGTTAAATATTGTTATTGAGTGAATTTGTATAGAAAAATATAGAAGAAAGTCTTGCGGTGGTCACAACATACTAGTTTTTTTTATTATTATTATTAAAAATGGGTGACCTTAACAGTCATACCCTCAAATTTTGAAATAAAATTAACATATTCTAATGCAAAACAGAGATAAATGGAGACTAAAAATATCTTTCCAAATCGCTTTATTGTATTATTTTTACTTTCTTCGATATTTAATAGAAGAAAATATTAGATTCGTGAGAAATATTGACCTCCTGTTTTCGATGGATTTACACGTTTTTAGAAGTCTAGAACACAATTTGAGCATTTTTAGAAAATGTCTGTCTGTGTGTGTGACAAAATTTTGTGGCAAACGCATTTCAAAAACTACTGCACAGAATTTCAGAAAATTTGACATATAGTTGCACTTTGACGTATCAAATTTTGGTGAAAAATCGTCCACAGGTGGCGTTGCCATCTCACTTTTTCTATATTTTTAACATGATGGTATTGGACAAAATTACGTATAAATGTACGTAAAGAGAATTATTTTTTAATAATCATTATGAAATTAAAAAAAAAAAAAAATGTAATAATGATTGTCAACTGGGGAAAAAAATTGTATATAAGAGCAATGCTTTCTTCCCTGGAGGGAGGGGCGAATTTTAATTTTGTGTATCTTTCAAAAGAGCTCGTCCATACAATACCTTTAACACAAATGGTTGAACCATTGACTTGCAATAATTTAAAATAAAGTTATCAATATTTTTAATTAAAAAAAAAAAAAAAAAAAAAAAAAAAATTTAAGTTGTTGTATAGAGAATAAAATTGGCTTTCTTTGGATATTTAATGTTATACTGTTATTTATTATATATTTAGGGTCTAAATCGTTTGCATTCATCATGGAAGATAATTTTAATAATTTACTTTTGCTGGTGAGTTTGCATTTAAAAAAATATAGAAGAAAGTCATGTGGTGGCTACAACATACTTTTTTTTTTTTTTTTTTTTTTCCCCATGCGGCATTTATATAAATAAAATATGAAAAATTTACATTGTGTGCATATTTATGTATATAATTTGCAAAAAACTTAACATGAAACTAACAAAATTTGGTATTGCTTGGTCATCACAAAACCTTCTTCCATTAATTCTATGTATCTACTTGTGTTTCTAAAGACTTGAACTGATGTTGAAAGACAACTTTCCCAGCTTTTGCCTTGTGTTTCTATTTTTTTCAAATTAATTGTCTTTTTTTCAACTTTCAGTCAATTTTTTGCGAGATTTTGTTTTATTTGGATGTTTTGACAATTTTCCTGCAAATTTGATTGACAGAAAATGCCGGTTTCGAACAAGGGCTTTCTTAAATATCTAGAAACACTTCGTTCAAACCCAGGTCCCGCTCTTCGGTTTTGCATTTTGGAGTCTTCAGTGGCTTTCTCCAAAACTCGCGTGAACAAGAGTGAAGAATCCTTTGGAACCTTTGCAGAGTAAATATTTTTACATAAAACAAATAAACTATGCAAAATTTGAGTGTTAATGGCAAACAAGTTAGTATATTTGTAACTTAAATAAGGTTCTCACAGAGAAGACTTTTAAAACTTAAAACATAATTAAAATGCCTGATTTATGATTCCTGCTTAAGCTTTTCGGCTGAGCAACCAGCCATCTTCAGACAGCTCTTGACATGTTCTGCTAGTCTTTCTTGTTTCTACTTCTCTCAACATGTAGTGTCATCTCTGGTAAAGAAGTTGATTGGTTTCATGGTCATTGAATAGAAGAGCATGAAAATGATATCAAATACGGTAAAATAATTACAGCCATAACCAAAACTAGTAGAGATTTGAATATAAATATAGATGTAAAAAATGTAAGAAAACAATCTAATTTTAATAACTATGCAACTCTGCATGAAAGTATAAAAATACAGGTCAACGAGTGCACATGATGGATTTAGGCTTAGGCCCTTGAGGCCCAGGCCTAGGGGTGCCAATGATTTAAGGGCTCCTAAGTTTTAAATGTGACTAAAATGTGAATGGAAGTGATGATTAAAATTCGAAGACCAAAATTTGGAAAGAAAAATCCAATTTAAAATGAGTAAGGAAAATTGAAAATTGACGGTTGGTTTTTCCATCGATTATGAAAACACCTTGTAGAATTCCTTTGACACATGAAACTAGATTGAAATATATGAATGCTTACTATATTTGTATGGTTGATCGTCCTGCACCAGAGAGTGAACGTAAGTAGCTATTGGATGCTGCTGCCGAGAGTGAAGAAATTTTTAAGTCTATTAAAATCTTAAAAACTATTTCATTTTAAACACAAATCCATGTCTATGTGTTTGTCTGTTTGTTAACAGCATATCTCAAGAACAAATAATAGCAGAAAGCCCAAACTAGGTATTCTAAATGTGTATTATATAAGGATGCTACACTAAGCTTTTTGTTGAGATCAAGCAAATGGTTTGTGCACAGGGACATCCAAGAGAATTCAAATGCATGATGTCTATGGGGAAATTTCTGGGAAGTACAGTACAACATCTATAGGCTGACTTAAATGAAACAGAATGAATAAAATTTATTATATTCATAAAAGTATGTTTTGTGTAGATTGTGGTATGGAAATCATTCATCATTCGTTTACAGTGCTCTCAAAGCACTTGGATACTGGGGCTATACTTGGAAATTGCAGGACTCATAATTCCTTTTTTTTTTTTTGCATTAGATGTTTTTTGAGTAAGACAAATTTGAAATACACAGTATTGTTTATAGTGCATATTAACAATATACAAAGATACCCAAAATTAAGCAAAACGTTCTTATCTATTGAATGTAATTGACGGAAGTGCTTTGTACATGTTACTATGTTAACAAATACTGTAAAATTAATTTTTCACACTCATACTGCAAAGAAAGTATTTTTTGAAGTTTTATTTTGAATTTTTTTTTTTTTTTTTTTTTTTTTTTAAATACTATCACATTTTGAGGTGCACTGATTACGAAAGTCCAATTTTTAATGGTTGATCTGTGTATATATTTGTTATCAGCATAACATAAAAACAAGTAATTACAGGATTTTCAAATTTGGTACTTTGAAATTCATATTAGGTTACCACTTAAAAATTTGATCAAGATTGGCATATTTGAAGGCAAATTAATAACAGCCTTGATTTTTTTTTTTTTTTTTTTTTTAATAATTGAACTGTGGGTTAAATGGAAGGTTCAGAGGGGTAATAGCCCCCCCCCCACACACACACACTCATACAGAATTACATGTAAAATAATACTGTTCCTAAACCTGTTTTAAATTATTTTAAAAGTACATTAAACTTCATTATCTTATGCTATTGATCTTTACGCTATAGACTTAATATGCAACCTATCATTATAGTGTTGAAATGTAAGAGAAAGTTGCGTGAGTGACATACCAGATTATTTAATTATATGTTGATTATAATATGCATGTATGACAAACATTGATTTATATATTTAATTTTTTTTTTCTTCAGCTGTATCATATTTATTGCTATTAGTATTATTATAGTTTTTCTTAAGATGGGAGGGAAGGGTGCCATATGAAAATGTGCCTATGGAGCAATCTAATTTAAATAAGTCTCTGGTAATGACCAAAAAACCAATTAACTTCAAGGACAGAGATGGAGCTACATGTTGAGAGAAACGGAAACAAGAAAGACTAGCAGAACACGTCAAGAGCTACCTAAAGATGGCCGGGCATCCAGCCAAAAAGATTAAGGTGGAATTACAAGTCAGGCATTTTAATTATGTTTGTAAATTTTTAATTTTAATTAAAAATTAACAACAAATCATTAAAATTGATTTGTTTTGTGACTTATGTAGTATTTAATTAATTTTAAACACTACACAAGTCACAAAACAAATCAATACATTAAACACTTTTATAAAAAATTTCCTTTAGATAATAATAAATATTATTATTTATAATAACATACAAAGTGATAATGAAACTAACTATGAATAACTGTAAATATATTTTTTAATGTACGTATATTTCAGTAGTTTACAGAGTACTCTGGCTGATAAATACATAAAAATTAAAAAAAAAAAAAAATACATATAAGAATACATAAAGATAAAAAATTTTCTTTATTCAAAAAATAAGACTTGTCACGAAGATTCAGTCTCTGATTTTCCCAAGGTTTCAGAAGTTTTATTTTTCGGCCTGCAAAAAAAGAAAAAGAAAAAAAAAAGATTTTAAAATGTTTTGATTTTGACAATCTAAACATTTTTTATATATAGTTCAATTTGATATACTAAAATGTATCACACTGAAATTTTGATATAAATGTAAAAAATTTAATTTAAAATTTTTGTAACTGCAGCACAAAGTACAATTTACCGTTTTTTTTTTTTTAAGTATTTTGCTTTGTATTATTTATGCAATTAAAAAAAAGGGGGGAAGTAATAAAGCATTCTTATTATCTGTTTGTCTCTATAATATGCCTGTACTCCAACAAATATTTCCAAATCTTGTAATATATTGCTCTGACAATGTGAAGTGGCCATTCCAATCCTCAGATTACTTTCTCTACATGGGTCAGTATATATGATTTCATAGAAGTGTGTTGCTCGACCCTTTTTTTTTTTTTTTTTACTTTCTCGTACCCATAAGGTAGAGAAAGTATTGTTTTTGGGTCAAATTTTCGAACACGAGTTTTTGTTATATTTACATGTTCTGAGGTCCCCTGAATACGAAAATCATGTTTTTAGCAAATAGTCTGTGTGTGTGTCTGTCTGTTATCAGCATATCTCAAGAACAAATAGTAGCAGAAATTCCAAACTCGGTATTCTAAATGTGTATCATATAGGGATGCTACAGTAGGCTTTTCGTTAAGATCAAGCAAATGGTTCGTGTACAGGGACAATCAAGAGAATTCTAATACATTACGTCTATGGGGGAAATTGCAGGTAAGTAGAGTTGAACATCTATAGACTGCACTAAACCAAATGAAACGAATATATATTTTTTGTAACAGAGATAGTCAACAGGGGAAAAAAATGTGTATGTAGGAGCCTCGCCTCCCCCCCCTGGGGGGGGGGGGGGAAAGTCCCTCCTCGAGTGGAGTAAATTTTCATGATGGGTATCTTTCAAAAGAGCTCGCCAATACCTTTAAAACGAATGGTTGAACCATCGATCTGCGATAATTTAAAATAAAATTATCAATTTTTTTCATTTTTAACAACAAAAAATTTTTTTTGTTATATAATATTGAGAATAAATTCAACTTTTTTTTTGATATTTAGTGTTATACTATTTCTCTAATATGGAAATTGTTTGCATAATCATAAAAGATAATTTTTTTAAATAATAATTTTAATAAATAATTTTTTTAAATAATAATTTTAATAAATTATTTTTTAAAAACAGAATTATATTTTAATAACCGAATTAAATTGTATATAAATGTAGGTGCATTAATGAAACAGGGGGTTGAGGGGGGGGGGGCAGTAGCCCCCCCTCACACACAATTAATTATCTTTCTCTCCCGTTAATTTGAATTGTTTAACAGAGGTTTTCATAACATCGTTATCTTACCTCTTAATCTCCAACCTGTATTTATAGTATTATATTTCAGGGTAAGAAAAAGTCGTGTGAGTGACACACCAGATTATTTTATTTGTGTCTCTTATAAGCACATATGACAGATGTTTAACACAACTTTTATTTTTTTTCTACTACCAACTTTGGATTTTCTACAAATCATCAAAAGTAGTTATCATGGTAAAAAATCTCAGTGAGTTTGATTGTCATCACCAGTTCATGATATTTTCACATGGTAATGATTTACTTAAACATTGTTAAAAAATCACCGTTAATATAAGGATTAGATTAATACATTGCATAAAATTATAAAACAAGTGTTACAACAAAACTTATTCAGATGGAATAAAATTTATTACATAACTTTTTCCACTAATGTGGGGAATTAATTTGATTCAAATGTGCATTTAATAATATAATGAACTTTAATAATATAATGAACTTCTAATATATAATATAATGAACAATAATGAATAATATAATGAACTTCTTATTTTCCTTTGTGTCTACTCAGGAGCTCTGGAAACCAAAATGTTTATTAACAAACCTAGGGTGCTTCAACAAAGGATTGTTTATTTAATTATCAATCTTCTCACCTTTATTTCAATTTGTATATTTTCTTTCTTATTTCTCATTATTCTTTGCAGCAACATAAATTCTCGGGAAGTTTGAATTTAGATCTGATTTGTTTATTTTCATAATGATAACAAAAATAATAATTATAAAATATAGTACATGTAATCGTGAAACCTAAGTCTGCATGTTTAATTATAAGATGTTTACAGAACCAGGGGATGATTCTGAATGACACAGAATTTTCTGAAGTTCAGGGTTCCTACACAATTTCAAAATAAAATTCCCTGACTTTTCCAGGTTTTTCAGGTCTATTTTTGTAAAATTCCAGATCATAAAATTTGGTTAGTGACGTAAGAAAGCCTGGGACCAAAAACATAACATAGTTTAAGGCATAAAGATAACGTAGTACCATGCTCAAAAAGTTTTATATTCAGGTATATATCACCATTTTTCCAGGTTTTTGGGAAATATTTGCAATTTTCCCTGATATTTTTCTGACTTTTTTCCACTAATTTCAAATTTCCTGTCTTTGCCAGCTTTGTTAGGTTCTTCCTGATCATGGGAGCCCTGACTATGTATGTGTCTACGTTTCATCTTCATTTTATAAGTGTGCTTATTGCTATAAATTAAAATGCTTTATTAGGACTTAAGAAGCAAGCTATTTTCAAAAAAAAAAAAAAAAAAAAAAAAAAAACATTCAAGATTTCTTTTTATTTTCCTGAACAGATAGCCTTATATTTTCTGAACATAAGGCTATGTAACCCCGCTGATCTAAAAAGAAATAAACTACATAAAAAAAATATAACTATTACAACAGGTTATCATAAAAATCTCGTTAATAAACTATACAGAAGATAGAAGAAGAATTAATAAACTCAATAATATTCCAAATTATCAAAAAACTCCTCCAAAATTTACATTTTCTATTCTGTTTGATCAAGGAGCCTCAATTAAAATTAAGAATACCACTAGAAATTATAACGTAAACATCCCCATAAAACCAAATCCCAATTTTATAAAAACTACTTTAAAATGAAGTTATAATTCATATTTGAAATAAAATTTGTTTAAACTTCATGCTTATTACATCAACCATGTAACTGCATAACTGAGGTACACAGTTACATCAACCGTGCCATCCTAATATGTTTTGAAAAGTCTGAATTAACAGAATAATTAAACTTCATAAATGAATTAACCACGGATGCAGGATACCCCAAAAACTAGTAAATCAACTTTATAAAAAATGAATTAAACAGTTAAATAAAATTCCTAATGCACAACCCCCCCCCCCCCCACACACACACACAAAATTTACTTTTTCTATACCCTATAATCAAGGTACTTCAAATAAAATAAGAAACGCCGCGAGTAAACTAAATTTAAATATCCCAATCAAACCCAATCCCAATATTTTCCAATTAATAAGAAGCAATAAAGACCAAATTTCCCCCACTGAAACTGCAGGTATATATAAAATCCCCCTCAAAAATCAAGAAAATGAAGAATACAAATATATAGGAGTCACCAAAATAAAAATAAAAACCAGAATTAAAGAACATCAAAACGACATAAAATTCACCGCTTTAGCTAGAAATTACCTTGAAAATAATATAAAAATAGATTTTGATAGAGTCACAAAAATCGCTAACTATAATAATCAAAATTATGCATTTTTTAGAGAAACTATTGAAATAATGCATAATAGTCACGTTATCAACGACCATGAATCAGCAGAAATAGACAAAGTGTGGCATCCCCTGTATGAGTATAAAGGAAAAGATCAAGACTTGGGCAGCGGCCAACCATAAAGAGCAGTCGGCACAGTTTACGGAGGGGATTCCCTACCGAAAAAGCTTTCTGCCAAGCATGAAGTTTAAACAAAGGTATTTAATTTTATTTCAAATACCAAATCCCAATATTTATCAATTTTTATCCGATATTTATCTGATATGACAAAGATTCAACTCCCCCTCTTGAAACCGCAGGAATATATCGAATGGAATCCCTTTTAATTATCCAGATAAAAAAACAGGTTGCTATATTGGGGGTCACTAAAAGAAAAATATCCACTAGAATTAAAGAGCATAACAATGATATTAAATATGGAAAATTAACTACAGCCCTCACTAAAATTAACCAAGAAAATAATATCAATATAAATTTTAATGAAACTCGAAAAATCGCTAATTACAACAACCCGAATTTATGCTTTTTACTGCAAAACCATTGAAATAATTAATGACCAATCAGCATGCAACGGGCACGAGTCGCATGCAGATTTAGATCGACCATGGCGCCACCTCCTGAAGAGTCAACAAAGAAAAGATCCTGATTCAGTTTCGACTACAACGGACCACGTTATGGTTTCTGAGGAAAGGGTGGATCCACTCTGAAAGTACTACAACCAAGTAACAGAGCTTTATAAAAGGTATAATTTTAATTGTAATTAAATATGCTCTGATTAAAAATTTAAATAATAAGGCTATCAGTCCAAATTTTGGAATTTCTGAACAAAATCACCCCAGCATAGAACCACAGAAAGTTATTTAAATAAAATAATATAGAAGCTCACTTGGCCCATTCTACACTTAAAATTAAGTCATCATAACGAAATCCATCAACAGCTTGAATAGCTCTGGTAGCATCTTCTAGCCTATGGTAGCTGATAAATGCAAAACCCTGTAAAAGAAAAACTAAGATTTAAAATTCATTATATCAAAACAAATATATGACAGACACAGATGCATCATTTTTTTAAAAATTAGTACATTTCAGAATATATTATTTTTAAATAAACACACATAACTTACACATTCTCAAAGAATACCAAAATATAAATTGACAGATCACTAACATGTTGCTGCAATATTAAAATTTTCTTCTATAGCTTCCTGTACAAATTCATGCAGTTTATTTATCTTATACTATTAAGTGAGCAATATTTGTATGTATATTTCACTGATCTCGAAAACGGTAGCTCGGACAGTCACGAGATTTAACACAAAGGTGCCCCCCGAAGGATCATTGTGCACATCGAAGTCAGAATTACGAATTTCTGTTTAGTTTTCTTTTAATTAATAAAAATCTGAAAATATTAAGCTAATAATAGCAAAAAATTAGGCATTTAAATTTAATCCATAATTTAATTGTTGCCAAAGAAAAAAAAAAAAAAAAACGAGTTTATTATTTTTTTTTGTCAACAGGAAAATAAATACATTTATCTAAACATGAACAACACTACACACTACTGATCGCAGAGCTTTCAAATTTGGCATATAGGTACCTGGGACCCTGCAGGTGTGCACATCATCGAGATTTTTTCAAATTTCGAATTTGAATTTTTTAAATTAATGTTTTTTCGATTTTAAACATTGGCTTTTATGTTTCATTTTTCATGAATTTATTCTTCGATTGTAATCGTCTGCGTATCTTAGCAACGGCTATATTATGCAATTTATTTTTTATTTAATACATTTATTTGAGGGCGAACCTTTTTTCTCTTTTTAATTTATTATATTTATTGAAAATAAAATGGTAATGCAGTAGAAAAAATTAAATATATTAAATTTAAAATTTAAAAACGTATTTATAACAGTTATGTTTATGTATAATTTTTGTAGTATAACAACAATTATTTTTCATTTGTTAATTTAATTTCTTTAAAAGTTTTTCTTCTTCTTTTTTTTTCTAATTTATAGTATTTGTCAGGAAATAATGGTAGTATATAGTAGAAAGGATTAAACTGATTGGAATTTATTTGTTTTTTATGTATTTAATTCCTTCTAAAAGAAAATTTATTTTTTATTTTATTTCATTATATTGGTCGGAATCAAATTGTAATACAGTGTAAATAGCATGAGCAATAAAATACTTGGTTCAAAAACTAAAATATTTAATAGACGCTGAGATACAGTTATCTTTAAAATCGTAGTTCTTAAATAATGGTAGACCCACCTATCGTCAATAAATACCCATATTGAAATACAGTAAAATCGCCCGTAACCGGCACTCAATTAACCGGCAATCTCAAAATAATGGCACTTTCTCTAGTCCTCTCTAGTAAATGGTAAATGTGAATTTAGCGTACATATGTTTTTTTTTTTTAATTATTATTTTAATTAATCTGTGATATTTTTGATATTGTGTTTATGTATTTCGATCTCGCGGCCGTAAAATATCTTTAAAAATTTATATATACATATACAAAATTATTTTTTCATGTTGGAAAACAATTTATCAATTCCCGGAGAGCAAAGCCCGACGTCACGCCGCACCGCGCCGGTCTAATCAGCGTGAGCGGCGCACCAACGGAGTCCGTGACGTCACCGCCCACACTAGAGCCTCTATAGCCCACACGCGATCCGCGGCGAACGACGGTACCGGGAAAGGAGCGCACGGGAAGCCGGCGGAGAGTGAAGGAAGACCGGGATAAAGAACGCATGCTCACCGTCAATCTGAGGTACGGCGCGATCCTACGAAAAATAAAAACGGATTGTTCTGAAATTTATTCTATTTGATTAATTAGTCCAAAAAAGGAATTGCCGGATATCATGTTGAATTTAAAGGAAATAATTTCACTTTTGATTGAATTTGGAAAACAGTTCATATCAATTAATTTTAAGTATAAAAGTTTAGATTTTAGCTATTAATTGAAGTACAGTTTAAAAAAATAAAACTGTCGACTGATTTTACGTTTGTGATGACGTCATAGTTTCTCCCGCGTTCGTTTTTTGATAATAAAGTTTTTAGTTTTTTGATAGTTTATGATATTCAAAATTCTTTGTTTATCTCTGCCGACTTGCGCGGATTTTAGATCGGCGGATTTTCGGCGCTCGACTGTATATATACTTACGGTGGTATGTGTTTTTGCTTTAAAAAATCGGCGATGTTTCCGATATTGTGTTTGTTTAATTAAGGTCGGGAGATCGAAAAATTTGGACAACAAAATTCACATACAGAATATGAATAGGTAAATATTCAATTATCCGGAAAATTCTCTTTTCCGGCAACGGCTCGGTCCCAATGTTGCCGGTTAAAAGGGATTGTACTGTACATAGGGAAGAGATTTCTGCAGGCAGTGGGAACCTGCTCCCGATACAGTGTGGCCAGAGAAAGAGCTGCCGTAGTCAACGAGTACCCGATGCGAGGTCTAGAGCGATTCCAATGTAATTATTTTAGTTTTTATTTATAATGTGATGTGAAAAATAATGATCCAATTCTTTTGGAGATTCATTTAAATATAGTGGCCAGCGAAGCAGGCGTAGCCTGCTAGTTAAAATTATTATGTATCAAAGTTATTTCCTATGATAAAAGCAGACAACTTTCGTCACAGAAGCATAACACAAAGAAAATCAATTTTATGCTATGCAGGAAATATCTTAAGAAGTGAGGTGTTTTTGGTGTTAAAAAGAAAATATATATACAGCATAACACCTTTAATTCGGACTTCTTTTATTCGGATATATCTATAGTTCGAACTTTCAAAGCCAAATTCTCTCTTTTTTGTTTTTGGTTTTGACAGATGACCACAGATGGCGCTATTAAACAAATAATTTTTAGAAATTTTTTATTTTAAACAACTAATTTGAATGCTTCTTACTTTTGTTTTTTAAAAACTATTAAAATAAACAGGTGTCTGATTGGATGTTTAGAAGAAATATCTGTGTTAGCTGTATGCCAATAGCCACTTTCCGATTCCTGTTTGTTTTCATTTTAGATTATTAGTGCCTTGTTGTTGTTGTTAAATTACATTTTTGTATGTGTGAGTTTAATTATTAAAAAGAATGATACATGAAAATCTGATTGTTCTCACAAGCCAAAACTTAAACTGTTGTCTTTTCAGACATGCGAAAGTAATTTTTATTTACACTTGAAAATTACTTCCTTTTTTTTTTTTTTTTTTTTTAACCAATTAATTTAATTTTAATAATTTTCTGTATTTTCTTTATATATATATATATATATATATATATATATATGAAAGGGATAAAAATAAATAGTTTTAAATTATTAAAAAACCTAATTTAAAAGTGTGAAAATCGCTAATCGAAATTATAATTGCGAATAATTTGTAATTGCCCCTTTAAAGATTGTTTCCTAACAGAAGACTTTATTATAACTCAGAAATCAGAAAAGGAACGAAATTATAAGTCGAAATTCACTGACGCTAGTGCTATTTGCAAGTGTCACTGCATTGAGTTGCATATTAATTATACCCAGAAATTCCTTTTAAGAGCCCAGACGATCTAAAGGACCAATCAGCAGCTCAGAAAATGAGGTATAAAAGCCCAAACATTAAACAAACGGAGACTTCTTGCCACGATTTTGACTTGTTAAAGAGTTCCACGCTGCAATTTTCCTCTGAAATTACATAAGTCCTACAGGCCTCCCGAACAGATTTGGCGGCCCGGGGTGCCAATTGAACTGCCCGCAGATTGGCAGAGCATCGGATTCAGACTCCATTCACCTTACCCTGTCCCGACTTTGAAATGCTGAAGCAATAAAGATGTTTCCTGAAAGAAAGCCTAGTCGTCATTGTGTGCTGTGGCTATCAACTCTCTTTCATCCAGTAATTAATACGCACATATATAAATTTTGATTTGATATTTGGTAATGTATATATTTTTAGTATTATTCATTTATAATTTCTTTTAACTTTAAATCTTTTACACTGGTCATTAATTTGTATGATAATAATAATAAAAAAATTAATTTACTTGTCATAATCTATTTTAATAATATAGTTTTGATTTTCGGTATTTATATTATTTATTATTTTATTATATTATAGTTATGATTTAAAATCACAAAATTACATTATCTATTCATTAAAAAGTCATTTCCCTCAAATTATGAAAGATGGCACCACCACACAAAAGAAAGATATATTTTGTGATGTTTTACTTTTAATATTTCAAATAAAAAAATTGTTAATATTATTTAACTAAAAAAAGAATCGATAACCTATTATACGATAATGAATGCTTATTGTGCATTTTTAATATTTTAAATAAACATCCATATATTATATTTTAGTAACTTAAATGCATCCAAGTTCTGAAACAAAGATCTATATAATCCGGAAATTTCCATACTTTCTGGATTAAAGGTGTTACACTGTATATATATAACTTTGCTTCAAATTACCACACAGCTGTACTAAGGATATCACATTTAGGGTCCAATCATTTACTTTAAAAGTATGGATGATTCTTTAAAAGATGAACATAATACTCCTATATGTAAAAAAAAAAAAAAAATCCGGTTGACTATTACTATTATAAATACATATATATATATATATTTATTTCACATTAAAAAATAAAAAAAAAATTCTCATTGCATACATTTATGTGAAATTTTGTCCTATATCACCATGAAATGACAGCACCATCTGCTGAGTGATTAATTATTAATAAATGATAAAATTGAGGCAGATGCAGCAGATCCTTTCATTAGATATTTTTCTACCAATAAACTAACAGTGATTTGTTATAATTTTAGCATTTAAAAAAAAAATAATCACTATTTTTGTAGCTTTATTTAAAAAAAAAATAATAATCAATAAATAAATATATTGCTCAAAACCTCTGTCCTGGTCCTTGCTGCCTTTGACAGCATTTTCCTCACCTCCAACATTTGTGGTTCTATTGCTTAAGCCATGGAATTCAACTTGTGTGCTTATTGGATAATAGTTTCTTAAAAAAAAAAAAAAAAAAAAATCAAAGTTGCACTTTTATATTTAAATCACAATCATGTATGAGCAAGCTATATATAGTACTTGTATTTATTGTCACTTATTCCCTACTAGCATGCTTTGCCCACTTTGCTGGTTACTATATTTAAATGAATTGAAACAAACAAACAAAAAATAGAATCACTATTTTTTATGCCACTTTACAAATAAAAACTAAAAAGAAATGCATTGAAATTTCTTAAAACCTAGTTTCAGTCACCACTGCCTTGAACAGTGTCTTTCTCACCCGTAAAATCATGGGTCCGTGTCTCTATTGTCTGTGCAATAATAAGCACTCATGGATTTCAAATTGGGTACTTACTGGATGGATAACAGTTTTGAAATAGATAGTACTGAAAAAAATCAAAGTACAGTCGGCCCCGCTTAAACAAATATCTACTGTTCCAGCTATATTAATTCGATTAAGTGGGGTATTCAATTATGCGGGGAAGACTAGAAACGCAATTGCATGTATAACTATAATGGTTTTATGCTTACATGAAAAGATAAATGATCGATACCTCTTTCTTATTTAAATATTTAACAAAACTTTTACTAAGTTAAAATATTATAGTAATTTATAAATGCAATTAATGCTGGAATAAATATAAAATAAAGTGTACTTACAATTTTACTTTTAACAAAAAAAAAAAAAAATCAGTTATGATTGATTACTTTAACATAGACTTAACTAAACATTTTTCGATTTCTTTTTCTAAAGCAGATAAATAGATTATAATCGCTTCAATAGACTCGAAATGACGATGAACAATGTTAAAGGATTTTGCAACTTCATTTATTGTTCGCTTGCTCTTCCTTTATCACTTTCATTTAGAGGTTTTATTGGAAGATTAAACTCTTTATCTCTTTCTGTTTCTCCATCTTTATCCACATCTATGAGTTCATAAAGTTCTTTTTCAATCATCTACAAACTTTCAAAATTTGTGATTTCTAATTCCTGGAGATAATTCATATTTTAATTCCTATTTTCTCATCAGTTGCTGATTTTATAAATTTCGCTTTTGCAAAACAATTTTTATCACCTCGGCAGGAATACTGTCTCATGTTTAAAGAGTATGTCTTAGTTATGAAAGGTTTTTAAAAGAAGAAAGGAATTTTTTTTTGAGAATGAGAGGAAAAAATTGCCCAGGAATAAAGGAATTTTATTTAAGAAACTTTGAGTATTTATGCGATTAAGCAGGGTGGCGTTGTAAAAAATATTTCTTTAAACGAGGAAATTACTTTATACTCTTATAAGTGCTGTATTCGATTATCCATTACCCGATTAAATGGGGACGACTGTACCACTTTTATATTTAAATTGCAGTTACATATGAACAACACTATATGTGCTAGACATATTATTTTTTGTCACATTATTTCCTATACTTTACTGGATGTATCCTGTTGACCATAAAATAATTACAAGATAAAAAGAACTTTTTATGTACCATGTTTTTAAATTTGCTGTTGAATCATATAAACTAAACAAATCATATAAACTATGTATTAATAAATACTTTTTAAAATTTTTTTGATGAATTAACCCATCAACTTGAAAGAAAAAGATCAAATGTGTAATAAAGAGAGCAATTATAATTATAAGAAATTTTCAAACATTTATTAATTGAACAAAGTATTAAAAGAATGCACTGTCACCGTATTCTGAATTATTCTAAAAGTTTCAAATGTCTAACTAGTCGGGAAGCTATAGAACTATATTAGCACTTTATCAATGTGTATAAAATTTTTAAAGTGATAATGACATCAATTTTTGTGAGATGCATGATTTATTTTTTTTACAATTTTTTATTGTTCATGTTTAATTAAATGTATTTATTTTTATGTCAAAAGAAAATAATAAAATTTTCATAAAAGAATAAATCATAAAACTCATAAAAATTTTTTGGCAACAATTAAATTATAGCTAATATTTAAATGGCTAATTTTAAAGCTATTAGGAGGTTATTATTTTCATATTTTAATTAATTAAAAGAAACCTAATCAAAAATTCAAAAATCAGGCTTTGAGGTATTGCGTTGTTATCATTTTCTGAGCTTTCTAAAAGTTTCAAATGTCTAGCTAGTCGGGAAGTTAGTTAAAAATCAATTGAAAGATTTGTACTGGACAAACAAACAAACAAGAAAGCGAGTTAATAAAAACATGGTAATGACAGTAATTTCATGCCAAATATAGTATTACAATATCCTATGAGAACTATTTCAACCTTGTTTTAGACAACTAATATTTTTGTGGTATGTAATATTTCCCATTCTAAATATTTTATTTTGATTTATTTATTTATAAATTTGAAATAATAAGTATTCGTTCCCACCAACGTGCAAGTGCACAGATAAATATCTGGGAGTTACACATAGCAGCCCATTTATTAGTATGTTAAATTATTGTGCTGGCTGAATATAGAAAAATAAATGAAAAAGTAAATTTGATTATGGTAGAGCTTTATTATAACTCTCCTTTGACGACTTTTGAATTTTTGTCGCCATTTCGGACATGGATTATTTCGTGTAATATCTTGTATAAAAATGGGGAATTTTTTCAGTACCTATTTTGCTAACACTTTTATTGGTTCCACCTTTTTGTTAATTTATAAGAAACTTTCATATTCTGTTTATATTTTTAATGGTGGTTAGGTTTAAAATAAAGATTGTAGAATTTTTTGTTTATTTTATAACTTAAAAAAAAAAAAAAAAGCCTTCAAATGAATGAATTAAATAAATAAAAAATAAATAGTGTAATTATCTATTGAAATTTTATTTTTCCGACTGAGTGAAAATAATGCCTAGACGGGGACTCGAACCCCGGATCTTTGACTTACAAGGTCAAGGCTCTACCAATTGAGCTATCCAGGCCGACATCCCGGTCAGCATTACTCACTCAGACAACCTTTTAGGCAGAAACAATCTGGTCTATCATTTAGATAGCTCAACAGAATTAAGCCGCAGGAAATGGAAAACACCATTAAACAATGGGAGAAAGAAATACAATTTTTAATAAAATCACACAATCAACTGTGGAAGAAAATCATATCTATTGAAATTTTATTTTGACTGAGTGAAAATAATGCTATTATTTTCACTCAGTCGGAAAAATAAAATTTCAATAAATATGATTTTCTTCCACAGTTGATTGTGTGATTTTATTAAAAATTGTATTTCTTTCTCCCATTGTTTAATGGTGTTTTCCATTTCCTGCGGCTTAATTCTGTTGAGCTATCTAAATGATAGACCAGATTGTTTCTGCCTAAAAGGTTGTCTGAGTGAGTAATGCTGACCGGGATGTCGGCCTGGATAGCTCAATTGGTAGAGCCTTGACCTTGTAAGTCAAAGATCCGGGGTTCGAGTCCCGGTCTAGGCATTATTTTCACTCAGTCGGAAAAATAAAATTTCAATAAATATGATTTTCTTCCACAGTTGATTGTGTGATTTTATTAAAAAGTGTAATTATCGTTGATAAGATAGACAGGCAATTAAAATCAATTGAAATGAAAGAATAAATTTTAGAAAATGAAACAGAAATGTCAATGGATAAAAAAATAAAAATAAATAAATAAAATTTGAAAATTGAAAAAAATCTCAATGAGGTGCACACCTGCAGGGTCCAAGGTACCCCTCTCCAAGTTTTGTAGCTCTACGACCAGTAGTCTGAGCTGCAGAGCACAGACAGGCATACACACACAGATACTTATCTTTATTTATATAGATAATTAATTTGATTTGTCCAGTCAACTGTAAAATGATAGCAACTTCAAGCCAAACATAGTATTACAATTATGCTGTGAGCACTATTTCAACCATATGAGACAATATTTTCGTGATTATATTTCTAAATGTTTTGATTTATTTATCTAAATATTAATTTCAATTAATAAAATATTTGTGCCTGCCAGTGTGCAAATATCTTAGAGCTACACACAGGGCCCGCTTTACCATTAGGCAAACCTAAGCGGTCGCTTATGGCCGCCAAAAAAGGTGGACCACAAAAAAAATTGAAGCATTGTCCAAAATTTATGGGGAAAAGAAATGGATGGAAGAAAAGCGAAAATCATAAGCCAATTTTTTATTTTTATCCCTCTTTTAAGGAATATGCGTATATTCATTTGTAAATTGAAAGTAACCTTCTTTAAAGGTTTTAACTTTGCATAAAAGCACCTTCACCTTTTCAGGGACAAGAAAATTTCACTCATTTAAAATAAACTACGACCAGAATTTGCAAGCAAGTCTAAAATAGATGAAATAAATGAAGAATTTTCTTCATGTTATTAAAGTAAAACTTTGAAAAAAATTCCAAGATGAATTTTTGCAGTTGGAAATTAAAATTAAGTGTTTTGCTTAAGGTACTAAAATGTTGATTTTTAATAAGCATATGCTTTGATTTGTATTGTGATAATGAAAGAAAAGTTAGATCTTTTCAAATTAGATGTAAAAAATGATGAGGATTGGCTGAATTATTTGCAGTTTTAATCCGAACAATTTGGTTTTAAATCTAAACATTCCACCACCCATTAGAATAACAGAATTTGTTCACGATAGTTTTATTAAATCTGAAAAAAAGCCCTTTTACTTGACATCACTAACGCGTTTGACAGTTTCGCATGGCGGCCTAATTTTTAAGCTCATTCAGCATAAAATTCCGTCTCCTTATATCAAATTCCTCCATAATCAACTAAATAACAGAACTAAGAATAAGAAAATAGAAAAAAAAAAAAAAAAAAAAAAAAAACACTAATAAATTTATAAGTATCTAAATAAAAAAATCCTGAGAGTTTTTTTGCATTTGTGAAACCTAGTTGGCATAGGTGGACTCTGCTCAGTTCCTCATCATATTTATGTTCTCATAAATTTCTAATGCGAGACATATTATAATCATGTTAAGAGAAATGAATTTGACCAGAGCTTGACACAGTGACAGAATGAAATCCCCGCCTAATAGGCTATCCGCCGTTCACTTCGATATATTTATCTTATTCTAATCTATTAATTTATTTTGTAAATTATATTGTTTTTACAGTGTCAATTCTGTTGTTTAGTTTTCATGCTACTATTTCCAATGCAATAACCCTCAAAATTCCTATTTATATGAAAAATTTTCAATATCACTATGTTGATAAAATCTTCCTATTAGAATATTTGTAGTCAATCATGTTCAAACAAGTATCATAAATGTTATTTTGAAGTTGTCTGATACATTTATGATCCTCAAAATGGACGTTTATGCTCAATTTTGCCCTATTCTGCCATGTTAAGTAAATCATAAATTCTAAATAACTTACGAATTTTTTAAATTGGAAAAATTATAGTTTATGATATTCATGCCAGTATCCTAAATAATATTTCTAAAGTGGTTCGACATCTTTACGATGAAAATATCCCTCAAGATTGACATTTATGTGAAATTTTACTCTATTCTGCCATGTTAAGAAATTCATAAATTTCCAATAACTTACGAAATTTTGATATTGGAAAATTCATAGTCAATAATATTCATGCCAGTGTCTTAAATAATATTTCAACAGTGGTCTGACATCTTCACGATGAAAATATCCCTCAAAATTGACGTTTATGTGAAATTACACCCTATTCTGCCACGTTAAGAAATTCGTAAATTCCAAATAACTTGCGAAATTTTCAAAGTAGCATATTTGTAGTTAATGATGCTTCCAAACTGATATTTTAAAACTGCCCTGACATCTTTACAGTAAAAATTTTCTACTTAATGGACGTTTAAGTGAAATTTTGCCTTATTCTCCCATGCTAAGAAATCGTAAATTTACAATAACTTACGAAGTTTTTTAATTCGAATGCTGCAAATGAATAGGGTTCTTGACAGTATCGAAAGTAATATTTTAAAACTAATCTGACTTCTCTGCAACTATTTGTTCTTGAGATATCATGCACACAGACTAACAAACTAACAGACACCCTACAGATGGACACCATACAAATTTTGTCATTTTCGGATTCCTCACACCAGAAAACGTGTAAAAAAAAGTCAAAAAACTGTGGTAGAAAATTTTCAAGATTACCTAAGTTCCCCAAGATTACCTAAGTCCTAAAAATAACTTCGTAAACAATTCAGAAAATAGTTCAGATTTCAGAAAGGTCTTAAGAATAGATTTAAAATACGTAAAATATGTAAATTATGATTAAAAAATAAATAAGAGTAAATTTAAATTACATAAGGGCGACCTTTCCTCGCCTATGGTGTCTAGAAAATCTGTTTCATGCGTTGACTTCAGACATTCTTTTCAGCAAAAGGCATATGCATGCAGAAAAATTAACGCTACTTTGATTCACATCACAGGTCCATTAGTGGTTGAGCAGTTCTGCGCTCAAAGCTGGTAAATGGGAAGTGCTCGGTTGAATCCCAGGTCGCGCTCATCTTTCTAGCCGTTCGCAATTTTCCATGGTTTTCTCCGAAACTTGTGTAAATACAGGCTAGGATCCCTTAGAAAGACCCCTCAGGGGGCCCTACTTATAGGCCACGGACCTTAGCGTAGTCAATCGGTCTTAAACACTACCGATCGATTAGTTTCCCCATATCTAAATAAGAATACCTAATTATGTCGTGCGTTTATGAATGAAAAGGTTTCGTAATCATGTTTGAAAGTTATTAGTTTGCAATTGATAATAGCCGACACAAAATTTCATCTGATAAGAAAAAATTTAAATTTATAAGTTATTTTAAATTTATAAGTTATTTTAAAATTAAGGACTAAATATATTTAGCAATAAAAATACCTTAAAAATGGAGACAGCATATTAATTTCAGCCACCATCGTGGCCATCATCAGTGCTGAAACACAACCTAGACGTTTTCTCCTAGTTTCTAGGCGTTGTTTTGTTGTCGCTGCGATTCCTTTGCTTCTCTTCATTTTCTTTCATGAGTTGTTGCCATTCCGGCAGAACTAAATAGTGTTCTCGGTCATTAACTGTTAATGGGTTATTGATAATTTCAATGGCGTCCCTTTTTAATGCGTAATTGTAGGAGTTATAAGGAGCTATTTTTTTAATGTTTATGGTATTAGTGTTAATTGGGTAATTGTTGTGGGTAGTGGAAAGGGCGGTGGAGGATTTACCAAATTTTAAATCGGCACGGTGCTCTTTTTCGTGTTCATTAATCCTTCTTTTGGTCATTCCAATGTAGCTTGCTTTATTGCCGTTAATATGTTCGAATTCAATTTTATAAATACCTGTGGTGGAGTTTAATAATTGTGGTGGAGAATTTTATTTCACATATACATAGTTCAAGCAAAAGTGAAGGGGAAAGCATTTTTAACACTTTTCAATAAAATTTTAAAATGTTGACGACTTCGGTTTGTCAGTACGGACGTAGCTAATGTTCTCTATTTAAAATGGTAGAAATAGGCTAACTAGCTTGTGTACAGGGACACCCAAAAGAATGACAGTTAATTGCTTTCTATGAGATGTATTTTTATAAATCACATTTAAAAAACTTTGTACTGCGAAAGTCGTATCAAAATTAAGATTTATTATTCATATGCTTAAAAAAAAAAAAAAAAAAAAAAATCTATAGAATATGGTATGTTTAGCATTAAGATTTACAGGATCACACCAAAATATTCAAACACATTATAAGAGCTTAAGAGCTACAACTGGAAATTGCTAGAACCGCATTTTCGTTTGTGTTAAGGTTTTTTTAACACTTTTCAACAATGATTTAGAGTGATTATGAATTCAGTTAGTTTGTCTGTGTTTTTTTCCGTTGTGTGATAACGTAGGCAAAGTACATTAAAGGGTAAAAAAGGCAACAAGTACATAGAGTTGGAAAATATTAATAGTCTGCGCGAACCAAAAGATTTTTCGTTCTTGTTCTTAGAATGGAACGAATTTTTGGTACCATCTCATTTAATGTAAAATTATCATTTATTATGGAAGGATTAAAATTATAACGGATTTCAAATTCCCTTTTCTTCTGGCCATTCAAAAATTTTCTTTTTCATTCCATTGTAATATTACTCAAATTTTTGGCCAAACAGTTTATGGTACAAGCTGTACATGGTATATGAGTACATGTACAGATATAACCGTATTGATGTACAGTAGTTCCATTGTACATCAATACATGCAATGTCATGCACTAAAGGTTTGATTCAACTTATTTTTTGTTATTTCTAAATATACTCGATCCAATTAAATTTTTACAAAAAAAAAGAAAAAAAAAAAGAAATGTTATTTAAATTTATATTAACTTATAATATTAGAATAAGTTGAATCTTAATATAGTAGCTTTTTCTTTTGTAAGGGAGGAGAGGGGGAGGTAGGGATCACAGTGAAAAAATTTACCTGGAGTCACATGAAATCTATAACCTGCCCTGCCTTAATATCTATTAGAGGGGGGCCGCCAACAATCTATAGCTTAGGGCCACCAAAATTGTAAAGCGGTCCCTGGCTACACATAGCAACCCAATTATTTGTATGTTAAATTAGCATAGTGATTAGTATGTAGAAAAATAAATAAGTAAACCTGATTATGGTACAGGTTTATTATAGCTTTCTCTTGACGACTTTTAAATTTTTGTAGCTACTTTGGCGATGAACTTTTTTTTATTTTTTTAAATTTCTTGTATAAAAAAGGGGAACTGTTTCAGTAAGTAATTTTCTAAAACTTTAATCGTTTGTACCTTTTCATTAATTCATAGGATTTCTTCATATTATGTTTACATTTTTAATGTGCAGGTAGGTTTAAAATAGTGCTTGTAGAAATAAATTTTCTATTTTTAAAGATGTATTTTTTCTATAAAATGATCTACTCTGACAAAAATATACCATTTATGTGACTATTATTTCAGTTCTATTATCATTATTATTCTTTATAATTTATTTACATCTTTGATGCATTACTTGACTTAAAATAGTTGTTGCAAAATTTAAGTTCTTAGCAAAAAAATTATAGTATACTTCAGTGACATAATTTAAAAAATCGTCCAGGAGGATCTATAAATAAAGCTGATAAAAGTTATGATTCATCGAGTTAAGATTATTAAAGAAACGCTATGCAGTTGATGTGACGTCATTGACAGTTGTTTGATTAACAAGTGGACAGTAAAAATATAAAAATAGTAGTTTTAAAAATAAAAAATTAATTCTTTTAGAACTACATATATTAGCACTTTGTTAATATCAGGGTTGGCTAGATTTTGCCCGACCTGAAAAAACCCGGGTGGGTTTTTTCAATAAAACCCACTTGAAAAAACCCAAGAAAAAGCCCAATTGGGTTTTTTCAAAATCCTTATATAAAATTGTACTTTTGTCTAACTTACAATAAACATACAAATATAAAGCAAGTGTTATATACATTATTGGAACATGAATAAAGAATTTTCAGAAATATTGGAGATGCTCAAACTGCTGCTGTATAGAAAAAAATCCTGAAAAATTCCCCAAGAAAAAAAAAATGTATAATTATCTTATTAAAACAGAATAAAAAATTATATTAAAAAATAAATAAATAAATAAAAGCAAGAAAAAACAGAGTTATTTTTCAATATAAAGAAAACTGTAGGTCTCAAGGAATATAAAATGTAAATAATAAAAAATAAAATTTTAAAAAAATTCTGAAAACTTTATCAATGCAACACTGTTATGTAATGTAGAGGAACAATGATTAAAAATGTTTTATGAAAATCTATTGACTACAAAAAGTCCAATAAGGCATCGTGAAATAATTATTAAAATCCAACTTTTTGTTGCAAAGGGCAGATAAAAAGAATTTTAGAATATTTAAAGTAAAATTATTTAATATTTAAAATTCCTTTATAACTTAATCATAAAAAGAATTTAGAAATTTTAAAATTAAATTTTTAAAATTATCTTATTATGAATGATATATTTAATGTTTAAAAAAAGGAAGAATGAAAATATTCCTGAAAACTCTGATAAAACCCAAAAGTACTCTGAAAAAACCCACTCGGCTGGGTTTTTTCCAACCCTGGTCAACATGTATAAAATTTTTAAAATTATGACAGCATCAATTTTATGAGATGTGTAATTTTAATAATTCTTTTTATTGTTCACATTTAATTATATTTCTTTGCATGCTGAAAAAAACAGTATGCACAAACTTTTTTGGTAACAGATTACTATTTTCATACTTTAGTAAATAAAAAATAATAATAAAAAATTTGTATGAAAGCTTTCCTTACTCGGCCCAGTCCAGCCCGTTTATCTTTTTCCAATGATGGCCCGGCGTGGACAAAAATTGATAAAATCAGGCCTGACCCGGCCCGGCCTGATTCAAAAATATGTAAAATTAAAAAAAAGCATGAAAAAGATTTTTAATATGTGTATTGCAGAGGTTTTACATAGCCAAGCAATAGAATGTTCTTTAACAAAACTGCCGAACTTTTACAAGATAATTATATATAAACAGAAATTCATTATTACAGATGTACAGAAGGCACAAAGACAGACAGAAAATCAAATCGAAAATATTAGCATTCATCAAAGAATACAGGAAAGTATTTAAAATGGTTAATACTACTAATGGTTATACACTTTCAACCATTCCCTCTTATATACCGTAATGTATCCAAATCTTTCATGTGATTCGATAAACAAAACTTTAATGCTAATCCAACCATATTCAATAGAATCTTTTGTATATGCTAAAAATGATGCTACTTTCATCCAGTGTCCCGGAGAAAGAAAAAAAAAAAAAAAAAGCCTTAGAGAAAATGTTACAGCGGAAGGATTTTTATAGCCTTCTTACCACCTAAACTATACAGAACATAGGACACAAAGCCGTATACAGAGTAACATATCTAATTTCTTTTGTTTGTACATGTGTGCAGACTAGCAGTGACAAGCATACTGTTTTGAATAGGAAACCGTCTAATATTACTTTAAATAAAATATATTAATTTCGAGACATGTTAAACATATTTGCAGAAAACCAGATCGTGAACAGAAAAATTGATAGACAATTAAATTGAAGTTACAGACATTTTTTTAACAAAATAAAATTTTATGTGACATACCAGGCTGTAAAATTATGTAAAATAAATGACTGAAAAAGTATTTTATATTTTCCTTTTTTGTTGACTAACGAGGAAACTAGAAAAAGGTTTGGGTCAACACGGCTTGTAAAAAATTTCTTCCCAGCCTGGCCCGAGTACAAACAAACAAATTGAGCTCGGACTGGCAAGGCCCGAGAGCAAATTGTAATATTTGGCTTGTGCCCAGGGCCGTGGCCCGAACCCAGCCCGTGGATCCTCTAACTCAGACATCTTGGAGGAATCTTTATCTCAAATCACGTGATTGCCCGAACTACCATCTGTGCACTACGCTGTCTGCACACACGCAAAGACATTGCTTTACATTTATTTATATATAATAGGATAGAAAAGAGGTAAGAATTAAATTAGTATTTTTATATTTTAAATTATTATTTTCATATTTTAAATTAATATTGCAAAATGAAGTAAAGGAAATCTCATATTAGGCAGTAAGTTGCTTTAAAAGCATAGAAAATAAAAAACGGAAATTTGTAATTGCGACCATTTGAAAATGAATAAATAAGTTAATAATTTAAATTGAATGAGTGTTTTGATGCCTGAAATATTCCATAAATAAGTTAAATGATGTTTAGTGATGAGGTTTAAGATTTATGACTGTAATTGGGTAATAAATTATGAAAATTAAGGTTTGATTACTTATGTCAGATGAAATAGCTATAAATATTGTTGGTTATGACTTGGTGATTTGACGTGTCGGGGTGCCACTTTGTCTAGGCCGTGCGAAATTACTGGTCAATAGGACACAAAGACACAAAGAAGCATCATTACACTATCATATTGGCATCATTACATTGATTACATCATTAAATAATGTAACCAATAAAGAAATAGGGAGGACATTGAAATTACACCAGAAATATGCCAAAATTATGACTATAAAAGATGAAGCATGCCAAAATTAAGCATTCTTCCATAGTTATCCTCTGTCAGTAAGAGTCTAAAAAAGTTAAGGAACTGGATCCGAAAGTTAACATGCAAAGTCGTCTGCAAAGTGTGCTATATATGGTCGGGGCCGCACATGATACCCCGTCGATCTCCATTGCCTTCTCAGACCCCAAGCCTGTTTCTTTGTGCAGTCCACAATTGCAAGCCAGAAATATGTTATATATATATATAAAGATATATAAAATTGTTCTATGTTTATTTTTTAATATTTATCATCCAATAGTTCTTTAAGATTATGTTAAAAAAGTTTAACACAATACATGAACAGAAATGAGAAAGCATTGTCAACAGATGAAGAAATACAAAATAAACAAAAAAGATTACAATTAATTAAATAATTCCTGAATACTGTTTCTAGTATTATTTGTAAACTTCAATAGAAAAAATTTCTTTAAATTTTAGATTTTAACAAATCATAAAAAACGACAGTTTTTTGAGTGACGCAGTAAAGCTCAAACAAAACTTAGCAGTGACACTCTATTATACAGCTAGTTTTACATCAAAGGAATTTGGAAACGCCGACATTTAATATCTCAGTAAATAGGAGATATTTTGATCTGATGTTTTCAGAATAATCTTTTATCTTCTGCATGATGCTATCCTGAAAGTTTCACACTTCAACATTGTATGTATTTTGAGATCTGGAGTTGCAATTTAAGACTTCAAAGGAAAAATGTGTTATTGTGTGAGTTTTTTTTCTCGAAAACGGCTTGAAGAAATTTCATGAAATTGATATATGATATTAATTTATTTTGTCTGAGAATCGTGACGTGCTTCATTTTTCCCAAAAAACTCTTGTTTTTTATATATTTCACTTTAAAAATGGAACTATATTACCTCGCGGATTACACTATTTTCTTTCGCATCGCTCAAAAGAAAAGAATGTAATCCGGTTTGGAATGTTCGCGGACGTATACAGTCTTCGTTTCCATTTGAAATATTCAATCTCAGATAGGTAATTTGGCTCCATCTATCGGCAATTAGTGTCAAAAACAAACTTACAAAATAAAATATTTTTCTTTCTTTAATATATATATTAAATAAAGTTATTTATTTAGAGATTTGTATTTTATATAATATTTTTTTTATCAAAAATATTCATTCAATTCCATTCTTTTCAAGTTGATACGTTGTTAACTTTCAAAATTGGTTTTATTTTAAAAAGTGATTGCAACAACAAAAACCTTTTTCTTTACTTTCATAAAAGTGATAGATAATATCATAATCATATGCAAATATTTGTAATTTTTTTTTAAACTAAGTGATAAATCACTTAAACTATGGATAGAAAAAATCCTGAAAAAAAAAAATAATAATAATAATAATAATAATAATTAATTGATTAATTTGCTCATTAAATTTCTATAATATAGTATGTAAATGAAATATTTTACAAAGATTGTAATAATTATAATATATCAAATCCAAATCTAAAATTTCATGTTTTCTGTTATTATTATTATTATTTAATTTTATAAAATAATATTGTAATGAAATTAAAAAAAAAAAAAAACCTCGGTTACCAAACACTTAAATGCATTGGAAAAACTCTGAAAACAGAATTAAAATTAGTAAAATAAGTAATAAAATAAAATGAAGTAAAATACATCTTTATTTGACTTTAATTTAAACCCATAATATATTTTTAAAAATATTAATTAATTAATTTTGTTTTTCGCATTGTGATACTTAATTTTACAAAATAATACATTTCTGCAAAGCATACTGGTAAAATAATTAAGAATTATACAGTGTATTATTTTATAAATTACTTTGTTCATTAAATTTCCAGTAAAAATCTATACTACTTAAATATTTACCAGTATAAAAGTTTCACATTTTAAAGATTTTTCTATTTTTATTTATTTTCCTCTTTTAAATCAAATCTATACTTCAAAAATAATAATTATTTCTTTCTTAAATTTAACAGTAGGGAGCAGGCATGACTATAACAATAAAAGCTAATCTAGAAAAAAAGAAAAAAAAATCCTCCTTCACTTGTACAGACTTATTTCTTACATATCATATTGATATAAAATGAAATTACCATGCATCTGCAACCTTTAAATTAGAAATTAATAATACATTTCAAATTTTGTATTATTTTGCAAATTTTGTTTATTGCCTTTATTCAGATATTGCAGTTTATTGCTTTCCCTTAGTATATGTTTATTGCCTTCAGAACATCAGGTTTTTTCCCCCACAAAATGGGTATTTTTGAAATAGTGATTGCTCTACCAAACGGTACCGCTAAGACTTAAATTGGTTAATCGATTTTAGAAAAGTGTGTTTCTGAAGTTCATACAAAATCTTGAAAAACAGTGTCGAATACGAATTATTCAATTCGTTTTTCTATATCCAGTAATTTTCGGAATTTCTAAAAACTATAAAACACGTCTTCGACAATTTTACGGGATTTTGTTTAGTTAAGAAAAAAGCAAATGTGTATGGTGGGGGGGCACAAGGTGTCAGACATGGGCAAATTTTAATTTTGTAAATGTGAAAATTGGGGGAAGGGGGAAATCTGTTACTTTGATGGAAAGACCTTTTCAAAACAACATTTTAACAAAAAATGTTTTTCTCTATAATTATTAGTTAGAAAAATATGAAAGAAAATTTTTCGTTTAAAGTCTTCCCCCCGGGTCTCGAAAACACCTTGGAAATTCTAAAAACCTTAAAAAAAAGGGGGGGGGCTTAATCAGTTTGAAGGATCATTGTTTTGTTTGGAAATTTTGAAAAAAAATTTGGAAATTTCGAAAACAGGGACCAGCGAAAAGCGCACCTTTAAAATTTTAAACAAATGCATTGCTTTTTTCAGTTTGTCGAAAATGTCTTCTATAAATATAAACAACTTCTTAAAAAAAAAAAAAAAAGAAGAAGAAGAAGAAATTGAAGCTGTATTACGATAGGGGGAACCTTAGAAAGCAAACAGTAAAATTTGGAGGGGAATTAGGGGGGTTAAGAGCTCGTTAAAATTCTTACTTAGACTCATATTCAATTTGCACGTTTCTTACAATTTTCAAAAATTTCGAGCCATTTCCGATAGATTTGGGGAGGAAAATGGGACTTTTAGAAAAAAAAAAAAAAAAAAAATTATAAGTTCATTAAAAATGCCCCACCAGCAGCCGAGCGGTGGATGAGAGGTGCCGGATTCGATCCCATCCTGCACTCTTTGACTTAGCCGTTCCTTCCGTGTTTTTCTCCGAAACTCGCTTAAATACAGGTTGGTTGGTAGTAGGATTTAAGACCGATTGACTCCTGATGTGTCCTAGGCCTAGAGGGGGAATGCCCTCCGTGGGGGTCTTTCTAAGGGGTCCTAGCCCGTATTTACGCAAGTTTCGGAGGAAACTGATATCTATCAATTGTCCTCGCACATAAAAAAAATTGTTAATTTTATGAATATAAATGCTTATATTTTATATATATAGTTGTTAACTTACCTTTAATTTGAATTTAAAAGTTTTCTCTATTTAAACTCGGTCAGCCATCTTTTACTTGCATCGCGCCATTACTAACGATGTTTTGTTTACATTGTTGTCGTTGCCAAACTTGCTCTGCTTAATTTTCTTAATTTTTACTGTTGCCACTGTTATTGAAATGATTATAGTAAATTGTATTTTTGGCTATGACCGTTGAGTGGCAATGGTAATTCATTATTTATATGTAGATTTTTGACTTGGCAGTCAGTATAAAAAGATCGCGATGCGAGTGTTAAAGGGCAGTTATCGGCAGTTGTCAGCAATGGGCAACTAGTCTTCAATTAGAGATGAAGTGGCTGTTTGTGAATAATTGAGCAGCTCTAAGCTGTTGATGGCTAAGTACTGATGTTGGTACAGCTGAGCTAGTTATGTTTTTTTGGCTATTGCTTTTAAAGAAATGGTGGCTGCCATTGTTATTGTTATTTTTTACAAATGTTAACTGTTTAAGTTTGTTGTTAAGTTTGTACCCTGTTAAAAGGGATAAAGTTTGAAGTTTTTCGTTATTCGCGAAAACTAAAAAAATTTAAAATTGATAATCGATGTTTTTTGAAATGAGGTTGTTAAATTTGATAGTTTCATTGATGTTGATTTTGTTTAGCGGTTTTTTAAACCGCATTTGTTAAGTTTTGAAATTAAAATTTTTTTACTTAATCAAGTTATAAAGTTGCTAGCATCCAATAGTGAATTAAATTAAATTATAAGTGACTTTGATCAGATTATGGAATTAATGATATGCAAATTGTGATCTTCAACCTTCAGTAATATAATCAGTGTGGTAGTGATCTTCAGTTTTAAATGATATAATCATGGTGCGTTTCCCGCTGGTCAACGAGGCGACCGCGGCGTATTTTTTCTTCATCTGTGAAATATATGTGTTCTTTTGAAGATGATGATGTGTCATGATTTTGTCATAGTGAAGTTTAGTCTGCTACATATTGTGCATCACTTGTGAAATGAGGTAACTTTAAATATGTTATTCTTTGAAAATCTGTTGAATATACTTTATTTATTAATATATATTTTTTTTGTGTTTCACTGAATAAAATTTGTTTTGTTGTTAAAACTTGTGTATTTGATGTGTTATAACAGTTGAACACTGGTCGGGTTATTTTTATTGAAACCCTTAAAACTTAAAGATTAACGTTTCCACTGTATGTGAAACTGCTTAATAAAATTAATTGAAAGATAGACCTTTAGTCTATATTATTTGGTTATGGGCCGGTTTTTTTGAGGGTATCTTTTAAACTTGACCAGTTGTTCTTTTCTTGTTTTCTGTATAATTGATAATTAAGTAACTATTTAAAAATGGCTTATAATATTGTACCTCAAATCACTAAGTTAAATGCCACTAACTACTCTGGTTGGAAGTCTGACATTAAATTTTTACTTATGGAAAAAAATGCTTATGATATCGTCACTGGTGACGAAACTAAGCCTAAAGTTAGTGAAACCGTGTCTGAGGAGGCAGTGCAAGACTTTAAAAGAAGGCAGAATGCTGCCATGTCAATTTTATATTTGAATATTGATAGTGAGTTTAAAAGTTTAATAAGTGAATGTACTGACCCCTCAGAGGCGTGGAAAATCTTAAAGGTTAACTTCCAGCCAGATAGTAGAAGTCATCATATGAAATTATTCTCTGAAATTATGACATGTTTTTTAGAACCTGGCGAATCTATTGGTATTTTTGCAGCTAGAATATCTAAAATTTCTGATCAATTAAAGTCCATTAATAAACCCATTGCAGATGAATATTTATGTTTTCAAGTTTTGAGATACTTACCTGATAAATTTGATCAGGTTGTTCAACAAATTCTTCGTTGGCCTGATAAGGACTTTAACTTTAAAAATATTATTGTTGAGCTGTGTGCCGAGGAAACGCGCCTTCAACTTAGAAATTTTGATAAAAGTAGAACGGAGTGTTCTATTGAGGCCCAAAATGTAAAATTTAAACGTAGGCCTGTTTTTACTTGTTGGAGGTGTGGGAAAAAAGGCCATGTAATTAAAGATTGTAAAGTTAAGTTAAATAATGATCTAGCTGCAAAGGAAAAAGAAAAACCACTCAGAAGTAATTTTTCTAAGAGGGGTGGCTCTAGTCAACAGTCAAAACGTGATAAAACTCCTAAAGCTCAAAATTTCATTGCTGAAGCAAATTTAAGTAGTTTTGATAGAGAGGGCAGCTGGGCTTATGATACGGCGGCCTCTCATCACTTCTGTAAAGATAAATCTTTTTTTTGTAATTTTTCTGAAATTTCCGGTGATGAGCTACACGTGGCTGTTGATGGCATCACTTTTCCCATTACTGGTAAAGGTGAAGTAGAACTGAATTTTAATGGGACTGTTATTAAACTTTGGAACGTTTTGTACTCGCCGAACTTGCGGAAAAATCTTTTGAGTGGTTCTAGATTCGACCAGGGTGGTGCTAAATTTATTGGTAAGGCCGGCAAAATAAACGTGGTCGACAAGTATGGTAATTTCCTTTTCTCTGCTAAACTCCATGACGGGATTTATTATACATTTCCAAAAGTACTTAAGAACAAGCACAGTGTTAAATTGAATGGGGGGCAGAATTCTAATGAAAATCTAAATGATAATACTGAAATTTCAGCTTTTCCTGTAATAAAACCTGTTAATATAAAAGACTTTGATACCTGGCACCTTCGTTTTGATCATCTAAGCCCTGACTTAATTTTTAATACCATTCGTAATTCTGCTGTAAAAGGTCTGCCCAATTTAAAATCAGTTGATAATTTTTTTTGTGATCCCTGTCATGTGAGTAAGCAAAATCGTATTTCTTTCAAACCCTTAAGTCATTCTTCTTCCAAAAAACCTTTAGATCGACTTTTTATGGATACTTGGGGTCCTATTAAAATTCCTGGTAAAAAAGGTGAACGTTTTTTCCTGTCAATAATAGATGATTTTTCTGGTAGATCATCCGTTTACCCTATCCAGGAAAAATCTATGTGTTTTGATGTTTTTAAGAGACATGTTTTGAGGGCCGAAAGGTTTTTGGGAACCAAGTTGAAGTCGATCAGAACTGATAATGGCAAGGAATTTGATAATGAGTTTTTTAAGGGTTTTTGTAGAGAAAATGGAATAAATCATGAATTGACCAACTTTTACACACCAGAAGAAAATGGAGTTTGTGAGAGGTTCAACCAAACAATTATGAACTGTGTTCGGGCAATGTTAAAGTCCAGTGGTTTATCTGATGATTTTTGGCCTGAAGCATGTTTACACTTTAATTATACGTGGAATCGTATTTGTCATAGCGGGAACTCCAAAACTCCATTTGAACTCTATTCAGGAAATAAACCCTCTGTTCGACACTTAAGACCATTCGGTACTTTGACATATGTGGGTGTTCCAAAAGTCAGGCGTAAGCACAAGTTAGACTCCAAATCAAAACGTGGTGTCCTTGTGGGCTATGCATTACGTACTCGTGGTTACAGGGTCTGGTTAGAAGATGAGAAGAAAGTTGTGGAAACTATAAACGTATCTTTTGTTGAAAGCGGTGATGTTTTACGCAGTGGAGCGGTGATGGGCGACTCTTCTTTTGAGTTGGTGCTTGTCCCGGAGGAACAACCACGGCCCGTTGACCGGTACCTTCTTCCTGGTACCTCTGGGGTCTTGCCCAGCGAGACTGAAGTTGTCGTCCCAGCCGTCTCTCCTGCTACTCCTGCTCCTCAAGTTACCCCCCATACTACTTCTCATAACTGGATGTCCAATCCCATATGGTACCGGAAGGTTGTACCTCGTCCTAAGGGGAAAAAGGTCGATATTTATTATTATCCTGATGGAGAGGGTAAAAAGTGTTGTCTCAGGTCACCTAATGATGTCGAAAATTTTTGTAATTCAAATAGTATTGATTTTAACCCTGCTGATTTTGATTTTTCTAAGTTTAATAATTTTTCTGGTATTGTTAATCCTAATGTTATACCTTCCGTGTCCAGCACAACTAGTTGACTAGATGTGGTGGTCCCGAGAACGTATAAACAGGCTTTAAAATCTGCACAGTCTGAAGAGTGGCATGAGGCTATGCTGGAGGAATTGGAATGTATGGCCACGAGAGGAGTCTGGCATCTTGTGAAACTCCCTGAGAACAAAACTGCGTTGGGAAACCGCTGGGTCTACACAGTAAAGCGTGACGAGTCGGGCAACATTGTCAGATACAAGGCTAGATTGGTTGCGCAAGGTTTCAACCAGGTCCAGGGTGAATCCTATGATGAGACCTTTTCGCCTGCTGTAAATTTTTCTGTTGTTAGATTTTTTTTCTCACTTTTAGTCTCATGTTACGGTTGGTTTAATGTACAGTGTGATGTTAAGTGTGCCTATCTGTACGCTCCCTTAAAGGATGAAATTTACATGAGGCAACCAGTTGGCTTTACTGAAAAAGGTAAAGAAGACTGGGTCTGTAAGCTGGATAGAGCACTGTACGGATTACACCAGTCAGGCAGATTATGGTTTTATGAATTAAATAAAGTATTGTTGGAACTTGGTTTTAATAAATTTGAAAATTGTAACTGTGCATATTCATATTATGATTTCTCTGTTTTATTGGTTTATGTTGACGACATCGTTGTTTTTGCCAGGACTGAATCTCAAGCTAATGACATTTTAAGTTTGTTGAAATCAAAGTTTGATTTGAAAATTTTGGGTATCACACGCAAGTTGTTAGGTGTGGAGTTTGAGTATACAGATACAGGAGTTTTGATCCACCAAAATCAATATATTGACGAAGTCAGTAAGAGGTTTCAAAATCACCGTGTACCTATCTCCTCCTTACCTATTGTTAAAGGTATCAAATTTTCAAAAAGTGATTGTCCGGTTATTCAAGAGGACATCGATGAGGCTTCTCATTTACCTTACAGAAATCTCTTAGGTTGTATTTCTTTCATTTCAAACCGTACTAGACCCGATATCGCATATGCCACTAACATTTTTTCACAGTTCCAGCAAAATCCAGGTATTAAACATTGGCAGGGTTTACTTAAACTTCTTGGATATATAAAATTCACCAGTCAATATAAGCTCCATCTTAAATGCACACAGGTTAAACTAATTTCTTATTCTGATGCCGACTTCGCCGCTAATAGGGACGACTATGTTTCTATGGGTGGCCAGTTAATTCTTTTGGATAGTGCTGCTGTTTCTTGGCGTACTAATAAACAGAAAGGGATTACCATATCAACGATGGAGTCAGAATTTGTTTCTATGTGTGATTGTGTTCGTGAGCAGGACTGGTTTTATAATATTTTATGTGAATGTTCTAATTTAAATTTGATAGAAAATAATTTTGAAATACCTACCCTATATGCTGATAATCAGGCTGCAATACGTTTTACAAAGTCCAGGATTGAGAGTTTCCACACGCGTCATGTTAATATTAAACTATTTTTTATAAGGGATTGGTTTGATGAGGGCAAATTCCATATTGAATATATTTCCTCTAAATTAAATCTTGCCGACCAGTTTACGAAGCCATTGACAAAAAGTGATTTGTTAAAATTTATAAAAGTGATCTTTATATAAATCTTTTGTGTTTGAATAAATTTCTTCGCTCTGTAGATGCTTTTCATAATTTTTTATATTATGTTATCATGGTGTGAATGTGTGTGTGAAATCGTGAGGCGCCTTGCGTATTTGTTCATTGTATATATATATTCATTTTTCATATATTGCATATATATTCATTTCTTGTATATATACCTCATATTTACTCTTGTTCATAGTTTGAATATTGCATCATATAATTAATATTGTATATAATGTATATTTTTCATATCACTTTTTCTTTAGTATATCTGCGGAGTGGGGAGTTGTTTTTCATCACTTGAAAATTTTTTTGTCAATGGTTATCTAGTAATTAGTTTATTACATCACTTGTGACACTTCTTATGGACTATGGGGAATCTCATGATGGTATTTTGTTAAATTTATTTTTTATATGCTGCGGTGGGGGGCAATTGATATCTATCAATTGTCCTCGCACATAAAAAAAATTGTTAATTTTATGAATATAAATGCTTATATTTTATATATATAGTTGTTAACTTACCTTTAATTTGAATTTAAAAGTTTTCTCTATTTAAACTCGGTCAGCCATCTTTTACTTGCATCGCGCCATTACTAACGATGTTTTGTTTACATTGTTGTCGTTGCCAAACTTGCTCTGCTTAATTTTCTTAATTTTTACTGTTGCCACTGTTATTGAAATGATTATAGTAAATTGTATTTTTGGCTATGACCGTTGAGTGGCAATGGTAATTCATTATTTATATGTAGATTTTTGACTTGGCAGTCAGTATAAAAAGATCGCGATGCGAGTGTTAAAGGGCAGTTATCGGCAGTTGTCAGCAATGGGCAACTAGTCTTCAATTAGAGATGAAGTGGCTGTTTGTGAATAATTGAGCAGCTCTAAGCTGTTGATGGCTAAGTACTGATGTTGGTACAGCTGAGCTAGTTATGTTTTTTTGGCTATTGCTTTTAAAGAAATGATGGCTGCCATTGTTATTGTTATTTTTTACAAATGTTAACTGTTTAAGTTTGTTGTTAAGTTTGTACCCTGTTAAAAGGGATAAAGTTTGAAGTTTTTCGTTATTCGCGAAAACTAAAAAAATTTAAAATTGATAATCGATGTTTTTTGAAATGAGGTTGTTAAATTTGATAGTTTCATTGATGTTGATTTTGTTTAGCGGTTTTTTAAACCGCATTTGTTAAGTTTTGAAATTAAAATTTTTTTACTTAATCAAGTTATAAAGTTGCTAGCATCCAATAGTGAATTAAATTAAATTATAAGTGACTTTGATCAGATTATGGAATTAATGATATGCAAATTGTGATCTTCAACCTTCAGTAATATAATCAGTGTGGTAGTGATCTTCAGTTTTAAATGATATAATCATGGTGCGTTTCCCGCTGGTCAACGAGGCGACCGCGGCGTATTTTTTCTTCATCTGTGAAATATATGTGTTCTTTTGAAGATGATGATGTGTCATGATTTTGTCATAGTGAAGTTTAGTCTGCTACATATTGTGCATCACTTGTGAAATGAGGTAACTTTAAATATGTTATTCTTTGAAAATCTGTTGAATATACTTTATTTATTAATATATATTTTTTTTGTGTTTCACTGAATAAAATTTGTTTTGTTGTTAAAACTTGTGTATTTGATGTGTTATAACAGTTGAACACTGGTCGGGTTATTTTTATTGAAACCCTTAAAACTTAAAGATTAACGTTTCCACTGTATGTGAAACTGCTTAATAAAATTAATTGAAAGATAGACCTTTAGTCTATATTAGAAACCACGGAAAACTCCGAACGGCTAGGTCGATGAGCGCGACCTGGGATCGAACCCGGCACCTCCCATCTACCAGCTTTGAGCGCAGAACCGCTCGGCCGCTGGTGGGCCACTTAAATACAGGCCTTGACCCCTTAGAAAGACCTCATGGAGGCCATTCTACCTATATGCCTAGGACCCTAGCGTAGAGTCCTGCATCGGGTCGGGTAACCCGATTTTACGCGAACCCGACCCGACCCGCGGGTCGGGTTCGGGTCGGGTTGGCAGAATTTTTTCTCTTGCGGGTCGGGTTCGGGTCGGGTTGACTGATCTATTTTTCGTGCGGGTCGGGTTCGGGTCGGGTTGACAGATTTTTTTTTCTTGCGGGTCGGGTTCGGGTTCGGGTCGGGTTTGGTTTTCAAGAAGTCGGGTCGACTGGAGAACATCTTTCAAAATATTTTTTACAATTATAAACATATATTTATAGGCATGTTTACAACTATGTAACTAATTTAAACATTCTGTGCGCATACTAGACATGTATCGGTTGGTTGTTTGGTTGGAGGATTTAAGGTCGATTGACTCCAGATGTGTCCTAGGCCTATAGGGGGTATGCCGTCCGTTTGAGTCTTTCTAAGGTGTCCTAGCCCGTACTTACGCGTGTTTTGGAGAAAACTCCGAACGGCTAGGTCGATGAGCGCGACCTGGGATCGAACCCGACACCTCCCATCTACCAGCTTCGAGCGCAGAACCGCTGGTGGGCAGACATGTACCGGAGCACCCTATTCGTATCCGCGGATATCCGCCAGAAAAATAGATCCGTATTTGCATCTGGATCTGTTTTCTTTTCTTCAACGGAACTAATATGTATCTTTTGTAGAAATTGTATGAAAATTAGAAAAGTATTATAAATCTTTCTCGATTGTTGTTAATATATAAAGAAATATAACATCGCATTTACAGTCTAGAAATTGAAAAGATATCACAGTTTACAAGTTTTTTTTTTCTTTACTTTCTTCTATATTCAGTAGAAGAAAGTATTAGATTCGTAAAAATTTTCAACTTCCGATTTTTGACGAATTTGCACGTTTTGAGAGTCCAGAACACGATTTGACTATTTCTAGAAAATATCAGTCTGCGTCTCTGTATGTGTGTGACAAATATTTTGTGGCGACTTTATCTCTGGAATTACTGCACATAATTGCATATAAATTTATAAATAAATGCACCTTGACATAAATTAGTGCCTATCAACTTTTGGTGCCCATTGCTCAACAGATAGCGCTGCTATACAGTGATTTCCACAATTTAAGGGAATGCTATATCTCAATAACTACTGCAGAGAATTGCATATAAATTTATATGTAGAAGCACATTGACATAACCTAGTCCCTATCAACTTTTTATGTCAATTTCTCAAAAGGTGGCGCTGCATACAGTGATTTCCATAGTTCAAGGAAAGGCTATATTTCAGGAACTACTGCACAAAATTGCACATAAATTTATATGTGGATATAAATTATTGTCTTTTCACTTTTGGTAGCAATAATTCAATAGGTGGCAGTGTTATACAACGATTTCCATAATTTAAGCGAAAGAGATATCTCAGGTTCTATTGTGTATAATATATATATATATATATATATATATATCTGAAAAGACCATTATCAGACATTATGCTGATTCAATTTGGATGCATATCAGCCAATAGGTGGCGCTGCTGTCCTGCAATTTTCCCCGAGAACAGAAAAGCTATATTTCAACTTCTATGGTGTATAACTGTACAAAATAAAACGCGTTTTTTAATATACTATTTAAGGAGAATAAAACTGTCTTTGTACAATGTAATTTTTCTCTAAGATGAATATCGTCTGCATTCATTATGGTAGGTAATTTTAATAAATAATAGCTTTGGTAAATTATCTGTACTGAGCGAATTTGTATTAGAAAATATAGAAGAATGTCTTGTGGTGAGCACAACATACTAGTTTTTTTTTTTTTTAATTATCTTAATTATTATTTATTTAATACCTTTACTTTTAACGAAATTCAATACTCGCTTTTGTGTAAACGGAATTTTGAATTTTCCTCCATTTATACTTGTTTATACAGCAAATATAGAAGAAATACTTGTTGTGATTTCATCTAAAGCTAGTATGCTGTGACCACCTAAAACTTTCTTCTATATTTTCCTATAGGAATTCGCTCAGTAAAAATATTTTCTTAAAACTATTATTTATTAAAATTATATACCATAATGAATGATTTTCATTTAGAAAAAACTAACACTAAATATAATAAAAGAAAGACAGTATAATTCTCTATAAATGAAGTCTTAAAAAAAGCGTTTTCATAATGGTTACCTCATACATCAGGTTTCGTAGTGTTATATGCCATAGAAGTTGAGATGCAGCCACATCCCGTTCTCAGGGAAAATTGCACTATAGCAGCGCCATTTATTGGCTGATATGCATCCAAATTGAATCAGCGTAATGGCTACACTGATACATGTCAAGTTTTTTTTGATAATACACAACAGAACATATAGCCTTCCCTGAAAATGCGAAAGACGACGTATAACAGCACCACTTATTCAGCAATTGACACAAAAGTTGGTAAACACTAACTTATGTCAAAGTGTATCTGCATATAAATTTATATACAAAATCGTGTAGTAGTTCCTGAGCTATAGCCTTACCTGAAACTGTGAAAATCGCGGTTCAGCAGCGCCACTTGTTACGAAATTGACACCAAAAGTTGATAGGTATTAATTTAGGTCAAGGTTAACTGCAGTAGTTCCCGAGATACAGTCGCACATTTTTTTTTTTTTTTTTTTTTTTTTTTCACGCAGACACACAAACTGACAGATACATATTTTCTAAGAATACCTAGACAAATTGTGTTCTGGAACCCTCAAAACGTGTAAATCCATCAAAAAACGGAAGCTGAAATTTTTTTACGATTCCAAACTTTCTTCAATTGAATACAGAAGAAAGTAAAAAGTAATGTAAAATAAACACATTTAGGAAACGGATTCCATTAAGGTATAATAATAATATTCTTTAACGTCTTCTTTAGAACAAATAAACAAAAACAACGCACGAAAATTGCAGCTGTAAGAAGATAATTTGCTGATTGTGTGAATTGAAAGTGATTGCGGGAAAGCAGATGTCCAATTGTGAATCATATATCCCTGCTACCCAAATTATTATAAACATTCATGTCGAACAAAAGCAATAAATAAAGATATATATATATATATATATATATTTTTTTTTTTTCGGAATATAATCATTAAACAACGAACTATTAACACTGAAAATGAAGCATATTTTTGCAATCTTGAAGTTCACAACTCACATAAATGTTCAAACATTATTATTAAACTTTTTTTTTTTTTTTTTAGATTTTTTTTTAATTTTTAACTCAATACAATCAGTAATTACATTTTATTTATTTTTTTTTATTTTTTTACTTTCTTCTATATTCAATCGAAAAAGGTATTGGATTCGTAAAAATTTTCGACTTCCGGTTTTCGACGGATTTACAAGTTTTGAGATGTCTAGATTATATATGTCAGGTTTTATTGCGTATAACCCAACAAAACCTGATATGTGAGAAGACCAATATGAGATATTACGCTAATTCAAATTGAATGCCTATTAGCCAACAGGTAGCGCTGCTACAAAGCGATTTCCGCAACTTAAAGAAAGGCTATATCTCAAGAACTACTGCACAGAATTTCATATAAATTTGTATGTAGGTGCCCTTTAATATGTATTAGCGCCTGTCAACTTTTGGTGTAAACCGCTCAACAGGTGGCGCTGCTACACAGCGATTTCCACAATTACAAGGAAAGCTATATCTCAGGTTCTATTGTGTATCATCAAACAAAACTTAATATGTGAGAAGGCAATTATGAGACATTATGCTGACTCAGTTTGAATGCTTGTCGGCCAATAGGTGGCGCTGTTATATTGCAAATTTCATCGATAACAGGATGGCTATATCTCAACTTCTATGCCATATAACTGTACGAACCATGATATGTGAGATAACCATTATAAAAACGCATTGCTTAAGATGTTATTTATAGAAGATGAAACTGTTTCTCTTTGGATATTTAGTGTTAGATTTCCCTAAGATGAAAATTATTTGCATTCATCACGTTAAACTTTTTAATAATAGTTTTAATAAATTATTCGCACTTAGTAAATTTGACAGAAAAATATAGAAGAATGTCTTGTGGTGGCCACAACATACTAGTTTTTTTTATAATTTACCAACTGTGTGACAATAAAAATTTAATTTATTTTATATCATGGTATATCATTTTACCTTGTTTTGAATGATTTTTAGATGAGTAAGTAATGATTCATTTTTCGGGTTTCGGGTCGGGTTCGGGTTAGGTAAGTCGGGTTTCGGGTCAGGTTCGGGTCGCAAAAAATTCTCTGTTGCGGGTTCGGGTCGGTTTTCGGGTTGATGAAAATTTTTTTGTCGGGTTCGGGTCGGGTTTCGGGTTGATGAAAATTTTTTTGTCGGGTTCGGGTCGGGTTTCGGGTTGATTTAAAATTCATCTGTCGGGTTCGGGTCGGGTAAAACCCGACCCGCGCAGGACTCTACCCTAGCGTAGTCAGTTGGCCTTAAAACCTACTACCAACCAACCTTAAAAAAGTATCGTTGAAGTGATTGCATCTAGAAGATTTCTCGAAGCGCTAAAAAATCCTTGTCATTTAAAATTTTAATGTTAGATCTCTTAGTATACTTTTTACCCCCATAACCCAATTTTAGAAAATGAGGCAATGTCCAAAATCCCTTCACCACGTTTCAGAAAATTTTCAGGAATTCTAGCCAGGAAGAATGTGGGAACTAAGTACAGTATATTTAACCAGATAGGAATAAAACTACATTCAACAAAACATTTTCTAAAAAACGTTTTCCCGATTAAAATTTCAAAGTGGTCTAACTTATTGCCCCCTCCTATTTTCCCCATCTGAATTAATTTTAAACCAAACAAAATCTCCCTCAGATTGATTAAGCATCTCTTTTAGAATTATCAGAGTTTCCAAAGGGGGATCTGATCCCCACCCCCATGGTGTTAGGTATTTTGGAAAATTACTGTCAAATCCTTACAACATTTTACTTTAAACATCTCCAATTAAAAATATAACAAAATATTAATATTTTGTTCATTCAATTGGACCATTTAAAAACTTGTGTTTAATTTTTTTTATCTAACCAAAATCTATGCGGTGAATGGAGCTCTTTAAAAACTTATTCATAACACTTTTTTACAAAAACTTTCGTACACAAATTATTTTTTGAACATTTATTTTAAATATTCTGTTGAACTATTTAAGAAACAGATGAACTGTTGAACCAAAGAAATTGAATATTAAATAAAATAAAACTCTCTCTCTCTGTCTCTTTTTTTTTTTTTTTTTGTAGAAATTGTTTGTTATTTTTAAAATATACTATATTATGCCTTTGTAATGTTGCGTGTTTCCATCACACAACAAATATTCTTTCTTAAAGTTTTTTATTTATCACTTTTCATAAATTTTTAAAATTTCATTTAGTTTGTTATTTTGTTCGAGGTAAAATTTAATGTGGTATGAACTATGAAACTGCACTTTTTAAGGGTTACAAACTCATTGCCATGCTCCTTTAATTTTACATATTAATCATTAACCCCTAAAAAGTAATGATATCAATACAAAAAACCCTTAACGGGTTAAAAGTTTGTGACGCAGCACTGCACTTTATGGCTATAAGAATTAGAAATACGGGTCTTAAAAATAATGATATCAAATTTTCAGTGACACTTTGCTATTAATTAAAAAATGCAGAGATTTTCTTATTTGAATCTGTTTTTTTTCTTCTATTTATTTTTACAGCGTAAACGTTATTTTCAACATAAAATAATATATAACATTTACTTACCGATACCTTTACATTCACATCTCTTATAATATCAAAATATGTGTTTTAAAAGAAATGATATGAAATTCCAGCAACGCAGTGATGTTACACTAAATGATTTGTTTTTAAATTCCACTGCAATTATTTTGTTTTGCATATTAAAGTATATTTGCACATTGAAATATTGCTTTTAATTTTCAAATACGCAGTCAAATATATCACTTTCATTAAGTTTATATAATGTACTGAAATGTATTTCTTTCAATGAATTTTTTTATCTTTTGCATCACGCTATCCAAAACTGTAAGTAAAATTTATGGAAATGTTTATTTTGTGCCATCTTATCCAAATTAATTGAAAAAGCATGCAAATAGATAGTGTACTGCAAAAAAAAAAAAAAAAAATCGAAATTTTTAGTTGTAGTTTTGGATGGCGTGATGCAAAAGATAAAATAATTCATTGAAATAAATACATTTCAGTACATAATATAAACTTAATGAAAGTGATATATTTGACTGCGTATTTGAAAATTAAAAGCAATATTTCAATGTGCAAATATACTTTAATATGCAAAACAAAATAATTGCAGTGGAATTTAAAAACAAATCATTTAGTGTAACATCACTGCGTTGCTGGAATTTCATATCATTTCTTTTAAAACACATATTTTGATATTATAAGAGATGTGAATGAAAAGGTATCGGTAAGTAAATGTTATATATTATTTTATGTTGAAAATAACGTTTACACTGTAAAAATAAATAGAAGAAAAAAAAACAAATTCAAATAAGAAAATCTCTGTATTTTTTAATTAATAGCAAAGCGTCACTGAAAATTTGATATCATTATTTTTAAGACCCGTATTTCTAATTCTTATAGCCATAAAGTGCAGTGCTGCGTCACAAACTTTTAACCCGTTAAGGGTTTTTTGTATTGATACTAATATACATCTATTTGCAAATAAAGATTAACTAGCTGGAACCTGTCGAATTTGACGGTCACTTTATTGGCCGCAATGTTTAAAAAATCGCTGCTCTTTGATTGTTCCTGTCTGTTTTTTAAATTCGCATATTTAAATGTCACCAAGGTCTTGAAGAAAACGGACAGGAACAATCGAAGAGTGACGCAGACGTGAGATGACTTGTGACAAAAAGTAAACAAAAAATTTCGTGCCAATTCAGCTTACTTTAGCAACTCTACGCTAGATGGCGGTGAAATGATTGAAATCTTTAAAATTTGTTTTTAACTATCTTTAAAGTAAAAAAAGAAGAGTACATATGGAATGAGCACGACAAAAGTTACAAATTCTAATACGTATTTCATTGAAAACAATATTTTGGGTCCAGACATCGGCCATGGGACATCCAGGTGAGTCCTTGTGAGTGATCTTGACTGCCACGGCACCGTTTGATCTAATCCTTGAAAGAGCGACATACAACATTCCATGAGAAAATACAGGTTCTGGAAGATAAACGCCAACAGTAGCTAGTGTTTGACCTTGACTCTTATTCATTGTCATCACAAAAGATAATATAATCGGGATTTGAAGCCTGTCAGTGTGACGCCAAACTGACTCCAAATAAACAGTTGCCATCTTTTATTTACTATTTCGTTTTATACTAAGACTACATGTTAGCTGACCCGTCCGGCATTGCCCGGGCTCATGATAATAACCTTAAATGAACCTTAAATTTGTATAATTTTATATCTTTAACTAAATTTTGTTTGAATTTCTATTTTTAATCCTGCTGTTCTGTTCGGGTCTATTTGACCCAAAACGTTTTTCAATTCTTTATAAAGAAATGACAGTTTAGAAATATTTTTTAGCCTTTTGTGACTTTGTTAGTGTGGAACCTACATTAATTTCCTGAAAATATTTTTATTTTATTTATATAGTTTTATATTTTTTAAAATAGTATAAATGTGATGTACAGTTAATGGGAACAGAACAGCAGGGTTAAATGAAAGCATCGCAAAAAAAAAAAAAAAAAAAAATCAGCTGTAAAAAAAAAAAAATTACCTTGAACAAAATGAAACTCTGGCTTGTGACCCTGGTGCCTGCAGCAACATATACATGGACCGCTAATAACATGAAAAAATTCACAAAAGTTAACCTGGAACCCTGGAACTGAACGAACCTCAACTCGTGTTTCCGCTGCCTACGTCCCTGCTTCCAGTGGCACCGTATAACAGGCATGCTGCATGCACGCTGCAAAATCTACTTTCCTCCACCAGGGGGCGCAGTATGTTGTATACGAACATCACTAATCGCCTTGAATTTCCAAGACCTTTCAAATAAGGTGTCACATGATGGTGTCAACTGTTAGTTGCACTTCCCACCACCAGGGGGCGCAGTGAGTTCTGTACGAACATCACCAACGGTCAGACAATACCAAGACCTTTAAAATAAGGTGTAACATGATAGGGTTTACTGCAAAATCCTCTAGTTTCATTTTTTACCACCAGGTGATGCACTATATTGTATACGAACATCACCAATCGACATGAAATTCCAAGACCTTTAAAATGAGGTGCTACATGTGTGGGATTAGAACAGATTTCCCCCTCACACTAATTTCCCCCCAAATCTCCTTTTACAATCGAAAATTAGAAAATTGCAGATAATGATTTTTTAGTATTCCAAATCTAGATGTACAATTTCTTCACCATGAAGTAATTTGGAGCTGAGTTATGCTCGCAAACATTTTTTCAACCAATGCCTCCCTAGGCGGAGCAGGGGGGGGGGAGTATTCGACTTTTTTTTATTTTTCTCTTTTGATGACACACACATCTACAGACCAAGACCTTTTTTTGGACACCTCAACCAAATTTTTACACCTAGCCGTCCTCTCAATTTAGTGGATACAGTAAAAACCTGTTTCAAATTAATATATAGATACAAGAATGCAAGCCTTAGCACAGATATTTAACACATCACTTTTCCCTTTTCTCCTATATAAGAGAATATTCATGATCAGCTACAATAAATATAACATATATATGTATATATATATATCAATTTTTATGATCACTGACCTTTAAATTTTGAATTATTTAAACATTGGTTTAGAAGAAGGAAAATAAATAAATAAATAAATAAAATATACTATTTAAGTTTCCATATTAATGAAGCCATAAATTCATATATAATAATTAAAAACCTTACTTCAGCTTCACTTGGTGACTTTTCAGTGGTGAAGATACGAAGACAAAAGCGAAGGTTACTACGTAGGAATGACAAAGAGAAAGATTAAAACCTGTATAAAAGAACACCATAATGATATAAAATTCGGAAAATACACCAACACGCTAGCCCAAGCCCATAAAAACGAAAATGTAGAAATTGATTTTAGTCACGTTAGGAAAATTGCGAATTACAATAGCAACCAATATGCCTTATTCAGGGAAACAATTGAAATATTGAATCAACCATTTGCATGCAACCATGAAGAATCGAAAACAGGGATAGATGCCAACTGACGCCACCTACTCGATGAAAGAACAAAATACAGGGTTGCCACAAAAGAAATATAACAAAAATAGTTGCTTTAGTAGCCTAGAAACATTAAAATAGTTGCCTAAATAATAGCCTACTGACCAAAATACTAGCTTAAATATGACATGCTAACGATCATTAAAGGATAAAATCCATACACATTTTCTTACTATTCAACATAAATATACCAATAAAAAAAAAAAATAGGCAATGAGTCATTGTGGAAACAAATTTTCTCACCGAATAACATGGGATTTGGTCGTTGAAAAGATTATGTATTGTCAGCTCTTAAGAGCTTTTTTTTTTGTTGTATTCTTCCTTTTCCGATTTACTAAAAGAGCTTTCTTTTATAATTTTGTTATTTTTTCGTACACGAACTCAGGGTGAGGAAGGACATAACAGGTCACAGGAGTGTACTAGTAATCATTTGCAATAAGCAAATTGGCCAGCTTAATAGCTACATATGTCTTGCCTGGTGCTATTTCTACATTCTCATTGGATGTTCTACCTGTTTCAAGGTCAGCATCAAGGATATACCATACTTTAAGGTGGTAAAAAAAATAAATAAAAGGTGAAAAGATTAAGATATGGGATTGTTTATAAAATGCACGGAAAATATTTCTTTTTAAAGATTTTCTTGATATTTCTGGAAAAATTTTGCAAAAGATGAAAAATGGTCTCCCAATAGTTGCCTTTTTGTGAAAATAGTTGCTTTTTGAAACTTTCTGGGTCAAAAAAGCTGCCATAGTCTCCTCAGGCTGAAAATAGTCGCAAATAGTTGCCTTTTAGTAGCCTGTGACAACCCTGAAATACAACAGTTCTAGAGATTTTTCACGAAAGAACAACATTACTGAAGTGACTGGTGCAGGTGATGAGGGGGATCCCCCTACCTGAAAGTTCTTCAGCACTAAAAAGTCACCAAGTTAAGCTGAAGTAAGGTTTTAAATTATTATATATAAAAATATACTATGTTTCTAAATTACTTAACATTTTATTTTTTATTTTTTTCGAAACACAAATTTTGCGTATTTCACAAGTTACTGTTCCTACAATAATACACCTAATCCTACACGTTTGAGATGCAGATGAATTTTCGGTTTGCTGTGGATTGGTAGAGAAAATTCTCTTGTTGGGCATGCCATGTTTTATTATAAATTTTTAAGCTTATATTTGCTGGCTAGGTAAGAAAAAGTTTCTGACTGGTAAAAATTTCATTAAATTTTTCATCCCTAAGCATAATTATACACTAAATTTCAAAATTCACTTAAACACATACACACTATATATACATAGAGAGAGACAGAAAAAGAGAGATATTACCTTAGGCTGACGAGTTGATTTATCTTTTGCTAAGTATATGCGAGCAATGGTTCCAAAAGGTCTAAATAATTCTTTTAAATCTGAATCTCTAACATCTTTGGAAAGATTAGTTACTCTTACAGTAGCAGTTTTACCTGAAAGTTATTAAAATTAAAACTGCAGTGAAGTCAAATCAAAACAACAAGTAAAAATAAAAACTAAGTGTGTCTATAACAGATACAAGCAAAATTTTTCATTTCTAATTAAAAGTTTTTACATTAATTTTTTTATACTTTGTTTCAAACTAAATTTAACTACACTAGCTACCCAAAACATTACAAAAATCAATATGATGTAAAAAATAAATATCTTGCACAAAAAAATAGCTGTTTAGTCAAGATCGATCTAGGTAGAAATTGGATCCTTTTTGCTGCCCTTTTACAAAATTCTACATCATAAGAAAGGTCCCTTCACAAACTTCCATATCATAAAAAGGGACTCTTCGCAAATTTCTGTACCATAAAAAGGGATCTTTCACAAAATTCAAATTCATAAAATGAGACCCTTCATAAGGTTCTGTTTTATGAAAATGATCCTTTTATAAAGTATTTTCATGTTTTCAGTATTATTTTGAATTAATTGGTTCAACAAAACTTTATTAACTTAATATTAAACACTATATACAATAGGGTACACTTTCAAAATGGAAAGTTTTACCCAATATTTTTCTTTTTAACAAAAAAAAAAAAAAAAAAAAAAAAAATCCCACATAAAAGGTATCAAAGTTTTAAAACCTGGATCGAACCCTATAAGCATAAATAGCACTAAGCAATTGTTATACTTTATTAGAATGATGTTTCAAAGTTCTAATAGCATGATATAATAGCTGTAAAGACACACAGGAATAATTTTTACGGTTACTACTTTAACATACCTATGTAAGGAAAGTATCATAATCATGAAAAAATTCAACATAGAGATTTTGGTGTATTTATATGCTCTAAGGTCCCTTGAGTTCATTTTAGGTATTTTTACGGTTATGTATGTTTGTGAGTGAACACTATCTATAACACTATCTAAATGTTTTGATCGATTGAGCTGAAAGTTGGTACATATGTTATAGGTCACAGTAGCATGAATTCTATTGATTTTGGTGAATCTAGTACTTATAGTATTTTTACAGGGACACAAAGAAAAGTTCTTTATTATTATGGCCTTTGGGCTCAAATTATTTAAAATGTGATAGCGTCTAACTGCCTTATTTGATTAGACTAAAAATGTATATGCATGTTATAGTTCACTGTAGCATGAGCTGTATAGATTTTGGTGAATATAGAACTTATAGATTTTTACATGGACACAACAAAAAATTCTTTATCATTATGATCTATGGGCTCAAATTATTCGAAGTGCAATAGTGTTAAATTAAACAATATACCACAGTAAAGAGCCAGAAATCCATCGAAGTCTGAAATCCACACAGCTTGTCAAATGTAAACAAGGAAATTCACTATTAATAAGTTACAAAACTGCAAATCAGAATTTTTAAAAAAAGATCTTGAATGTAGATTCTGTACTTACAATTTATGACTATAATAATATGAAAGACTGCTAGAACCAAATAACTGATGGTTAAATTATTGACAGTATATTTAATCTATCAAAAGAAAATAATGATGATGATGATATCAATGAGGTACACAATATAACAAACTAATTTTTTAAAATATTATCTGATGAAGACATAATAAAAAACTTACTTAAGTTTATAGAACAATAACTTTGAGTTACAGTGCATTGCATGAATATAAATGCATCTTTTCCTATAACCAGAAATAGAATTATTTAAATTTTAAAAGAAGGAATTTGACTTACAGTTATTGCATATGACTAACAACTGAATAAGGTGCTTTGAGTACGTATGTTTAGGCTCATGCAAGCTTATGTAAATGAGTGTTTAAGCATTTTCTTATTTTTCACTCTTTTTCGTTTGTTGCGCAAAATTAAACACACACTGTATGTTGCGTTTAAAATTTAACAGAGCGACCGGAATTAAATTAAAACACAGATAGTCGTGTTGCTAAAGTTCTCTAAAAGCGGTTTTAATGCTTGAGGGAGAAATTTATGGAGTTTGTTCAGGATGGCAAGAGGGAAAACTTTGACAGTAGACGAGAGGATAAAAATCGACTTTATGCATGGTAAAGGCTTTAGCAATCGTAAAATTGGGCGTCGAATTGAAAGAAATGAAAGTGTTGGGCGAAATTGTATAGAGAAAGGAGCGAATTATGGGAAAAAAGCATATAAGAAGCGAACAGGAAAGCTCACTAGTTACGACAAACTTTGAATATGCAACGCTGCAAAGAATAAGAATATTTCCTGTGCGAAGATAAAGGCTCAATACAAGCTGGGTGTTCATCGAACAACCATATGGAGAACTATCAAATCTGCAACATTCATTAAATTTAAGAAAATGAAAGTGAAACCACCCCTCACTCAAAAGCACAAAGATATGCAGTTGGAATGGGCAAGAAAATGGATTTTAGATCGACTAAATTGGGAAAAAGTCATTTTCTCAGATGAAAAAAAGTTTAATCTCGATGGCCTGGACAAATTTCATAGCTACTGCCGCGATTTGAGAACCGAAGAAATGCACTGTTCAAAACGTCAATCTGGAGGTGGGCTGTCATGGTGTGGGCAGCCATAGGTTTTAAAGGGATTTTCGAATTAGAGTTTGCGGAGAACACTATGAACTCAGTAGATTATGTCCAGATGCTCACAAGGAACCTCCGTCGTCAAGCAGTCGAGAAAGCTGGAAGAAATTATATTTTTCAGCAAGATTGTACATCTGTACATCCAACACATATCGTGAAAAATGGTTCCGTGACAATAAAATTAAAGTTTTGTATTAGCCCTGATTTAAACATAATGGAGAGTGTATGGGATTTTCTGGGTCGCCGTGTTTACGTAAACGGAAGGCAGTTTAACACGAAAGATGAACTAAAATCGGCCATCCTATTAGCTTGAAAGACAATCAGCTTGGATGACCTCATGCCACTATATTAGTCAATGCCAAGGCGTTTATTGGCTGTTCAAAAAGCCGATGGTGGCTTTACAAAGTATTAGATGCAGTATTTGTTACTCAGTTATTTATTTTTTACATGTGCGTTTCATGCAACATGTATTTTTGTCATAAATTCAATCCAATTATTTTCTAAAAAATCATATTGATCTTTCATTGTTTTGATTCGTATTTTCATTTCTTGAATCATACACATACAGTTTGCATCAAGTGTCACCTATTCATATTTTTTTATTGCACTTCTATATAATTCTAATTCTTAAAGCTAAGGTGCGTTTATATTCATGCAACGCACTGTACAACTCAATGATGTATGTATGCATATTTATATGAAATTTAAAACAACCTACATATGAATAGAACTAAATCTGACAAATAATTTTTTTTATGCTTATTTATCGTTTTCATTATAATTTTTAATGTTCAGTGTTATTCTTATATACCTAATAATTTAATATTCAAGTGAAATTGTCTTATTATTCACTATATTATGTGTTTAATTTGAATAATACTCTGCTTTTATTATTAAAAAAGAAAAAAAAATTATGGGCCCCAAAATCCACCAAATCCTAAAATCTGCACAAATCCTGGTCCCGAGCTGTGCGGATTTTCGACTCTCTACCGTATGTGGATAAAAGTACTGAAACATTCTATTGTAGAGCCTTGACCTTGTAAGTCAAAGATCCGGGGTTCGACTCCCGGTCCAGGCATTATTTTCACTCAGTCGGAAAAATAAAAATTTCAATAAATATGATTTTCTTCCAATCAGTTGATTGTAAGATTTTAATCAAAATTGTATTTCTTTCTCCCATTGTTTAATGGTGTTTTCCATTACCTGCGGCTTATTTCTGTCGAGCTATCTATATGATAGACCAGATGTTTCTGCCTAAAGGTTGTCTGAGTGAGTAATGCCGACCGATTGTCGGCCTGGATAGCTCAATTGGTAGAGCCTTGACCTTGTAAGTCAACGATCCGGGGTTCGACTCCCGGTCCAGGCATTATTTTCACTCAGTCGGAAAAATAAAAATTTCATTCTATTGTAATTTTCTCTTTTGTTTATTTAATGACTTCTCTTAATTTTATTTATTTATACAAATGTTAATTACTTAATGTTGAAAATGTTGAGTGGAGTCACTTCAGATTTTTTAGTTAAATATGTAATGGGAAAAGCTATCAATTTAACACAGAGCCAGATAGTAGCAGGTGTGTCGCTAGGAATAAGTATCTCAGAAACTGTAAAGTTAAAACAGATATTCCTAAGCTACTGTTCTTAGCATTTTTTGAAAAATAAAAAGGAAAGTGAAATAGAAAATTACTGAATATATAGGGTACGACAAATCTTCCAAAATCTCAGGAGCCAGAGACAGCAAATCATTTCTCCTTTAAATCCATTTACAGCAGGCTACTCATAATATTTTTATTTACAATAAATGATGTGAATTATCTATGCATCACTTTGCAATCTCTACATATATAAATGGCTAAGAGATTTTTGAGTCTGTTTGTCTGTGTGTTGACGCTCAAGTTGCCACTAGCTTTTCATACTTTAGTTAATTTTAAAAAAATGTGATTGTCCGATCGATAAGTTAATTAAACCGACGGATTCAGAAAAAATGCCCCTTTCATTTGGTACCTTATTTTTAACGAAATTTTGATTAGATTTTTTAAAAATAATTAAAATGTGAAAATAATAACCTGGTAAAATGGACATTTAAATTTTTAACTGCTGCCAAAAAAAAGAAAAAAAAAAAAAAATTACTCTCCCCCCCCCCCCCCCCCCCCAAAAAAAAAAAAAATAAATAAATAAATAAAATGAAATAATCTTTCACGCAAAAAAAAAAAAAAAGATATTAAATATTAAACTTGCTCCTGCACATGAAAAAATTAAAATATGAAAATGGAGTAAAAAAAAAAAAAAAATGTACCTCAATTTTAGATTTCCCCCCACTTTTGTTTAAATAGTATGTTTTTGGTACAGATGAATCGCACTTGGCATGAAAGATAATTCTTATTGATAATCCTGGGTAATTTTTAAAATTTTCATGCTGAAATAGATAGAACATTTTTCGCCAAGGACTCCACTTTCGTAAAAGCCACTTTAAGCCAAGTAGCACATAAAAAATATAAATAAATTATAAAATATTGAAAAGCAGAAAAGAAAGGAAAATGAAAAGAAAAGAAAGAAACAAAAAAAAAAAAAAAAATAAATAAATAAATAATAATAATATTAACATAAATTATGTATTTTTGTCTAAAGTGACGATAAAAATTCAAAAGTTGCCAAGGGGAGCTACATTAAGGCTGTACCATGATCAGGTTTACATATTTCATTATTTATTTTTCTATATACCAACTACTATTAACTAACTCAATTACTATTATAACCACAAAAATTAATTGCCTCATGCGATAGACGTAGCCATTCATAGCACATTGTAATATTATATTTGGTGTGAAATTGTTGTCATTTTATGGTTGATTGAATAAATCAAATAAATATAGAAAATAACATGAAAGAGAATAATATGCACACCACATATAGTGTTGTTCATATGTAACTAGGATTCAAATATAAAATGGCTACTTCAATTTTTTCAATACTGTCCGTTTTGAAACTGTCATCTGATAAGCACCCAAATAGAAGCCCATTGGTAAGCTATTGTCACAGGCAATAGGGACAGACATCCGAGAGTCTGCAAAATAAGTGAGTTGCTGCCGAAGGCAGCGGGGAACCAAAGCGGGCTTTAAAGCAATTTCATGATTTCTTTAAATTTTATTTTTGTTTGTAAAGCGACATAGAAAAGTTTCCTTTAAATATAGTGACCTGTGAAGCGAGAAAAACCTTAATTGATTTCATGAATTAAAAAATGGTTTCGTTAACAAGCTTTGGTCTATTGGCACGCAGGCAGCATCAGGTCGAGTTTTGTACATTTCGAGTTTGATTTTGAAATTTTTCCCACATTCGGAATTCAGTTCGTTCCCAAACAGGGTCTTTGCTAGTAGAAAAATAATTCATTACATTAAATTAAAGGGAAAATATCTAAGTTTCAATTAAAAATACAAAATTAAATAAATTATTTAATAAATAAATAATTCATAGGGTAGAATATTATTATTACCTTTAACATAAAAAAAAATATATATGTATATATTAAAATAATTTTTTATGTTTTGATTTTAAAATATTTATCAATTGATTTTTCAGGATGAAAATTCTAGTCCATTTAAATTGATGATTGAAATCTATTTAAAATTCATGGGTATAAAAGCTATTTATATTCTTTAGCTTGACATACATTCTTTACCTTGAGATAGTGGAGTTTAATTTGACAAAATTGGAGTTAATAAACTAAAAAGCATTTTCACTGAAAGTGTATTTTACAATACAAGATCAATGGATCTGGTTAATACAGAATGTCTTTAATCCTTTTACAGAGATGAGATTAGCAAAAATACAAAACAGCTGAAACTGTACGCAAAGGCAAAACATTGAAATGAAATACTAGAATTTTTATGACAAAATCTTTTGTATTAGAGTAATAAATATTTATTTTAATATTCAATGTATAAAAAAAAAAGAACAAATACATATCAGAAGCATAAAAAGAGCTGAAAAAAACTAAAAAAAAAAGCTGAAAAGCTAAATGTACAAAAAAGCTTAAATCAGCTGAAAAGCTGAAAAATCTCATACCTGCCTTTCAGGGGTGATGGGATATATTATGTCCCACATAATTTTAACTCTCAATTACCCTGGAATTTAAAAAAAATAATAAAACTCTACTTTTATAACTTAGAGGAAAAATTTTATTAATTTCTTCTCAATTCTTCATAAATTCTGGTGTTTCTTGATTTTAAATGAGCAAACTTACCTTGCTCCTCAAAAGGTTAAGGTACTATTAGTAGTGAAACTAAAATCTGATTTTTTTTTTAAATAATAGTAAATAAACTGATAGACACATATATGAAAACTAAAGTATAACATTTAAAACAAATTATCTTACCCCTAGTTCTAGAGGGTGTCATAGATTCACCTTTTCTATCCGCTCCTTCTCTCTTACTTGGTGGTACATATTTACCAGCTTTTAATTTATCTTCAACTTGAAGATTATGAGTAAGTACATAAAAAAGAAAAGAATTACAAGTAATTTAAATACTTCCTTTTACACTTCAATATTTAATATAATACAGTCAATTCCCTCTAAGAGATGGTGGTGGTGGTGTGTGTGTGTGTGGGGAGGGGGGTATTCCCTTTAATCAAAGCTTGGGACTAAATGCTTTGAGAATTGTTCATTATTTACATTATCTTTCTCAGATACAAATTGAGTTATTAATGTTATAAAATTTTGCTAGGTTTTTTTTTTTTTTTTTTAATTTCCTCTTCATCTAGACAACACAATTAAATTGCACTGGAAAACTATACTGCTACGACACATAAAAGAATCCACATTGTCCTCTGCTGTTCATTTATAATTATATATATACCGGGTGATTCAAAATAGATGTTACAGTGATTATCTCGTAAACTATGAAAGATACAAACATACTTTCAAATACAAAATTGAAGCAAATTATGAGTAGATTTTAAATATGGCATTTTTTTTTTTTTTTTTTTTAACAAGGAGCTGTATACATATTATAACGAAATTTAATTTTTATACGGTCCCTCCTATCATATGAGTTATATTTAGAAAAATATTCTCCTTGCTCTAAGAAGAAGAAAAAAAATAATCTCTCTAAGTCAAAATCTCACTGAGTTATTGCAATTTGAAAATGATGACTTATACCACTTTATTTTCAAATTTGGCACGTATTTTCGACGCCAAAGGGCTCATTTTAGGGTGTTATCTATGAGATGAGAAAAATCAAAAAGAGATCCTTCATTTTAAAATAGCAACTAAAATCATTCAAACACGTGAAATCAATAGTTTTAAGAACTTAATGCAAATTTATCTTATTCTGTATTGTTAAAAAATTTAATAGTTAAATTTCTTAGGGGGTCACATGCAAATTAAAACACATTAAGAGAGGAAGAAAATTAAAAGACTAGCAAAACCATGTGAAATTTTCGTAATTTATTTCTTTTTAACACTTTCCAACAGGGTTGAAAAAGACTTTGGCTCTTTAATAATTCCAAGGTTGAAAAGTGTTAATGATTTCGTTTTGTCTGTCTGTCCATGCTCTAACTCCCGTGAATATTCATGGAATTTCCTGAAACTGATATATGTTATTTGAGTTCACTATCAGATGTTCCTTAATGAAAATAGAGTGAATACCTCTGCTAGCTTGTGTACAGGGACACTTGAAAATATTCCAAAGCATTGTGTTCTATGAGAAGTATTTTTATAAATCATATTTTAATACCTTTAATTTACACATATATTAATAAAATTGAAATATGTTATTCAAGTTTACTATCGGATATTTTCTACAGAAAATGGAGTAAATACATCACTGGTTTGTACACAGGGACACCCGAAAGTATTCCAAAACATTGCGTTCTACGAAAAATATTTCTATAAACCAAATTTTAATTAATTTGCTTAAATCTTAATGAAATTGTAATATGTTATTCATATGCACAAAAGAATGCTTTCTATAGTGTACAGTACGATTAGCATTAGATTTACTGGACAAACAAAAATATTCAGTTACGTTAAGGGCTATTATTGGACATTTGCTGGAATTGCATTTTTGTTTACTTTAAATGTTTTCTAACAATTTTTAACTGTGAATATGATTTCAGTTTGCATATTTTTTTTGTCTGACTGTCCATCTGTCTATCTGCCCGTCTGCCTGCCCCCAGTAATAAATCTAAATATTTTCAGAAAATTTAAAAAATGATATATGTTATTCAGGTTTACTATGGAATAGTCCCTATTTAAAATGGCATTAATAGGTCCTCTACAATTGGTTTATGTTCAGAAATGTACAAAAAATGCCAATGCATTGTGTTTTGGGATAGGCATTCTTATAAATTACATTTAAATAACTTTCTACTCTAAAAATTATGAAGAAATTCATATTTATTGTAATATTGTAAAATAAATTTTTGCGTAGAATATGATATGATACTGATGTGTATTTTTATGTCAGGGGATTACTGCCCTTCTGTTTAATTATAGTGCCTACATTTATTAAAACAAAAATCAAGTCTGTTATTAATTTCCTTGAAACTTACAAATCTTGAACAACTTTTCAAGTGGCAACTAGATATGGAATCCAAAGAACCAAATTTAAATTTCCTACATGATACATGCTATTGATGTTTTAACGTTTCAAGTTTCAACCCAAAATGAAAAAACAAGATGTAACATTTAATAGCACAGTAATTTCATTCATTGGGGTTAAAATACTTACGGCACCTTTTTAATTATCAATCAGAATATATTTAGTAGAGTTTATTTATTTTTTTTTTAAATAAAATTTTATAAAATTTTTATAACTTAAAATGCAATATGTAGTTCACTTTAGAATATACAAATTCCTATATTTGAATTGTTATTTTTTGTAAAGATAATAAATATAAATTTTTTGTATTTAAGTAGAAATCATTAGCATTCATAGGAAACGGATAATATGCTTTTAAGAATTATTTTTAAACATAAAAAATATATAAATTAAAAAAAAAAATTTTTATTTTTTTTTTTAATTCCAAATTTTTATTTCTCTAAATAAATGACTACTTCATTGTTAAAATATACCAAGACAAGTAAAATTTGTGGTTTATGACCATTTATGACATGAGACTTTTGACACAGGGTCAGTGGCGGATTTAAGGGGGGGGGGGTGGAGACACTGACATTCACAATTGAATATTGCACTTGTAAATTTTTATCGGTCTAGAATAACACTTTGAAAAATCTTAGCCCCCCCCCCCAAAAAGTCAAGTTTTGGATCCGCCACTGCACAGGGTTTTTGATGTGACAGTTTAAACTGTAGTTTAAACCGTCAAAAACCTGGCAACTCTGAAAAAAGCTAATAAAGACAGGCTTTTATTTAAAAAGACCAGTCTTTTTAATTAAAGCTAGCCGGTCTGGTCTTTTCTAAAGAAGGCTGGCTTTTTTGCAGTCCTGACTCCTGAAACTAAATAAAACTTCTCTCTCTGCTAAAAGGAGAAATGCATGACCTCCAGCTACCTATTCTAGGGAAAAGGACTATAGTAAAGTGTACACCTATACAGGGTGATCAATTTAAAAGAGTTCTCGTTGGTTTTTCTTATTACCCTTAAATATGATGGATGCTGCAACTATTCTAACACTGAAGTATAATTGTTTGAACCTTGTTTAAGTGTGGGAGACAATTTCCAACACTTTTGAACTGTTACAACTTTATTTGTGAGGTAAAACAGAAATGGAGACACACAATGTTACTGTGATAATTTTATTTATGAAAAACAAAATTTAATTCAAATTTTTACATTATCATTCCTACATTACATTACATTTACATTATCATTTTTACATTATCATTTCATACGATTTTTCAAAGAAGTCCTGCAAACATTGATGAATTAAAACAGATCATTACTGAAGAAATCTCGTCAATAACACCAAATGTGTCAAAAAACTTGGTTCGATGTGTTTGCATTCAAAATGGTGGTGAACATTTTCTGTAAGGAATGATAATGTAAAAAATCTTAATTAAATTATGGTTTTCAAAAATAAAATTATCACAAGATTAAGTAACACTGTGCATCTCGATTTCTGTTTTACCTCACAAATAAAGTTGTAACAGTCCAACAGTGTTAAAAATTATCTCCCACACTTAAACAAGGTTCAAACAATTATACTTCAGTGTTAGAATAGTTGCCATATCCATCAGATTTAAGGGTAATAAGAAAAACCAACGGATACTCTCTTAAACTGATCACCCTGTATAAACTGTACATAAACTTTACTAAGTGAATTATATTTAGCAATCAATTTCTAATTATATAAACATTAAAAAATAGTAACAATTATATTTTAAATGAGAAAACATAATTAGAAATGAAAAATTTCTTGATCTAATATATTACATTAAAGTGGTAATAATTAAATTGAAAACTATCAAACTTAGTTTTATACATTGATAGTTTCACTATACTTTAACAAAACATACTAATTTCTTTAAATAAAAAATAGCTAGTCATCCAGTAAATTTACTATTTATTATATTTTTGTTTAAATACAAAAAATACAATTAATGAAAATTCTGGATATTTGCCAATCAACAGGAGGTCAATCCCGGTGAAAATTGGAATCTCTTAGCTATCATTTCAGAAAAATTTGGAGTGGAAGGCTGATTTTTTATACCAACTATGTGAAAAATACCAGAGCCGGGAATCGAACCCGGGCCTTCCGCTTTACGTGCGGATGCTCAAACCATTGAGCTACCCTGGCTGATTACCAGCTAGGCATTTCTCACATAACATGTGTTGGCAATCGTTAGCAATACGTTTAGCTATCTTTTTACAAAATTCCACTAGTAAAAAATAAGATCCCTCCACAAATTTCAAATTTAAAAAATAAGCCTTTCACAAAATTTAGTTTCACAAAAATAATTCTTTCATAAATTTTTTGTATGTTTTCACTATTATTTCATATGAATACTAAAATGGAAGATTTTTTTTTTTTTTTTTTAATCTATAAATAAAAACTTACTTGGTTTAGGTTCTTCTTTAAGTAGATCAGGTAAAGTTCCCAATTTACCTTTGTATGGACATCGAGAAGCCCAATGGTCCTCTCTGCAAATACGACACTTTTTCATCTTTTGGCCCTTAAGTTGTTTCAAAGGATCTTCTTCCTGCAATAAGACATTCAAATAATCAGAAATTTTAGCAATTTCTTAAAAAAAAAAAAGAGCATGAAATTGACAAGTGATTTGAAGATATCTCTAACTAAATAATTTTACGCTTATATTTGTCCTTAAAACACTTTCTTCAGCCTATGTAGAGTTCAATATTTACTATCGATAAAAAAAAAAATCTTGAAAGATATATATTTTCTAATAATATTAATTTGATTTCCCTATAATTGCCAATTTGAATTTTTCGCAGATTGAAAAAAATCAGGCATGGGATTTTTCCACAATTTTTTTTAAATAATTTACGGAATATAATAAATTAATTTTTTTCACTTTTGAAAAAGTTGTGGACATTGTTTGTTTAAAAAAAAAGAAACCTTAACGATTAGCGATCAAATGCTCTACAGAAGTCTCCTGATTCCTAAAATTTCCTATAAGATTCTAGAACTTATAAAGAAATAGAATTGTTAAATATTTCTTTCTCAAGTAGTTATTTTTTGCCCTTTTCCTTTCTTTTCTTATCTCCAACTAGCAATCGGTGATCAAATGTTCAGAAGTCTTTTGTTTCCCAATCTTTCTACGTTTACAACATAAATGACAATATTCATTTTAAATTTGCTTTGTTAGATTGTAGAAGTAGAATTGAAAGAGTATAATATTTCTTATTCATGTCATTGTTTTTTTTACTCCCACCCACATTTCTCCATCTTCAGATAGTGATCAATGATTAATACTAGAAACAATAAAGTGATAGCAGTGCTCAATATTCCTGACACATGTAATGTAATTATTTTTAGACTTTACTACCGAGCTTGATGAATCTATTTATTTTCCTCAATTAAATTAAATATTTATATTTCATATCTATACCAAATGTGTAAATAAGGGAAAAAATTAAGAATAAAATTAAGAAAATTAATACTCAGTTGGTTTTATGCACGTTTAAAACTGATGATTAGCAACTGTCACTTTTTAAAATTTTCCAATAAGGTTGAAAAGTGTTAATGACTTTGGTTTATCTCTCTGTCCTTGCTCTAACTCCCGTAAATAGTCATGGAATTTCTTGAAACTGATATATGTTATTCAAATTCACTATTGAAAATGATGGGAACACCTGTACTGATTTGTGTACAGGGACACGAGAAAGTATTCCAAAGCATTGTGTCCTATGTGAGGTATTTCTATAAAAAGTATTTTAATACCGTTACTTTACACAAATCTTAATGAAACTGAAATATGTTATTCAAATCCACTATCAGATGCTCCCCATTGAAAATGGAGTAAGTACCATCACACTGGTTTGTATACAGGGACATCCGAATGTATTCCTAAGCATTGCGTTCTATGAGAGGTATTTCTATAAATCAACTTTGAAGAACTTTACTTTGCACAAATCTGAATAAAATTAAAATATATTATTCATATGCACAAAACAATGCTTTCTATACAATACAGTATGATTAGCATTAGATTTACAGGGCCACACAAAAATATTCAGGTAATTGATATTATTGGAAATTTGCTCGAGTTGCATTTTCATTTATATTAATTCTTTTTTATCACTTTCTAAATGTTTTTAACACATTCTAATAAGGTTGAAAAGTGTTAACAACTTCGGTTTTTCTGTCTGTTCGCCTGTCTGTCTATCTGCACTCTAACTCCTGTGTAAATATTTGTGGAATTTCTTGAAACTGATATATAATATTCAAATTCACTATAGAATGCTCCCTATTGGAAATGGAGTGACTACCGTAAAATCCCGAAAGTAACCCCCCCTTTTTTTCTCTCCATCCAACAAAGCTACATCCAATCTTTGGGCGCACTTACGGTACGTTGGCATTGCAAGTTAAGTTTGCCATTGAATTAAGTTTTAATATTTATATATTACTAGCAGGCCACGCCCGCTTCGCTGGTCACTATTTTTAAATGAATCATTATAATTAATGAATTCTCAAAATTGCAGTAATTTTTATCATGTGAAAAAAAAAAAAAAAAAAAGAAAAAAAAAACTCTGATCGGGAAAAATGTCGCACCGGGTCCCCAGTGCCTTCGGCAGCATAGACCAGTGCACGATGCGCATGCGCGAATGCATATATATGAGCGCAATAAAAATTTTACAAATTCGAAAATATCCGCAATCGATTTGAAAGTATCAAAAACCTCTATGCACCAGTTTTGAACGATCTATCTCTATTTTTATTTTTTTTGCCCCTCCGCTCCCTCCCCCCTTCCCGCCCCTCCCAATAATTTTAAAAATTCAAAAATATCCGCAATCGATTTGTAGGTATCGAAAACCTCGATGTACCAATTTTGAATGATCTAACTCTACTTTTTTTGCCCATCTGCCCCCCCTTCTCGCCCCTCCTAATAACTTTACACTTTCGAAAATATCCCCATTCGACTTGCAGGCCTCTAAAACCTATCTGTACCAATTTTGAACAGCCTAACTGTATTTCTATTTGTTTTTGCCCATAGCCCCCCTTCCCGCCCCTCCTAATAATTTTACAAATTTGAAAATACCCCCAATCGATTTGTAAATATCGAAAACCTCTATATACCAATTTTGAACGATCTAACTCTATTTTTATTTTTTTGCCCCCCCCCCTCTCCCCTCCCCCGTTCTCGCCCCTCCTAATAACTTTACACTTTCGAAAATATCCTCATTCAACTTGCAGGCCTCTTAAACCTATCTGTACCAATTTTGAACGGCCTAACTGTACTTCTAACTTCTATTTGTTTTTGCTCCATAGCCCCCTTGCTGCCCCACCTGGGGGCTGAATTTCTAAAATTCCAGTAATTGGTTTTTAGATAGTTGCATTAGCTATATTTTAGAGCAAAAATTTCACGTATATCTATTTTTTTTTGTTTGAGATATATAGGATTCTGCGAAATCACGTTTTACGCATGTGAAATCACGGTTTGCCCCCCCCCCCCCGCCCCCCTTGGGGACCGAATTTCAAAAATTCCAGAAACCGATTTTTAGACATTTCTATTACCTATATTTTAAAGCAAAAATTTTACGGATATCTCTTTTTTTGTTTGATTTTGTGAAATTACGTTTTGCCCCCCTCCCCCCCTTTGGGGGGGGGCGAATTTTGTAAAATCGCTTGCGGCGTTGTCTTTCTCGGGTCATAAACATTAACCGTGCCACATTTGGTCCCGGTCGGTGAAACGGCCTAGGTTTCTATAGCGGACACACACACACACACACACAGACAGACTCTGCTCTTTTATATATATAGATTTCTAATTTAACTAATTTTTCATAAAGTGTCGGATGCATGTTATCAATGGAATCATTACACAGTTTTTTTTACCTTTAATATTTCCTTTTAAGTAAGTACCGTAAAATCCCGAAAGTACCCCCTCCATCGAATATAACATCTCCTCCCTTTTCTTCATTTTTTTTAAAGAATCTTGATTATAACCCCCCCCCCCCTCCTGAAATTTATCCGTTTTGCTTTTCAAAAAGGGGGGAGTTACTTATAGGATTTTACGGTATCTCTACTGGCTTGTTTACAGGGACACCCAGGGTGTGAAAAAATCATGATTTTTTTTTAAAAATCAAAAAAATCGGATTTTTTTGATTTAAATCAGATTTTTTTTTTTTTATTTAAATTATCTGACTAAAAATAAATGTTAAGACATTGAGCATGGAAATTTTTTAAACTTAAATGTGAATAAATATAAGAAGCAACAAATATAAATAAGCTAAATTAAAAAAAGTATGAGATATTAAAAAAAATAATAATAAAAGTAGATAAAAAAATTGTAGTATTAGCCAACATAGATACATTGTACCCCCCCCCCTCCCCCCCAAAAAAATAAATAGTTTAAGTGAAAACATTTTAAAAGCATATAAGATCTATTATTATGATTATTTTATGTTATTATTATTGTTATTAAAATGTGCATATAATATAATAAGCCGTAATCTTGAATATCGCATTATGAAATTTTTTGAAGCGAAACTTTTTGGAGAATCAATTAAAGGAAATCCGAATTTATATATATATATATATATATATATATATATATATACACACATACAGTACCCGCCACTTTATAAAATCACTTGTTAATAAAATCAGCCGCTTAATCTGATCAAATCGCTAGGTCCGGAATCAAATCAATACAAACCGCCGCTTAATAAAATCAAAAGAAAATCTCTTCAACAGTAAAAAGGGTCATGTATATAAACTAAACAACGAATTACAGTTTCTCACCGGATTTTTGAAAAGAAACAAAACGAAACAAACCATCACATTATTACTCTTCATACAAACTTGATAGTTGTATGTATTAATAAATTCTTATTTATTTATTTATTTTAATTATTATTATCATATTATTATGATTAATTATTCCATCAACTTGAAAGAAAATGATCCAATGTATAAAAAACAGAACAATTGTAAGAAATTTTAAAACATTTATTAATTGAATAGAAGTATTAAAGAATGCATTGTCATCGCGTTCTGAGTTATTCTAAAAGTTTAAAATGTCTAGCTAGTCGGAAAATTATAGCTATAGAACTATATTAGCACTTTATCAATGTGTATTAAATTTTTAAAGTGATAATGATGTCAATTCTTATGAGATGCATAATTTATTTTCTTTTTTACAATTTTTTATTGTTCATGTTGTTTTGACGACAATTAAATTATAAATAAAACTTAAATGGCTAATTTTAAAGCTATTATGAGGTTATTATTTTCACATTTAATTAATTAATTAAATTAAAGCACTTATTAATTGAATAAAGTATTAAAAAGAATGCATTGTCATAGTGTTCTGAGCTATTCTAAAAGTTTCAAATGTCTAGCTAGTTGGGAAGTTAGTTAAAAATTGATTGCAAGATTTGTACTGAACAAACAAACAAACAAGAAAGCAAGTTAATAAAAACAGGGTAATAAAAGACATATATATTCAAGATTTTTTTTCAAAAAGTTTAAAAAATTTAAGAAAACTGAAATAATTGAACAGGCCATTACCATTTCATTTCAAATTTTATAAAACCTAATTAAAAAATGATAGGAAAAATTGCTTACGAATGCATTGGTCAGTTCAAATATATAGGGATTACAATTAGTAATATCAAAGTTAAAAAGGAAAAACAATATTTTTTAAATTATCATCATTTTAACACTTAAGGCAGAAAACTTATGGCTTTGTATAAAAAAAAAAAAAATTGAATCCAAAATAAGAATAGAAGATAGAGTTGGAAAATTAAAAGAATCATTTTTTAAAATTAATAAACACTTTTTTTTTTTTTGGCATGGGGGGGAGGGGGGCTATTTGATGTAAATAACAAGTAAGTTCAAGTTTTCTTATGTTCTGAGACATATAAAACTACATATTCCTCCAAAATTATAAAATTTTATTTTTGATTTAAATCAATGATTTTTTTTAAAAAATCAAGTGATTTTAATCACGATTATAATCATGATTATAATCAAGCTGATTTAAATCGGCGTACCCTGGGGACACCCAAAAGTTATTCCAAAGCATTGTGTTCTATGAGAAGTATTTTTATGAACTATATTTTAATTCCTTTAATTTACACAAATACAGTATAGGATCTGTTATCCAGAAAGCTTGGGACCTGGTATATTCTGGATAAGGGGTTTTTCCGTAATTCGGAACACTTTATTATATGTATAAAAATGGTACAAAATAATTTCATGAATAGCTGTGATAAGCATGAATAATATATATGTAAACACTTTACCTATTAATAACAAATTCATGTAATAAATTATTTCCACAAAACAAAAAAACATTCTTAATTAGAATTTCAAACTATAAATAACAATAGTAATAATAAATGAAAAATAAATAAACATATATATATAATTTAATTTTGGGCCTGAGAGTAACATCCTTTCATTTGGATTTTGCAAAAATTTCTATGATATTTTTTTGCTTATAGTGTGTCTCTGCTCTGATACTAATAGTTCATAAATGTTTCAAATATTTTTAGCACATAATGCTAAATATTTTATGACATGAATTCTAAAAATAATGGAAATAATTAAAAACTATTTAAAAATTTTATAACAATTAGGACTTGCATGCTGAGTTCAAGGATAAAATTCATCTGCTATTGGGCATTTTAAGAAGTATGTGTTATTAACGTTTATCTATTAAAAAATACAATAAAAAATCATTTTCTAACCTAAATTTGCAACATTTTCGGTAATTATTTGGACAACTTTGTGCTCACCATATTTCCTCAGAATAACACCATAGCATTAAATAACGTAGGTTATAAAACTATAATTCTGACTGCTGTTACTGTATAACTTTAATTCTTAAATTTTACGATAATTAAAAATTTTGGTAGTTGGCATTTTGCATTCTGGTTTTCGGAACATTCTGGATAACGTGTTTCCGGATAATGGATCCTATACTGTATTAATAAAATTCAAATATGTTATTCAAGTTCAATATCGGATGTTTGCTATAGAAAATGGAGTAAATACCACCACTGGTTTGTGTACAGGGACACCCGAAAGTATTCCATAGCATTCGTTCTATGAGAGGTAGGATTTCTATAAACCAAATTTCAATAACTTTACTTTGAACAAATCTTATTAAAATTGAAATATATTATTGATATGTACAAAAGAAAGCTTTCTACGGAATGTAGTATGATTAGCATTAGATTTACAGGACCACACAAAAATATTCAGTTACATTGAAGGCTTTTATTGGAAATTTGCTGAAATTGCATTTTCATTTACATTAAATGATTTAACATGTTTTAAGTGTGAATATGATTTCAATCTGTATAACTATCTGTCTTGTCCGTCTGTCCATCTGCGTATCTTCAGCATCTGTAAAAATTTTCAGAATTTTTACAAAATTATATACATTATTCAAATTCACTATGGAATATTCCCTATTTTAAATGGCATTAATAGGTCCTGTGCAACTGGTTTATGTACATTGACACACCCCCCCCCCCCAAAAAAAAAAAAAAAAAAAAAAAAAAAAAAATGACAATGCATTGGATTTGAGGACAGACATTTTTATAAATTACATTTAAAGAACTTTCTATAGCAAAAATCATAAAGAAATTGATATTTATTGTTAATATGCTAAAATAATATTTTGTATGGAATATGATTTTGTTAACCTTCAGATTTACAGGGCTGCACTAAATATTGAGATACATTAAGGGTTGCAATTAGAATATAAGGGCTATGTTTTTTTTTTTTTGTGTGTGTGTGTGTTAAACATTTTTAATACTTTCTAACAATGTTTAAGAATGATTAGGAATTCAGTTAGTCTATCTGTATGCCTTTTAGAATTACTATCTATCCGTTGTGTGATTACGTAGGCAAAGAACATTGAAAGTTATACGATACAACAATTACGTACATTTGGAAATGGAAAGTGTTAATAATCAATGCATATTGCATTATTTTTCGTTCTTGTTTCATATATATGATTAATGTACATACATAAAAATCATATTCTATATTTGTTTAAAAAATTTGTTTTTCTGTTGGCATGTAATTTTAATAAGGTTTTATGCGGCTATAAAAGTTATTGCAATTATATTTATTTTATGTTAATGAAAAAATCCTGAAAAAGTTTAATGTTGATAAAAGCTATATATAAATAACTGTTTAGATAGACAATTTAATGTAAGTGACATTATCAAAGTTCAGTTAATCAACCAACCAATCATATTAGCAAAAATTTTTTGACTAATTTCTAATTTTAGCAATCACATTTCTGTTAATAAAATTAAACCTTGGATAATATGGCAATGCAGATTCTTTGCCCCCCCCCCCCCCTAATCCCCTGCCTCACACACACACAACTCAAAAGAATTTCATTTTCCTCTAATTCTAACTATTTTCCATTTGCAAATGGAGATGCCAGACTAGGCGAAACTTATTAAGAGGGGACAATACCTAATCTCGCTGGCAGCCTTCGCCCATGTTATTCTATGGGAAAATTTGTTGCTACAATTACACATTACCTAATGAATATTTTTAAATTCTGTTTTCTCAGTCAGAAAATTCATAACCGTTAAATGAGTACTCATTTTTGAAAAATTCATTTTTTTTAATTTTTACATTTTAATTTTGAGTTCAAAAATGCGATTTTTCACAAAATGCATTTTTCTCATTTTTTAATCGCAAAATGAAATACTAAAATTTTAAAAAATCAATTTTTGGAAAATAAGTACTAATTTAACGCTTAGGAATTTTCTAAATGTGAAAACAGAATTGAAAAATATTCATTAGGTAATGAGTAATTATGTAAAAAAATTTTTCCCATAGAATAACATGGGCGAAGGCTGCCGGCGAGATTAGGTATTGTCCGCTCTTAAATGAATCCAATTTTGGTATTTCTTTTGCAATGGGATATACAGTAAGTATTCTTGTAAAACACAAATTGCATATGGAATCTCACATTATTTTGTTAGAGCGTGTCATCATTATAGCCTGCAGATTTCCATGCATGCATTAATATTTATCAACAAAAGTTCATATATTTTTTCTCATTACTAAAAGTTTAAAAGCTTCTAAATACAATAGTTATTAATAGCATTTAAAAGTAGAATTATATACTAGTTTAACATTACTACACACTAATAGAACTCACTCTTAAAACACTAATAAGAATAAAATCATAAACACTTAATGGAAGTTCAGACGAGGTCATATCTTCCCTCAAAAGCCAAAACATTTTTCAATAATGCGATTTCTCAGCCGATTTTGTCTTCCTCCCATCCCCTCTCATTTCAGATATTGAAAATTTTAAGCTAGAGGTGTACGTAAGTTTTTTAAAAATATTTATTTTCAAGCAATATTTAAAGTTTTTTTTTTGTTTTTTCTAATCGGAGGAAATATATATATTTTTTTTCAATTATTAAAATAATACAATAAAGGGCACTATTTCTTAATTTAATTTTCTGATCATTTGTGTTTTTGTCTTTATGTACAAACATCTATATTTTAATTAATGAGTATCAGAAGCATCATAAGCAAATTACCTTTCTTAAGGCATTTCTAATAAGTTAAAAAAAATTCCTTATGATGTAAATCAGGACAGTGATGATTCAGCTCTTTTGTTTGTCTTTGACCATCAGAAATATATCACTACCAATAATGCTCCCCCCCCCCCCCAAGAAGCTTGAAAATTTAACCCTGAAAGTAATGGGAGATACAACCAGCAGGCTTACAAAAAAGCATGCTGGAGACAAAATTCGCCAATTCATCAGCTCACTTATTATTAGGCACCCACTGGAAACTAGCCTTATTACAGGAAAAAAGTTCATGATGTCCTTTATAATACTCCCACACAAGAGAAGAGGTGAACTTAGACCTAACGAATGAAAGGTGAGCAGATTCATTGTTTAAACAAATATCAATGGTTAAATTGCAATAAACTATGTCTAAGCAATAATTAGAAAACTCTGAATTGACACCATAAAATGAAATACTTGGTAGCTATGAAATAATATAATAGTAACAATGCCAACTTCTTATTGGAAGAATCAAGATGACTGAGCTCAAAAAACAGTAAGATTTCGTTAAAACCACGATTTTCTCTACATATAGTAAGAAGAGCAAAATAATAATTTTATTAAAGAAGATTTTAGACATTAATTCTAAGATAAGCCAATAAACTTAGTTTTGAACATTTAAAACCTGAGAAACAAGCAATATAATACAATAAACATGATGTGAATTCATGCTTGACTTTTTTAGAAAAATAAATTCTATAGTACATGCATTGCAAGTGTTCATATATATATATATATATATATATATTTTAAAGAACAGGGTGGATTTATTGAAAAGGGCACTTTTTGTGAGTAAAAGGGCACATATATTGATAGACAAAAGAACACTTTTTTCACCACTCGCTGAATGGTTTATAAAATGTACAGTCCACAAAATAAATAAATAAAACGATAACATTCTCTATTTCATCACCTAATTAACAGAGAAACTACATTTTAATGCAAATTAAATATTCAAAATGAAAAATTTCTGTAAAAACAAAATAATTTAACAAGAAATTCAGAGAGAGCAAAATTTTCAAAAACCCTGAATTCAGGGGTAGCCCCTGAAAAGTTTCACTCCTGCATATATTTTTCACTAATTTTATTTTTCTACTATTTTTTAGGGTTCTGAAAGACATCTATAAAATATTAGTAATTCAGTTGGAGTTAATACTTTCTGTTGAGAAATTTTCAAAATACGCTAGTTTTCTAACTTGAAACAATTATTATTAAAGTTTTTAATTAATTATTGACAAATTCGACTTTTTGAAAATGTATAATTATTCCACTTGAGATTAATCATATGTTTTTTATAACGGATTAAAGGTTGCAAGTTATACGTAAATAAAATAAAAAAAACTTTTTTTGTTAAGACACAAAAAAAACTTTTTTTGTGTCTTAATGAATGTAATTTAAGCATATTTTAACGAAAATAATACCATATTTTATAAAATTTCTATGCATGGCCTAAAATGGATTAAAGGAAAATTAGAACTGTATGGAGTGGGAAAATATACCTCAGAATGTTTAAAGATAGAAAAAAAAAAAAAATTGGCTATCAAAAGATAATACTTTACATAACCTATTTTGTTTGTTTGTTTAGTGGCCCTGTGGTCACTGCTAATTTTGTCTTTGTACGAAGTCTCCTGTACACTCTCTAAAGTTTTACCAGAATTGCAAATAAATTGCAGTAAGTTAGAATGCAAAGTGAATTTGATGCAAGAGTCCCGTAGAAGATTAGATTAAACACAACACTACACTACACTACACTAAAGGTATTAACCTGTGAAGAAGCCAAAGAGGTAGGAGCCTCTTTATCTTCTGAACTCCTGTTTGGGTCGTGAAGAACCTCAAAGAATCCACGATCTAGTCCAGTGAATGCACTGTATTTAGCTTTACATATGTCCTGGACATCCTCTGAATCAACCATGAGAATCCATTTACCATAGCTTGGTTCTGCAGTAAACTGTAAAACTTTCCACTCTATACATTTCAACTTAGAGTTGAAGCGTTGAAGACGTCTTAGAAATGTGTTAGGATTTGAAAACTTGTCTTTAGTTAGGAAGGCAACCTTTACATTCTTGGGCAACTCATCTGCATAGATTACTCTGAGTGCCAAGTCACTTAAAACATTGTTGTTGCTGTTGCAATCAAAGTTGCTCCTGATCCATTCTACGGTAGCATCATCAGCACAGTAAAGAATCAGAGCCCCTTTCACCAGGTTGTTATCAAGGATTTTAGGCAGCCTTTCTCCAACAGGAATGGAGTCAATCAGTGCCAAAATTTCTCGTCGTATGTTATCAGCATCATCTAAAGATAACCTGCCAGAAGGAAAATCCTTATTAATGATGGCTATTCTGTTCGATATGACTGCAGGGGTACAGGAGCGAGATTCGTCATCCATCCCCAGTATCCTGCATAGGAAAAAAAATTTCGCATGTATTGTTATTGTTGTTTTGAAGGGAGAGACCCTCAGAGCATGGGGTTTATAGCTGCAAGGCTTTACACCCCTATTTATCCAACACAAATCAATACATGTATTAGGATCACGGACGGATTAAAAGAGACTCCTCTTCCGTGATTAGGATTGAAATTTTATAAATACAATTGGTTGGTGGATTGGTTCATGTTCATTGGTTGACAAATCTTTGTTGTAGTTTATAGCGCGTGACTCCACTGAGCTAGAATAATAACTGGAGAAAAGACTGGTTTTGGCCATGGGTAATGGGTTACATACAAACGAAACACTTGCAAATGAACCGCTTGCAATTTCAATGCGCAAGTGAAGTGTGACGTCACTGACTGTCCGTGGAAGCGATGCAAGAAAATGATTTTTTATGTTAATCGCCCATTGGATTTTTTGTAAAGAATTATTAAAAATCGAGGAAAATTGTTTTTCGATTTTAATCCCCATATTTGGGTATCCGTGATTGTAATGAAATGCTCGCCCTCTGGTGGGCTAACGTGAAATTACAATTAACATGCTTCCATCAAGCCGGATTTTCGAATTCTTAAATTTCCAAGCATAATTATTAAAGTTCACACTCAAAATGAAAGAGATACAATATAAATACTTTTCCACTTCGTTGTTGGAAAATATTAGAAATCAAAAATTTAATAGTACATCTGTGTTTTAAAAAAATATTTGACTGCTAATAATTTCATTAAAAAATATATATATATATATATATTTTTTTTCCTTAAAAGCGATAAAGAAATTATAAATACTATATTTAACAGAAGGCAAATATATAATATTTAATTTGCGTAAAAATTAATTCTCTAACGTTTCTGTCATTGAAAAGCAAGAAACCAAAAATTTGTGCGAAAATTTCTAGAAGTAACATAAAATAAAAATTTAAAAATCTGTTCGAAAACATAAATACAAATGTGCTCTATTTTCTCATACAACCATGAATAACCTTCATGCTAAAATAATCTACAAACGCAACAATTATCGCATCAAAAACTGTGCTAAAACAAGGAGATTACAAAGGGAATTCACTCTGTTTCAGCATTACTGAAAATCCCTGCGTACTTGTCGGAACTGGTAGAGAAAACGAGTAGGGGCGGCTTTCCCTAAGGAAATCCCTTTTCTCAGGAGCTGCATGAAGAGCAGCCCCTTTTCGATCTTTGGAGAGGCTATTACGAATAAAACTCGTTGATTTTTCTCAGCCGTTTAACAAATTTTATTTCTAACGAAGTATAGTAATATGTTCTATATGCATAATACTATGTTTTATAAAAATATTATTTTTAAAAATATTCTATAAGTTATAAAATTATAACTTTGAATAGTTCTGGGGGGCTGCAGCTCCTGCCACGAGCCGCCACTGGTATATATGTTACCGCTAAAGTGCAGAAATCAGTTAATCTGCAGATTAGCTAGGTAATCTGCACATTAACTAGAGTGATCCGTTAAAGTGAGGAAAATTGTTTTATTTCTCAAATTACCTAGGTAATCTGCGAATTACCTAGATAATCTGCACATTACCTACTAGGCACTAGTTAAAGTGAAAATAAGATATCTGGTGTTGTAATTTTACAGCACGCTGTGTTGTATTTGTTTTTTCATTCGGAAAAAAAAATAGTTTTCTTTTCTTTTTTATTTCTTTCTTTACTTATTTTAATCTGTATGTGTTTTAATTTTTATATCTTTTAAAGTTATATTTGTTTTATTTTTTATTTATTTCATCTTTTTTATTCTGTCAATATAAGTTTGAAGATGTTATGCATTTTTAATATGAAATATAATAGCTTTAATAGCTTTCAATAAATTCTATTTTATAAATGAATGTTAGAATTGTAATACAGTACCGATTTCTTTTCAAAATAAAAATATTTAAGAATTTAAAATTAAAAAAAAAAAGTTTTATTAACAACTTATATTGCTATTACTATTTAAATACTAGAAGTATTAAATTATATAAAATATTACTAGAAATATTAAATTAGACAAATCAGAAGCATTATTTAAGATATACTTCAAATAATTAAAACTGCTTTAACATTTTTTAGAATGCATGAAAATTAAAATGACAGTTTTCAATGTTTTATTAAACTATATTTTGCAGCATACATATATCTGTACAAGTTTAGCAAATATATTAATTTTACAAAAAAAAAACCTTTATTAACACTTTTTATGTGATAAACTACAACGAAATTATCTGAAAAAGCGAACAAAATTAAAAAAAAAAAAATAAATAAATAAAAATAAATAAATAAAAATATAATCATGATATATAAAATATGTACAGGAAACTTGAAACTGAAAGAAAAAAAAATGTACTGAAATGCTAAAAAATGTACAAAAATTTCATATTAAGTATTTATTAAATGCCATAATATTTTTCAAAGTTAATAATTAATACATCTTTTTTTTTTTTTTTTTTTTTTTTTTCCCAGTAAGTAATAGTAATTTAAACCAATTTTAAAATAAATTAGTTTTAAAAAGTTATGGTTTAATAGTTTTAGTTCGGAAGGAAATAATTACTGTAATGTAAATCTAATATTCATAATTCAAAATGGAGTTTCACGAGAGACAGCTTTTAATTAAGATTACATTTCATTAATAAAATGCAAACCCTTATCAAACTTATATTGACAGAATTATAAAAGATAGAAATAAAATCAAAATTAAAACAATTATAGCTTACTTGTTACTTTAAATTTTGTGTTAGTCATAATAATAAATCTAATCATGGCTTCCATCCTCCACAATTTCCGTTTGCCGTTTGTCGGTTTATCATCAAAGCCACAGCCCCACAGCGTAGCGGAAGTGCGGAAGAGAAGGGGTAAAAGTTTTAGTTATGTTTGAAGGTCATTCGCGTATCTGTATCACATGGCTGTTTGACGTCATAGTGAATGTAAAAAAAAAACTAAGGCTCGAAACAAACATTTGAACTTTAACGATACTGAAGCCGTTAATCTGCAGATTACCTAGTTAAAATGCGGAAAACTCTTTATTCCGCACTTTAACGGGTCGTTTTAGTTAATCTGCAGATTAGCTAGGTAATCTGCAGATTAACGGATTTCGCGTTTTAACGGTAACATATATATATGTATTAGTTATCATGTCCACGTGTTAGATTGAGTTATTTTGCTGTCAAATTGACAAAATTTTAATTTTTAATTTCAAAACTCTGTTGTCCTTGGGGTTACCTTGGGGTCGTTTGTCACTGCCAAACCTAAGACTATTATATAATAGTCTTATATAATCTCATATAATAGTCATATACAATAGTATTAGTTTTAGCAATGACGGACAAATGGCGGCGAATGGTTCAGCCGCGAATTTGGAAAATGCCTACTCCTCAGAACCTTGGCGAAAAAACATAATCGGGCTTTGGCGAGCGCGAGTCATGATGATAGACGGTAGGGTTGCTCGCATGTCTGATGACAAGCGGACGTCAGAATTCGTATTAGCAATAACAATAGAAATTTGTTCAATAATTTTAAATAAATTTTAGGTGCTTTTGTCTCCTGAATTAGATACTTTGAAGTATGATTTAAAACATTCATTAATTGAATAGCTATTTTTATTTTCTAAATAAGTTTCTAAACGTTCATAGCTAATTGGAAACATCCTACATGTAAACAAATTGTCGTGTTTATATTATGTCTAGATAAACTTGAAAAGAGATTGGCGTATATTTATTTTATATTTTGTTATAGTTATTATTTCACATATGCATTTAAGTGAATTAGTAATTAATAATGCTGGAATCCAAATGTTTATTTTGTGTGTGTGTGAAGAACTTATTGCAAGGTATGTTCACAACATTCAATGGTTTTATAATTATTAGTTTAATGTCTGTAAGTTGTATAAGTGCCTAGAATTAACATTTCTTTTATTTTTTTAATTAAAAGATAATATTGTGTACAATATTGCTATAACATTTTGAAATATTAGTATCTGATACTATATCCTGATGACTCATCTTATATCAGGTAATTTGTTTAGACATTTGAAAACAAATTTGACTTAAAATTATGATATAATTGTGATCATTCTCCTTTTAATTAGTATATTAGTTAATCTCAGGATCCTGATTTTTAATGTGTTGGTTAGGTATGTGTATGCAACATGTACTATAAAGGGATTTTGTGAAGTGTGGCAAGTGGAAAAACCTTTACCGAAGGTAGCGAGAACTTTAACTTAGATTTTGACTGATTTCAATGATTTTTTAAAATTATTAATGGTATAGCGTTTTGAAAATTCATTTCAATATAATGACCAGCGAAGCAGGCAAAGCCTGCTAGTACATTATAAAAGAGCATCAAAGAACTGGCGTTTAAAAGTGATAATTACAAAACTTTGAATAAACACCATAAAAGCAAGAACTTCCAACAGTTGTTTTGGGTCAAAAGAAAACCTAGCCCTTCCCCTAGTCAAGGGAATAAAGTAGGCACGAGTGCTGTAACAAAGCAGCAACACAGTGCAACCTGCAACAGTGTGTTGTCGCTTCTTTTACAGCACTCGTGTGTACTTTTTTTGCCTGATGAAGGGTTTTTTTTTTTTTACCTATAACAATTGTTGCGAGTGTTTGCTTCTATGGTGTTTATTCAAAGTTTTGTACTTAGTAATAATACATTTTCCTATTAAAAAAAAAAAATTTAAAGAGTAAAATTTACTGTCATTTACTTAATTTTCAAAGTACACCTGATCATTTTTTTTTTTTCATAGATTTGGTAAAATAGAAATTTTGGCCAATGACAGTCCTTCGTATGTTGTCATTCTTTCTATCAAGGCACCCTAGTATAACTTACTTGCCAATATTGCAGCCATATTTATTTTAATAATTTAAACTTGAATGCATAGAAATCTGTATAGTAGCGATCACTTCCATGCATGTGAACTCACTTTGCAACCATTAAAACCAAAAGAGAAAAAAACATCACTGGATACAACTTACACATTTTGCATGAAAATCTGTATAGCAGTGGTCACGGTACCATACATGTATGCTTGCTTAGCTAGCATTAAAAAAAAAAAGCTACTCCAACCACAACAGTCCTGATGATAAGATTATATATACCACCAATTGTAAATTTTTCAGGAATTTTCTATGGCTTTTACAGAAAATACCACTGGCAAAAACTCAGCTTAGACAGTACAAAAATAAAAAAAACTGGTGTACAATGAATATTTATATTTAAAAAACTTTTTCATACACCATAAAATTATGAAAGCATTACCAGTTTCAAAAAGACATGGCCTTTCTTCTTCAGGTACAAAAACCACTAGTCTTGCTTTTTTCTCCAAGGTAATAGCAAGTGCTTTGCACCTGAAGAAGAAAGACCATGTCCTTTTGAAACTGGTAGTGGTTTTATTAATTTTATGGTATGTGAACAAGTTTTTAAGTTTAAATACAGTAGAGAGCCAGAAATCCACCGATCTAAAATCCACCAAAGTCCGAAATCCACACAGCTTTTCAGATACAAACAATGAAATTCTCTACTAATAAGTTACAAAACTGCAAATCAGAATTTTTGAGAAAGATCTTGAATACAGATTTTATGCTTGCAAAAAAAAAAAAAAAAAATAATAATAATATGAAAGACTGCAAGAGTCAAGTTGCTGCTAATGAAATTATTGACAGTATATTAAATTCATCAAAAGAAAATAATGATTATTGTGATATGATGATATCAATCAGGTAAATAATAACAAACTAATTTTTTTAAATGCTTTTTGATGAAGGCATAATTTGTAAGGAATAACTCAATAAAATTCGTACAAAAATAAATTTGTGTTACTACTATTTACAATAAATAATAATAAAAATAAATAAACAAATCATGCAGGTTCATGTTTAGTTTAAAACTAGCTACATGTGAACAGATTTTTTGTAAATTTGACAAATATTTTTTTCATTATTATTCTTATGTACCTATTAATTTAATATTTAGTGTTATTATTCACTAGTATGTGTTTAGTTTGAATAATATTCTGTTTTTATTATTCAAAGTAAAAATTATTTTTTATAGGCCCCGAAATCCACAGAATCCTAAAATCCGCACAACCTCTGGTCCCGAACTGTGCAGATTTTTGACTCTCTACTGTATTAAACACAGCTTAGTGTTCAATGAAAATCATTTCAGTATAAATTGCCTACTTTTATTCTTGTAGGCAAAAATTAGTGGTGAGAAATGATACATTTTACCAAAACAAATAATTCTGTTAAAATTGAGAAAAGGTTTACAAATTCTGGCTCTCCTGAAGCAATATATTTGTCACCAAATTCGATTACTAATCTCGTCAGGCTGCCAAGTTTGTAGCCGACGCAAATTTTGATCTTGGCATCAGCGATTTGCTGAAAATTTTTGTAAAGAATAAAATCTTACATTACAGCTTTATGGAAGTCTGAATAGTTGCTTTTGTGAGGGGGTTTCCTCCTTCATCAGCTTACTTCCTCGTGGTCCATGCCATCGGTAGTGGATGTTTTCTTCTGACTCTTGCTTTCTCTTTAATTAGATCGTGTCACTGTCGGTAAGCACAAATGCTGATATCAAAGCGGCAGCGTGTGTTGCCACTTTGCTTGCAGCACTCGTGCTTCCTTTGTTCGCCTGATGAAGGGTCATGTATTCTTTCGATCCAAAACAATTATTGTGAATTTCTAGCATTTTATGGTGTTTATTCAAAGTTGTGTACTTATTACGTTAAAATGCCAGTTCTTTCTTATTTTCTCTTCTGTTTTCTTCTGTTTCATGATATTTGTGAAATATGCTAGCAGACCCATAGCTGCAGCCACAAATATTTCACTTTTTAAACATTTCAGGATGCTATGCTTTTTTTTTTTTTCTCTCTTGGCGGTAATAATAAACTTATACTTAAATTGTAATTTTTAAATTTACTAGATGAGGCTAAGTCTTCAAAAACAATTTGTTAAAAATGAAGTATAACTTTAAAATTTTGGGTGTGTGGTGATTAAATCTCAAATCTCTCATGATTAAGATCTCAGCAGAAGAATTAAAAATTATTTTGCATGGAGCATTTTTAAAAATTTTATCTTATTAAATTTATATGTAATATGTAAAATTCTGAGTCAGGGAGTGTAAGCGAAAAGTTGCCAATTAATGAAAAATGTGTTTTTTCTTTGGACTAAAGCTGAATTGTTGCTAATTGATCAAACTATGTTCGATTTGAATGAAACAATTGAATATTACCATAAAAATTAAGTAATAGCAAAATAAATAACACCATAAAATTAAAAAACATACAAAAGTTCAAATGGCGAACAATTCAAAAGAATGCAAGAAAATTAAATGATAAATGTTTATCTATTTTAAGAAAAGATTTATTTACTGCATGTCATGATGAACTTTCTTTCTTCAATAAGCTTTTCCTCCCTTTTCTTCCATCTGACATCAGAGTTAATGAAATAAGCTAGCAAGCCCACATCTACAGGCACGAAAACAATTTTGTGCACTATAGATATGTTCCAGCTGGCGTAGGATGCAAAGACTTCACAAATGGAGAACTTTCTGAGGAAAACTGCTCTTTCTTTTCTTCTTCAGTCTTTTTTAAACAGTAACTATATAAATACATATTTTAATATTTAAGGATAATGTGCAATTTTTTGGAACTATAAATTTATACACAGAAATTGCTTATTTCAAATTCGTCAGATAAAGCTATAGGGTAGGTGCTCCAGTGATTGGCATGCTCCACAAATTGACATCTATCCCGAAATAATTAATAAATAAGAAAAATAATAAAATCATATTTTACGTATAAGAATTTTAACATTTTTTGTCAAACACTGGAGCATAGGGTGCTAATAACTGATAAAATGAATAACTAGCAGTGTCAAACAATGAAACATAAGGGTCCAATTACTGATAAAATGAAAAACTGGCAGTGTCAATTACTGGAACATTGAGTGGGTGTCAAATAAAAATTCATAAAAAAAATAATTGTTATAAAATGTATATATTTTAACATATATGTGGTTCTGAATGTCTTTCATGCCATATGTACTAACTTAAAGATTTCTGAAAATATTTTCTGATAACTAGAACATTAAAAACATCAGAGATTGCTCTAAAAGTGTCAATCACTGGTGCACTTACCCTATCTACAAATAGAAAAAAATAATAATAATAACAATAAATAAATAAATGAACTATAACAAAATTTTTATAAACAAATACCATAAAATTAAAAAACATACAAAGTTTGAATGGCAAACAACTGAAAAGGATACAAGAAAATCAAATTTCAATGCTGATCTATTTTTAGATTTATTTACAGCATGTCACAAGGAACTGTGTCTTCAATAAGCTTATCCTCCTCTTTCTTCTTCTATCTGATGTCGATATTAATAAAAATCGCTAGCAAGCCCACGTCTACAGGCACAAAATCAATTTCGTGCACTGAAGCTATGGTCCAGCTGGCATAGGATAAACTTCATAACTAGAGAACTTTCCAAGAAACACTGTTCCTTCATTTCTCTTCGATCTTCTTTAAACTGTGATTATTTATAATTTTGAGCTTTTCAACTGTTTTTTTTTTTTTTTTTTTTTTTTTTTTAATTGTACTTTATACATTTTTTGCATTTAATTTTTTTTTTATGTATTTTGATGCAATTTCATTTTCTGCCATTTTGAGTATGGCATTCTTTGATAACTTTCCTTTCCTAAAGGTTTGTAAATTCCAAGAATAATAGCAAAATTGTGCCAAATTATTGATTTATTAAAAACACGCTAAGTCATACCATAAACTGTATTATTATTCACAATTAACAAAAATTAATTCTTGATTTTATAAATTCAAATTAACTTTACTCAGAATGTATGTGTACTACTTAATCAGCAGTCTACATAATGCAATCTATTCTATGTAAATATATCTCACTATAATATTCAAAATGTAGTGTGTAATAAATATATTCATCGATATTATCATTATAAAAATGATTGAACTGATAATTACATGTTATCATCAGTTCGACCAATTTCATTTCAAACGGTGATATTTAACAAAATAAACATCTAACTAATATACTAATTAAAAGGAGAATGATCACAATTATATCATAATTTTAAGTCAAATTTGTTTTCAAATGTCTAAACAAATTACCTGATATAAGATGAGTCATCAGGATATAGTATCAGATACTAATATTTCAAAATGTTATAGCAATATTGTACACAATATTATCTTTTAATTAAAAAAATAAAAGAAATGTTAATTCTAGGCACTTATACAACTTACAGACATTAAACTAATAATTATAAAACCATTGAATGTTGTGAACATACCTTGCAATAAGTTCTTCACACACACACAAAATAAACATTTGGATTCCAGCATTATTAATTACTAATTCACTTAAATGCATATGTGAAATAATAACTATAACAAAATATAAAATAAATATACGCCAATCTCTTTTCAAGTTTATCTAGACATAATATAAACACGACAATTTGTTTACATGTAGGATGTTTCCAATTAGCTATGAACGTTTAGAAACTTATTTAGAAAATAAAAATAGCTATTCAATTAATGAATGTTTTAAATCATACTTCAAAGTATCTAATTCAGGAGACAAAAGCACCTAAAATTTATTTAAAATTATTGAACAAATTTCTATTGTTATTGCTAATACGAATTCTGACGTCCGCTTGTCATCAGACATGCGAGCAACCCTACCGTCTATCATCATGACTCGCGCTCGCCAAAGCCCGATTATGTTTTTTCGCCAAGGTTCTGAGGAGTAGGCATTTTCCAAATTCGCGGCGGTTCAGCCTGTTATATAGTAGTCGTAAGTCATACATTTCGAATACGCAAGCAAAGTGTGACGTCATTGACCGTCTGTGGACGATTTTCTCATGCATGCCATTTCAATTTATTTGCAGTTTCAATTCCAGTGACAAGACCTTGCAGGCAGCCTCAAAGATCGAGAAATCTTCTTGACAGTTAGTTTTGTTTGTGTAAGCGATTTGAGAGAAAAAAATTTAATTATTCATTTAAAACATATTTATATTTTTCAAGTTATTCCTCCTTTTGATTTGGATACTTTGAAATTGAATAGATTTTGTTTGATGAATATCTCGCGGGTGTATTGTTTTTGTTTATAGGATTGCTGCAACTTCATTAATCTTTAAGACTACTTTTATTTGCTATATATATTTTAATCGTCTTATTATATAATACTCACCAAAATTTATTGTAAATATATATTAAATTTATAACTTTTAAAATGAAAAATCTACATTGAAGTATTTTTTGAATAAGTTGAATGTATATCTTTTTCTTTCATATATAATCTTACGTGTGCCTGACATTAATTTAATTTTACTATATAGCTGTTTATTCGTAATAAGGCAATACCACGGAAATGTCAACCTGAACGTCAATATTTCAAATTTTAACAAAATTTTGAGTGTGATACTTACATATTTTTAAAGCATGTAATATATATTTTAGTAGCGTGAAGTTTCAATTATATAAATTGTTTTGTAAAAAGGGGTTCGTCCATGTGTTTTCAGATTAGGATATTTAAGAAATGGACTTTCATAAAATGCTTAAGTATGTTACTTGTACATGTATAATTTTAAATATTTAACTGTTTAATTATGTATATATTTGTATTTGATTTAATTAAGGCTTTTTTATTTTGGAAAAAAAAAAAGAATGATGATGTAACAATTTTGTCAAAAGTTTACTCTTTAATAATCCTCTTGTAAATATTAATTTTACATATTTACTTAACGTATTTGAAGCTGGAAGTTGTTAAATTAAATTAAAAAAGAAACAGATTACGTTTAGATTATGAATTATCGTTGTTTTATTGAAATACAGTGTAAACAGATAAAAATAAGCTTAATCGCAAATTTATCATCAACCACTTGTATTTAATTTTTAATGCAGTATCTATAAATAAAGGTTAATTTGCAGAAAATTATGCTTTAAAAAGTTTAAAAGTACTGTGCAAAGCCCTGTTTAAAATATAATCTATAATATTTACTGAATTAGTTAAAGGCAGACTATTTTGTGCTACACATGCTTTACAAATTTTTTTGTTTGTAAAATCAACCCATGCCAAGTGTGTTTTTAATTTTAAACATTCAGGAATCATTCCTCTTTTTGAAATAAATGATAAAATGCTCTTAAAAATATTTTATTTCTTTTGATTTTGAAAATTGGGCATTTTTTAGCTTAAATAAACACATTATGTTTTATAAGAGATAGAGAAATTTTGGACTCCTCTTTTAAAGAGAATTTCATAAGATTTAATTTGATGTGTACCTTGATTATGTTAGTTAAAAAAATATTTTTATTTGTTTATAAAGATAGTGTTTTGTAAACTTTTTGAAAAAAAAAAAAAAAAACTGACTATAATAACTTGAACTTTTTAATAAGGAATTATGACAAGTTACTGTACCTGTAAGAATAATCATAAATTTTACTTACATGGTAAAAGATCTCATTTTTAAAATTAGTAATCTATAAAAGATGAATACACCTATTGATTTTACTATAGCTGAAGTCGAAGAATCCATAGCCTAGTGTAGGGAAGGGGCCGGCACCTGGAAAACAACTAAACCCCTACACAATGCAGCTATGGAGGAGACTCCAGGTGTCAGGTTGAAAATCAACCGTCAAAAGCCTAATTTTTTTCTTTACAATCTTTTGTTATTGTTGTTCTTAAACTTTAAAGAAATGTATCTATTAAGTTTAAAACAAACAAATAACTGCTAAGCTTACATTGTAAAATACAGAAAAATAACTTTAAAGTAAGCTTTAAATATCAATTTATTCTTTTTAAGATATTTTGTATTTTCTTTTTCCCTCTCTGTTAATAAACACAAGGTTATAGTAAATTTCTACATCATTTGTCACTTTGTCATATGTTTTTTAAACAGTGCATACAAAGAAATTAAGTAGTTAGATTACTTAAGTTAAACTCTTAATAGAAAGTATTGATAGAGTATAACACACAATTTATTTTAACATTTTTACAGTATATGTTTCATGTATAGAATTATGCAATATACTTAAGTTGTATGAAAAGTATTTTGAACATGAAGGATATTTTATACTAGATATTATTAAAAATCATTGCAAATTCAGTGTAATCATTATAGTAGATATGTATTGATTATCATACTAGCTAATTTTCAATTAAAATATTCTAATATCTAAAATAATTAATAAGATAAGATCATTTTTAAGTCTTTATATATATATATATTTTTTTTCTTTCACCTTATTTACTAACCCTAACTGTGAGTATTTTTTCCTGTGATTATTCTTATTTAAATGTTTATAGAATACTAATTCTTTTTTAATTTGTCAAAGCAATACTGTATATTTTTTCTCTTACATGTAACATTTAGTATATAAAATAATACAAAACTTACCCGTGGTTTATCTTTAAATCCAAATTTTGGTCATGTCATTATTGAAAGATTCAAAATGGCTGCTGACCATAATGAATGATGAAACAGCAGTAAGATCTGTTTATTTCATTAGACCTATTTTTAACAGTGCCAATATTTAATGTAATTGATTATTTGATATATATATATATATGTACAAGTTTATTTATATAATTCCAATTTTTCTGGTGTTAATTGTAGAAATATAATGTATTTTTGAAGCTTATCAGCAAAATACATAATTTTGTTATCAAAATTTTTCGAAAACTATTTTAAATCATTCTATTGTTGTGAAGGGTTTGTTGAAATTTGCTAATTTTTGTGAAAGATGAAAGATTTTTCATTTCAAATTTGTTGTTTTTTTATGAGTGTTTGTTTTCGGACCAAAAATTTTAATGAATTGGCTCCACAAGACTGCACAAATTTGTTTCAATGTTAAAAATTTTATGTGAGAAAATAAAAAAAACATGCATGGTTCTTGCACTTTAGTTGGAACCCTGTGTATCTATCTAGCTCTTTCTCTCTCTCTCTCTCTCTATATATATATATACTATTAACCTACTTTTTTATTTTTCAATATAGTATTATGAATCATTAAGCAATTTTAATCAGTCGAATGATTAGTGATAGAGTAAGACTAATTTAAGTTTAGCTATCTATAGTTAATGTAGTAATCTTTGAATACAATGTCATATGTAATATGTCATTTGTGGAGTTATTGTGTTTTTTTTTTTTTTTTCACATGTACACAGCGAAAACCTATCATGATCTATGGGCTCAATTATTTGAAGCGTAACATGCATTGAATTAAACAGCATACTATATGAAGAAAAGTATTTGTACACCATATTATAATTTTTTCCTTTGTGTATGTAACGATTTTTCTTACTTTATTTTATTTATACAACCGTTAAGTACTTAATGTTCGGAAAGCCTAGTGGAGTCACTGTAGATTTTTTTATTCTGGTATGTCTAAGGGAATGTCTTGACAAGACAATGCTTATTCTTTGATAGATATGACTGTTATTCTGCCAATTTTCCTTTAAAAATGTCTAGAAAATTAGCATAATGCAGTCAGTCCATAATATTTTTGGCTGGTGGAATTGGTTTTGTAAACTTGGAATTTGGTTTTTAATGCATGTTTGCCAAGAGAAATCTGCTAATTAAATTGTTCTTTTATTTCTACTGTGTTGCAATGTATATACATCAACTGTAACATTACACTTTAAAAAAATATTTGAATTGTGCTTAAATGTTAATGGTTCAGAATTGAAATACCATACACTTTAGCTCATTTCTCCGGGATAATATACTTATCTTATCTAAGTCATTACATAATTTTAAATGTTTCAGTTTTATATGTTAATCTCCTTATATTATTAAAATCTGTACGTGTGTGTCTGTCTGTGAGAAACGGTTTGACGCAGCTAAGGCTCCGCCGCTAAAGGTCGCACGGACTTCGAACAGGTACTGTCGGACAGAGAATTTATCGCAGATCTGGGTTATCTAATTTGCTAAACAATGCGACCCTAATTAGCGGAGATATTAATTAAAATGTCGACCACTGTCTAACAAAAAAACGATTCAAAATGGCACACGATCATCATTTTCGCCCGGGACCGCTTACCTTAAAAGAAAAAGGAAAGAGAAAATTTCGTGGGTTTTTGTAAAGCGATCGCTTCCGATCTGTTGGAAATATCGAAAATACACCTGTACCATGAGAAAGATCATTTAAAACCGATTCTTACGGTACAATTTTTTTTAAAAAATACGGATTTTTTATATATATAAAAAAAAAAAAAAATTTAAAGGGTCGAAAATTTCGTTTTTTCGCGGTCGTCTTTTTCGAAACGCCCTGTACGACCGAGTAACTCTTCCATTTCTTAACATCTAGTATATAAAGAAAGGCCATTTAATCCTCTTTCGAACCATATAAACATTTTTACAAAATACAGATTAGCGATCCATATTTTTAGATTTTACGAAACATAGATTTTTTTCGCAAATTATTTTATAACTCAAAAGCGTTTAGAGATAAATCATTTCTTTTTTTTTTTTTTTTTTTGTATATAGATCTCACTTTCATAATTTAATTCCCAAAAGATTGAGAGAAAATTTCAAAAACTGAATGAGTTATAAATTTTTTAATTTCACACTTTAAACCCATTGAAATAGAATACGCGGTCTTACTTCCTTAGTGATTTTCAGAATTCCATTGCCGCTTTTCGTTACCATGGGAACCATTTCAACAATGTCTGCATCGAAAGCAAAAAAAAAAAAAAAAAAAAACTTGAACGGAAAGAGAGACATTTAATGAGGTTACCTGTTTTGCTACTGCGATTAAAAATTGCAATTTCGAAATGGCTTCAGTTTTTCAATGCCGTACACTAAACTTCGTACAAAGAACTGCGTATTTCAATTTCTAATTACGATTATTTATTTTTTATACATCATTCGAAAGATATTTTAAAGTTCTTTTTTTTTATTTAAAGTTTTCAACAGATTTACACGTTTTGAGGTCTCCTGAATTAGTTTTTCTTTTGTATCTCAGCTACTAATTAAAATAATTTCATAAGTAATACATCATTAGAAAGCTTTTTTGAATTGGAATCGAACAGTGGAATACAGAAATTTGTACCGCCAGATGGCGCTGTAATATTTTAAAATTTCAATATTTCAATTTCTAATTATGATTAAATTATTTGTAATACATCATTCGAAAGATATTTTAAAGTTCTTTTATATTATTGAAAGTTTTCATCAGATTTACACGTTTTGAGGTGTCCTGAATCAGTTTTCTTTTATGGCGCTGTAATATTTTGAAATTTCAATATTTCAATTTCTAATTATGATTAAATATTTTTTAATACATCATTCGAAAGATATTTTAAAGTTCTTTTATATTATCGAAAGTTTTCACCAGATTTACACGTTTTGGGGTGTCCTGAATTAGTTTTCTTTTGCATCTCAGCCAAATGAGTTAGATCGTTCAAAATTGGTATACGTAGGTTAATTAAGAGGGCCTGAAAGAGTGGAGAAGAAATAGGCGTGCACCGTGCGCGTATCCCTTAACTGTTGGCCTGGTAATATATTTAATCTTATCACTTTGTGCAATTTGCATATACAGTTGATATATATAAAAATGTATAAACTTATTTAATTTATATGGATTGAAAGTATAAAAGGTATCAAATCTAAAGTTTAAGTTAAACATGTTATTAAAAGAAAACATTCAGTTAATTTAAGTGAAGTAACGTTATTTGTTTATTTTCTTTATTAAAATAAAAATATGTTTTTGTTACTTACGGCATTTTAGCTGACAGCTTTATCTGTTCTTTAATTACTAGGAAAATATGTTGTTTTTCTTTAGCTGTGCTATCATGTTACTACAGCTTACCGGTAAATGCAAATGACTGTTTACTTTTTCACTCACTAGGCGGCATCAAATTTCACGGATGAAATCATCACGCTAATTCGACGCCACGGCGATTACGTCACTCTAACCACAATCCTCTCTTAATAGTATAAAAGGTGTTGAGGAACGTGGCTAGGGGTGGTTCCGGCTTTTGTTTTGCTTTTGCTGTTATGTACTTCATTTTCTGTTTGTTTGTTTTGTGTTAAAGTTCAGCTGTCATGTTATAGTAATAAGATATTGGAGTCTCCGGCAGTTGTTTACAATAAGTAAAAGATTTCATCGTATTAGAAGATGTATTTATAAAGTAACAGTTTTATTTTATCTTTATTTTTATATGATAAAAGCTCCATTGTCTAGTGATGAAGATTAACTGCTTATAATATGAATATAGTTTTAAAAGCTGTTTACTGGCCATTGTTATAGTCAGAAGTTAAATTAAATTAAATATGTTTATTTATCTATTTCCTTGTTTAATTTAAAAGTTTATATATATATATATATATATATATATATATATATATATATATATTTATCTCAATAAACTTATATTTTCGTTTTTAAAACCTTCTCTGTTTTATTTACAAGTTTAGTTACAACTCATATTTTATTTTAAAAGAGAAAGCATTTAAACCAAAACGGTTCCCTGCATATAACTCTGCTAAACTGATCTGTCAATATATATATTTAAGTTTATTTTTTTATTTACTTTTATTCTTTCAATAAAAGATTGGATGCCTAGTTAAAACCCGCATCCAACATCAACATTAACTTGTGTGCCCGCAGAGCGCACGGGACTACGCTGCCGAAGGCAGTGGGGAGTTTTTACCTGATCAGAAACGATTTTTTTTTAGGGGGCACAAAGGGTCAGGTAAGGAATACGCGCGCGCAGCGCGTGTATCCCATAAGTTGTGCGCGCACAGGACTGCGCTACCGAAGGCAGTGGGGACTAGAGGTGAGTTCGGGCTCTATTTTGGCAATCCGAGCCCGAAACATTTTTGAACTGAGCTCGCCCGAGCCCGAAAAATTTTGTGTGATCAGAGCCCGAGCCCGATATTGAAAGTGGTACGCTATACAACACATACACAATAGTAAAATTAAATGCCATTTCCATTTTCAATTTAATTTTCTTATTTATCAAACCTTAATTTAAATAACTATAAATGTTATTATAACAATTTATAATGTCTGTGTCTCAGTATACATGTATATATTTATATAATATATATTTATAGTGCAGCCAATTGTTTATAACGCTCCTATTGGGGGACAAAAAATTTATCCGAATGAGTGATATATTCAGGCCCAATATAACAAAGGAGGAAGGATTACTGTATAACACTACGATATAATATGCATCCCGTTGAAAAAAAAGTTCTATTTAGAAAAAGGAAAGTCAAAGCTACTAAGGTTTGCAAGATTATTTTGTAATTTATAACCTATCATGACTATTATGGCATTACTAAAGGTGCTCTCAAAAGGAATAATTTTTTTTTTTTTTTTTTTTTTACATTTTCCAGTTAGTAAAGAATAAAATAAACGGAACTTTTAGCTTGAATCCGAGCCCGCCCGAAGCCCGAAGATTTGAGCCCGATCGGGCTCGGGCTGAGCCTGTCTCATCTCTAGTGGGGACCCGGTGCAAGTTTTTACCCGATCAGAAATGATTTTTTTTTTTAGGGGGCACGAAGGGTCAGGGAAGGAATACGCACGCGCAGCGTGTGTATCCCTTAAACTGTGCGCACGCAGCACGCATGGTACTTCGCTGCCGAAGGCAGTGGGGATCGGGCTGACTTTTTACCCAATCAGAAATGATTTTTTTGAAACTTTCTTTTCTTAACACTAAAAGTTACTGTTAGTGATTCATTAATTATAGTGATTGAGAGATTTTGAGAATTCAGTCATTATAGTGATTCATTTAAAAATACTGACCCGCTAGCGGGCGAAGCTCGCTAGTATTTATATAATTTGATGCTATTTCTTACGCAATAATCTCTGATATAAGTACATCAATTTCTGTGTATCATGGATTACATTTAAAAACTGGTCTCATGTATTCACAATAAATTATTTTTAGTTCCCCATCATACTATAGGTATGGGGAACTTAGGTAATCGTGAAAATTTTCGACCTCTGTTTTTTCATGTTTTCAGGCGTGAGGAATTCGAAAATTACAAAATCTGTATGGTGTCTGTCTTTAGGGTGTCTGTTAGTCTGTGTAGACGATATCTCACGAACAAATGGTCGCAGAGAGATCGGACAGGTTCTAAAGTATTAGTTATGACACTGGCAAGACCCCTATTCAATCGCAACATTCTAATTAAAAAACTTCAGATTATTCAAAATTTACGATTTTCTTAACATGGGAGAATAGGGCAAAATTTCACTTAAACTTGCATAAAAAAGAAATATTTTTACCGAAAAGATGTAAGAATAGCTTTTCAATATCAGTTTTGATAGCCGGATGAACATCATTAACTATAAACATGCGACTTTGAAAATTTCGCAAGGCAGAAAAATTCGTGTTAACCCTTTATCGGCCCATTGTATCATATCACAGAAATTGGGTTTACACGGAAATTGATATAACGATTTTCAAAAAAGTTTGTAGTTAAGTGTCTTTTGGGGTGCTTTGATTGACTCTCATCTTCAGACAAAATTGCGTTCACTGTTAACCCTTTATTGGCCTATGGCAACATATGGTCATGCCAACATTTCTTCATGATTTTTTTTTTTTTTTTTTTTTTTTTTTTTTTAATCGTGATTAAAATAAAATTATGCTTTTCACTAATCAAATTATTAATTTTTAATAAAATATTTCTATTGCTAAAATTATTTTATGCACTGAACATGTACAGTTAAGTAGATTTTATTTTGTCCAGCGTCCCGGACTTTTGACGAAAAAGTGGACAAAATAACAACCCTGGTTAGTTTAGTTGATCTACTAGGGGATGGGAGGGAGGGGCGACTTACATTTATTAGTAATGTAGCTTGTAACTAATTAAACCACATTAAATATAAAAAAAAAAAATTGGAAAACTTTTTTTTTGAGTTTAAATTTAAAAGGCCCTACTAGTAACATATGTTCAAATATTGATTTTTGTGCCATTTTACTTAGCTTAGGTAAAAAAAAAAAAAAAAAAAATGTTTAATTTTTCCATTGTTGAGATTAAAAATAAAACTAGTATTTTGTGGCACCACAAGACTTTCTTCTATATTTTCCTATACAAATTCACTAAGTGCAAATAACTTATTAAAATTATTTAACATGATGAAAGCAAATGATTTTCATCTTAGAGAAAACTAACACGAAACATTCAAAGAAAGACAGTTTTATTGTCTATAAATAAAATCTTAAAAAATGCGTTTTTATAATGATTATCTCGCATATCAAGTTTCATACAGTTATATGCCATACAAGTTATATAGCCTTCTCATTATTGAGGAAATTTCCAGTATAGCAGCGCCACCTATTGGCCTATAAGCATCCAACTTGAATCAGAATTGTCTCATAACGATTTCTCACATACCAAATTTTATTTGAAATGCAATAGAATCTGAGATATAGCCTTCCCTTTCAATTGCGAAAACAGCTGTGTAGCAGTGCCACCTGTTAAGCAGTTGACACCAAAAGTTGATAGGCACTAATTTATATTAAGGTGCATCTACATATAAATTTATATGCAATTCTGTGCAGCGGTACCTGATGTATAGCCTTCACTTAAATTGTGAGAATCGCTGTATAGCAGCACCACCTGTTGGCTGTTAAGCTTTCAAACTGAATCAGCGTAATGTTTCATAATAGCCTTCTCACATATCAAGTTTTGTTTGATTATACGCGATAGAACCAGCGTATAATAAAAAATAGTCTCCCCTTAAATTGCAGAAATCGCTGTAAAGCAGCGACACCAAAAGTTGATAGGCACTAATTTAGGTCAAGGGGCATCTACATATAAATTTATATGCAATTCTGAGCAGTAGTTCCGATGATAGTCATCACAAAATTTTTGTCACACACACAGACAGACAGACATTTTCTAAAAATTGTCAAATCGTGTTCTAGACCTCTCAAAACGTGTAAATCCGTTGAAGACTGAAAGACGAAAATTTTTACGAATACAATACTTTCTTCTATTCCATAGAGAAGAAAGTAAAAAGTTACAGGAAATGTTTTGTTATTATTTATTGGATACATTATAAAACTCTAGCTTTCAGTGTGGCTTTTACTTGCCGAGGCTACATATCAACTCTCTCCCGCCTCAATATTACTCCACAATATTTAATATATATATATATATAATCCAGTTGACTTTTGTTCTTTTAATGTTTATTTATTTTTTTGTTTAAAAATGATATTGTAAGTGACCGAATGGCAATAAAGACAATTTTTCTTATACCTTTATTATATGAATTTTCCGAACTTTATTAACTGACTGGATGTTATGATTTAAAAATTTTTAGTAATACAAAAGTGTTTCTACATTTTTTTTTTTTTCAAACAATTTAAAAACTGATATGTTGTGGCCACCACAAGACTTTCTTCTATATTTTCATATACAAATTCACTCAGTAACAATATTAAAAAAATTACGATTTTTTTTGTTAAAAGTAAAAAAAAATCGATAACTTTGTTTTTAATTATCACATATTTATAGTTCAACCATTCGTTTTAAAGGTATTGATGAGACCTTTCGAAAGATACCCATCTTGAAAATTTACTCCCCCCAGGGGGGAAGCAATGCCCCCACATGCAAAAAAATTTTTCCTAATTAACTACTACTATTATCAATAATTCATATTAATTTTATAATCACACGTTAAGAATAACTCTCATTATGTACATTTATATGAAATTTTGTCCTATACTGCCATGTTAAAAATTTAGAAAAAATACGATCACAGCACTACCTGTTGAGCGATTGATCTCCAAATCTAATCAGCACCAGTTTATGTCAACTAAATACTAAGTTTGGTTAAATTTCATTTTTAAAAAAAAGTTTTTTTCGTTAAAACTAAAAAAAATCAATAACTTTATTTTAAATTATCACAGATTTATAGTTCAACCATTCGTTTTAAAGGTACTGATGAGACCTTTCGAAAGACACCCATCTTGAAAATGTACTCCCTTCGAGGGGGAACTTCCCCCCCCCCAGGGGGGGGGGTGAGGCTCCTACACATGCAAAAAAATTTTCCCAGTTGACTATCTCTATTATAGATAATTCTTGTAAATTTCATAATAATTACTAAAAAATAATTCTCTTTATGCACATTTATACAAAATTTTTTGCTATATCACCATGTTAAAAATTTAGAAAAAGTGGGATGGCAACGCAACCTCTAAGACAATTTTTACCAAAAGTTGATAAGCACTAATTTATGTCAAGTTGCAACTACATACCAATTTGTATGAAATTCTGTGCAGTAGTTCCTGAGATACAGTTGCTACAAAATTTTGTCACACACACACACACAGACAGACATTTTCTAAAAATGGTCAAATCATGTTCTACAGCTCTCAAAACGTGTAAATCCATCAAAAACCCGAGGTCAAAAATTTTTACGAATCAATACTTTCTTCTATTGAATATAGAAGAAAGTAAATATATATATATGCAAATTGCCATCAGATTTTCATACTTTAGTTAATTTAAAAAAAATCTAATTGTTCAATCGATGTTAATTAATCCGACGGATTCAGAAAAAACAGCCCTTTCATTTGGTACCGTATTTGAAATAAAATGTTGATTATATATTTTTTAATTAATTAAAATATGAAAATAATAACCTGGTAAAAGCTTTAAAAATGGACATTTAAATTTTTAATTGTTGCAAATATATATATATATATATATTTGTTTCGATACTGATTATTATTACTTTCTTCTATATTCAATAGAAGAAAGTATTGGATTCGTAAAAATTTTCGACCTCAGGTTTTTGATGGATTTACACGTTTTGAGAGTTGTGGTTATAAAATTAATATGAATTATTGATAATAGTAGTAGTTAATTAGAAAAAAAATATGTACATGTGGGGGCATCGCTTCCCCCCCCCCGGGAGAAGTACCTCCCCGGGAGGGGGGGGGGGATTTTCAAGATGGGTATCTTTCGAAAGGTCTCGTCAATACCTTTAAAACGAATGGGTGAACTATAAATATGTGATAATTTAAAGCAAAGTTATCCTTTTTTTTTACTTTTAACGAAAATAAACTTTGAAAAAAAAAAATCGTATTTTTTTTTTAATATTGTTACTGAGTGAATTTGTATAGGAAAATATAAAAGAAAGTCTTGTGGTGGCCACAACATACTAGTTAATTTTCTTTTCTTTTTCTTAAAAAAAAAAAAAATAAATAATAAGAAGAAAAGATTTTGACGGAATTCTGGCAAAATCAGAATTTAGGTTAGGACAGAGGACTATTAGGTTTTTTTTTTTTCCAAATTATAACATCACTTTCAAATTATTCAATTATATTTTCGATAAAATTTAGATTTCGATAAATGTCCAACTATCGAAAAATAACACCCAAAAAATCACAGATTGAGACTAATAGTCCTCAGTCCTAATAAATATTTCTTGCTTACTCTAGCTGAATATGTTTTCATTTGTTTCATAATTCGTAAATATTGTTTCATTCAAGTATCATTTTCAATTGAAGTCTTTTTCCTTGTATGGAGATATTCACACACAGAAAAGAATGTGTTCTTGAATTTTATAATGAAATAATACAAAACCTGATCTTATGTGCAGTAAAAACCAAAGATGAAGAATCTAAAGAATAAGAAATCTCCAGAGTTTTATTGCAGGAAAAATTATTTTTCATTGCTAGCCCACTTTTTTAACGTTTAAAATACATTGCAGAAAACATTGCTTTAACCATTTCAATGAAACACATGCAGAATGGCAAAAGTACTGTTCGTTGTATAAAAACTATAGATCTCTGAAATAGAAATTTATTTTATTTATTTAATGATAAATCTGTCTGTTCAAAGTACTTGCAGCATCTGGCCAAGTGTCTTGATTTTGGTGATCTTTACTGTTTATGAGCAACAGATCAACAGAGCAGAACAACAGCAGAGCAACAGATGTCTCCTAAAACATTTTTATAGACGTATGTTTTACAAATATAATTTGATATTCTAAATATATTGTTAAAATTTTTTTAGTAATAGAAATCCACATATTTTAAACTCATAAAACAGACTTCTAACTGTAATTCTCGATGTTTGTATTGCAAGCAAGAATATGTAAATTGGATTGTATTTGAGTCTGTATTGAGATTTCATAAGCAAAATAATAATAAAAATAAAATAATGTACATGTGTTAGTTTTTTTTTTTTTTAAAGAAGGTTTCAGTTTTTCATTTCAACAGGTATACAATTTGTGTTGGCAAAGAGCCTTCAATATTATGTTTTTACTTTCACGTTACACATTGTGACCTCATATTTTGTGATGAAGGATTGTGCTTAATTATTTGAACACGAAACAACAATTGCATGTCTTTCACCACCAATTTTTAAAGCATTTTATTGCAAGTTAAAAGTTTGCCTGACATAATTTTTATGTTTAAACTAACTTTTTTTGAAATTGAAATTTTTCTCCCTTTGCATAAATTATATCTATAATAATAAAAGAAGATGTCTGTCTGTCTGAGCATCTATACATTCAGCCCCTACCGAATGCAGAAGTATAAAATTTGACGTATGGGTACCTAGAAGCCTTCCCGAGGGGATAGTGAAAACAGAATTTAAAAATTTTAATTAGTTGCGGAGATATTAATTAAAATATAGACCTATGTCTACTTAAAAAGCGATCTCAATCACTGAGAATTCACCGTGATTGCAAAAAAATAGATATTTTAACGGAGTTAAAAGCAGAAAAAATGGAAAATAAATTAGAAATATTAATCCGATCGTTACAAATTTGGTACCAAATGAAAGGGGATTTTTTTCCGAATCCAAGAGTGCAAGCGGCTTATCAATACATCAATTAGATTTTTTTAAAATTAACTAAAGTATGATATTTAGTTGGAAACAGGCAGACGACTGTCTGTGATGAAAACAGAAATGGTTGTAATCAATTAAGATATCATGTGTTTTATACTGGGGGGAAAAATTGCAATTTTCAAACTTTTTCTTATTTTCATTTACCTTACATTTGAATGAATATTCGGCTAAGATGGCATATTATAAAGTTACTGTTCAATTTTCATGAAAATATATGAATAAATAAAAAAAATGACATATTTATTGAAAAAAGATTAAGTTTTCTTTTTTATTTTGCCGTATTTTAAATTGAGATATGCCATTGAAATTTCGTAGTATTTGGTTTTAATGCCCGATAATTCGATTGTGAATATTGTTGAAAGAGTACGATTATTAGGGAGGGGGAAAAGGGGCAACATTATCGAAAATGAAATTCGAGATTTCACCCGATTTACACGTTTTGAGGTTTCCTGATTAGGTTTTCTTTTGCATCTCAGCTACTAATTAAAATAATTTCATAAGTAATACATCATTAGAAAGCTTTTTTGATTTGGAATTGAACAGTAGATTACAGAAATTTCTACCGCCAGATGGCGCTGTAATATTTCCAATTCTAATTATGATTATATTATTTTTAATGCATCATTCGAAAGATATTTTAAAGTTCTTTTATATTATTGAATGTGGAATTGCAGATTTTACCCGATTTACATGTTTTAATTTAAGGTCTCCTGTTTAGGTTTTCTTTTGTACCTCAGCTACTAATTAAAATATTTTCATAAGTAATACATCATTTGAAAGGTTTGTTGATTTAAAATTGAACAGTAGATTACAGAAATTTCTACCGCCAGATGGTGCTGTAATATTTTAAATTTTCAATATTTTAAATTCTAATGAGCGTGGAAGGTGTTGTATGTTCTAAAACGGTGATAAGATGCCACCGAGCGGGACTTTGCTAAAATCAGAAATTTGAAAGATCATAACATGGTGAGCGAACAGGCTGTTTCAGATATTGAAAGTGGAAGAGGGCGCCGCAGGCTACTGAGCAGGAATTTACTACGATTAAATTTTTCAATAAAGCTATTTTCACTATATGTCAATAAGCTGTTGTAAGATCTGAAACAGGAAAAAGGCGCCACCGAGCGGGAGTTTCATAGAGTCTGATTTTTCAAGGATCGCGAACCAGCTGGTCGCCGAAGGCGGCTAGTTAATAATAAAACAGAAAAAAGATATGTATATATATATCACTTAAAGAAGGGCCATGCTTAATTCTGTGGATTCAAAAGGAAGTATCTGTCATGAAAAAAATTCGCACAACAGTTCGTATTATTTACAGAACAATAATATTATGAGTGACTTAAATAAACTATTCATGCATTAATCATGTAATACACAAGTTTTTTATTTTAATCCTTTCTTTCATCTTAGTTTAAATAATTTGTTTCCTTCCCATTCAAAGGAAGTATTTTTCGTTATGCAATATCTAAAAGAATTGAAATTTAAAATTTCAAGCTAGTTAATTTCTGAAAGTTTTTAAAACACCTAATACCATAGGGAGAAAGTGGTACAGATGCTGTCTATATCGAATCAAACTGAAGTATCTGCAGTAGGTGAACAACATGTTAAAAATTTAGATCTTAATATCATTTCTAAAGGTTCTTATGTTGCTTGCATGTATGATAAGAAATGGTGGTTCGGAGTTGTCTTGGAACACTGTTTTGAAAAAGGTGATGTTCAAATACAATTTTTGCATCCTCATAGCTCCTGCCAAAATTTCTACTGACCAGAGAAACCATATAAATGCTGGATTCCATACAAGCATCTGTTAGATATAATACCAAGCCATCAGCAGCAGTGTCACAGCATTCCTGTTTTTAATACCAAATGATACTGCAAAAAAAATACAGGAACTTATGCTTGCATTTGAATAAAATTCTGTACACCAGTGGCGGATCCAGAACTTGACTTTTGAGGGGGGCTAAGAATTTTCAAAGTGTAATTCTAGACCAATAAAAAATTTACAATTGCAATATTCAATTGTGAATGTCAGTTTTTTTTTTTTTTTTTTTTTTTGGGGGGGGGGGGGGGGCCCTTAAATCCGCCACTGCTGTACACATTAGTTTTTAATGTATTCCTGTATTTCAATTATATTGTTTATGGAATAAATATTTATAGCTCCTTTATTTTGATTGATTTTTCAAGAAATTATTTAATACTTTATAATTATGAATGGACAACGTTCATCGTTCAGTTTTGGAGAAATTCTGTTTCTTATTTTTTTTCATCAAATATCTAATTTTGCTGCAAAATGAAGAAATTATTTTTTTATTAAATAATTGCCGAAACGTCAGTGGAGGCCCTACATTGAGACTCAAAACGGTTTTGGGCTGTGTCTGTCTGTCTGTCTGTCTGTCTGTTTGTCTGTTGCGCGATAGCGGCCACAAAAATAGCGCTATTGACTTGAAATTTGGTACACATGTTCATGAGCACCACGAAATGAGCTGTATAGTTTTTGGTATGTATTCCATTTGTAGTTCGTATACAGGGACACGCCAAAGTTTTTCTTATCATTACGGCCTATGGGAGGAATTTGTATGTATCGCGATGGCGGCCGCAAAAATAGCGCTATTGACTTGAAATTTGGTACACATGTTCATGAGCCCCACAAAATCAGCTGTATAGTTTTTGGTATGTATTCCCTTTGTAGTTCGTATACAGGGACACGCCAAAGTTTTTCTTATCATTACGGCCTGTGGGAGGAATTTGTATGTATCGCGATAGCGGCCGCAAAATTAGCGCTATTGACTTGAAATTTGGTACACATGTTCATGAGCACCACGAAATGAGCTGTATAGTTTTTGGTATGTATTCCATTTGTAGTTCGCATACAGGGACACGCCAAAGTTTTTCTTATCATTACGGCCTATGGGAGGAATTTGTATGTATCGCGATGGCGGCCGCAAAAATAGCGCTATTGACTTGAAATTTGGTACACATGTTCATGAGCCCCACGAAATCAGCTGTATAGTTTTTGGTATGTATTCCCTTTGTAGTTCGTATACAGGGACACGCCAAAGTTTTTCTTATCATTACGGCCTGTGGGAGGAATTTGTATGTATCGCGATAGCGGCCGCAAAATTAGCGCTATTGACTTGAAATTTGGTACACATGTTCATGAGCCCCACGAAATCAGCTGTATAGTTTTTGGTATATATTCCATTTGTAGTTCGTATACAGGGACACGCCAAAGTTTTTCTTATCATTACAGCCTATGGGAGGATTTTGTATGTATCGCGATAGCGGCCGAAAAAATAGCGCTATTGACTTGAAATTTGGTACACATGTTCATGAGCCCCATAAAATCAGCTGTATTGTTTTTGGTATGTATTCCATTTGTAGTTCGTATACCTGTCCGTCTGTCTGTCTGTCTGTCGTGCGATAGCGGCCGCAAATATCACTCTCTTAATTTAAAATTTGGTATACATGTTCATGATCCCCACGAAATTAGCTGTATAGTTTTGGGTGCGCATTCCATTTGTAGTTCGTGTACAGGGACACGCCAAAGTTTTTTGAAGTGAAAACTTCTTTAGGCGCGTTGAGCACTTTTGGGTGAACAAAAATCTTTAAACTCCCGTCATCGTCAGCTAACGCTTTTCATTTGAAGTGAAAACTTTTGGGTGAAAAAAAATCATTGAATTCGCGTCATCGTCAGTAAACGCTTTCCATCCTTGTATGATACAAATAATGTACCATACAATTAACTTGCTAATGTGAAGTGTTAGTAATTTTATAGTATATATTGTTTTAAAATCTGTTGCGGCTCTACACGACTTCTCTCATCTCCGAGCACTGTCTCTATTGCAGTTAGACCTCACAAAACCGTGAGAAAGCCCAAAGCTGCCATTTTTCTCACGTTTTTACAATCTGGTGCGGCTCTACACGACTTATTTTATCTCCGGACACAGTCTCTTAAAGATTGCAGCCGGAAACGTTGCAGTTAGACCTCACAAAACCGTGAGAAAGGCCAAAGCCGCAATTTTTCTCACGTTTTTACAATCTGGTGCGGCTCTACACGACTTCTCTCATCTCCGGACACTGTCTCTATTGCAGTTAGACCACACAAAACAGTGAGAAAGGCCAAAGCCGCCATTTTTCTCACGTTTTAACAATCGGGTGCGGCTCTACACGACTTCACCCATCACCGGACACAGTCTCTTAAAGATTTCAGCCGGAAACGTTGCAGTTAGACTTCACAGAACCATGAGAAAGACCAAAGCCGCCATTTTTCTCACGTTTTTAAAATCTGGTGCGGCTCTACACGACTTCTGTCATTTCTGGACACTGCCTCTTAAAGATTGCAGCCGAAAACGTTCCAGTTAGACCTCACAAAACCGTGATAAAGGCCAAAGCCGCCATTTCTCTCACGTTTTTACAATCTGGTGCGGCTCTACACGACTTCTCTCATTTCCGGACACTGTCTCTATTCCAGTTAGACCTCATAAAACCGTGAGAAATGCCAAAGCCGCCATTTTTCTCACGTTTTTACAATCGGGTGCGGCTCTACACGACTTCACTCATCTCCGGACACAGTCTCTTAAAGATTGCAGCCAGAAACGTTGCAGTTAGACTTCACAGAACCATGAGAAAGACAAAAGCCGCCATTTTTCTCACGTTTTTAAAATCTGGTGCTCCTTTACACGACTTCTCTCATCTCCGGCCTCTGTCTCTTAAAGATTTCAGCCGGAAACGTTGCAGTTAGACCTCACAAAACAGTGAGAAAGACCAAAGCCGCCATTTCTCTCACGTTTTTACAATCTGGTGCGGCTTTACACGACTTCTCTCATCTCCGGCCACTGTCTCTTAAAGATTTCAGCCGGAAACGTTGCAGTTAGACCTCACAAAACCGTGAGAAAGGCCAAAGCCGCCATTTTTCTCACGTTTTTACAATCGGGTGCGACTCTACACGACTTCACTCATCTCCGGACACAGTCTCTTAAAGATTGCAGCCGGAAACGTTCCAGTTAGACTTCACAGAATAATGAGAAAGACCAAAGTCGCCATTTTTCTCACGTTTTTAAAATCTGGTGCGGCTCTACACGACTTCTCTCATTTCCGGACACTGTCTCTTAAAGATTGCAGCCGGAAACGTTCCAGTTAGACCTCACAAAACCGTGATAAAGGCCAAAGCCGCCATTTCTCTCACGTTTTTACAATCTGGTGCGGCTCTACACGACTTCTCTCATTTCCGGACACTGTCTCTATTCCAGTTAGACCTCACAAAACCGTGAGAAAGGCCTAAGCCGCCATTTTTCTCAGGTTTTTACAATCTGGTGCGGCTTTACACGACTTCTCTCATCTCCGGCCACTGTCTCTTAAAGATTTCAGCCGGAAACGTTGCAGTTAGACCTCACAAAACTGTGAGAAAGGCCAAAGCCGCCATTTTTCTCACGTTTTAACAATCTGGTGCGGCTCTACACGAATTCTCTCATCTCCGGACACTGTCTCTATTCCAGTTAGACCTCACAAAACAGTGCGAAAGGCCAAAGCCGCCATTTTTCTCACGTTTTTCCAATCTGGTGCGGCTCTACACGACTTCTCTCATCTCCGGACACTGTCTCTATTGCAGTTAGCGCATTAAATAAAATTGTAATATAATTTTTGTAGTAGTAGTTTATATTAATGAATAAAAAAACACTTCATTTAAAAGTATTTACTACACAATATTTCCTGACGATTCAAGAAATACACATGTAATTGTTCACGTTTTCACTTCTGTCGGCACTCCCGAATGCAACTTTTTTTTTTTTTTTTATCATTACGGTCTATGGGAAGAATTTGTATGTACCGCAATAGCAGCCGCAAAAGTCCTTCGATTGACTTGCAAATTGGCGCACACGTTCCAGCTTTGCATAAACGTAAGTAGCTGTATAATTTTTATTGCTATATTGGTTAAAAAATGTGTATAGGGACACGCCAAAATTCTTAACATTACAGCATAAGGTGTGAATTTCTTTTAAACGCATTTTAATATCATTACTTTGCAATGAAGAAAATGAAACTAGCGTACGTGAGTAATATGCTTAAACTCATGTTGTTTGAAGAAAATATGTGCTCTTAAGCTTTCTAATTAATGTACAAGACCTTACAAAAGTGTTCTGTTAATGTCACGTAGTCATGCGAACTATGTTAAATTTGGAACAATTATTAATTTTAAACGCAAAATAAGCGGAATAGTTTTTACTGGTGTATACAATGTTTATGGTTTGTTTACAGAGCCACAAGAAAGAATTTCGTAACATTAGAGCCTATGGACAAACTTTTATTTAAGCGCGCTCTTTAATGCGTTTATGCTGAATTGAACTTAATAAAATTAACAGACATTATAAAGATGCTTAAAATCATGTTTACTCTTGAAAACAGTTATGTATAGTCTAAATAATTTATGAGACCACACAAAATAATTCCGAGTATATACTATAATCATCCAAATGATGTCAAATTAGTTTGAAAAATTAATGAGTTACAATTAATTAAATTTATTCTTATTATTGGCGTTTATAATGACTGTGGCTACTTTTCCGGGATACATAAAATAATTTCGTACTATTACGGTCTATAGTCAATATTTCTTAAAAGTTTATTTTAACATGGTTATACACTCCATCAAATATAATGCAATTTTATTAGAATATTAAAAACATGTTTTCCTGTTGATAATTGTGGGCATAGACTTAGAAATTAGTTTAAAGGTTACGCAAAATATTTCCGATATGCTACGTAATTTTTTTTTGTATGAAAAATGATAGTTATGAAATTTGGTATTTATGAATTTCAGGGAAATAATACTAGACTGTCATTTATTAAGAATACATATTGTTGCGTAATTGGGGGTTCGTAAGTTGTCCGAGAATGAAAGGCGAAACTTGCAAAAATTCAGTAATGTAGTCACAGAAAGTTCCAGAAAAATACAGGTCTATAAACCAAGTATCAGCTTCAAATCAGCCAGTAAACACAGCTTAAACAACAGCCGTTAACAGCAAAACAAGAACAACAGTACAAACTGTTTAGCAATAACACATAAAGAAAGTCTCATCCGAAGAGACTCACAGCAAAGCAAGCATTTGACGAAACTGACACAGATCTGACACTGACCGCCTTGGTGAAGAAATGCTCCTTTTATACTTTTCTATCGAACATAGACTGTTCTGGAAAATTCTCGTATCTCATAATGAGATTAGAGCTTCCATATTTGGTATATCCCTAATAAGGATTTTCTCGCCAAGGTCGCCAAAAATAGCCAAGGAGGGAAATAGTCGCCAAATTTGGCGCCAAATCCATTTCTTCCCTTATAGTAGCTTTTTTAAGTGTTTTTAAGGGAAAATTAGGCGATTTTACGCTAAAACGACTAGAAATGCACAAAGTTAGCATTTTATTAACTTTACTAAACCTTTTGAAAGAATTTATACAAAAATAAATGCGATTATTTACAATTCTGTAACACTTTATAGGATATACAAATAGAGATGCAGCGGGGGGTTGAGGGGGGCGGCAGCCCCCCTCAAGAATGTATCTGATTATGGTAACAAGTCGATAGAATAAATATATACAATTATATAATAAGGTATAAATAAAAATGACCTATTGAATAATGTCTGATGTAAATAGGACGTTGAGGCTCCTGATCTGCAGATCCACTAGTTTAATATATACTTGTATTTCTTTTCTTGTACAGATAGTACAGCTATTAATAGGACATGCATTATTATTTTTCCTTTTTTATTAATGTTAAGTCTATCAGAGTGGGAACACAAGCATTTGGTATTAGAGAAAAACATGCATATACTATCAGCAGGATATCTCTTTATGCAAATAATAACCAAAAGTAAACTCTTTTCCTGTGAATAGCTAACACATCAGTAGCTTATTTAAAAAAAATAAAAAAGTTTCTAGTGCTCCCCCTTTATAAGAAAAACGGCTGCCAAGATGGCCAAAATTGCATTTTTTTGCCCTATGGTTTGTCTTTAAGCTTAAATATTTCCAAGGAGTGAGAAACCCAATTAATTTATTGTGTAGCAATTTATGGTGAACACTTACACTCTACCAGAAAGTGAATAAACCTTTGGTTTTATTTTCCTTTTTTTGGAATTGATGTCTCAATTTTCACAAAATCAGGAAAATCAAATTTTCATGGTTGCAACTTCTAAGAATTATATACCTTAACAATTTTCATTATAAGCATTGTATTATTATTTTTTTCTTCCTGAATGCCTGGAATAACTAGTTTCCATAGGTACCTAACACTTTCCTATTACATGAGCACAATTTTTAAGGAAAAAAAAAATTAAATAACATTAATTTCTTGGTATTTTGAGGGGGCAGACAAACTTCAAGGACCTGTATATCTATAAATAAGTGGAGCAGGTTAGGTAGCTAAGAATTTGGACTTTTTCATGCCTCTATATCATCAATCTGTGTACTAAATTTAAAGAAAATCCGAATCGGTCATGCAACCCTCATTAGGTGAGTTGGTATGGAATCACTCAAATAGCTTTTTAATTTATTACATTAACCCTTCTTCCCCTCTGATTAAAAAAAAAAAAAAAAAATTACAGTTTTCAGATTAGCCTGTGTGAATTCATAGTAAAAAGAAACATATATGTATATATTTTGCTATTTTTGTATTATAAAATTATATATTTGAAGCACATAGCTGCTTATTAGCAAATAAGTAAAGATAAGAAAATGACCATTAGTATTAAGAATTGCCATGTCTAGAAAATTTAAAGAGCTAGGGAAAAATCGTTTAATACTGAAAGTTTTGCTTTTCATTTCAATCCAACGTAATTTGTCTATTTTTTTCTCTCAGTCAGAGAAACAGAGCAGATTTGCTTATGGAAATTTTTACACACTTAAATTATAAAATTAAATTTTTTTTAATTTCTTCTATTCAGTAAAAAGAAATATATGAAACACAGTGAATTCACTTAGTAACAGAAAATTAATTCTTTCTCAAATAATTAAAAAAAAAAAAAGAAGAAGAAGAAAGATAAAAACACTATCATCACATAAACATTTATTTTCATGGTTACAAATGAAACTTTGTAATTTATAATAGCAAGTAATTACACATAAAAAGCAACTCATTTTGTAGTTCTTGTGAAAAATAGTCATAGTAAACAAAACAGAAATATTTTAAGCAGGTATAATCAATTCATAACATTTCTATATCTTTCTGACTAAAAATAGATAAATAAACAAATAACTTACATATTGTTTGTTTTCGTTAGCTGTGACCCTGCTCACCTATGCGCATGCGTGAGGTCTGCATTGATTTTGTTAAAATAGGGTAGAAGCGTAGAAGATGAGAGAATGTTTACATTTTACGAGTGTGCGGTTTCTTTTTTCTTTTTTTTTCTTTTCAGGACATTATTGAATTTTGAGGCGATACTTCTTCGTTATATTCGTATAAAGGCAAAATGCTGATTTTTCCCCCTTGTAATTTTTAAATAAGTGTAGAAGATCAGTTTTATTCTTCGATGCAAAATAAAATCCGTAAACTTAAAAGTAAATGCCTGTTTTCTTTCTTCTTCTTTTTTTTTTTTTTTCAGTTAAAATTATTTTTATTTGCTTACTTGATCTCTAAATTCGTACTATATCTGTCATACCTGAACACTTGTTTCATGCACTGATTATAGTAGTAAATTAATTAAAAATGACTTAAATTAGGTAAAATTTACATAATTCATTAATAAAAGAAGAGAAAAAGAACAACGTTTACAGTAGACTTTACCTGTAGTAAAAGTAATATATTTTTTTCTTTTAAATTATACTGCTAAAATAAAAATACCATATTTTTGGATCTCTATTTTACAGAAATTTACAGAAAATCGTATTTAAATCAAATCATTAGATTTTTTTATCATGATTATTTTACACCTTTTATTTTTCGCGCATATTGTCATATAAATTACATTAAATAAAATATTGTTAATTAAAATTAAAAATTAAACTTTAAATTCGCGTAAAAAGGTAAAATAAATATTGAAGACTCATAAAAAGAAAACGAACACGTGTAGAACGAAAAGCGCATTTGGCTAAGTGCCCATCTCATTCAACGCATCACCCCTTTTCCGAGTAGGATCGTTCCGCGAGAGGTAGACATGGTTTACGAAAACGGACAGTATAAATATTTGAATGGTAGTTTAAATTAGGACAATATTTACAAGCATTTAGAATTTAACTATTTGCAAAATCTCTTTACACTAGGCACATAGTAGTACTAACTAATGAAATTTCAGATTAAATTTCAAATTCAAAATTATGGAAACCACATGGCTTAATTCATTACAGGTCTAAATGTTCTGTAGACTTTGTTTCAATTGAAAAAATAATTTCAAGTTTTTAGAAATTAATTGTAAAATAGCCAGAAAAACAATGTATTTAGAAATATTTCCAAAATAGCAGATTTTTCCTTTAAATATAAACTTTGTTATAGAAAAGATACACATGCAATTTTAATGCATATACAAATATTCCCTCTAATCTGCAGAGATTGGATATCACAACCAAATATTTTGTGGACAATATATAGGCCATTATTTGTTTTGTTAATTTTTTGCAGATACAAATTGAGTATAACTATTAATGCATGAAATGAATGATAAAATATATGTATAATAATTTCAGATAACTGTAAAACGTCTGACCTTACCATTAAAAAATTATAGCAATTAAAAAAAAAAGTAAAATAAATAATAAATCATCATCGAAAAATAGTATAAACACACATTTATTTTAACTATACAAATTCAAAGTGTCTTAAGTTATTAATTTATCAATTAAAAACAGTTTTATTTTATTTAATATGTCTACTTAAATATTGGAAAATTTTAGACTTTAATTTCCATAAAAAATACTAATTTTCCTCTCAAAAGTTGAAAAATTTCATTGTTTACATCCAAAATGGATCATGGATTACAAGAGGTTCACTGAACATTAGTAGTAAAAAAAATATGTGCAAGTAATAGCAGAAGTTTAGGATAATAAAAATAGACTTCAGATTAATTCAAACAAGTTTTATAGATTAAATTTCCAATTTAAAATACAGAAACAAGAATTTATTAACTGCAACAAGACAAAGATTAATTAGATCATTATTTTTGAGTTATGAAGAATAAAATTCAGCTCTTAATAATAATTCTAGTGTACAAGATAGTGTACACACACACATATTCATCATTTAAATTTTAACTTTTCTGTCCTTATAAAATAATGTCTTTAAGATAATATAAAAAAGGAAATCACAAATGCAAAAACTGATATAGAACTATATATACACAGAATTAAACAATACTAAAATCAGAAAATCACTTCATAACACATTTTTAAGAAAGTGTTATTATATACAATACGACATATGAAAAAAAAAAAAAAAAAAAAAGAATATTTTTCTTACAAAATATATAATAAATTGAAACAAACGGAAAATATTTATTTTAAATAAACATTTTCAGAAACTTAAAATAAACTACTATTTCAGTTATTTAAACTAAAATAAATGAAATAAAAATATAAATTTAAGAAACAAATCAGATAATGTAATGAAAAATCTTTCGAGGATATTTAACAAATAGAAAAATAAGTGCAATTTTCACGAGATTCTCATGTGGAAACGTAATGAAGCGTTCTTACATAAGGCAGATGGGCTGGCGGCGACGTTCCATCTCTGCAAGCTTATCCCTAAACATAGCTTCCTTGCCAAGGATTTCTCGCCAAACGATTTGACGCCATCTAATAACGGCGCTGTGTGGTGTGCGTTTTCCAAATGCGCGTCTGTGGATGCAAGAGCCAAAGAATCTCTAATGAGGTTTATCCGGGTGACGTAATGAACACGTGTCGGTGGTAAAGAAGGGAAGGCTTTGAAAGTCGTAACTATCGCCATCTGTTGGACGAATATTTTCAAAAAGAAAATATTGCAAGGAAACTAACTTGAGGGCGAAACACTTTTTACAGTTGCCAAATAGGGTTGCCTGAAACCGCTCCAGTAAAAGAAGCAGCTAGCTAGCAAAGAATGTTTGGCAAGCTTGGCTGTGGTTTACGTCTCGCGCGCCATTTTCTAAATAGACAGACGCTGCTTCGTTATGTTGTAATTTCAACGTTCATTCAGAAAGATTATTTTTTGTGTTGTATTTTAAAGCAAGATAAATAGTAATCGATCAATCATCAAGGTGTCAATTTCAAGGTAATATTGTAATAATATTGAAATTGAAATGTTCTTTGTGAAGTATGATGTGTGTTCGTGTTGTGTTACCGGTCAAGATGTGAAATCAGTGTTCGTTATCAGTTCAAGTTCGGCCTAATTATTTTGTTTATAGCATAATTTTACTATTTTTTTTATGAAGTCATGGATTACTATTTTATCATTCACTGAATTTAAGATGCTTCGGTTTGGCTGTTTATAAACAAATGTAACCCCCGTAGCATCTGTTTTTCAGTATTCAACGAATATATAATTCAACAGTTTTAGTAATGGTGATGGTGAGTGTCATTTTAAAATATGTTTTTTAAAAATTCATGGTCATTTTCTGAATTTTTATAAAATTGCTTTTTTCTACAGATGATTATTATTTATTTTAGTTTTATTTTTAACTTGTTAACACATAGCTGTTTTTGTCCAGCTTATGAAATTTTTTTAGAAATATCTGATCTGTGTCTGTGTGTTATATATGTATTTCTAATATATATATATCTATCTATATATTTAATAAAATAATACGATAAATACTGATATATTTCATGAAATCTAGCAGCATAATGCAGAAGAAAAATAAAAAATTAATTATTTTCAAAGTAGCTTTAAAATGTTTTAATACTATTATTGCATTTTTATTAAATAAATAAAAGTTGAAACTCATATTAAATCAATTTTCTTGCAGTTATCATTAGGGAAAAAGTAGCACTTGTAAAATAAATATCTACATCACACATAATAATTGATAATTCAATGTTAAATTATCTCATTATGTAAATTGCTTAAAATTTAAATAAGCAATTGCTTTAAAATCTAGTTTTTTCTTTTTTTTAATAGTAATTGACATTTCACTTTTAGTAATGGTGAGCATCATTTTAGCCTGTGTTATCTGAAAATTTTTAAAAAGTAGTGGTCATTTTCTGTATTTTTATAATATTGCTTTTTTTCAACAGATGATTATTTCTTTTAGTTTTATTTTTAACTTGTTAAAGCATAGCAATTTTTTTTGTCCATTTTAGGAAATTTTTTTAGAAATTTGTGTTGTATATGTATTTCTGATTTTTTTTTTAAATAAAACAAGATGAAAACTGAAAAATTTCATAAAATCCAGCAGCATAAGCAGAAGGAAAATAAAATTTTCAAAAGAGTTTTAAGATGTTTATGTTATTTACTTTTTTATTTAACAAATAAAATTTGAAAATCATATTAAATCAATTTTCTTTCAGTTATTATTAGAAAGAATAGCCCTTTTTTACTTTGCTTGTAAAATAAATATCTATATCTCACCTCATGATTGATAATTGAATATAAAATTATCTCATTATGTAAATTGCTTCAAATTTTAAATAAGCGATTGCTTTAAAAACTTTTTTTTCCTTGTTTTACTTCTAAATATATTTATATTTCGTAAGATATTTAGAATTTTTTGTGCCTATCTGCTAGAAATAGACATGTCCTGCATTTCTTTTAGAAATAAAAAAGATAAATATTAACAAAGTTCTTCATTACAATTACAAAATATAGGAAAAGAAAAAATATATTCAAAAGAGTTTTTTTGTTGCAATTCTCTTTTCTTTCTTTCTTTTTTAATACTTAAATAAAATTTGAAAATCATATTAAAAGTTTATTTGTTTATTATTTTTATTATTATTCAATAGTTCTTTTTATTTATTGTTATTAAATTAAAAAAGAGTCCTTTTTATTTTAGTGTAAGAGATTTTAAAAATAAATCATCATCTCAAAGCGGCAGGCATCATATGGCCTGCAGCGGCAGGCATAATCATGAATCATGGCATTATAAACAATATGCAGCGACTTATCGCTACTTTAATTAGCCAAATTTCACCAAAGTGCTAAACCTGCGCCACAAGCTTCACCCCTGTAAATTTGCTTTGCTGCAATACAAAGTTTTCCTTTTGCCGACGGTCATTCGTATTAAATTACATCTACGGAGCCTTCCGTTCTTTCCCTTTAGAGTTTCTTTGGCAAGATAAAGGTAAGACTACTATATAAGTTATATAGTAGTCTTAGATAAAGAGTCCAGCCTCTGGAACACTTCGACCGATCCAACTGGCCCCTGAGACATTTGATCCACGACCGGTCGAAAGCGGAGGCTGGACAACTCCGATCCCTCTATTGGATCAAAATCAGTGCTGCCATCTGTAGGCTTAGTTTGAAATTAGCTCTAAAATATTACAGAATTAAATTAGTTAAAGAAAAATTTAATTCATTAATTAAAAATGTAATTTAACTATGAATAAAAAAAAAGATAGATGCATATCTATTCTTTTCTATTCTGCATAGTTGGGTACATATGCACTGAGATACAATAATATTAATTATATAATTCTTTTTCGAAAATTATTTAAGAAATAATAATAACAATAACATTTTAATTTCAGAAAATTTTCAAGCAATTTTCTTTTTACTATTTCCCTCAATTATGCATTATTGTATTTTAACGATATATTGTAAACAATTTTAAGTAATATTTTATAGATTTATTATCAAGCTAATTTTTGTTAAATATTAGTTCCCATTAGGACTGGGCTTTATATCGATGTAAAAAAAAAATATCGATTCAACGCTAATATCGTTTATCCGATTTAAAAATTTCATCTTCCGTAAAATATCGATGCAGAAACATCAAAGCACGGGAAAATCTGATTCCAGACTAAACCGATTCTATGCTGGAATAATGCCAGATAGCTAGTCATATTCATTCGACGGAATAACGATTTAGTCAAGCATGCGCACTCATAGACAATTAAATCATAAAAATCTTGACTGAATGAAACCGCAAAAAATCAAGTGAATAATATGCATTCGAAATGCCGTTTCGATTTAGTGTTACACAGGCGCACTGGGAAAAAGAGAATATCGGTTTAAAAGATGCATTCTTTCGATGAGCCATGATTGTTGTTTTAACGCATGTGCAAAAGCAAAATGAAAACCGATTCTGATTTCTGATACAAGCATTCTGGTTAAGTTTGGGTAGATGAAATGGGATTATTCATTCATTCAAAATTCGTTTGATTACACGAGATTTATTTTATCAATATTAGTATTTTCTTCTGCTATTTTTTGTTATATTTTTTGCCAGTTATAATTTATAAATAAGAAATCCCAGTTTATGTCTATTAGATAAATGGATTAACTATTCTTTATTAATATTTTATTTAATTAATAATATTTCTTCATTAAATTCATTAATATTAGTACAGAATACGACATTGTCATATTGTTAAAAATAAATTAATTCAAACAACGGCGTTATTTTAGATATGGTTATTTTAATATCTAATTTTTATTTATTTGGAAGGTATGCGTATTTAAAGGGTATGGGTACTCGAAGGTATTTCGAACAGTATGAGTATTTAAAAATAATTTTAAATGCTGTGAAAATTGATTTTTTTTTTTTTTCCCTCTTCAAATGCACCAAATTGTTCTTTCTATCAAATTTATTTCCCTATACTGAGTTAGCTATTTAAGTCTTTTTGTCTTTTGTAATATTTCATGTAATTTAATCTAAAATAAGTAAAAATTTTAAAATTTCAATAATAAAAAAAAAAAGTAAATCTCGTAAACTTTTTAAAAAGAATTACATTTTAGAAAATTTTAATTAAGAATTGTATTTATTAGGAGATTCAAGGCACTAGAAATTTAATAAAATGTGTGAAGCGCTTCTCTTAATTAGCAATTTTCTGCTGATAATAGCAATTTTGCAATTTATTCGCATGTAAGTGGGGCATATAAATATTTTAGTGCGTTACAAAGCAGTACGAAATAGTAAAATTCTGAATTTATCAATTAGTTAAAATAATAATAATAAATTGGGGGTGTTTTAAATGTTCTGAATGTTACTCATAAAATGTCGCGTCACGAGTCCATATAATATAATTTGTGATAAAACAAAACTGTGCTATATTAATTATACTGATGTATAAATTTTGAACTGTGGAAAATAATGAATAATTTTATAATAATTAGTATTAAAGCATTATATCTTTATCAGAAGGCTGTTTCTTAGACGGACTAAGAACATGATTTGACAGGAATTTATTTTACAGAGCAGTATTAAGTGTAAATTTTTTATATAGAAAATATTGCTAGCGCTCGAATAATTTTATATCCGACTATATATGGAGTAATGTAATAAGCAATACCATTATATGGTTCAACCTCATTTTTAAGTTTTCTACTTCCTGCGATTGAATTTAAGTTGCACCAAAATTGGAGCTACCATACATCCACTCACAAGGGAAGTATAAATCAGTAAAATTCCTATTGAAACCAAACCAAGATTAAATTAAAAGAGAGGTTGAAAACATAGGCTAAATGGCAAATTTTGAGCAACAATTCACTTATGGGTTAAGATAAGACCCTAGAAAATTTAATCCCTTTTATGAAAATGAACGAAATATAATAAGTGGGCAAAAAAGCGTGGCACAGTGTCAGAGTGTTTGACTTGAGACAAGAAGATCTTCAGTTCAATCCCCGTCTCGGCAAATTTTGATTTTTCTTTTTTTTTTTTTTTTCATAATACTAATATTTGGTTTATCTAAAATTAACAAATGATGGTAAAAAGTTAAACCATGAGGTGGTTGCAGCTACTTCAGTACCAAGTTTTGGTTCAAACTAACACCAAACTTTTTATATTGTAACGCTGTACTACTGAGACATTAAACCCAACAAACTAACTACAAACCGTCTCTACATTCTAAAGAAAACTGCTAAAAGTCCTTACGTGTAGGGATTATACCTTACAATTGGTAACGCTGCATTAAATCGATATATCCTTATATCGGTATTTTAGATGAACGATATATCGATTTAAGAAATGTCAACATCGCCCAGCACTAGTTCCCATCATACTATAGGTATGGGGAACTTAGGTAATCGTGAAAAATTTCGACCTCAGTTTTTGACTTTTTTATACGTTTTCAGGTGTGAGGAATCCGAAAATGACAAAATTTGTATGGTGTCTGTCTGTAGGGTGTCAGTCACTGGCATGAATATTAATGACTATGAATTTCCCAATATAAAAATTTCGTAAGTTATTGGAAATTTACGAATTTCTTAACATGGCAAAATAAAGCAAAATTTCACATAAACGTCAATCTTGAGAAATATTTTCATCGTAAAGATGTCAAACCACTTTCGAAATATTATTTAGGATACTGGCATGAATATCATAGACTGTGATTTTTCCAATTTAAAAAATTCGTAAGTTATTTGGAATTTACGATTTACTTAACATGTCAGAATAAGGCAAAATTGAGCATAAACTTCCATTTTGAGGATCATAAATACACTAGACAACTTCAAAATTACATTTATGATATTTGTTTGAACATGATTGAATACATAATACATTCTAATAGGAAAATTTCGTAAATTATTCGTAATTTACGATTTTATCAACATAGCGAAATTGTAAATTTTTCATATAAATATGAATTTTGAGGGTTATTGCATTGGAAATAGTAGCATGAAAACTAAACAACGGAATTGACCCTGACAAAATAAATTAATAGATTAGAATAAAATAAATATATCGAAGTGAACGGTGGATAGCCTATTAGGCGGGAATTTCATTCTGTCACTGTATCAAGCTTTGGTCAAATTCATTTATTTTAACATGATTATAATATGTCTCGCACTAGAAATTTATGAGAACATAAATATGATGGGGAACTGAGCAGAGTCCACCTATGCCAACTAGTTTTTAAGTTGGAATGCTGCAAATATTATGCATTCAAATATTTGATGTAAATAAGAAGTAGGTTCAAGTTTTATTATTATGATCTAAGGTAAGAAATATGAAACTATTACACATTGCCAAAAAATTATAAAATTTAAATTTTGATTTAAATCAATGATTACAAATAAATAAATAAATAATAATAGTAAAATACAGTTTTTTAAATTATCACTTCATTGATTGGTTAGTTAAATTCAATTAATTATGATTTCAATCCAATAATATTTTAAATGTTTAATATATTCAGGATTTTTTTTAAAAAATTTAAATACAAATTAAATATTGATTTTTAAATATTGTTAATTACTTTTATGTTTGAATACTAAAATTTAATGCAAATATTTAGTATTCAAACATAAAAAGGTTTTATAAAAATCAACTCATAGATAAATTACAAAGCAGTACAAAGCATATTTAAAATATTTTGTTAAACTCAAAATTAAACAAGTCCTTCCGGCTTATTCGGAAGGGTAGGTTGATTTCTTTTTCCTTATCAAGTAGCAGTCATTTTGTTTCAAAACGGCGGCTACAAATTATTAATGCGCTTGGTAGAAATATTGATGTAGGCTATGCACATATGGATTTTTAAGCAAGTCGGTTCATAAAGACCTTTTTATGTGAATTTAAAATTTTCAAGTGGCCGGCGCTTGGAAACAAAATGGTGAGTTAAGTTGACAAATATATGAAATGTATTTGTGAGACAAGTCTACTGTACACATATAGTTCGAATTAATTCAAAATCTCAAAAGTCATCATGTTGAAAAATTAAGTGGCTGGCACTTCGATCAAAATGGCAAAGAAAGTTCCTCATCTAAAATATCGTCTCAAATTTGAAAATAATTTTTTTTTTGTAGAAATTCTTTCAAAGAGGTTTAGTAAGTTGATAAAATGTTAGTTTTCTGCATTTCTAGCTTGTTTTAGCATTAAAATAGCCTAATTTTTCCTTAAAAACGCATTAAAAAGATCCAGCAACGCAGGTAATGGATTTGGCGCCAAATTTGGCGACTTTTCCCCAATGGCGACTTTTGGCGAGGAAATACTTATTATCGATATACCAAAGATGGACGCAATAACGTGATTGGTTCACGAGTTACGTGAATTTTCTAGATTTTTGTTGTTTGAATGATAAATCCATTTTTCAACTTTGATTTGAATTGATTAAGTATTTCTAAAGTTACCGTGATAACAAATTTTCCAGTGGCCGCCAGATGGAAAGAATACAGTGGAACAAGTTGCCCAGCAAACATATCCAAGATATTTGAAGCATAGGTTCACTGTCCAACTGTGGTTTAAATCAGTGCCATGTTTCAAAAGTTAATTTTATGGCAAATTTTCAAATGGCAGTCAAAGTGGTTGCAACTTGGAAACAAAATGGCAAAACAACTTACCCAGTGAAATCATCCAGTATACTTGTATAAGTTCTTTGTCCAGTTCTAGTTCAAATTAAATCAGTATTTCAAAAATTATCGTCATAAGAAACTTTCAGGTGGCACCACTTGGAAAAAAAAAGCGGAGTGAGATGCCCAGCGAACTTATCTGAGATATTTGAAGGATAAATTCACTACCCAAATTTGATGCGAATCGATTCTGTATTACTAAAGTTACCATATCGACAAATTTTCAAGTGGCAGCCACTTGGACATAAAATTGCGGATCAAGTCAAGAAGTGAACTTATCCTAGATATTTGAACCATAAGTTCACTATCCAACTTTTATTTGAATCAGTTTAGTATTTTAAAAGTTATCGTGATGGCATATTTTCAAGAGACAGTGTGATTTCAAGTGGCTGGAACTTAGAAACAAGATGTCGAGACAAGTTGCCCAGTGAAAACATTCAAGATAATTATCTGATAATATCACTGTCCAAATTTGGTTCGATTTGGAGTATTATTTCAGAAGTTATCGTGATTTTAAATTTTCAAGTGGGAGCCTGATTTCAAGTGGTCCCGCTTAACTTAAGATATCTGCCACTTTATTAAAAATGGCGGATATAGTTTACTAACAAACTTCATTGAGATCCTTATGTGGTCTGTATTTACATCAAAATTCAAACAGTTTCGGAATACGCTTTTTACAATTTAAATTTGAAATTTTCAAGTGGTCTCCACTTGAAAACAAAATGGCGGAGCAAATTGGTTAACAAAATCATCTAAGATATTTATAAGACACTGTTCAAATTTGGTTCCATTTGGAGTATTATTTCGAAAGTTATCATGGTTTTAAATTTTCAAGTGGTAGCCTGATTTCAAGTGGTCGCTTAACTTAAGATATCCGCCACTTTATTAAAAATGGCGGATAAAGTTCATTAATAAAGTTATTTAAGACACTTGTACAATGTATGTATGCATCAAACTTAAAAAAAAAATCCGAATATGCTTTTTACAATTTGAATTTGAAATTTTCAAGTTGTCTCCACTTGAAAACAAAATGGCGGAGCAATTTGGTTAACAAATTCATCTAAATTATTTTTAACATAAGTTAAGACACTATCCAAATTTGGTTCGATTTGGAGTATTATTTCAGAAGTTATTGTGATTTTAAATTTTCAAGTTGTAGAGTGATTTCAAGTGGCCCCGCTTAACTTAAGATATCTACCACTTTATTAAAAATGACGGATAAATTTCATTAATAAACATCATTGAGACCCTTATGTGGTCTATATTTACATAAAATTTCAAACAAATTCGGAATACGCTTTTTACAATTTGAAATTTAGATATTCAAGTGGTCTCCACTTGAAAACAAAATGGCGGCGCAACTTGGTTAATAAACTCATCTAAGATATTTATAAGATAAGTTAAGACACTGTCTAAATTTGGTTCGATTTCGAGTATTATTTCGGAAGTTATGGTGATTTTAAATTTTCAAGTGGTAGCCTGATTTCAAGTGGTCCCACTTAACTTAAAATATCTGCCACTTTATTAAAAATGGCGGATAAACTTTATTAATAAACTTCATTGAGATCCTTATGTTGCCTGTATTTAGAAGAAAATTCAAGCAAATCTTGCTTTAAATATGCTTTTTACAATGTCGGTTTGAAAGTTTCAAGTGGCTGCCACTTGAAAACAAAAAGTCGGAGCAACTTGGTTAACGAACTCATCTAAGATATTTATAAGATCAGTTCACTGTCCAAATTTGGTTCCATTTCGAGTATTATTTCGGGAGTTATCGTGATGACAAAATTTTCATATATATATAAATATATATATGTAGATAGATAGATAGATAAACGAAGTGATTGCAATCCGCGTTGTAATGATCGATAGATGGCGCTTTCCCAACTGCAGTTGTTAGTAAATATAATAGCTACACGTGTATTTATTATTGTTCTTTCTTGTTGTTCTATCATTGTTTCAGCGTGAAAGCTTTCAGTGGTGTGATAATTTCACCTTAGCCCACCAGAGGGCGAGCATTTCATTACAATCACGGATAGGTCGATTTCTAAAGAAATCAACCTAAAAATTGTTAGCAGGGAGCATTTTAAAATTTCATTTTATTAAATTTAAATAATATTCGATGAATTTTAATTTGCATTATTGTATTACATTTCAACCTATTGCATGAATATATTTATAAATCTAAAACAATTATACAATTACCCCCCCCCCCCCCTCCGCACACACCAAAGAAAAAATGCTTGTATGCATATTCGCGTTTGTAAGGACCGATAGATGGCGGAACCAGAGCAATAACCAACGGCCAATCACAGCAATGGATCAGTAAATGGTTCAAACGACTCGGAAAAAATTCTTGGGCGATTTCATGACTTTCATCCAGACCGGTCCATGAGACTGGACGCACGTCCAATTGGATCGATCCTTGGTCGGTCGAGAGCCTGAACCCACCCAAAGATGTCCTATGTTCATTGGAATTTTTGTAAAAAATTATTAAAAATCGAGGGAAATTATTTCCCGATTTTAATCCCCGTATATGTATTAGTTATCGTATGCATGTGTTAGATTGAGTTATTTTGCTGTCAAATTGACAAAATTTTAATTTTAAATTTCAAAACTCCGTCATCCTTGGTGTTTTTTGTATTTGGCGATCAAAAACGTAATACAAAAATATACATGCCTGAAGTATATTTCTGTGATACCTATCCGCGTTTGTAATGATCGATAGACGGCGCTTTGTGAACACTGCAGTTGTTAGTAAACATTAGCCACGTGTGTTCCAATAGTGTTCTTGTTATTCTACTTAATATTCGTACTATAATTTCTCCGCCATTACATTATGGAAAATTGATTGCTTTTGGAAAAAATACTTCAGTTTATTCAAAGTTCGATCGGAAGTAGATTTTGAACAAATATTAATTTCAAATCATCTGATTAATTCTTTACTTCCATTAGCCGAAGCAACTGAAATTTTAAATTCGTCATTTGGAAATAAATGGAAGCTCAATTCTGGATTTCTTGATGCTTTGGATTTACACTGTGGCACACAAAAGTATGTGTTATCTTTTTTACCGTATTTATTCATTTTTATTCAATAAATATATGTAAAACTAAACATCGGCTAGCAATGGCGGCTATATGGAATTCGAATTAAACCATGTTTATTGTAATTTCACCGTAGCCCACCAGAGGGCGAGCATTTCATTACAATCGCGGATTGCACGAAACATTGGTTCATATTATTCATTACTCTCTTAATATAAGTTGTTAAAATAACCCTGATTTTGAAAGGAATTAAATATGTTCGCCAGATAATTTGGCGATTTTTTTTCCCGCCAAGGATGACACATACACAGATTATCATACAGATAGTACAGTGAAGCTAAAACGCGAACCGGAAATATAGTAGCACCACTAGTGTCAACAGAGGGGACTGCATGTGTTAAGTCTACATGAATAGTATCTTTGATCGAAAATTGTTTTCCTATTTCGCGAGTAGTTAGTAGCAGGTTAGTATGGGAAGTTTTCTTTTTCTTAACTTTCTATTGTTTTTGAAGTCACAAAATTATCCTCAAAACATTCACAGCTATTCTTCTAAGAAATAAAAATTAATTTTTATAATGTTTAAAAATATGCTTTGTCAAACATATTCATCTTCAAGTATAAATTAAAATTACAAACTGTAATCCTGAAATAGCAGTATGAAATCATTAAATATTTAACGTTGCTTGGTTTAAATAATACAAAATGCCTTAAAATGAAAAAAAATATGTTTTTATTTTATGTATATTTTCAAAGTTTATTTTCTTAATATTTAGCATTTGCTTCTTAAAATAACCTGCTTTTGACAATCAAGTTTGTGAACAATAATAAAGTTGCCAAACGAAAACGTATGTGCAGTTTTTTTTCATTCACTTTTTCTACTACTTTTAAATTCACAAAATCATAATATTCACAGCTATTTTCTAAGAATAAAACTAATTTTATTATGTTTGAAAATAAATTTTGCCAAACACATTCGTGTTCAAGTGTACAAATTAATGTAACAAGCTGTAATGCTGAAATAGCAGTATGGTATGAAATCTTAAATATTTAACATTGCTTGGTTTAAATGATACAAAATGCTCTAAAATGAAAAAAAAAATTCTGGTTTATGTATATTTTCGAAATTTATTTGCTTAATATTTAGTACTTGCTTCTAAATTGCTTTCGACAATCAAACGTAAACATCAATACAATGGTTAGTTGGATGGGTGTTGAGTTTAACGTTGCACTAATATTACAATATGAGCATAGATACAATAAAAATAAGACGAGCAATTGCGTAAGCTGGAGACCTCGAGATACAGTCGGTAACAAAAGTGTCCGAACACCAGCAAAAATTCCTATATATAAAATGTACACTTAAAACTGTTTTGCTAAATAAATCCTTGTCGAATCGTGTTCTTAGTCAGTCTAAGATCAGGGTTCGACAAGGATTTATTTAACAAAACTGTATTAAGCGTACTTTTTTTATATAGGAATTTTTGCTAGTGTTCGGACACTTTTGTTACCGACTGTACTTACAGCTGTTGGCAATAGGGTCGTTGCAGTCAAATTTTGGTTACCGAAGAATGTAAGGGAGTGTCCTATCTGTATAATAATCTGTGGACACATATGATATCTAATCTATTCCGCTGCAACATATGAGTGTCTTATATCAGAGACATTTGAAAACAAATTTGACTTCAAATTATGATAGAATATTTATCATTTTCCTTTTAATTAGTTTATTAGTTGGATATTTATTGTATAAATAGCATCCTTTGAAGTGAAATGTTTATGTTTTCAATCGAATATGGAAGTTTGCCATTTTTTTTTCTAGAGCTTTGAAATTTAAAATTCAGATTTTATCAATTTTACAGCAAAAACAACTTAATCTAATGCATGCACACTATAACTAATACTTATCTGTACCCAAATATGGGGATTAAAATCAGGAAATAAATTTCTTCGATTTTTAATAATTTTTTACAAAAAATCCAATGGGCGATTAACATAGGAAATCTTTTTCTTGCATCCACGAACAGCCAGTGACGTCATCATTTCGCTTGTGCATAGGCTACTAGATTATACTGACCAAACGTCCCCATTTTCTGGGGACAAAAAACACTTTATTTTTAGTCCTTATTTATTAGGAAAGAAAAAATACATCCATAATTTGATAATTGTAGCAATTTTTAATGCTTCTCTACTAGATACGAGCTGAATCATCCGATATATTTAGTCCTTCGGGTTGCTGTTATTCACCCTGTGCCCGTTGATTTGCGTGTTCCTATTTTGAATACTATTTTTTATTGTTTTATTCATTTCATTTCATTTAAAATTCCTCATGGCCTCCCGCCGGGTTTTAACGGGTTTAGTTAGATATACCCAACGAGATATATAAAGTAGAGTGCCGATTCAATGGATGAAGGATTGGCTTTCCGTGGTACAAGACAAATCACGTGACTTGAACTAATAGGTTGCCATGTTTGGCTCTTTATCGCTTTTTTGTCAATTTAAAATTGGCTCCAATGTATACGAGCTGGCGCATTAGGCATCTTGTTGCCTTAAGGTTGCCAGATGTACTCAACGCGTTTCATTGATAAATAAACGGCAGTCTTTCCTTTATCATCTGGTGTAACTTTAAGAGTACTCCTGTTATTATATTTCACAATTTTAGCTAAATAAAATACGATATGAGATTTGTTTACCGATAAACTTCTATAATCCTTCAAGAAAAGAACATAAAATGTTCAGATTTCTATAAGATAATTTGAGAAGAATAAAACAACATTACTTATATTTTCCTTTGTATTCCTGACATGTAATAATGCAAAAATACAGAAAAATGTGACATTTTAATAACGTTATTTATATTAATATTGATAAATCGATTTAAGGGACCATTTCTTACAGTATATTTGAGTTTTGCCAACATTTTGTATAAGAAACTGAAACAGCCCTAGAGATGCAAAAAACCCGGGAATTTAAAACCAAGGGAAAAAACCCGGGAGTTTTGAGAAAAAAACTGGGAAATTCAGTAACATTGGGAATTTTGCGTGGAAAAAACAAATTCGAAATCTCTAAAGCATATAATAAGTTGTTTACTTAATATAAATGGCAATTTTAAGGACTTTGATATACTGATAAGCTTATAACATTAATTTATCATTTTATTTTCAATTTTTCAGAACTGCAGCCAAATCAAAATTTGAAAAGAAACTTAAGCTTTCTTTATTGAATTAGCACTTAAGATAAATGTATCGGCACAATGTTGGATACAATTTCCATATTATACAAGCTGAAGAATTAAGGAAAGCAATATAATCCTGTAATAGTTTGAGATAAGCAGTTCTATAATAGTTTGAGGTAAGCAATTCTGTAATAGTTTGAGAAGAGAAATAATTAAGATTTGAAAAGTTCTTTAAGATGTTCTATTTTATAAAACTAAAGAATTATTTAAAATAATGAAGTGGTTTTTAGAAAGAAGAGATGGCATTTTATGCAATTACTGCAGTGGTATAGTTTCTTTTACAAGTTATTTTCATAAATATTTCTTATTAGAGTTTGTAAAAAATTGATATTCCTACAATGAAAATTTTTTGATAAAAATTTATATACATATTGTTATCCTGATTTTCATACATATATACATATATATATATATAAGTTTCTGCACTACTAACGCAACAAGTGGAGAAATTTTTCGAATTACTTATATATTTCCCTAAAACATATTAAATTTAAAAATTCTTCTTAGTTTTCTTTCTTTTTTTTTCTATTGTTGTATTTAAAAAAAAAGGGCAATTTAAAAATTATCAGGTAACAAACTAATTTCTTAAATACTTCACTTAAGTTTAATGAAACTTGAATTTAGTTTTTTTTTTTTTTACCCATAACATCATTGAAAAGGATGACAGTATGATGATGTCGAATCCCAACTGGCAATGTGCATTATTCATAATGCCGTTAAATACGAATAAGGCAATCTTGACGCTGTAAACAGGATTGTGATTTGTCTGAAAAGTGACTTCACGCCATTCCTGCGTCCAGGTTCATCGTTGATCACACATTAATGGCGCCCATATCAGTGATGCAGTTTTGAGGGTAATCAGAATTTTGGTAGCCGCATACTGAGTCACCACCTGGATTGATGGTATGTTGTACCATTGGATACACGTCCGGTCACCTCTTGTTTTCATTCCCGCCACTCTGAATACCAGCCATTACATTTCTGACGAGTTAAGGACCATAGCTCTGCCCTATGTTCAAGGCCTCCGAAGCGCAACATTTAAGCAGGACAATGCACGACCGCAAGTTGTCCATATTGTCTGGACCTTCATTGATACCGAATGTGTTCGACTGTTGCTCTGGCCATCGCGTTCTCCTGATCTCGCACCAATGAAAATGACTGTTTAATCGTTGAAAAGCGACTGTCCCCCACAATTCACCAGTAACTTCGATCGATGAATTGTGGCATCGTGTTGAAGCTTCATGAAGTGCTCTACCCGTACATGTCATCCAATCGCTGTTCGATTCAGTGCCTAGGCAGATATGTGCTGTTATTGCTCACAGAGGTCGCTGCTTTATGTACTGTTTTCTCAATACATATTACTCCAATTTTCCTGAGATTTTAATCAATTGTTCTTCCTACTATAATGTATGCGTCCAACAAATTTCATTCCGTTATTATCATTCCTTCTTGGTGTTGCATTTTCAATGTCGAGCAGTGTATGTATCCGACACTTATTGCAACGGGATTTTACGAAATTCGCCCCCTTACTCCCTTGGGGTCGGGGGGGAGGGCAATAAACATGCGTAAAAACACGTTATCCTGTTTGAAATCGCTTTACATTATCTTATAATTATGATTTATGGTGTGTATGTTGATTAGGTGTACGCATTATGTACTTTGGTGAGATTTCGCAAAACCTCTAACTTAGCCGCTGGGGAAGGGGAAGTAAGAAACGGGTAAGTTGCTGCCAAAAGCAGTGTGGACCCAGAATCCTCACGTTGCGAGCGGGAAAAACCTCTACGGAATACAGAGGAAACTTTAACTTAGGGTAGTAATAATGATATGGAATTTTGACAACTCATTTAAGTATAGTGCTCAGCGAAGCGGGCAAAGTCTGCTAGTAAATTATGAAAATAAATTTTTAAGTTAAAGACTTTTTTTATTCGCGTGATTCGCACTACAAATTATTAAAATATTAAAATGAAGTGTTGTCATTTAAATTTCATACTTTAGTTAATTTTAAAGAATCTAATTGTCGTATCGAAAAACTGTTTACACCCCAGTATTCAGAAAAATCACCCCTTTCACTTGGTTTTAAATTTTTAACGATAGGTCTGATATTTCTAATTTAGTTTTCCCTTTTTCCGTTGCCACCTAAATTTCATACTTTAGTTATTTTTAAAAAATCTAATTGTCGCGTCGAAAAACTGTTTGCATACCTGGATTCAGAAAAATCGCTCCTTTCATTTGGTACCAAATTTGTAAAGATAGGTCTGATATTTCTAATTTATTTTCCCCTTTTTCCGTTTTTAACCCGGATTCCGCGGAAGGTTTATGACACAGTAGGTAAGCTAAAAAAAAAAAAACTCTTTAAATAATAATAATAATAAGGAAATAATATAAGCACTTATTATTTTTTTTTTCCCGAAATAAAATTAAATATTTTTAATTTCGTGTGAATAATAAAAATTAGAGAGAAAAATAAATCCGCGTTTGTAATGATCGATAGATGGCGCTTTTTCAGCTTTTGTTATTAGTAAATATAATAGCCACGTGTATTTATTATTGTTCTTTTTGTTATTCTATTTAATATTCGTACTATAATTTCTCCGCCATTACATCATGGAAAATTGATTGCTTTTGGAAAAAAATATTTCAATTTATTCAAAGTTCAATCGGAAGTAGATTTTTTAACTGAAGTTGTACAAATATTAGTTTCAAATCATCTGATTAATTCTTTACTTCCATTAGCCGAAGCAACTGAAATTTTAAATTTGTCATTTAGAAATAAATGGAAGCTTAATTCTGGATTTCTTGATCCTTTGGACTTACACAGTAGCACACAACAGTATGTGTTATCTTTTCTATCGGATTTATTCATTTTTATTCAATAAATATATGTGAAACTAAACATCGGCAAGCAATGGCGGCTTGATGAAAGCCGAATTAAAGCATGTTAATTGTAATTTCACCTTAGCCCACCAGAGGGCGAGCATTTCATTACAATCGCGGATAGTTGCCCTACAAAAGTTAGTGATTTTTTTTTTTTTTTCTTTTTTACCAGGAATTTGCATGTGGATAAATATTTTCAGAGAGATATTTGGCATTAGTTTAATATCTTATACTATTAAATGAGCAATATTTGTATACATGTATATTTCACTGTACTCGAAAACGGTAGTTCGGACAGTCACGAGATTTAACACAAAGGTGCCCCTCGAAGGATCATTGTGCACACCGAAGTCAGAATTTCGTATATTTGTTTAGTTTTCTTATAATTATAAAAATCTGAAAATAATAAGCTAATAATAGCAAAAAATTAGCCATTTAAATTTTATCGATAATTTAATTGTTGCCAAAAACAAAAAAAAAAACTTATACTATTAAGTGAGGAAATATTTTGTTAGGTACAAGTACTACATTTATTGTATGTACATTTTGCCAAGTCAATATTTTAATATCTTTCCAATTTAAATTAAATTCAACTTTCTAAATATAATATAAAAAAAATCTGGTGTGAAACAACCACACGACTTCCATTACCCACTATTACACGTATTATATGCATTTTAGAGAGATAATGCGATCAGAAAACATAAAAGTGACCTAAAGAGAAAATCGTTAGAGCCGTTTTTGAGATACCAACTTTTACAAAAAAAAAAATCAATTATTGACAGGAAAACAATAATTACATACAAAAGGATATTTAAAAGTGAGTTAATAGGGCGAGTTTGGAAAAAATCCGTACAGCCGTTTTTAAAGGAACGTGCTTGCAAGACCTGAAATTGAGCTATTTATACAGGACGCCTATCAATTTTCCTGAACTAACCAACTATATCATTCGAAAGGACATCTAATAGAGTGTTTATGTAGTAAATTTGAAGAAAATCGTTAGAGTCGTTTCTGAGACACGGACTTACGGTCCCACTTCCGGTTTCCGATGTCCCACTTCCGGTTTTTCAATTTTCACCAAAATTTGGAAATTTCATCTGTACACCAGACGTATTTCAATTCTAAAGTTTCGTAGCTCTATCTTTATGAGTTTCTGAGCTATAATAGCCAGAACATTCTCCACATACATACATACACACACACACACATACATGCACACTGACCAATTGCCAAAAACCACTTTTTTGGACTCAGGGGACCTTAAAACGTGTAAATCAGGTGAAAACCCGATATCGAATTTTCATACCGAATACAATACTTCCATTACCTACGGTAGTAGGGTAATGGAAGTAATTAGTTAAACTTTATGTAATATTAGTTCTCTTTATTATAATTTAAAGTATAAAAGTAATTGAATTCTTTTACTCAATTCATGTAAAACGATCTTTTGTTTGTTTAGTTTTTGCTTATCTTTTATTTTTTGCAACCTTCTCACAGAACAGCTAAGTCTGCAACTGCAACTGACCTAACTTCGTTTTTCACCATCAAGCGGCGCATCGTACTTCCGGTGACGTCAGATGACGCGTTATCCGTCAACATTGTGCGATCACGACATGTGCCGTTCTCTGATTGGTTGTGCTAGTGGGCGTTGGCTAGTCGTTCGTTTCATGAGTGATATAAAAACAGTTTCTTAGCTGGAGAGGGTGCTTTTTGCTTCTCCTTTCTGCCTGTTGTTATTTTTTGTCAGCCAGTTCGGCTGACCGTAACATCGCGGGCGATGCTTTATATTTTGGATAGTGTTATCAATATTTAAATGAAATAAGGCTGCAGCTGCGTGTTTTTTTTTTTTTTTTTTTTTTTAATAAGTTTTAACTTCATGCTTGCTGGACTTCTAGTTTTTCAATGGCCAACGTGATATATTTAAAGTTAGTTTTTTTGACGACTTCAGCATGGTTTTAAACGTGAGTTGGTAATTGTTAAGTAATTAATCTATTTAAATCCCGATATATTAAACATATATATATATATATATATTGTTAAGTTTTTTGTTTATGTTTGTTATTGTTATATATATATATATACTAGCAGACCCGGCCACGCGTTGCTGTGACTAAGTTATACGTTGAATTATACGGCTGTAAACTATTTAGTACAGTTAAATTATTATTTACGAACAAAGACGAAAACGTTGTAGCCGATGTAAAAACCCACAGGGTTGAGATTTGAAACTTAGGTCAAAATTTGGAAGCGATTGATAAAAATTTTCGTAGTGTTGATATTAAGCACAAATTAATTTTATTGTAGGGTCCTATAAATTTTAATGGAGAAGTGATATATATTATTTCTAATGCTACTTTGGATAAAATTGCTAAAATGACTAATATATAAATTAAATTCTATTAAAATTCTATTAAAATAAAAGTATAAAAGAAACAGACGATTTTAAAATCAATTTTTATGGAGGAGTGAAATATAATATATGCTATAATGGATAATTTTACTATTAAATGACCTCATCATTTTAAATATTTTAAAGAGGGCAACAGCTGTAGTTATAAAAGGGAAAACAATAAGGCTAAACCAGAAAAATAAGTAAATTTGATAAATATTTTAAAACTTTAAAATTGGAAATCTTATGAAATATTGGACATTTAAAGTAAATACATGTATCATTTTAAATACAAAAAGATTTTGGAAAAGTTTAGTGTATTTTAACGAAGTGATGAGAAGTTTTTGAGTATGTTAAAATTTTAATAGTAAATTCAAGTCAATAAAGATGGGAAACATTGAGGATTAAGATAAGAATAATTATAAGATTTAAAAAAAAAAAAAAAAAAAAAAAACTTTTTATATACCATGCTTTTAAATTTTAATATACTAATAATATACAAATTAAAAGGAAAATGATAAATATTCTATCATAGTTTGAAGTCAAATTTGTTTTCAAATGTCTAAATAAAATATCTGATGTAAGATACTAATATTTTGCAGCGGAATAGATTTCATTTCTGTCATCCTTGGCGAAAAAAAAAGAATATCGCCAAATTATCTGGCGAAAATATTTAATTCCTTTCAAAAATCATGGTTATTTTAACAACTTATATTAAAAGAGTAATGAATAATATGAAACAATATTTCGTACAATACATATTACATGTCATACATACGTACAATGAATAATACATATTACATTTCGTACAATGCATACATCTGGCATGTATATTTTCGTGTTACGCTTTTGATCGCCAAATAATAATAATAATAATAAAAAAAAGCCAAGGGCGACAGAGTTTAAAAATTTAAAATTAAAATTTTGTCAATTTGACAGCAAAATAATTCAATCTAACACCCGCGATAACTAATACATATCTATACCCAAATATAAGGATTAAAATCGGGAAATAAATTTCCTCGATTTTTAATAATTTCTTACAAAAAATCCAGTGGGCAATTAACATAGGAAATCTTTTTCTTGGCTGCACAGACGGTCAGTGAGTCACACTTCGCTTGCGTATAGAACTCATAGATATAGTATAGCATATATAGAATAGAGTGATCATTGGGGAGAAAAAAGTTATTCCTTTTCATTTGGGAAAAGACGACGTTTTTACCAAAATATGGCCGTCTTTCCCCGAGTGAATACACACGGGAATACATACTAATATTTTAGCAAATAAAATTTATGAATAATTTATTTGCTAAAGGGGAATGGAAGACTCCAGATACAGTTTCAAATTCATATTTCTTTCTTTCTTTTCTTTTTCTTTTTTTTTTTTTTTTTTTTTTTTCAATACCACTTAATGGCTGTTTCCAAAGCTTTTATTTTTTATCTTTTTTCGGCATCAAAAATCTTTCTACGATAACATGGGGATGAGAGATCTATATATATTACTATATCTATGATAGAACTACATTAGCACTTTATCAATGTGTATAAAATCTTTAAATTGATTATGACGTCAATTTTCGTGAGATGCATAATTTAACTTTTTATAATTTTTTAACGTTCACGTTTGATTAAATGTATTTATTTTTATGTCGAAAGAAAATGAACTTGTATTTTTTTTTTTTTTTTTTTTTTTTTTTTTTTTTTTTTTTGGCAACAATTAAATTAATGGAACTCACAGATATTTTGGAGCAACTTTAATAAAGGTCTATAATTAACAAATAATTGCAATAAAACAATATTGTGACAATAAATTGAGATAAAAACCATCCTATTTCTCAAGTTGGATCAAACTGCACACAGTGTGCAAAATTTCATCAAAATCAGTTCCTTAGTTTAGGAGTTTACCCCGGACAAACATCGTGACACGTAATTTATATATATATACAGATTAAATTATAAAGTTTTGATCAATGAAGCACAAATAAGTAAAAAACAGGATTTATTTCACTGTATTATCTTCATTATAATATGAATTCAATTTACACTTCAGTCTAAGTAACACGTGGCCGGCTATGCTAACACCAAAAATTTAAAAAGTGGAAATAATTGAATTATACGAAATTTATTAATAGGTTAAAAAGTTGAAGATTCTTTGTGTAGATGGCAGCACCAAATATATTTCAGCTTTCATTTCAACCCAGTCGAAAGGTATCGACATCTATTAGAATCATTTGGAGTTAACAGATAATTGTGACTGTCAAATAATAACAGACAAATAATTAGCAATAAATTAAAATTGCGACTATAATTTGAGATTTAAACTATCCTATCTCTCAAGTTGGATCGAACTGCACATGGTGTGCGAATTTTATTATAATCGGTTAAGTGGTTTAGGAGTCCATTGAGGACAAACATTGTGACACGAGATTTATATATATTAAGATATATATAATAAATGTTAAGTTTAAAATATAAATCTTTAGTCATTCTTGTTTCTTACACATCCACATATTGGTTTTCTCTTCTCCATAGACAAGTTTATTTATACATCTTCCTCTAGTTCAGCACTCTGCTAGTTTAGATTATCGTTAGGCCTGTAATTTACCCAACATTAGGGTTATGGGCCCCGGTTACTTTTTTGTTTTATGGAGAAAAACTTGGATAAAACTTATGTGCATTGTGTGTTTGGCTCAATTTTTTTCCTATCTACCCGATTTTTAAGTCGGTGGTGTGATAATGGTGGAAAATCCATGTAGAAAAATAATAAATTTTTAAGATATATTGCAGAGATAAATGTACATTGCGACCAATGAAACAGAAACGAATTCTTCTTAATCTGTAGAATATTTATTGACATTTATTTAAAAAAAACATTATCAATATAATATTAAAAATTAAAGGCAATAACTATGAAAATAACTCAGATTCAATATTTTAATGGAAACCGTTAAAAGTTGCGGGAGAGAGAGCAAAGCGGATTACATCTTCACTAGTCGAACAATTTGAGTAAGAGTGGCCACAAGACCAAGATTCATTTCATCTTTTTAATAGCCAAATCTAGCAGCCCTATAAAATATCAGCGCAGAGCGCCAAATAAGTTTTCTTTGTCTTAATGTTAATCAAATAGGAATTTTTAAAACTAAAAAGACGGTTGGAAAAAGAGCTACCCTAACTTGGCATATATCACTGCGCCAAAAAAAAAAAAAAAAAAAAAAAAAAAAAAAAAAAAAAACGGTTACAACAGGTGCAGATCATTATTAAAATATTATGAAATTCTAGCGACTTGATGTCTAAATTATGAGTCATTAGTTTATTTCACACCGCAATTGAATACATTATATGTATAAGGAGTAAATATATATATACACTACCGCTCAAAAGTATTTGCCCACCTTGTTTTTTTTTTAATATTTTTACCATATTATTTTTTAGACATATAATTTTTATTAATTAACAAAATACACATCTAATCATTACTAAATATTATAAATTAATTAAGATATAATTATTTTTCAAGAAGTAAATTGATTTTATTAAAAACACCAATGAAAATGAAAATTTCATAGACGTTGTTTTTGGCTTATATTTTTAATTTGGAGATCTTAATTAACTATTTTATTATTTAATAATGATAATAATATACTATGTGTCTGACATATATATTTTGTTTTATAGGTTATCGCCATATTTGTGCTTTAATCCATTAATAATTGAGTAAATTGACAGTGTTCAATTAATACAAGTAGAAATTGAAATTATGCCAAAAAGAAAGGAACTTTCTACTCAGAAACGAGCTATGATTATTGGTCTACATCAGAGTGGTAAATCTAATCGCCAAATTGCGAAAGATTTACGAATTCCACGCCGAACTGTAGATTATAATGTAAAAAAATTTCAAGTATCAAATAGTTTTGCTAATAAAAAACGCAGTGGAAGGCCCCGCAATACAACTTCTACTGATGATAGATATTTAGTTACAACATCTAAACGTAACCGTAGACTCACGGCACCTGAAATCACTGCCCACGTAAATTTAAATAGAGATGTACCCATTAGCGTTTCTACAGTTAAACGAAGACTTCAAGCTGCTGGTCTTCATGGTCGTATTGCTGTAAGGAAACCTTTGTTACGAGCTGTAAATAAGAAAAAGAGACTCCAATGGGCCAAAATACATAAAGACTGGACAACCAAAGAATGGGAAAAAGTATTATGGAGTGATGAATCTAAATTCGAGATTTTCGGATCTAAGAGAAGAATATTTGTTCGCAGATCAGCTGGAGAAAAAATATTAGATCAATGCGTAGTACCTTCAGTAAAGTTCGGCGGTGGTTCCGTAATGGTATGGGGATGTTTTGGAGGTGGTTCTGTTGGAGATCTGGTTAAAATAGATGGAATATTGAAGAAAGAGGGGTACAAGAGAATTCTTCAAAAGAATGCTATTCCATCAGGGAAAAAATTAATTGGAAAGGAATTCATTTTTATGCATGACAATGACCCAAAACATTCTTCAAAGCTATGCAAAGCGTATTTGGAAACACAAGAACGAAAGAATGTCTTAAAAGTAATGCAGTGGCCTCCACAGTCTCCCGATCTAAATCCGATCGAATTGATGTGGGATGAATTAGACAGAAAAGTCAGAAAATCATGCCCGACATCAATTACCCATTTGTGGAGCCTTTTGCAAACAGAATGGAAGAAAATCGGCAAGGAATGCTTGGAAAAACTAATCAAGAGAATGCCAAGAATATGTGCTGCATTAATAAGAAATAAAGGAAACCATATTGATGAATCAAAAATATGATTTAAATATTTATTTTGTTTATCTTTCAGTTTACTTACATCTGTATTTTTGAATAAAATATAAATTATTATGAATTGTCACAATAAATTATTATTAAATCGTCTTACAGCATTATTTGGATGGTGGGCAAATACTTTTGAGCGGTAGTGTATATATATGTATATATTTACCGACAGTATATATATATATATATTACAGGGTTTTTATATATATAAAAACCCTGTGAAATTTAGAGTGGTGACTTGTGGTTATGGAACTTATCTTGAATTACCTAATAAAAAACTGTTGAAGGTTTTGAGTGAAATGTTTGAAAAAATGCTATTGGGAGAACAATCTTTTATAATAAAAAATAGTTGTGAATTATTGGGTTACTTAACTAGAATAACTAAGTCAAATAAAATTACCGGCCTATATGCTTACGATTTTGCAGACCTTTATAATACTATTGATTTAACAGATTTAAAGGAAAAAGTTATAGAATTTTATAATAAATACAGTAATAAAGAAAGTGATAAAGATTTTTTAGTTAATTTGTTTAAGTTCGTCGTTCAAGAGAACTATCTGTATGAGGGAAATAAAGTGTTCAAACAAGTTTTCGGAATCCCAATGGGGGGGAGTTGCAGCTTTATACTAGCTGATATCTACTTACATATTTATGAAAAGAACAATAGTTTAAACAGAGAAACTTTATGTTGTAGATATATCGATGACCTAGTATTGATAAGGTTGAATGGTGAAAATACAGATATTGATTTTCAGTACTACCCTAAGAATTTAAAACTAGAATCCTCCTCAATTAATTGTAAAAATATAAATTATTTAGACGTAAATATAAAATTAGAGAATGATAATTTGGTAACTAGAATTTATGACAAAAGAAAAGACTTTAATTTTAAAACAATAAAGCTAATGCATTTTACATCTAACGTACATATTTTAGTTAAAAAGAATGTATTTAGAAATGGTTTAATACATATTGCTAGATTAAATTCAGACTTGGAAGAGATGTTTGAGGATATGGTAGAATGGTGTCGTCAGAGCATAGCTCAAGGTTTCCATAGAGATTTGGTGAAAAGTATGACGTACCAATTCGTGAATCAGTATAAAAGGAGTATTGAGCTGAAAATGTTGTTTGAAAGGAAGGATGGGTTAGAGAATTGGTTTCATGAGTTTTTTCATTTGGTCTTGACAGGTGAGGGGAACGTTGCATGCGTAAAACTAGTTTAACCCTGCAGTGCATGTTGTAAGCCATGCCGCCTGTCTCCATATTAATTTTAATTTCGCTCTGTTTCATTTTTAGTTTTGGTTTAGGTTAAAGATATTCCTCGTACTCTATTTGGTTTTAGTTTGTTTGTTAATTTCGTTAAGTTTTTGTTGACTTGTTTTATTCTTGAATTTCATGTTTAAATATGAGTTCGATTTTGCTTTTCAATGGGATATATATATATATATAACGGAAATTGCCTAATGAAACTTTTTCAGCTATAAATATAAATAGATTTATTGAGAAATGCAGTGAAATAGAAATAAAAAAATAATTATTCTCAGGGAGAACAAAATTAAATTGTGTTTACGATCCCCAATATATATATTGCATTATGCTAAAAAGGAGATCAATGGATCTATTACTGAATTCATTCTTAAAACTACAAAAGATTATGTATTTTAATTTCCAACCAAGAATTTAATAAATTTGAAATATATCTGACACATATAAAGAGGATTATTAAAAATTAATAAATTTTAATTGTCAATAAATAGATATTTAATTACAATAGAATAAATTTGATGAAATAAAAGCATATGGGAGCAACTCGCTCACATATCTCTCCCGGTTGCCATGAAAAAAAATTTGCTCTCTCCACCACAATACAAAACAATAATTTAAAAAAATTTACAAAGCAACCATTATCATGTGTATAAAGCATATGACTCTAATATTATATATAACAATGTCACATCTTTTGTTATGCCAAACAGGAGTGTATATTTTGCATTTATCAAACAAAAATTTTTTTTAAATAATTTGACAAATAATTTCTTGATCTTTGCACAGCTGACATACTGTAATACAAATTCGTCTGAAAAATAAATTAAATTAGTTTCATAATACAATATTTCAAGAAAAGTGATCCTTTATACACCGTATATCCTGTTTGAGTCAATTTATGTTTTCCTTTCAAACAAAATATATATATTGACTATACCATTGAAATATTTTAAAGCATTAAAAAAAGTCTGTGATACAAGAACCATAAAAATGTTTTTTTTTTCCCTTGTGCAAATTGTAGTTGTGTTGATTACAATAGTATCATATATAATTTAAAATTCAATTAAGTTCACAAAATGTGTGTGTCAAAAATTGAGCACCATGGATGCAATTTAATTAAGATAGGGTAAGAAAAAATGTGAAACCTAGCAAACAGCCAAAACAGCAAGTGGTTTGTGAGGCCACTGCCAAATATAGCATACCATACCGAGTAAAATGTGTAAACTCAAAAGAGGCTTGATTTTTATATGTGCATGACTATGTCACTACAAGCATTCTGAGAAAATTCATGTGTTTGTGTAAAAAGAAATAAAGTTGTGTCTATTGAAAATGTTTGCGAGGAGTATGACCGTGACATCACACTCCTGCAATTAAGTTTCTAACCTAATGAAAAGCATAAATGAGAGCTCTTAAAATACAACGTGACAACTAGTTAAAGTGTGGAAAATTATTATTATTATTTTAACAACCAGATAATTTATTACAAAATACTGTTTTTTTTTTTTTTTTTGTGAATTATAATTCTAATTTGCCAAAATTCTGTTGTCTTAAAGATACGTCTTTTTTTTATTACTATTACGTATTAAATAGGAAAAAAAAAAAAAATCTTTATTTTGAATTAACACAACATAAAAAAAATTCCATTATTATTAAATAAACCTCAATAGTATAAGAATGATCAAAATTTAATGATTTGAAATATTGAACTGGAAAGAAAAAAATCCATATTACTAACTTCATATAACAAATGACTGACACTTTTTATATCACCATTGAATTATATGTTTTTTTTTTTTTTTTTTTTTTTTTTATTAAATTAAAAAAATCCTTTTTTTTAAAAATTAAATTAAATTTTTTTTTTAACTATGTAGTATATACTTTGCCAAAAAAAAAAATTTAAGAATACCATATTACATAAAAATAATCAAAAATCTATAATGTTTATGAAATGATAAAAAAAACATTTATCCCTTTGGTGGCCATCCATTAGGAAAATAAGAATTTACCCTTTCATAAAAACACCTGAGTATTCTAGATATCATCGAATACAAAAGGTGTTACAAAATATTTTTTAATTTATAATTTTTTTATTATTAAATATCATTATTATTTTATTATCTGTTTAATAGATAAATAATAAATTAAAATTATACTCAAGTTGTCAGACATTCTGTCCCAAAAATTTTGATTAAATATTTTTTTTTTACTTTCTTTCCATGAAATTAATCTAAAAATAAAAATATATTAGTGGAGGATACATACACTCCATGCAACACATGACAATCCAGCACCATTTCAATAATATATAATATCATATGGCACCAAAATATTGAAATATATAGAAATTGCCGTTTTATTATTATTATTATTATTTTTTAAATATCTATCTAGGTACCTATGTATTTATTTATCTCTCTTTTTTTTTTAAAGTGCACTATCAAGTGAGGAAAATAAAATAAAATGTCGACATAAAAAATAAATTTCTACATTAGTGTGTAGACTAGGCCTTTTTCTTTTCTTTTTCTTTTTTTTTAAACAATTGAGCAATACTTATAATATTTTTTTTTTTTTATCTAAAATGCAATCACATGCATAATGCTCAAAATAAGGAAAGGATATCCATTTAAAAATTCAGCTCAATTATAAAATGGGCTATTATAAAGCCATGAGCTGGTGCTTTTTGATTGGCTGATCAGCAAAAGAATATATATTTTTTCGCAAATAGCCAAGATTTAGCAATAAAAAAAATCTGGTGTGAAACAACCACACGACTTCCATTACCCACTATTACACATATTATATGCATTTTTGAGAGATAATGTGATCAGAAAACATAAAAGTGACCTAAAGAGAAAATCGTTAGAGCCATTTTTGAGATACCAACATTTACAAAAAAACCAATTATTGACAGGAAAACAATAATTACATACAAAAGCATATTTAAACGTGAGTTAAAATGGCGAGTTTGAAAAAAATCCGTACAGCTGTTTTTAAAGGAACGCCCTTGGGAGACCTGAAATTGAGCTATTTATACAGGACGCGTATCAATTTTCCTGAACTAACCAACTATATCGTTCGAAAGGACATCTAATAGAGTGTTTATATAGCAAATTTGAAGAAAATCGTTAGAGCCGTTTTTGAGATACGGACTTACGGTCCCACTTCCGGTTAAACTCAATTATTGACAGGAAAACAATAATTACATACAAAAGCATATTTAAACGTGAGTTAAATGGCGAGTTTGAAAAAAGTCCGTACGACCGTTTTTAAAGGAACGCCTTTGCGAGGCCTGAAATTGAGCTATTTCTACAGGACGCCTATCAATTTTCCTGAACTAACCAACTATATCATTCGAAAGGACATCTAACAGAGTGTTTATATAGCAAGTTTGAAAAAAATCGTTAGAGCCGTTTTTGAGATACGGACTTACGGTCCTACTTCCGGTTTCCGATGTCCCACTTCCGGTTTTTCAATTTTCACCAAATTGGGAAATTTCATCTGTACACCAGACGTATTTCAATTCTAAAATTTTGTAGCTCTATCTTTATTAGTTTCTGAGCTATAGTAGCCAGAAGATTCTCCACACACACACACACACACACACACACACACACACACACACACACACACACACTGACCAATTGCCAAAAACCACTTTTTGGACTAAGGGGACCTTAAAACGTGTAAATCAGGTGAAAACCCGATATCGAATTTTCAGACCGAATACAATACTTCCATTACCTACGGTAGTAGGGTAATGGAAGTAAAAATCAACACAGCATGTGCTATATATATATTGCTTATATATATATCAGAGTAATAAGAAAATATATGTACACAATGTATTTCAATAACAAACAAAATCTATATACATATGCATATTAGTGAAAAAAAAATTGAAGAGAAAAAAAAATTTACTGTTTAAGTGTCCAATCATATATCTGTCTAAAAAAAAAAAAAAAAAAAAAATTGTATGTGTAAGCAAACTTATAATGAGTAAGTGAGAGAAAAAATTTCAATGTTTTATATGCAACAAAATAATTCAAACATTTGAAACAATCATGTGTATAAATTATGTATATTTAAAAAGTATGTATTTGTATTAATTAGAAAATTTTGTGTATATATACATCCTTTTTTTTTTAATTCAAAAGAATAAGGTTTATTATATGTAAGACTAGCGAGCTTCGCCCGCTAGCGGGTCAGTATTTTCAAATGAATCACTAAAATTAATGAATCACTAACAGTAACTTTTAGTGTCAAGAAAAGAAATAAAAGAAAAAATCATTTCTGATTGGGTAAACAGTCCGCCCGTGTCCCCACTGCCTTCGGCAGCGCTGCCCCGTGCGCGTATTCCTTCCCTGACCCTTCGTGCCCCCCCTCAAAAAAAAAATCTGATCGGGTAAAAACTCACACCGGGTCCCCACTGCCTTCGGCAGCGCAGACCCATGCGCGCTGCACACGCACGTGTGAGAGTATATGTGCACTGCGCGCACATATTCCTTCTCAAATCAAATTTTTATTCTTAAGAAAAGAAAATAAAAAAAATCATTTCTCATCGGGTACAAAGTCGGACCGGGTCCTCACTGCCTACGGCAGCGCAGTCCCGTACGCGCTGCGCGCGCTCAAGTTAAGGAATACACGCGCTGCGCGCGTATTCCTTCCCTGATCCTTCGTGCCTCCTGAAAAAATCATTTCTGATTGGGTAAAAACTCCCACCGTGTCCCCACTGCGTTCGGCAGCGCAGACCCATGAGCACTGCCCGCGCACGTGTGAAGGTATACGCGCGCTACGCGCACATATTCCTTCTCAAATCAAATTTTTATTTTTAAGAAAAGAAAATGAAAAAAAAAATCATTTCTCATCGGTTAAATGTCGGACCGGGTCCCCACTGCCTTCGGCAGCGCTGTCCCGTGCGCGCGGTACAAGCCTATATCTTCCCCACCCTTTCAGCCCTTCCTAATTAAGCTACATATACCAATTTTGAACGGTCTAACTGAATTAGCTGAGATGCAAAAAAAAACCTAATCAGAACACCTCAAAACGTGTAAATCTGGTGAAAACTTTCGATAATATAAAAAAACTTTAAAATATCTTTCGAATGATGTATTAAAAATAATTTAATCATAATTAGAAATTGAAATATTGAAATTTGAAAATATTACAGCGCCATCTGGCGGTACAAATTTCTGTAATCTACTATTCGATTCCAAATCAACAAAGCTATCTAATGATGTATTACTTATGAAGTTATTTTAATTAGTAGCTGAGATACAAAAGAAAACCGATTCAGGAGACTTTAAAACGTGTAAATGAAGCGAAATCTTGAATCCCACTTTCGATAATATAAAAGTACTTTAAAATATCTTTCGAATGATGTATTAAAAATAATTTAATCATAGTTAGAATTTGAAATACGCGTATCAGAATAAAATTTAATTTGCAATTAAATTGTACATTTTTTATTTATTCTGGAAACCCGGTGAAATTTTAACTGCAACTTCGTCTTGTGATGTTAAAAGTGTGTAGCATGTTTGAAATAATTTTGAAGAAAATTGAAGCATTTTGAAATTTGCAATTTTTATTTCCAGTACAAAATCAGTAAAGCAGGAAGTAAAATCTATTTATTCTTTCGCCCGGCGCCATGGTAACCGAAATACGTCTAGAAGGAAATTAATAAAACTCTTGTGATTTGTTGCCACCTTTTTTTCATACTTTAGTTAATTTTAAAAAATCTAATTGTCCGATCGATAAGCCGTTTAAACCATCGGATTAAGAAAAAAAAAGCCCTTTCCAATGCTATCTTATTTGTAACGATACGACTGATATTTCTAATTTATTTTCCACTTTTTCCGTAAAAATGTCACTTTTTAAGCATTTAATCATAAATTCTGGGTCATTTTTCAGTAGATATGGGTCGACGTTTTAATTAATATCTCTGCTAATTAGGGTCGCATCGCTTAGCGAATTATCGCGATGTCGATATGAAGAAATTCTGCGTCTGTCGACACCGGTTTCGAGGCGCTGCGAACATTAGCGCCGGAGCTTTAGCGGTCACAAGGCATTTCTCACAGACAGACAGACAGACAGACAGAAAGACAGACAGACAGAAAGACAGACAGACAGACAGATGCGCACAGATTTTAATAATATAAGGAGATAATAAACACTAGTATATATGCAAAAAAAAATGTGTGTGTGTAATTCTTGTAAATAGGAGAAATATTTCAAATACACGGCTAGCACTAAATACTAGATTTACATGCAAATATTTCTAAAATAAAAAAATTTGACAAAAATTATTCTGTGTGTGTGTGTGTTATTTTATGAATTGAGAAATATTTCAAAATGCACGGCTAGCACATAAGCTAGATTTACATGCAAATATTTAAAAGAAAATTGTAAATATGTGTAGATATTTATAATAATAGACATAATTGAAAACATTGTATTTTGTGACTAGAAGAAAAAAAAATCAATTATATGATTTGGTTTTAATAGAGAATATAAAAACTCTTAGTCTATGACATCTGTATCTCACATATTTCAAAAATTAAAAAAAAAATAAAATCACTAGAAAATAAATATCATTGTATAACATATCAAAGTGAAATGTGGCAATAAAACAGAATCCAAAATAATATTATGTCAGAGCAAATAAATTGTGTAAGAAGAAAAAGATGTATGTGTGTGAAAATTATGCATTTATGAATTTATACAGGGTCTGCTCATCAGAACCACCAAAAATACTCTATATAATTACAGAATCAAGAAAAATGTTAAGTGTCATGTAATAACCAGTTAAAAAGAAGTATTATTAATGTTGCAAGTTTTTAACTAATACAGCATTTGAATTAAAATGGTAAATTACATGTTGAAAATGTGTGTGTGAAGTGCACCTACTTGCATTATAACTGAAAGTGACCATATAGCAAAGCTGGGATCACCAGATTTACATGCTGTCACTCTCAAAAAAAAATATATATATATATATATATATATATAGTGTATTAAAAAAATTGTGTTATCTCTTTTTTTATCATAAACTAATTTTAAATTGGCACACCATGTAAATTAAACATGTCCATGAATATGTGTATATACCTTTATGAAGTTGTGTATAAATATGAAATTAAATGAGAGATACGATGTTTCATCAAAAAGAATTTATCTAACAAAAGTAAATTTTGAACTAAACTCCAAAACTAATTGATTGGAAACATTTGTCAACAGAAATTGGAATGTTCCACAAAAAAAAAAAAAAAAAAAAAAAAAAAATGTTCCGCCATTTACTGTCCTTAAATTTAAAAAAGATATCGGTCCAGCCGAAATAATTGTCTAGACAATGAATAACAAAACAGTAAAAAAAAAAAAAAAAAAAAAAAACCTCATGCACCACAGAGCACTCAAGGAAGTGCATAAGTTCTTCCTCTGCAAAACATTACATAACTCTACAACAAAAATTTGTATATTAAATTTTGACTAATAATAAACGAAATGCATGTATTAAAAATTAAGAACTTGTAAGTATATGAATAAGAATCCGAGGAGACCGTCAGCAGATTAATTAAAAAGAAAATAAAACATGTCTATGATAAATTTACAAATGTGTAATATCTGCCAACCGAATTCAAATAACCTTTTTTTTTTTTTTTTAATCCATCAATACATCATTATTTCATTTTAACCACAACAAATTACATTTATACCGAAAACGAATTGTGTTTACTTACTGAAAAAATAAAAGGTTATTTCACTTTATTCATGTATTTACTTTGTTTCTGAAGTGTGTAAGTGTAAGAAAGAGAAAAAAAATGTTAAACATCATATTTACATGACCAATACAAATTGGATTTCTATGAAGAATATTTAACAAAAAAAATTTATGTGTGATTATATGTGATACAAGCAAAAATAATAAATTGTGTAATATCAAAACGACATATTAATTTCAATTCCTTTTCTTCTCTAAATATTCATTCAGATTGTGCTATTTATCCATCAAATAAACAAAAGGAAATGTAAATAAAATTTTCTCCTCTTTCAAAAAAAAAAAAAAAAAAAAAAAAGAAGAATATATTTCTTATTTATTAGAAACTGTTTTCATGGAATATATCAATTTAAAAAAAAAAAAAAAAAAAAAAAAATCACAATATGCAATTATAAAAAATATAAAAATTATTATTCTGCATTTAAACAAAATACATTTAAATTAAAATTGAAAATAAAATTTACTATCTCCTATATTATTAAAATCTGTACGCGCGCGTGTGTGTGTCTGTGTGTCTGTGAGAAACGGCTTGAAACAGAAAAGGCTCCGCCGCTAAAGGTCGCACGGACTTCGAACAGGTACCGATGGACAGAGAATTTATCGCAGATCTGGGTTATCTAATTTGCTAAACGATGCGACCCTAATTAGCGGAGATATTAATTAAAATGTCGACCATTGTCTAACGAAAAATGACCCAGAATTCATGATTAAATGCTTAAAAAGCGACATTTTTACAGAAAAGGTGGAAAATGAATTAGAAATATCAGTCGTATTGTTACAAACAAGATACCATTGGAAAGGGCTTTTTTTTTCTTAAACCGATGGTTTAAACGGCTTATCGATCGGACAATTAGATTTTTTAAAATTAACTAAACTATAAAAAAATATTGGCAACAAATCACAAGAATCTTAGCTTTGCAGACTTTTCGTCTACAGCAGTCTTCAACGGAAACACATCTGGTATTTAATGAAGTCACGTGTTTCGTACTGCGATTAAAAATTGCAATTTTCTATTTTCTTCAATTTTTCAAATTTTACACATTTTATTTAGTATATAATATTTACACCACAAAACAAACTTGCATTTCAAATTTCATCGATTTTGGTCAATAAACAAAAGATTTACATTTTAATTGCAAATTAAATTTTATCTTTACACGCCGGACATTTTTGCAATATTCTAATACGCGTATTTCAATTTCTAATTACGATTAATTTATTTTTTATACATCATACGAAAGATATTTTAAAGTTCTTTTACATAATTCAAAGTTTTCAACAGATTTACACGTTTTGAGGTCTCCTGAATCAGTGTTCTTTTATGGCGCTGTAATATTTTAAAATTTCAATATTTCAATTTCTAATTATGATTAAATTATTTTTAATACATCATTCGAAAGATATTTTAAAGTTCTTTTAAATTATCGAAAGTTTTCACCAGAATTACACGTTTTGAGGTCTCCTGAATCAGTTTTCTTTTATGGCGTTGTAATATTTTCAAATTTCAATATTACAATTTCTAATTATGATTAAATTATTTTTAATACTTAATTCGAAAGATATTTGAAAGTTCTTTTATATTATCGAAAGTTTTCACCAGATTTACACGTTTTGAGGTGTCCCGAATCAGTTTTCTTTTGTATCTCAGATACTAATTATAATAATTTCATAAGTAATACATCATTAGAAATCTTTTTTGATTTGGAATCGAACAGTGGAATACAGAAATTTCTACCGCCAGATGGCGCTGTAATTTTTTCAAATTTCAATATTTCAATTTCTAATTATAATTAAATTATTTTTAATGCATCACTCGAAAGATATTTTAAAGTTCTTTTAAATCATCGAAAGTTTTCACGAGATTTACACGTTTTGAGGTGTCCTGAATCAATTTTCTCTTATGGTGCTGTATTATTTTCAAATTTCAATATTTCAATTTCTAATTATGATTAAATTTTTTTTAATACATCATTCGAAAAATATTTTAAAGTTCTTTTATATTATCGAAAGTTTTCACCAGATTTACACGTTTTGAGGTGTCCTGAATTAGTTTTCTTTGTATCTCAGCTACTAATTAAAATAATTTCATAAGTAATACATCATTAGAAAGCGTTTTTGAATTGGAATGGAACAGTGGAATACAGATATTTGTACCGCCAGATGGCGCTGTAATATTTTCAAATTTCAATATTTCAATTTCTAATTATGATTCAATTATTTTTAATACATCATTCGAAAGATATTTTAAATTTCTTTTAAATTATCGAAAGTTTTCACCAGATTTACACGTTTTGAGGTGTCCTGATTACGTTTTCTTTTGCATCTCAGCCAAATGAGTTAGATCGTCCAAAATTGGTATACGTAGGTTAATTAAGAGGGCCTGAAAGGGTGGAGAAGAAATAGGCGTGCACGCGACTGCGCTTCCGAAGGCAGTGGGTACCCGGTGCGAGTTTTTTCCCGATCAGAAATGATTTTTTTTAGGGGGCACGAAGGCTCAGGGAAGGAATACGCGCGCGCAGCGCGCACGGGACTGCGTGGCCGAAGGCAGTGGGGGCCCGGTACGAGTTTTTACCCGATCAGAAATGATTTTTTTTTAGGGGGCACGAAGGGTCAGGGAAGGAATACGCGCGCGCAGCGCGTGTATTTGTTGTAAAATTTGTACCCTTTCCGTGTTGATTCTCAAATTTAAATTTAAATTCATTCATTACTTAAATATAATTTAAATGATTTACTTTATAACCTTTAAAGTTTATTATTAATTAAATGAATTATAGCGTTTAGTGCTATTATCTTTTGATACTGCCATTGAGTTAAAGATATATTAAAAATAAAAACCTTAATGATAATTACTTTTGGTTAAAAGTTATATTCCTTATTAGTATAATTATGTTTAAGTCATTTGAAATAACTTTAATTACTTACCTCATATTTAAAAGCATACTTTGTTAAAATTAACTTAAAGAAAATATGTTTAAATCCTTTTACGGATTGTTCATTTCGCTACTTAGCAAGGAGATGTTGTATTTTTTCAACTGCAGAGTCTTTTGCTTAGCCCATAGATGGCGGCAGACTCGCAGCGTCGTGTTGCTATAGTTATGGGAGGCGTTGCCGTCTGTGCAGCATCAAGTAGCTGTCACTTTGAATCCGTTCGCGGCTATAAAATGAGGTAAGGAATATGAAATACGGCTCTTAATTTCTTAGACTCTATATGGCAGTATTTTAAGGGTATTTAACCTTTCGTCAGCAAAATATATATTCTACAATTGTTTCAGCTTATTTAATGTTTCAAATCATTTTGTTTCAAGTTTAATAAACTGTTTTAATTAAACTTTTGTCTTCAATGAATGCCACACATATTTATCATTTTTATAGTTTATTAGAGCTGAGCAACTATCGTATATTTCACTGCTAACTCTGCTAACTTAACATATGTGAAAATTGATTTTTTCACATTAAGTGGTTATGGGCGATTTGGCTCGTTGTCAGCTCATAGCATTTAAAATTTTGATAATAGTTTTTATGACATTCTAGTTGTTTGAAGATAAGAAATTGAAATGGCAGTGAGTTTAAACCCCACGATTGAAAAATTACGGATGAATAATTATATTACGTGGGTCAAGGACATTAAATTTATTTTAATTGAAATAAACTGCTGGAATAGAATATGTAAAACAGAAAAACTGCCTGTTGAAGATGCTGAGGCCGGAATAACTTCAAAACAAGTGGAAGATTTGAAATCACGTAGTCGAGTTGCATTATCAATAATTTATCTGAATACATCGCCTGAAGTCAGAGGCATTATTGAAAATTGTGATTGTGCTATTGATGCCTGGGAGACTTTGAAGAAGACCTTTATATCAGACTTAAGAGCTCATCATATGGGACTATTTACAGAGTTCATAATTTGTAGAATGTCTGAGAATGAAACAGTGAATTCTTTTGTAACAAGGTTATCAAGAATACTGGACCAGCTGCGTGAAATTGGCCATGCTGTGGAAGATGTATATTGCTGTTTCCAGCTCTTGCAACACTTACCATCCAAGTTTGAATCTGCAGTGCAATATTTGTTGCGTTGGAAGAACGACCAGTTCAAGTTCCAGAGTATTGTGTCCGAGTTAACAGCGGAGGAATCACGTCTACAGCTTCGAGAAGGTGATATTAAGAAAGATGCCAATAACAGTGTTCAGATACAGAACGTCCAGCACAAAGGTAAAAAACCTTTAACTTGTTTCAAGTGTGGCCGTATTGGTCACTTAAAGAAAAACTGCTTTTTGAATAGTAATGTTAAATTTAAACCTAGAAATTTAAAGTATAACTCCAACGGTCGTGACAAATGCAAATCTCCCCCCTCCTACTACATAGCTCAAGCTAATTTTAGTAATTTAAGTGATGATGACAGCTTTATTTTTGATACCGCTGCTTCAAATCATTTTCTAAGAAATTTAGATCTTTTTGAGCATTATACTTCTGTTGAGGGAGAGGAGCTTTTTGTCACGATCGATGGTATTAGTTTTCCTATTACTGCTAAAGGAACTGTTAAGTTAAATTTTGGTAAAAATGTATTGTATTTAAAAGATGTGTTATATTCCCCAAAGTTACGGAAAAATTTAATATCGGGTCCTAAATTAGATATGAACGGTGCCACATACACTGGCGGTAAGGGTCGAGTGTCGGTATTCGGTAAAGATAAAAGACATATTTTTACTGCTAAAATTAAAGACGGTGTTTACTATTTATATCCTAATGTTTCTAAAGTTAAAAAGGGGAGTAAAGTGAATGGGGGGCGCCCAGAAAATCCTTCAACTTCTCTTGCAAAAGTTAATGAAATGGGGTATTGGCATGCTCGTTTTGGGCATGTAAGTCCTGATACTATTGTAAATACTAGCAAGAAGAACGGGGTAAGGGGCCTTCCTAAACTTAAGTTTAAGAAATTTTTTTGTGAACCTTGTAGGATTAGTAAACAAAACCGTGTGTCTTTTAAATCATCCGATGTTCATGGCGTTAAATCACCGTTAGAGAAAGTATTTATGGACGTCTGGGGCCCAATTAAGGTAACTGGTAAAAATGGGGAAAGGTTCTTTTTGTCCATTATTGATGGATTTTCTAAAAGGGTTGCTGTTTATCCATTAAAGGATAAGTCTCAGGTTTTTGGTGTATTCGAGAGGCACATTGCACGGGCTGAACGTAGTTTGAATAAGAAATTAAAAGCTATTCGTACGGATAATGGTTCCGAATTTGTAAATGACAATTTCAAATCACTTTGTAGTAAAAATGGAGTTGTTCATGAGTTAACTAACACGTTCACACCTGAGCAAAATGGGTTAAATGAGCGGTTTAATCAAACTTCTTTAAATTGTGTTAGAGCTATTATCACTGATAGTGGTTTACCTTTTTCTTTTTGGCCCCATGCAATGTTGTATTTCGCGTACACTTGGAACCGTTTAATCCACAGGGGACAAACTAAGACTCCTTTTGAGTTATATACTGGGTTTAAACCATCCGTAAGACACCTTAAGCCGTTTGGGTTAATTTCGTATGTAGGGATCCCAAAACAACATAGAAACCATAAGCTTGAACCTAAGGCTAAAAAGGGAGTACTGATAGGTTATTCACTAAAGACTAAGGGGTATAAAATTTGGTTGGAGGATGAGGATAAAATAGTTGAAACTATAAACGTAACGTTCTCTGATCAGCTATTTAGTAAATGCAGTGGAGCGGTGATGGGCACCTCACTGGAGGAATTGGACTTACTTCCGGAAAGTCCAGTTGATTGTCAAGCTTCCGATCCTGTTGACATTGTTTTCGGAAGTGGGCCCGGCGAATTCTAGTGACGAGTCCGTTGATGAAACTCCTGTAGATAAATCTTCTCTTAAACCTCTTTCTTCAATTACTTGGAATAGGAAACCCATACCCAGAAAAATGTGTGACAGAGTTGACATCTTCTATTACCCGGATAACACTAAAACTAGGTTGAGATCGATGAACGATGTCAAACAATATTGTGATAAAAATAATTTAATTTTTGACTCTAATTTTTTTTTATTTCTCTAGTAGTAATAAGTTCGAGGGGGTAGTTGATCAGCAAAACTCGAATAACCCAACTTCAAGTTTAACTCATAAAAAATCATGACTTTATCCCTGTACCTAAAACATATAATCAGGCAGTTAAATCTTCAGAATGTGTTGAATGGAAAAATGCCATGGATGATGAGATAAATAATATGAAAACCCGTAAAGTTTGGCATCTGGTTAATTTACCGGAGGGGAAAAAAGTTTTGGGAAATAGATGGGTATACGCCGTTAAAAGAGATGAGCTAGGAAACGTTGCCCGCTTTAAAGCGAGGCTCGTGGCCCAGGGCTTTCATCAGATAAAGGGGGACACTTATGACGAGACGTTTTCACCCGTCGTTAATTTCTCAGTAATACGTTTCTTTTTTTCATTATTGGTCTCATGTTATAAATGGCATAATGTTCAATGCGATATAAAATGTGCTTATCTTTATGCACCTTTAAAAGAAGAAATTTATATGTATCAACCAAAAGGATATGTTGTAAAGAGAGGGGAAAATCTCGTTTGTAAACTAGACAAAGCGTTATACGGCCTTCATCAGAGTGGTCGGCTCTGGTATTATGAGTTAAATAAAGTACTATTAGATTTAGGGTTTAATAAATTTAACTGGTGTAATTGTTCATATTATTTTGAAAATTATATTGTTTTATTAGTTTATGTAGATGATTTAGTTTTGTTTGGTAAAAATCAATTTCAAATAGATAAAATTCTTAATTTATTAAAATGTAAATTTGATATAAAAATTTTAGGTAAAACCAAGAAATTACTTGGTGTAGAATTTAATTATGAAAATGATTCAGTACAAATTTTTCAGGAATTATACATTAATGAAGTTTATGACAGGTTTAAATCTTTTAATATTCCTTATTGTTCGTTACCTATTGTAAAAGGCATTAAGTATTCTAAAAAAGATTGTCCTACTAATCAAAATGAAATTGATGAAATGTCTAGATTTCCATATCGGAATATCTTAGGATGTTTATCTTTCATTGCAAACAGGACACGACCTGATATTGCCTACGCAGTTAATATATTCAGTCAATTTCAAAATTCACCGGGGTTTAATCATTGAAATGGATTAATTAAATTACTTGGGTATGTTTCATGTACTCGAGATTTAAAATTAAATTTGAATTGTTTTAATCCATGTTTAACTGCTTTCTCTGACGCTGATTTCGCGATGAATAGAGATGACTTTGTATCAATGGGGGGACAAATTTTATTTTTGGATAATAGCCCTATTTCTTGGAAAACTTTTAAGCAAAAAAGTGTTTGCCTTTCAACCATGGAAAGCGAATTTGTATCCATGTGTGACGGGGTTAAAGAATTAATGTGGTTTGATAATATATTACGAGATTGTATTGATTAAAATTAATTTCTATTTCATATGAACCACCAATACTTTTTGCTGATAACCAAGCGGCTATTAATTTTACGAGATCTCCTATAGAGAATAACAAATCCAAACATATTAATGTAAAGTTATTTTTCATCCGTGAATGGTTATTTGAGGAACGGTTTGATTTAAAATATGTAAATACTAAAGATAACTTTGCCGATACCTTCACAAAGCCCCTTACTAAAGGTGATATGGCTAAATTTGTAAATAAGGTATTTATTAAGTGAATGTATATAGAGTAAATTTAAATTTTTTTTTTTTGAAAGTATAATATATATTTAAATTTTTTTTGAAATTGAAAAATGTTTTTAGAGGAATATGTATGCATTTTCTTGGTGGGTTTTTTCTGCGTTTTCCATTGTGTAGTGATGTATAGTTTAATTTAACTTTTGTATGAGAGAAATTCGTAGCGCTACGTGTAATTGGTTATGTGTATGTTATATAAATGTTTCATATATTTGTGAATATCATCGTTTTTTTTATTTGACAATGGGGGGAAAAAAAGGTTTCCTTGAAATGCTGTGCATATTTGCTCTGTATTAATATCTTGTTCTTTCTTTTAGTAGATGTGTATAGTATATTGATAATGCTACCGATTTTTGAAATTGTGAGTTGGACTCTTGAACTTATCTTATGATTTACAAGATTGACAAACCTTCTAGCTTTGTGTGAAGTATATTCTCTAGAAGACATATGTGAATCTCTCGTCAAGTCACTAAATATTCAAGGAATTTTTTTTATTTCTTTTCTAATAAAGTTTATATTGTAATTGCTGACGTTTGTGTTTGTCGAATCAACACGGTGGGGGGCCTTGTTGTAAAATTTGTACCCTTTCCGTGTTGATTCTCAAATTTAAATTTAAATTCATTCATTACTTAAATATAATTTAAATGATTTACTTTATAATCTTTAAAGTTTAAATTATTAATTAAATGAATTATAGCGTTTAGTGCTATTATCTTTTTGATACTGCCATTGAGTTAAAGATATATTAAAAATAAAAAGCTTAATGATAATTACTTTTAGTTAAAAGTTATATTCCTTATTAGTATAATTATGTTTAAGTCATTTGAAATAACTTTAATTACTTACCTCATATTTAAAAGCATACTTTGTTAAAATTAACTTAAAGAAAATATGTTTAAATCCTTTTACGGATTGTTCATTTCGCTACTTAGCAAGGAGATGTTGTATTTTTTCAACTGCAGAGTCTTTTGATTAGCCCATAGATGGCGGCAGACTCGCAGCGTCGTGTTGCTATAGTTATGGGAGGCGTTGCCGTCTGTGCAGCATCAAGTAGCTGTCACTTTGAATCCGTTCGCGGCTATAAAATGAGGTAAGGAATATGAAATACGGCTCTTAATTTCTTAGACTCTATATGGCAGTATTTTAAGGGTATTTAACCTTTCGTCAGCAAAATATATATTCTACAATTGTTTCAGCTTATTTAATGTTTCAAATCATTTTGTTTCAAGTTTAATAAACTGTTTTAATTAAACTTTTGTCTTCAATGAATGCCACACATATTTATCATTTTTATAGTTTATTAGAGCTGAGCAACTATCGTATATTTTACTGCTAACTCTGCTAACTTAACATATGTGAAAATTGATTTTTTCACAATAGTATTCCTTCAGTTGTGCGCGCGCAGCGCACACGGTACTGCGCTGCCGAAGGCAGTGGGGACCCGGTGCGAGTTTTTACCCGATCAGAAATGATTTTTTTTAGGGGGCGCGTAGGGTCAGGGAAGGAATACGCGCGTGCAGCGCGTGGGGACCCGGCCCGACTTTTTACCCAATCAGAAAGGTTTTTTTTTTTTTAATTTCTTTTCTTAACACTAAAAGTTTCTGTTAGTGATTCATTATTTTTAGTGATTCATTTGAAAATACTGACCCGCTAGCGGGCGAAGCCAGCTAGTATGTTATATTAATATTTGAATGTATGAATACAAGTTGATAATAAAAATCACCTTTCATCACAAAATATATTCTAATATTCACCATTCATCATTCAAAAATTATGAAAATAAGATATCATTTTTTTTTAATGTTTATACCCCCCCCCCCCAAAAAAAAAAAAATAAAAAAAAATAAACTATTTAACGAAAATATCTATGTATCGAATTCTTCCATTCATTCTCGCCAAACACTTATTTACATGAAATACTAGGTATTTAAAAATATCAATATTATTCCAAAAATAATATTTCCACAAAATATATCATAAACACACGTATACAAAATTTGAAAGGATTAATGCACACATATATTGCCTATTTCTATTTTCAGTTATTTATTCTAAAAATTTTATTCCAAAATTAAATTATCATCTTACTAAAATATTTATTTATTTGCAAATATATGTGCATTCCCATAGCAAAAATATGTATTTAAATAATTGAAACATGAATGTAAAATAATATATAAAATGAATGCAATACAATTAAAAGTAAAGAAGAAAAGAAAAATATATAGTCTTATCTGATTTTTTTTAATCCAGTTCCCATGAAAGTTGCTTGTCAAATCCATAAAGCATCCGAGATCGATAGCGATAAAATTTCGATAAATGTTATATAGTATATATATGTATATAGTCGCCATATAGTCGCTATATATATAGTCATTTAAAAACACAATGAGTCTCTAAAAATTTTCAGGTGAAGCACCTAAAGTTTAGGTTCCAATCTAGTCGAAACGAAGCGAGGGTAAGTGTATTCTCGAGAACAAAAAATTCAAGACATCAAGGGAAGTGAACGGTCACATTTTTACTGTCTGTCATGTTACAGCAGCGATTCCATTTACATGTAGACGTAGAGCTCCTCTGGAAGTCTCAATAATACCGGCTGGCACAAAGAGTCTAGGAAATTGAGGGAAGGCGAACATCCTCGAAGGTCAGGCTCGCAGCCGCGGTCAAAAGATGTCTCTTTTCTTTTCTTTACTGTAGGCCACCGAGAAAGCAGGAAGGCGAAAAAAAACTCCATTCGCTCTCTCCTAGACAAGCATCGGGAGCATATGATGACACTATTAAAACATGCCGGTGTGTATGACGGCGACATAGAAAAAGTAACGTCAATCGCATAATAATCTGTCCTAGGCCACATTCTTTAGTTGTTGGGTTAGAGAAGCCGATAATTCACATCATATTGGGAGTCATGGCAGCAATGTTCTTTATATGCATCTCTCGAATACGTTGAAATACGAATACGCTCAAAAGTTGAAAAAATTCCAAAAGTCCTTTTAAAATAATGCCCCTCTCTCCCGCAAAACGAATTTCCGACCTGGACGGCAGCAATTTATGTGATATAGTGGAAAATCCATGTAGAAAAATAATAAATTTTTAAGATATATTGCAGTGATAAATGTACATTGTGACCAATAAAACAGAAACGAATTCTTCTTAATCTGTAGAATATTTATTGAAATTTATTTTAAAAAAATTATCAATATTAATATTAAAAATTAAAGGAAATAATTATGAAAATAACTCAGATTCAATATTTTAATGGAAACCGTTAAAAGTTGCGGGAGAAAGCAAAGCGGATTACATCTTCACTAGTCGAACAATTTAAGTAAGAGTGGCCACAAGACCAAGATTCATTTCATCTTTTTAATAGCCAAATCTAGCAGCCCTATAAAATATCAGCGCAGAGCGCCAAATAAGTTTTCTTTGTCTTAATATTAATCTAATAGGGATTTTTAAAACTAAAAAGACGGTTGGAAAAAGAGCAACCTTAACTTGGCATATATCACTGCGCCAAAAAAACGGTTACAACAGGTGCAGATCATTATTAAAATATTATGAAATTCTAGCGACTTGATGTCTAAATTATGAGTCATTAGTTTATTTCAAACCGCAATTAAATACATTATATGTATAAGGAGTAAGGTCATTGTGCCTAAATGCGATGTGATTTTTGGTAAGTTTATCGCATTTAGGAAACTTTTGACATTTTAGTAAACAAATAATTATAAAAAGAAAGAAAAAATGGTTGAATATTATACTCATAGTTCTAAACTAGTGTTTTGTGTCATTTTTTTTCAAGAAATTAAAAAAATATCAGTAATTTATGAAAATATATACCAGCGTCGCATTTAGGAAATTTTTGTCGCATTTAAGGTACTATGTCCTAAATGCGATGTTCAAACTCTCTAAATGCGATAATGCATTTAATGCATGGCAGTTACTTTAATGTTATTAACATTTTCCAAAGAAGGTTGAAAACTGTTATTAACACTTTCCAACAAGGTTGAAAAGTGTTTATGACTTCGGTTTGTCTGTCTGTCTGTCCGTCCTTCTGTCTGTCCGCACTCTAACTCCCGTAAATATTTATGGAATTTCTTGAAACTGATATACGTTATCCAAGATCACTATTGGACGTTCCCTATTGAAAATGGAGTTTATAACTCTACTAGTTTGTGTACAGGGATACCCGAAAGTATTTCAAAGCATTTGTGTTCTATGAGAGGTATTTCTACAAACCATATTTTCCTACCTTTACTGTAGACATATCTTAATGAAATTGAAATATGTTATTAAAGTTTACTATAGGATGTTTTCTGTGTAAAATGGAAGAAATATCACCATCGGTTTATGTACAGGGACACTCAAAAGTATTCCAAAGCATCACGTTCTATGAGAGATATTTCTATAAATCAAATTTTAATATTTTTACTTTCCACGAAGTTTTTGGAAATTTAAATATGATATTTATGTGCACAAAAGAATGCTTTGCACAGAATATAGCATGATTAGCATTAGATTTACAGGGTGGCACAAAAATATCCAGTTACATTAACAGCTATTTAAAAAAATGGCTAGAATTGTACTTTCGTTTACGTTAAGCGTTTTTAACACATTCTAACATTTTTTTAAGGGTGAATATGATACCTCTACTGGTTTGTGTACAGGGACACCCGAAAGTATTTCAAAGCATTGTGTTCTATGAGAGGTATTTCTATAAACCATATTTTCATACCTTTACTGCAGACATATTTTAATGAAATTGAAATATGTTATTCAAGATCACTATCGGGCGTTCCCTATTGAAAAGGGAGTTTATACCTCTACTTGGTTTGTGCACAGGACACCCAAAAGCATTCGAAAGCATTGTGTTCTATGAGAGGTATTTCTACAAACCATATTTTCATACCTTTACTGTAGACATATCTTAATGAAATTGAAATATGTTATTCAAATTCCCTATTGGATGTTTCCTGTATAAAATGGAGGAAATACCACCACCGATTTATATACAGGGACACTCAAAATATTCCAAAGCATTGCGTTCTATTAGAGATATTTCTATAAATCAAATTTTAATAACTTTACTTTCCACGAAGTTTTTGGAAATTTAAATATGGTATTTATATGCACAAAAGAATGCTTTGCACAGAATATAGCATGATTAGCATTAGATTTACAGGGTGGCACAAAAATATCCTGTTACATTAACAGCTATTAAAAAAAATGGCTAGAATTGTACTTTCGTTTACGTTAAGCGTTTTTAACACATTCTAACATTTTTTAAGGGTGAATATGATACCTCTACTGGTTTGTGTACAGGGACACCCGAAAGTATTTCAAAGCATTGTATTCTATGAGAGGTATTTCTATAAACCATATTTTCATACCTTTACTGTAGACATATTTTAATGAAATTGAAATATGTTATTCAAGATCACTATCGGGCGTTCCCTATTGAAAATGGAGTTTATACCTCTACTGGTTTGTGCACAAGACACCCAAAAGCATTCGAAAGGATTGTGTTCTATGAGAGGTATTTCTATAAACCATATTTTCATACATTTACTGTAGACATATCTTAATGAAATTGAAATATGTTATTCAAATTCCCTATTGGATGTTTCCTGTATAAAATGGAGGAAATACCACCCCCGATTTATATACAGGGACACTCAAAAGTATTCCAAAGCATTGCGTTCTATTAGAGATATTTCTATAAATCAAATTTTAATAACTTTACTTTCCCCGAAGTTTTTGGAAATTTAAATATGGTATTTATATGCACAAAAGAATGCTTTGCACAGAATACAGCATGATTAGCATTAGATTTACAGGGTGGCACAAAAATATCCAGTTACATTAAGAGCTATTAAAAAAAATGGCTAGAATTGTACTTTCGTTTACGTTAAGCGTTTTTAACACATTCTAATATTTTTTAAGGGTGAATATGATTTCAGTTTTGTGTATCTGCCTGTCCGCCTGTTTGTCTGCCTGTCTGTCTGTCCGAGCTCTAAATCTCATCAATATTTATGGAATTTCTTCAAAGTGATATATGTTATTCAAGTTCACTATCGGATGTTCCCTATTTAAAATGGAGTTTATACCTATACTGGTTTGTGTACACGGACACCCGGAAGCATTTCAAAGCATTGTGTTTTATGAGAGGTATTTCTATTGGTTTTACTGTAGACATATCTCAATTAAATTGAAATATGTTATTCAAGTTCACTACTGGATGTTTCTTGTATAAAATGGCGGAAATACCACCGCCGATTTATGTACAGGGACATTTAAAAGTATTCCAAAGCATTGCGTTCTATGAGAGATATTTCTATAAATGAAATTTTAATAACTTTACTTTCCACGAAGTTTTAGGAAATTGAAATATGTTATTTATATGCAGAAAAAAATGCTTTGCATAGAATATAGCATGATTAGCATTAGGTTTACCGGGTGACACAAAAATATCCATTTATATTAAGAGCTACTGATAAAACAATTCTAGAATTGCACTTTCGTTTACATTAAGCATTTTTAACACTTTCTAACATTTTTAAGTGTGAATATGATTTCAGTTTGTGTATCTGTCCATCTGTCTGTCCGTCTGTCTGCCCGCGCTCTAACACCTGTAAATATTTATGGAATTTCTCGAAACTGATATATTTTATTAATGTTCACTATCGGATGTTCCATATTGAAAATGGAGTGAATATCTCTTCTGGTTTGTGTACAGGGATACCCAAAAGCATTCGAAAGCATTGTGTTTTATGAGTGTTATTTTTATAAACATTATCCCTATAGAATGTTCCCCATTCAAAACGACATTAATAGGTCCTGTACAACTAGTTTGTTCACAGGGACAACAACAAAAACTTTGTGTCTAAATCTGCTGTTTGTTAACAGTGTGTAACTCTTCTTTTTTTTTAACAGTGTATGTGTAATTCTGTGTGTATTGCTGAACTTTTCTAACAGTGTACGTAACGCTATGTGAAACTGTCACTGTGTAGGCAACCCTGTATGCAATTAACAGTGTGTGTGTGTAGCTCTTCTTTCTTATTAGCAGTGTGTGTAACTCCATGTGTAATTTTGTTTTTTATTAACAGTTTTTTTTTTAACATTGTGTGTGTAACACTGTGTGTATCGCTGATTTTTAGCAAACAACGTGTGTAATTTTACTTACATGTAACTAACAGTGTGTGTAACCCTGTACGTAATTAAAAGTGTGTGTGCAACTCTGCCTTCTTATTAACTCTGTGTGTGTAACTCTGTGTGTAACTCTTTATTAACAGCGACTTTTTATTAACAGTGCATGTAACTCTGTGTATAATCCTGCCTTTTTATTAGCAGTGTAATTCAATGTTCATTTTTTTTTTTTTTTTTTTTTTTTTTTTGAACAATGTGTGTAACTTTGCGTGTATCACTGATTTTTTGCTGTGTATAATTCCGCCTTTTTATTAACAGTGTGTGTAACTCCGTATGTAAATCTCTTTTTTTTTTTTTTTTTGACAATGTGTGTAACGCTGTGTGTACCGCTAATTTTTTGCTAACAGTGTGTGTGTAACTCTGCATTTTTATTAACAGTTTGTGTGTAATTGTGTGTGTAACTCAGCATCTTTATTAACAGTTTGTGTGTAATTGTGTGTGTAACTTTGCCTTTTTATAACAGAGTGTGTAACTCCGTGTTTAACTCTTCTTTTCTGAGTAGTGTATGTGTAACTCGGATTCCATGAATATTACGGGAGATAGAGCACGGACAGACAGACAGACAAACCTAAGTCATTAATACTTTTCAACTTTATTTGAAAGTGTTAAAAACATTTAGAAAGTGATAAAAACGCTTATTGTAAACGAAAATGCAATTCAAGCAATTTTCCAATAATACCTCTTAATGTATCTGAATATTTTTGTGTGGCCCTGTAAATATAATGCTAATAATATTGTATTTTATGGAAGGCATTCTTTTGTGCATATAAATAATACATATATATATATATATATATATATATATATATATATATTTACGACTTGTGCAAAGTAAAATCATTAAAATTTGGTGCTTAGAAATACCTTCTATAGAACGCAATGCTTTTAAATACTTTCGGATGTCCCTGTATACAAACCAGTGATGCTATTTACTTCAATTTACATGGGGAATATCCGGAAGTGGACTTAAATGATATATTTCAATTTCACTAAAATTTCTTTAAAGTAAACGTATCAAAATACGGTTTATAGAAATATCTATCATGGAACACAGTGCTTTGGAAAATTTTGGGTGTCCCTGTAGACAAATCAGAAGAGGAATTCCCTCCATTTTCAATAGGGAACATCCGATAGTGAACTTGAATACGATATATCAGCTTCAAGAAAATCCATGAAAATTTACAGGAGTTCGACTGCGGACAGACAGACAAACCGAAGTCATTGACACTTTTCAACCTTGCTGGAAAGTTCTAAAAAAAGAACGAAAAATCATGCAGTACGCACTGGTTATTAATACTCTCCAATTGTACGTGCTTGTTGTATCGTATAACTTTCAATATTCTTTGCCTGCATTATCAAACAAAGGAGAGAAGCACAGAAAAATATACAGATTGACTAATTCAATTTAAAACCGCTCTCAGACATCGTTGAAGAACGTTAAAAAGGCTTAATGCAAAAGAAAATCCAGCCGTTAGATTATAATTGCTTCCCTTAATGTATTTGAATATTTTAGTGTAGTCCTGTAAATCTGAAGGTTGATCATATCATATTCTATACAAAACATTATTTTAGAATATTAAAATACATTTCAATTTATTTATAATTTTTACAGTAGAAAGTTATTTAGATGTGATTTATAAAAATGTCTGTCCTAAAACGCAAAGCATTGGAAGTTCCCTGTACACAAACACGTTGTGTAGGACATATTAATGGCATTTTAAATAGGAAACATTCCATAGTGAACTTTAATAACATATATCAATTTTTCAAAATTCTGAAAATATTTAAGAACTCTCGGGACGAGAGCCAGATAGAAAGACAGACAATCGGACAGAAAGATAACCAAATTAAAATCATATTCGCGCTTAAAAATTGTTAGAAAGTGTTAAAAATGCTTATTGTAAAAGAAAATGCAATTACAGCAAATTTTTATTAATAGCTCATAATGTAACTTAATATTTTTATGTGACCCTGTAAGATTAATACTAATCATACTGTATTTATAAAAAGCATTCCTTTTTGCATATGAATAACATTTTTCAATTTCATTAAGATTTATGCAAAGTAAAGTTATTAAAATTTGGTTTGCAGAAATACCTCTCATACACGCAATACTTGTAAGTCTCCCTGTACACAAAACAGTGGTAATATTTTTTTCATTTCACATAGGAAACATCCGATAGCGAACTTAAATAACATATTTCAATTTTATTAAGATTTGTGTAAAGTAGCGGTATTAAAATATGGTTTATAGAAATGCCTCTCATAGAAAAAAAAATAGTTTGCAGTACTTTCCGATGCCCCTGTACACAAATCAGTAGAGGTATTCACTCTATTTTTAATAGGGGACATCCGATAGTGAACTTGAAAAACATATATTAGTTTCAAGATATTCCATAAATATTTACCGGAGTTAGAGCGCCGAAAGACAGACAGATGGGCAGACAAACAGATACACAGATACACAAATTGAAATTATATTCACACTTAAAAATTGTTAGAAAATGTTAAAAACGCTTAATGTAATGACATTTCTCAATTTCATTAAGGTTTGTGTACAGTAAAGGTATTAAAATATGGTTTATAGAAATCTCTCTCATAGAACACAATGCTTTGTAAAAGGTTTGGATGCCTCTGTACACAAACCAGTAGAGATATTAACTCCTTTTTCAGTAGGGAACATCCGATAGTGAACTTAAATAACATATATCAGTTTCAAGAAATTACATAAATATTTACTGGAGCTAGAGCGCGGACAGACGAACAGACAGATACTTAAATTGAAATTATATTCACAGATGAAAATTGTTAGACAATGTTAAAAACGCTTAATGTAAACGAAATTGAAATTATAGCAAATTTTTATGAACAGCTCTTAATGTAACTGAATATTTTTGTGTGTCCCTGTAAATGTAATGCTAATCATGCTATATTCTATGCAAAACATTCTTTTGTGCATATGAATAACATATTTCAATTTCATTAAACTTTGTGGAAAGTAAAGTTATTAAAATTTGGTTTATAGAAATACCTCTCATAGAACGCAATGCTTTGGAGTACTTTCGAGTGTCCCTGTGTACAAACTAGTGGTGGTATTTATTCCATTTTATATATGAAACATCCGATAGTGAACTTGAATAACATGATTCAATTTCACTAAGATTTGTATACAGTTAAGGTATTAAATATGGTTTACAGCAATACCTCTCATAGAACACAGTGCTTTGGAATACTTTCGGGTGTCCCTACAGGAATTAGAGCGCGGACAGACAGACAGACAGACGGACAGAGGGACAGACAAGCCTAAGTCACTTTTAAACCTTGTTGGAAAGTGTTAAAAAGGAAAAAATGCTTAAACTTCCCTTAATATATCAACTGTAAAAATTGCCGCATTTAAGGGATAAAATTTGTCGCATTTAGGAAAATGGTGTAAACAGACCCTTAAATGCGATAAAAAATTTTAACCCCTCTTTTTAAAAAAATGTAGTATTTTTTTTTATTTTCTTCTGGTAGGTATAAAGGGTATTCAAGCACATGACGTAACAGTGGTTATTTGACCTTGAAAGATTAAAGGATAAAATTACAGTTACGATTTGAAAATTTTTCATCGCAATTAGGAAAAGACGTCGGAAAGCCATAATGGACAATGTTTACTGCAAAAGAAAATTCTACTAGAAAAAACCTTTAAAATTTAATGAAAAGTTTCGCGAACCGTTCTTGAAATGTGTATGTTCCATTATGATTTATAAGTTTGTGATTTAAGCATTTAGATTTTCAGTAGAAGAACTTTGTCGCATTTATGGGTTATCGCATTTAGGCACAATGACCTTATATATATATATATATATATATATATAACGGAAAATGCCCAATGAAACTTTTTCAGCTATAAATATAAATAGATTTATTGAGAAACGCAGTGAAATAGAAATAAAAAAATAATTATTCTCAGGGAGAATAAAATTAAATTGTGTTTACGATCCCCAATATACATATATATATTGCATTATGCTAAAAAGGAGATCAACGGATCTATTACTGAATTCATTCATAAAACTACAAAATATTATGTATTTTAATTTCCAACCAAGAATTTAATAAACTTGAATTAAATCTGACATATATAAAGTGGATTATTAAAAATTAATATATTTTAATTTTGAATAAATAGATATTTAATTACAATAGAATAAATTTGATGAAATAAAATCATATGGGAGCAACTCGCTCACAGGTGGGGCCGTTGTTTTTTACTGAAGAGTAATTTTTTTTCATTTATAGTAAATATATATATATATATATATATATATATATATATATATATATTTTTTTCTTTTTTTGAGTTTATTTAATTTTTTTTTTTTTTTTTTTTTTTTTGAAAAATATAAAATTAGAAATTTACAATTTAATTTTTTCCCCCTTAAAAATGGCATATGTAACATATAATATTGAGAAATTAAATGCAAATAACTACAATAGTTGGTAATCTGATATTAAATATTTATTAATTGATAGAGGTTTATGGGACATTATTGACAAAAATAATTATTCTTCCTAAGGAAGTGACAGATAAAATAACTGAGGTAGATATTGCTAAAATTAAAGCCCGGTCAGATAATGCCTTATCTACCTTGTACTTAAATGTCCAACCTGAATATAGAAAAATAATGTAGAATTGTGACAGCCTTATTGAGGCATGGGGAAAATAAAGGCTAGTTATTGCCCAGATTCTAAGTCCTTCCATATGAAAACTTTTTCAGATCTTTTAGATTGTAAAATTAAATCAAATGAAAGTGTAGCTTTATATGCTGCTAGGTTACTTAGATTATCCAATCAGCTCAAGTCGTTAAATCAAAATTTTGATGATGCAACATACAGTTGTTTTCAACTACTTCGGTATTTACCGAGTAAGTTTGATAGTATCGTACAAACGATATTGCGTTGGTCAGATAATAAGTTTACTTTTAACGAAATTTTGACTGAGTTGTCTGCAGAAGAGTCCAGGTTGTGTCTAAGGGATGGAGATAGACATATTAATAAATCACAAGCAAATATCATAGGTGCAGACTACAATGGTGCTGGAAACAGTCAAGAAGGTTTTCGTGAAATAAGATACAGTAGAAACAAGAGCCGAAATCAAGAAGGAAACTCCAAGGGAGAGTTGTTTCATTGGAATGACCGTTTCCGAAACCAGCGTTGTCGCCAGAATCGTTCCTCTTCTCGATCCAGTAGATGGAGCGACTTTTCCCAGTCAGACCAAAATTGGCAAGGTAGAAGAGACCAGAGTCCGGATGCCAGGAGGAATTTCAATAGACGTGGACGTGGACAAAGAACTTTTAAATCAGGTTGTGACTTTTCAAATCTTTTACTTGTAACTCAATCTTGTTTATCTGAATCTAATAGTGAGTGTTCTTGGATTTTCGATTCCGGGCCTCACATCATTTTTGTTATGATAAAAATTTGTTTTTTTATTATAAATTTTTATCTAATGAGAAAATGTCTGTTGCAGTAAAAGATGTAAATGTTAATATAGAGGGGATAGGAAAAGTTAAATCTAGAATTGGTCAAACAATTTTTACTTTTGAAAATGTCATGTATTCTCCTAAATTACGTAGAAATCTGATCTCTGGTCCAGCTCTAGATAAGAAAGGATGCCAGTTTATTGGTGGCAATGGTGGAATTAAAAAATATAAAAATAATTAGTTTTTGTTTAAAGCCCATTTAAAGAAAGGTATTTATCATGTTTTTGCTAAGCCTGTTAATTCTAAACCGAAAAATGTAACTTTTGAATCCTCCATAGTAGAGAAAAGTAGTGTTAATGTATGGCATAAAAGGTTTGGGCATATTAGTCCAAGTATACTTGAACATACTTTTAAAGAAAAAAGAGTTAGGGGGTTGGATAGCTTAAATATAAAGGATGTGAAACCTGCCAGTTAAATAAGTTTAAGTCTGTTTCACATAAGCACTTGGGGCAAATAAGGTCAAGACGTCCATTAAAACTAATATATGCTGACTTGTGGGGTCCATGTAAAGTTGAAGGCAGACGCGGAGAAAACTACTTTCTTTCTATTATAGATGATTTCTCGCGCCATGTTAACCTTTACCCACTTAAAGTTAAGTCAGATGCAGTAGATGTCATTATACAGCATATTAATCGTGCTGAAAAGTTTTTGGATGTTAATATCAAATTTTTCCGTTCTGACAACGGGGGAGAGTTTGTAAATAGTCAGCTTCAAGAATTCTTTGAAAGTAAAGGTATAGACCATGAACTGACAAATATATACACACCCCAACAAAATGTAGTTGTCGAACGATTTAATCAGACTGTGGCTGATGGAATGAGAACCATTCTTAGCAAAAGCGGAATGAGTAAAAGTTTTTGGCCTGCGGCTGCCATGTACTTTGTATACACATGGAATAGAATTTGTCCTAAAACCTTACTTAAAACTCCTTGTGAGCTCTATACTGGATTTATGCCATCTGTTAAATACCTAAAGCCTTTCGGAGTTACTGCTTATGTTGGTACACCAAGACAGAGAAGAAATAAATTAGGCCCTAAAGCCACTAAAGGATATATGGTTAGATATGCATCCCGAACAAGTGGTTATAAAATTTGGTTGCCTGAAAAGGATAAAATAATAGAAACTCTTAATGTAAAATTTAATGAGTCAGTTTTTTATAATCCAAATGGTAGCGACAGTGGATCAGTGCTAGAGCCCGAAGATTTTTACATCGTACCACCTTTTCACGCTGACCGCTATAATCCTATCTTAAGTGACCAAAAGGGTAGCGAAGTTTCCAGTGTCATAGGCGAAGAAGATGAAGAAACTTGTATTGAGGCTCAAGATGCACAGGGTAGCTACTGGATTAGAGATGCTTCTACTCGTCCCACGGGAAATAAAACTGACATTTATTACTATCCTGAGAATAAAGATGACCGTTTAAGGTCATTAAATGACGTAAAAGTTTATTGCCAGAAAAATAACATTTATTTTAATCCTGAGGACTTTGACTTTAGTGGAAAAAATAAATTTTGTGGGAAAATTTTTAGTCCTGATCCATCAACTAGTTCCCCTTTAAATCCAGTTTCACATTTTACAGCCAGAAAAGTAATTTGGCTAGACAACATAAGGATTCCCAATACTTACAATCAAGCCATAAAGTCTCCTGAGTGTGAATACTGGCAAGAAGCCATGAATAAAGAATTTGCAGTTACGAGGGAGCGTGAAGTGTGGCACTTAGAAAAATTTCCTCCAAATTGTATGCCTGTAGGCAATAGGTGGGTCTTTATAATTAAAAGAGACGAAAAAAGCCAGATAGCTAAATTTAAAGCCAGATTACTATAAGTTACTAAGTTTTTTGATATTGCTAAAAGTGGTGATTTGGGGGTTTGACAGTCTTGTGTAAATTACTAGATATTTAAATTTTTGGCACATTGTTTTAGATTTTTGTATGCAAACAATTTGGCACATGTTAACTATTACTTAAAAAAAAAAAATTGTTATAATCTTTAATATTCTAATGAGATTAATACGGGTTGTTAAGTGTGTTCTTTGTTAGCCATGCTCAAGCATTTAATTTTTTTTTTTTTTTACCTTAAGTTTAAGGTATGGTCAGTTTTTTTTTTTTTTTTTTTTGGGGGGGGGATGTTCGTGCTTGTTCTACTAAAAATGGCCATGAGAGGGAGCCTCTTGTTAGGTACAAGTACTACATTTATAGAATATCATGGCATTTTTTTGCCAAGTCAATATTTTAATATCTTCCCAATTTAAATTAAATTCAACTTTCTGAATATAATATAAAAATTAGTTAAACTTTATGTAATGTTAGTTCTCTTTATTATAATTTAAAGTAAAAAAGTAATTGAATTCTTCTACTCTCTTAAATCTGTTTCAATTGATGTAAAACGATCTTTTGTTTTCTTTCATTTTTGCAACCTTCTCACAGGACAGCTAAGTCTGCAACTGACCTAACTTCGTTTTTCACCATCAGGTGGCACATCGTACTTCCGGTGACGTCAGATGACGCTTTTTCCGTCAACATTGTGCGATCGCGACATGTGCCGTTCTCTGATTGGTTGTGCTACTGGGCGTTGGCTAGTCGTTCGTTTCATGAATGATATAAAAACAGTTTCTTAGCTGGAGAGGGTGCTTTTTGCTTCTCCTTTCTGCCTGTTGTTATTTTTTGTCAGCCAGGTCGGCTGTTCGTAACATCGCGGGCGATGCTTTATATTTTGGATAGTGTTATCAATATTTAAATAAAATAATGCTGCAGCTGTGGGTTTTTTTTTTTTAAATAAGTTTTAACTTCATGTTTACTGGTCTTCTAGTTTTTCAATGACCAACGTGATATATTTAAAGTTAGTTTTTTTGACGACTTGAGCATGGTTTTAAACATGAGTTGGTAATTGTTAAGTAATTAATCTATTTAAATCCCGATGTATTAAACTTATATAAATAAATAAATATATATATATATATATATATATATATATTTGTTTATGTTTTAATTGTTATTGTTATATATATATATTTAATAAATGTTAAGTTTAAAATATAAATCTTTAGTCATTCTTGTTTCTTACACATGTACATATTGGTTTTCTCTTCTCCATAGACAAGTTTATTTATACAGTTTCCTCTAGTTCAGCACTCTGCTAGTTTAGAATATCGTTAGGCCTGTAATTGACCCAACATATTTCACTGTTATCGAGAACGGTAGTTCGGACAGTTTTCGGACAGTAGTTCGTGCACACCAAAGTCAGAATTTCGAATTTTTTGTTTAGTTCTCTTTTAATTAATAAAAATATGAAAAGAATAAGCTAATAATAGCAAAAAATTAGCCATTTAAATTTTATCCATAATTTAATTGTTGAAAAAAAAAAAAAAAAAAAAAAAACTTATACTATTAAGTGAGCAATATTTGTATATATATATATATATATATGTATATTTCACTGTTCTCGAAAATGGTAGCTCGGACAGTCACGAGATTTAACACAAAGGTGCCTCCCGAAGGATCATTGTGCACATCGAAGTCAGAATTTCGAATTTTTGTTTAGTTCTCTTTTAATTAATAAAAATATGAGAATAATAAGCTAATAATAGCAAAAAAATAGCCATTTGAAATTTATCCATAATTTAATTGTTGCCAAGAAAATATAAGAGTTCTTTTTTTTTTTTTTTTTTTTTTTTTTTGAACAGGAAAGTAACATTTATCTAAACGTGAACAATAAAAAATTAAATCTAGTTGGCATAGGTGGACTCTGCTCAGTTCCCCATCATATTTATGTTCTCATAAATTTCTAGTGCGAGACATATTATAATCATGTTAAAAGAAATGAATTTGACCAAAGCTTGATACAGTGACAGAATGAAATCCCCGCCCAATAGGCTATCCACCGTTCACTTCGATATATTGATCTTATTCTAATCTATTAATTTATTTTATCTGGGTCAATTCCGTTGTTTAGTTTTCATGCTACTATTTCCAATGCAATAATCCTCAAAATTTAGATTTAAATGAAAAATTTACAATTTCGCTATGTTGATAAAATTGTAAATTACGAATTATTTACGAAATTTTCCTATTAGAATATTTGTATTAAATCATGTTCAAACCAATGTCATAAATGTAATTTTGATGTTGTCTAATGTAATTATGATCCTCAAAATGGAAGTTTATACTCAATTTTGCCTTATTCTGACATGCTAAGTAAATCGTAAATTCCAAATAACTTACGAATTTTTTAAATTGGAATAATCATAGTCTATGACATTCATGCCAGTATTCTAAATAATATTTCGAAAGTGGTTTGACATCTTTACGATGAAAATATCCCTCAAGATTGACGTTTATGTGAAATTTTGCCCTATACAGCCATGTTAAGAAATTCGTAAATTTCCAATAACTTACGAAATTTTCAAATTATCATATTTATAGTTACTGATGTTCATTCTGGCATCAAAACTGATATTTTAAAACTGGTCTGGCATTTTTACAGTAAAACGTTTCCATTTAATGCACGTTTAAGTGAATTTTTGTACTATTCTACCATGTTAAGAAAATCGTAAATTTCTAATAACTTACGAAGTTTTTAAATTCGAATGTTGCAAATGAATAGGGTTCTTGCCAGTGTCGAAAGTAATATTTTAAAACTGATCTGACCTCTCTGCGACAATTTGTTCTTGAGATATCGTGTAAACAGACTAACAAACTAACGGACTAACACACTAACGGACTGACACACTAACAAACACCATACAAATTTTGTCATTTTCGGATTCCTTACACCTGAAAACGTGTAAAAAAGTCAAAAAACCGAGGTCGAAAACTTTCACGATTACCTAAGTTCCCCATTCCTATAGTATGATGGGGAACTAAAATATATAAAACTTTTCCTTTTAATTAGTATATTAGTTGGATATTTATTGTATAAATATCATCCTTTGAAATGAAATGTTTATGTTTTGAAATATGGAAGTTTGCCATTTTATTTTTCTACAGTTTTGAAATTTAAAATTCAAATTTTATCAATTTTACAACAAAAACAACTTAATCTAACGCATGCACATGATAACTAATACATATCTATACCCAAATATGGGGATTAAAATCGGGAAATAATTTTCCTCGATTTTTAAAAATTTTTTACATAAAGTCCAATGGGTGTTTAACATAGGAAATATTTTTCTTGCATCCACGAACGACCAGTGACGTCATCACTTCGCTTGCGTATACGCAAGCAAAGTGATGACTATTTCTTTAATAATGTAATTATCGTAATTGTTATATCGTAATTAATAATGTAATAATCGTAATTGTACTTACTTACATTTTAATTGTAATCATTGTTATTGATGACGTATTTTTATTTTATTTTTTTAGAAATCAAAAAGTTTAAATAAATATTCTTAAGATGAAACGATCAAATGCTGTGATACCAGTTAATCCAGAAGAACAAAGTACTTCAAATGCAGACCAACTAATTAATCATACTTCCTTATATGCCTATCCGTGCATCAAAATTAAAATGTCGCCAAAATATAAGGGAAATACAGTCGGCTGCAAAATTATTCGAGCACTATCAATAATCCTTGCCAAAAAAAAGTACACTTAATACAGCTTTGTTAAATAAATCCTTGTCGAGTCTGTTCTTAATCAGTCTAAGAACATGATTCGACAAGGATTTACTTAGCAAAACAGTCTTAAGTGTACTTTTTAAATATAGGAATTATTGGCTAGTACTCGAATAATTTTGCAGCCGACTGTAGGACAGCTACATAGAAAGGAACGTTCTTAGAGTATGTTTAGGCAAGCTTTTCAGCATCGAGCAAGAGAGAGCACGGAAGAGAGAATCCAGCGACTTGAAGATCTAAGACAGCGAGCTTCTCAGCGTAGGGCATCAGAGAGTACAGATGATAGACGCCAACGATTAGAAGGCTTAAGACAACGTGCTTCTACGCGCCTGGCATTGGAGAGTGCAGATGATAGACGCCAGCGATTTGAAAATTTAAGAGAACGAGCTTTTATGCGCCTGTCATCGGAGAGTACACTAGAGAGACGACAACGCCTAGAAGAGCAAAGACGTCGACAAGCAAGATATGAAGTGGCATTGCGAAATCAGTGCCCAACATACAAAATAGCAGTTTATAGAGATGTGGGACTATAGTACTTTAGGAGAATTCAATGTTAAATGCGTTCATTGTAAAGCATCACATTTTCCAGAGGAACGTGTTTCCAATCGTCTTCATAGAGACTCTTTTGGTGATTGTTGTCTTCATGGACGATTATTACTGCCAGCACCATATTTTGCGAACGAGTTAGCAAGACTGTTTTTGCACTGCCATCCACTTGCTGAAGAATTTCATAAAAGAATCAGAAACTTGAATACCTTTTTTGATTTTTCTTCTTTCCATGTGTCAGAAGACAGAACCATCAACAGTCAAGGCATATACAGTTTTATTGCATGTGAACAAGTATACCACAAAATGAACTTGGCTGCTCAACCGACTCAAGACATACATGGAGAATTTGAAAAACCTCAATACGGTCAGATGTATTTTTTGAATCCTGATGATGCTGTTGACGAACGATTACATCATTCTCTGAATTATGGAATAAAGTCGTGAACTCATGGAATTATTAGAGCATGTAATAAGGCACAGAATGGTTATGCACAGGGTTATATGATGATGCGAGAAGTTCAGTATGAAGTTAATCAGCAAGCTACTGCAGAAGGATTATCTCCACCTGAAGTTCAACTTTTGTTCAGAATTCCTCGGGAAAGTGATTACAGAAGATTTAATGCACCATCCATTAATGAAGTTTGCGCTGTTTTCACACTTAATGCCGATCAGAGTTTCCCAGAAAATGAAATGATTGTACATCGGCGAAACAAAGAAACTATTATTCTAAAAAATATTGATAAACGTATTGAGCCATTCACGTATCCACTATTTTACCCACAGGGTACGGATGGTTTTTCGCTTGATATACCATTGACTACACCTTATTCTTCGTGGCATCATGCAACGCGCCTTGAGTTGGCTCAGAACAGACTTGCTTTCCGACATGAAGTAACAAATTATTTGTCCACAAGAATGAATTCTACAGGTCATGACTTGCGACAAATACAATTTAATGCACTGCATTTTGGTGGCAGACTTTTTCAACAGTATGTTGTCGACACTTTTATTAAGGTCGAAAGAGATCGTATTCAGTGGATTAACGCAAATCAAAAGAAGATTCTTGCTGATAATTATACAGGTCACACGTTTGATAAACGACTTAGTAGAAAAAACGAAACTACAGTTGGAGAGAAAATCATTCTCCCATCATCTTTCCCAGGGTCAACACGCTATTATACTGAACAATTTGAAGATGCTATGGCAATTGTTCGCCGTCTTGGTTCTCCAGATTTCTTCATAACAATAACATGTAATGCAAACTGGCCTGAAATAAAAAACGCTTTGCACATTCAGTTACAAGATGGATCTTTTATACAACAACTTACTCAAGACCGACCAGATGTAACTCGAGTTGCAAAATTGAAATTTGATGAAATAATTGAAGATTTTGATAAGAAGCAGATATTTGGAAAAGTTGCTGCTTATGTATATTCAATTGAATTTCAAAAGCGAGGTCTTCCTCACACTCACCGTCTTCTAATTATGAGCTCTCAAGACAAGATTCATAATCCTGAAGAACTGGGTGATCTCATTTCTGCAGAGATTCCCGACTTTGAAGATACAGATCTGAGAGAACTTGTAATAAAGTGGATGATTCATAACCCCTGTGACAAACAGAACCCAAACGCAGCATGCATGGTAAATAAAAGTGGACGTATGAAGTGCCGCTTTCAATTTCCAAAATCATTTCAAGATGTATCTTCATTGGCAGACAATGCAAAGCCAAATTATCGAAGGCGTTATGACCCCAAATTGGACCCTCACAGTCGAGATTTTTCTCATGAAAGTGCAGTGTATCGTAAGAGTGTTGATGGCAGCCGCATAACTAGAGATATAGTGCGACCAGGTTTCCTACGGCTAGCAGTGAGGCCGAGTCCAAAAGTTTTGAGGGATGCAAAATTGGCCGAGAGATAGTTATTTGGCAAACATCCAGTTATTCTGTGTTCCTTTATCGCTTGTTTTCTCTCAGTCACCCCTATTTTAACACTGGACTCGTTCAATCCGCACTTGCGCAGAGGCTTCCATGGTCGCAAGAAATGTGGATAAAGAATAATCGTCATGTTCTTCCTTATAATGCTTATTTACTGAAAAAGTACAATTGTCATATAAACGTTGAATATGTTGGAAGCATTATGGCTGTGAAGTATCTATACAAGTATATATATATAAAGGGTTTGATTGTGCTTCACTAAAAGTTGTTGAAGGAGGAAGACAAATCATGTACAATGAAGCAAATACTTATGTTGAAGGCCGATGCATCACTCCACCAGAGGCATGTTGGCGTTTATTTGGAAATGAAACTCAGAAGAAGAGTCATAGTGTGCAACGATTATCAATTCACCTTCCTGGCCAGTACATAATTGTAAATTTAGATCAGGCTCTGGAAGATTTAGCTGATATAGGACAAAAATGTTTGACTCTGGAAGCATATTTCAAGCACAATAAAAAGGCTAAGGAAGAACATTAAAATAGACAATCAAATGGAGACACGGAAGAAGAGCCAATCTATTATTGGCAAATGTCTGAACACTTTAGATGGGATGCAAGAAACAGTGAATGGATTCAAAGAGTACGACATATAAAAGTTATTGGAAGAATACATAATGTCAATTTTGTTGTACAGCCTGAAATATCACTTACCACTGTTATTGTATCATGTAAAACATGCAACCAGCTTTAAGGATTTACTGACAGTGAATAATATTGAACATGCGACATACAAGCAAGCTTGTCTAGCACTATGATACCAACAATGGGTTGAAGGATTGTCCGAATCTGCAAGCTCAAAACTGCCTAGGGCAATGAGAACACTTTTTACACAGATTTTGATTCTAGGCTCACCAGAAAACCCAAAACGGCTGTGGGAAATGCTTAAGCAAGATCTCGCAGAAGATTTCATTCATGAAGGTCAAAGAACTTCAATTGAAGATTCTATCAAGAGAGCATACCGTGTAATTGCCCATAAATTCGACTCAGAAGCGACAGAAGGTAGAAATTTTCAATATTGGGTTGAAAAGTTTTCATTTGATGATATTGATGATTATGAAACTGAATCGAATTAAGAAATGTCAAATGTCAATGAATCAGCAGCTATTGGTCAACAAATGTATCAACTTCTTAGAGGAAAACAAATTGAAATTGTGGATGTTATCTTTCGTTCAGTCAGAGATGGAAATATTCAATCAAATTGCTTTTTTATTGATGGACCTGGTGGTACTGGAAAAAACTTTCATATACAAGACTTTGTATTACCTTCTGCGAGGAGGGAACTGTAATGTGCAGTGTATGGCTTTTACAGGCATTGCTTCGATTCTACTTCCTGGAAGACGCACATCACACAAAACATTTAGATTGAATGGAGTCAAGTTCCACAATCAAACCGGGCTCCTGTAAAGCTCAAAAACTTTCTAAAGTTCAAGTATTTCTCATGGATGAAGCACCTATGCTTCCTAAATATACACTGCATGCAATAGACGAAATTCTGCGAAAAACTGGAAATGCAACTTTGCCATACGGTGGAAAAATTATGGTTTTAGGAGGAGATTTCAGACAGTGTTTTCCAGTTCAACCGCGAGTAAATAAACAAAAACTTATTGACTTAGCAATTAAAAAGAGTGTGCTTTGGTGTAAATTTAGGAATTATTCACTGAATGAGAAAATGTGGGTTGATCCAGAACAAAGAGACTTTGCCAACTATATTTTAAAAGTTGGTAATGGAGAATTACCAATTAGGTCTTTAGATGAGATAGAGCTACCCGAAGACATAATTTCAAATGGAAACTCATTGATGAGGTTTTTGGTTTTTGCTTTATCAATGAAAATTATGAAGAGATGAAAAATAGAGCTATACTTGCTCCTCTTAACAAAGATGTTGACAGGTTAAATACAGAAATTATTTCGAAAATACCCGGAGAGTACAAAACTTATCACAGTTACGATACTGTAAATAACCAACCCGAAGGAGGACTTCAATTTACTATTGACTTTTTAAATTCTGTTGAAAATTCCGATTTACCACCTCATGAACTTATACTGAAAAAATGCTATTATTATGTTGATGCGTAATATAGATGTATCAGAAGGCCTTTGCAATGGTACAAGATTAATTGTTACTGAGCTGTGCATTCATATTATTAAAGCAAAAATAATAACTGGTGAACACTGTGGCCGAGATGTACATATACCAAGAATCACACTTCAATCATCAAAAGGTCAACTTGGTTGCGCAATATCTAGACATACATCAGTTCCCTGTAAAAGCAGCATTTGATATGACAGTGCATAAATCACAGGGCCAAACTTTTGACTTTGTAGGTGTTGATCTGAGAGTACCAGTTTTTATGCATGGAATGCTTTATGTAGGTTTTTCAAGAGTTAAAAGAAAAACATCATTAAAAGTACTTTTGCCGATAGAAAATCAACACCATACTCGTATTATCGTCTGGAAAGATATCTTAAACCATTCAAGAACTACAGAAATGGATTACAGTTTTAATGAAAATGCAGAAGATTTAAATTTCACCTTCGATTTGGACTAATGCAATTCAGGCTTTGTTCTTATGCGTTTAATGCGTTAATAAATTTTTCTTATTCGTTTATAAAATAGTAGCACATTTTTTGTTTGTTTGCTGCAATATTAATATATATAATGACCCTCATCCTCATCTGTCATTCACGATTCCGGTTTGCACCGCTTCAAAACAGAGACTTTTGGCAGCCATTTTTTTTTTTTTTCCCATTTGTTCAATTCAACTTACGAAAACATACATATCATTTTCATACATGTTTTGTATCGCACATATTGTTATTTATTCTGTCTAAAACCTTGAAAAACTATTCAATTGTAATGTTTAAATGTTTAATTAAATATAACGGATCACTGGCTATTATAAACATGAACCTATAAATAGAATTATGTAACTTCATGATTATAAACAACGCAATGCCAAATAAAAACAAACATAATTTGTTGCCATTCAGAAAATACAAATTCCAAATGGACAACTCTTTAATTGCAAATGAACGACTCTTTGACTGTTTCATTAAAAAAAAAAAAAACGCTTAAAATATTTCTAAAACATATTAAAGCCTTAAAAATCTTAAAATATATTTGTAAAAACATATTAAAGTCTTTAAATATTTTTATCAAGCTTCATTATTTGTTTACATTGTATGGTATGATTGGCGTCGAGTTCAGTACGTAAATGTCGCCAGTTGATTTTAGTTTTGAAATTAATGTAAAGTTATAGTTGGGATAGAATGTTTGGTTGGGCAAGTAAAGGTCACCAGTTGAAATGAGTATGAAAGTAGGGTAGTCTAAGGTGATAATATCGAGTCAAGATAAAATGTTCGGTTGAGAATGAGAAAGTCCCTAGCTGGATCCTGGATATTTTGGCGATGTTGTGGGTGAGATAGCTGGTTGGGAGTATAGAGTAGAGGTGAATTTGGGTTAGCATGGAGTGTCTGTAATTATTAGATAGTTAGTTAGAAAATACGCAAGCAAAGTGATGACGTCACTGGGCGTCAGTGGATGCAAGAAAAAGATTTCCTATGTTAATCGCCCATTGGATTTTTTGTAAAAAATTATTAAAAATTGAGGAAAATTATTTCCCGATTTTAATTCCCATATTTCGGTATAGATATGTATTAGTTATCGTGTGCATGCGTTAGATTAAGTTGTTTTTGCTGTAAAATTGATAAAATTTAAATTTAAAATTTCAAAACTTTAGAAAAATAAAATAGCAAATTTCCATATTTGATTGAAAACATAAACATTTCATTTCAAAGGATGATATTTACACAATAAATATCCAACTAATATACTAATTAAAAGGAAAATGATAAATATTCTATCATAATTTGAAGTCAAATTTCTTTTCAAATGTTTAAATAAAGTGTCTGATATAAGATACTCATATGTTGCAGCGGAATAGATTTAATATATCTGTTATCCTTGGCGGAAAAAATATATCGCCAAATTATTTGGCGAACATATTTCATTCCTTTCAAAAATCATGGTTATTTTAACTGAATTATATGAAACAATATATCGTACAATACGTATTACGAAAATAAACATCTGGCATGTATATTTTCGTAGTATGTTTTTAATCGCCAAATACAAAAAACGCCAAAGATGACACAGTTTTGAAATTTAAAATTTTGTCAATTTGACAGCAAAATAACTCAGTCTAACACATGGATACGATATCATACCTATACCCAAATACGGGTATTAAAATCGGAAAATAATTTTCTTCGATTTTTAATAATTTTTTACAAAATATACAATGGACGATTAAAATAGGGAATCATTTCTTGCATCCACGGACGGTCAGTGACGTCACATTTCGCTTACGTATTTGGAAACAGGATCTTCGATAGTCTTAAAAAAAGTATTTTGGTAAAATGAAGTGAATCGTTATTTACTTCCTCTTACCCATAGGGTCGAGAAAGTATTGTTTTAGGGTCAAATTTTCGAACGTGAGTTTTTGTTATACTTACATGTTCTGAGGTCCCCTGAATACGAAAATCACGTTTTTAGCGAATGGTCTCTGTGTCTATCTGTGTGTCTGTGTGTCTGTTATCAGCATATCTCAAGAACAAATAGTAGCAGAAATTCCAAACTCAGTATTCTAAATGTGTATCATATAGGGATGCTACAGTAAGCTTTTCGTTAAGATGAAGAAAATGGTTCGTGTACAGGGACATTCAAAAGTATTCAAATACATTACGGCGGTCTATGGGGGAAATTGCAGGTAAGTAGAATTTAACATCTATAGACTGCACTAAACCAAATGAAACGAATACATATTTTTTGTAATAGAGATAGTCAACTGGGAAAAATTTTTTTGTGTATGTAGGAGCCTCGCCCCCCCCCCTCCCTGGGGTAGATGTCCTCCCTCGAGTGGAGTAAATTTTCATGATGGGTATCTTTTAAAAGATCTCGCCAATACCTTTAAAACGAATGGTTGAACCATCGATCTACGATAATTTAAAATAAAGTTATTGATTTCTTTCATTTTTAACATTTTTTTTTTTTTTTTTTTTTTTTACTTTAATATTGAGAATAAATTCAACTTTTTTTTAGATATTTAGTGTTATACTATTTCTCTAATATGGAAATCGTACGTATTATCATACAAGATAACTTTTTAAAATAATAATTTTAACAAATTATTTTTTTTAAACTGAATTATTTTTTAATAACCGAATTAAGTTCTATATAAATGTAGGTGCATTAATGAAACGGAGGGTTGAGGGGGGCCAGAACTAATTATCATATAAAACTCTTCCGAACCCTAATTTGAATTGTTTAACATAGGTTTACATAACAGTACACGTTATCTTACCTCTTAATCTCCAACCTGTACTTATAGCATTAAATTTCAGGGTAAGAGAAAGTCGTGTGAGTGACACACTAGATTATTCTTATTATGAGGACTTTAAATAGAGCACTTAACGGAACACTGGGATGTGTTATTGCTGTTGTGTTTTCGGGCCTATATTTTTTGTCAACCAGCAGTTTTTTTATTGTCATTCATATTTATTGATCGGGTAGAATTTTTTTAATTTCAGAACGAAAATTAGAAAATATCGAAACACATTTGATTTATAAACAAAAACTGAAAATACATTTGAATGATCACGTGGTAATCTTCATGATCTAAACATTGTTTTCAAGATTTATCGTTCACATTCCGTCATTTTTGACGGGGCTATATACTAGTTATTAATAATAATAATGACCCTCATCTGTCATGAACGATTCCGGTTAGACCGCTTCAAAACAGAAACTTTTGGCAGCCATTTTTTTTTCCGTTTATTCAATTCAACTTACGGAAACATACATATCATTTTCATACATGTTTTGTATCTCACATATTCTTATTTATTTCCTGTAAAACCTTAAAAACTATTCAATTGTAATGTTTAAATGTCTAAATTAAATATAACGGATCACTGGCTATTATAAACATGAACTTATAAATAGAGTTATGTAACTTCATGATTATAAACAACGCAATACCAAATAAAAACAAACCAAAACTGTTGCCATTCAGAAAATACAAATTCCAAATGGACAACTCTTTAATTCCGAATGAACGACTCTTTGACTGTTTCATTAAAAAAACGCTTAAAATATTTCTAAAACATATTAAAGCCTTAAAAATCTTAAAATATTTGTAAAAACCTATTAAAGCCTTTAAATATTTTTATCAAGCTTCATTGTTTGTTCACATTGTAAGGTATGATTGGCGTCGAGTTTAGTACGTAAATGTCGCCAGTTGATTTTAGTTTTGAAATTAGTGTAAAGTGATAGTTGGGATAGAATGTTTGGTTGGGCAAGTAAAGGTCACCAGTTGAAATGAGTACTGAAAGTAGAGTAGTCTAAGGTGATAATGTCGAGTCAAGGTAAAATGTTCGGTTGAGAATGAGAAAGTCCCTAGCTGGATCCTGGATATTTTGGCGATGTTATGGGTGAGATAGCTGGTTGGAGGTATCGAGTAGAGGTGAATTTGGGTTAGCATGGAGTGTCTGTAGTTATTGGATAGTTAGTTAGAAAATTTGAAAACAGGATCTACGATAGTCTTCAAAAAAGTATTTTGGTAAAATGAAGTGAATCGTTTTTTCTTATTATGAGGACGTTAAATACGCAAGCGAAATGATGACGTCACTGGTCATTCGTGGATACAAGAAAAATATTTCCCATGTTAAACGCCCATTGGATTTTTCGTAAAAAATTATTAAAAATCAAGGAAAATTATTTCCCGATTTTAATCCCCATATTTAGGTATAGATATGTATTACTTATCATGTGCATGCGTTAGATTAAGTTGTTTTTGTACTAAAATTGATAAAATTTGAATTTTAAATTTCAAAACTCTAAATAAAAACTAGTATGTTGTGGCCACCACAAGACTTTCTTCTATATTTTCCTATACAAATTCACGCAGTAAGAATATTTAAAAAAAAAAAAAAAAAAAAAAAAAGATTTTTTTCAAAGTTCTTTTTTTCGTTAAAAGTAAAAAAAATCGATAACTTTGTTTTAAATTACCACATATTTATAGTTCAACCATTCGTTTTAAAGGTATTGGCGAGACCTTTCGAAAGATACCGATCTTGAAAATTTACACACACCCCCGGGAGGGGGTAATTCCCCCTAGGGGGGGGAAGCGATGCCCCAATTTTTTTTCCTAATTAACTACTACTATTATCAATAATTCATATTAATTTCACAATCACAGGTTAAGAATAACTCTCATTATGTATATTTATACGAAATTTTTTCCTATACTGCCATGTTAAAAATTTAGAAAAAATGCGATCACAGCGCCACCTGTTGAGCGATTGATCCCCAAATCTAATCAGCCTCAGTTTACGTCAGGGGCCAACTAAATACCAAGTCTGGTTAAATTTCGTTAAAAAAAAAAAAAAAAAAAAAAAAAAACGATTTTCTTCTAAGTTTTTTTTTTCGTTAAAAGTAAAAAAAAATCGATAACTTTGTTTTAAACCATCACAGATTTATAGTTCAACCATTCGTTTTAAAGGTATTGACGAGAGCTTTCGAAAGATACCCATCTTGAAAATTTACTCCCCTCGAGGGGGAACTTCCCCCCCCAGGGGGGCTGGCGAGGCTCCTACGCATACAAAATTTTTTTCCCAGTTGACTATCTCTATTATAAATAATTCTTGTAAATTTCATAATGATTACTAAAAAATAATTCTCTTTATGCACATTTATACAAAATTTTGTCCTATATCACCATGTTAAAAATTTAGAAAAAGCGGGATGGCAACGCAACCTGTAAGATAATTTTTACCAAAAGTTGATAGGCACTAATTTATGTCAAGGTACAACTACATGCCAATTTGTATGAAATTCTGTGCAGTAGTTCTTGAGATACAGTTGCCACAAAATTTTGTCACACATACACACACAGACAGACAGACAGACAGACAGACATTTTCTAAAAATGGTCAAATCGTGTACTACAGCTCTCAAAACGTGTAAATTCATCAAAAACCCGAGGTCGAAAATTTTTACGAATCCAATACTTTCTCTATATTACATATAGAAGAAAGTAAAAATGGCAAACTTCCATATTCCATTGAAAATATAACATTTCATTTCAAAGGATGATATTTACAGAATAAATATCCAACTAATATACTAATTAAAAGGAAAATGATAAATATTCTATCATAATTTGAAGTGAAATTTGTTTTCAAATGTCTGAATGAAGTATCTGATATAAGATACTAATATGTTGCAGCGGAATAGATTTGATATCGGTCATCCTTGGCAGAATATATATATATTAGGGTGGTTCGAAAAAATCGATTTTTTTATTTCGGAATCGCGTTACCTCTCAAAAGTTGTAGTTTGGTATCCTCAGTTGGGGAAAAATAACGAAAAAATTCTAAGTTAACATCTTCAGTTCGCGCATGAGGCTGAAAGTTTGAAAAAATGTGTTAAAATTTGAAAATTTCAAAAAATAATAAAATTAGTTTTTTGTAATTTTTTATAATGCAACAGCCATAAATTGTTAGTATATAGCGTAGTTTCAACCTAAAAAAAAATTATAACTTTTAGATGACATATTCTGTTCCCGCATGAGACTTAAACTTTGAAAAAAAATGTCAAAAAATAAACACGAACAGTAACTGACCAGCAAGTACAAAGTTCGCGCCGCGCCGTCGCATTCTTATTCCATTGCCGACTTGTCTAGGCACACTGAGGAAAAATTCTGTAACTGACAACTAGAATCTAAATTGTAGCTCTAGAAAAAATAGTTCCATGTCATCCTTATAAATCTAGTCCCCTTGAAAAGCGAGTGCTACAAGCCCGTATTAGAATTCTAGAGCATTTGTCTATATTCTCGAGGGCAAAGTTATTTAAAAATCTCTGCAAATAAATGAGACTACAAGAGGAGGGTTTCAGCAACTAATAATCTTGGTGTATGACCTAATTCTAGGAAATCAAGTGCGAATTTCTCGCAATGCAAAAAATTCAGAATAATGTTTCACCATCTAGAAATGTGTAAATAAGAAATTCTTGACCATTTCGTCTATTCAGTTTATTGGCGTACCTTATGCGCATAGTTTCTCAGGACAAATTGGCAAGATGTTGACTGACTGTGAAAAACACTCAGTTGCTAATTTGGAAAATGTGACCAAATATGATGATAAATGATATATGATAAATGTGACCAAAACTGACTTAAACAAGGACCAACAGTATTTACTTAATATTTATCGAGCAGTCAAGACAGGAGAGTGTGCACCAGATCTCGCTGTGAAAGATCCTGGTCCTCTTATTAACTCTAGGTAGTTAACTTGTGCAAATAGGATCTTAAGACTATATATTTCTGAAGTAAAACTTTCTGACGAAATTAAACTTCTGGTCAGCTATATTATGAAGATATACGCTCCAGTATGGTTTGGAATTAAAATGCATCCCTCCGTAAAGTTTGGAGCAGTTTACGTGTATAAATTAGTACAGAAGATTTGACAGCTGCCCGAGAGGGTACGTAAAATAATTGATCCTGTCATTCAGAGGAATGCGTATTTTTGTCATCCCGAAAATCTTTTAATTTCAATGGTACTAGATGAGAGAGTGCACGTAAGACAGCTAGCTTTTCGAAGATTGCTAAAAGCAAGAAAACAAGAGACAAAAGGGAAATCGGTGCGAACTTTTCAACCACCGACCATCAATTTTGCACCTTCAAATTACATTGAACTTATTTATTGATCCAAGTGCAAATTTACACCTTCTCCAATAATGAGCAATGTGTCAATGCAAAGCCTAGAAGAACTTATTAATACTAATGTTCTCCCAGAGTTCGAGCTAATTAAATTTCTTTGCCACGCGCAAAGTGTCGAAAGAATTGTAAAGCTCGTAACAGAATCTTGTACTAAAGTGGAGAAGAGAACAGGAATTGTTTCATAAGGACAACTTTGCTCTGAAGGTCAACTATGCCCTTTATTTGACTATAAATCTCAATTTAAAACAATGCTCAACACATATGAGGAATCTTAAAGACACAAAAAATAGGTAAAATCCATAAATCATTCTGTAATTAGCTAGGACATGCAATGTTATTATATACATATAAATGTGTGTGTGTAACTATACTTGTACGTATAATACTGTAGTAAAAGATTCTATTCAACAAATTTAGAATTTTTTAAATACTTTTGAAACGTAAATATGCCATGTATGTATTATTGTACATTAAACACGTAAATTTCAAATTTTAGAAGATTTTAGCCCAATTTAAGGCGTATGCGCGAACTAAAGATATAATGTAAAAGCTATAAAATATTTATTTTTTTAGGGTCAAACTACGCTATATACTGACAATTTATGGCTGTTGCATTATAAAAAATTACAAAAAAACTAATTTTATTATTTTTTGAAAATTTCAAATTTTAACATATTTTTTCAAACTTTCAGCCTCATGCGCGAACTGAAGATGTCAACTTAGAATTTTTTTGTTATTTTTCCCCAACTGAGGATACCAAACTACAACTTTTGAGAGGTAACGCGATTCCGAAATAAAAAAATCGATTTTTTCGAACCACCCTAATATATATATATATATATCGCCAAATTATCGGGCGAATATAATTTAATTCCTTTCAAAAATCCTGGTTATTTTAAAAACTTATATCAAGAGAGTAATGAATAATATGAAGCAATATTTCGTACAATACATATTACGAAAATATACATCTGGCATATATATTTTCCTAGTACGTTTTTGATCCGCAAATACAAAAACGCCAAGGACAACAGAGTTTTGAAATTTAAAATTAAAATTTTGCCAATTTGACAGCAAAATAACTCAATCTAACACATGCACATGATAACTAATACATATATATACCCAAATATGGGGATTAAAATCGGGAAATAATTTTCCTTGATTTTTAATAATTTTTTACAAAATATCCAATGGGCGATTAACATAGGAAATCATTTTCCTGCATCCACGGACGGTCAGTGACGTCACACTTCGCTTGCGTATAGAGCACTTGATGGAACACTGGGATGTGTTGTTGCTGTTGTGTTGTCGGGCCTATATTTTTTTGTCAACCAGCAGTTTTTTTATTGTCATTCATATTTATTGATCGGGTAGATTTTTTTTAATTTCAGAACGAAAATTATAAAATGTCGAAACACATTGGATTTATAGATAAAAATTGAAAATACATTTAAATGATCACGTGGTAACCATCATGATCTAAACATTGTTTTCAAGATTTATCGTTCACATTCCGTCATTTTTGACGGGGTTATACACTAGTACAGTCGGTAACAAAAGTGTCCGAACACTAGCAAAAATTCCTATGCAAAAAAAGTACATTTAATACGAATTTGTTAAATAAATCCTTGTCGAATCCTGTTCTTAGTCAGTGTAAGAACATGATTCGATAAGGATTTATTAAATAAAACCGTATGAAGTGTACTTTTTTTACATAGGAATTTTTGCTAGTGTTCGGACACTTTTGTTACCGACTGTATTTTAATATTAACAGTTAAAATTCTTTAATTTATAGCATTACAGTAGAAAGTTATTTAAATGTGATGATTTATAAAAATGTCTGATGATTTATAAAATACCGGGTGATCCAAAAGTCAGGACGAACTTTAAAAATGAATAATTCGAAAACGAATGAAGATAGAAAGATACGGTTTGCACCAAACGAATGAAAAAGAAACTGGGTTTTGTGTGGCAACGAAAAAAAAATCTGTTGGCGACCAACAGATGGCGCTATAGTGTTTTATTTCACCAAAAGATGATTTACAAATGAAAAAAAAAATATTGACAACTTACAAGTCAGCTTAATTACAGTTAATTAGTACTACTACAGTAACTGTTCAATGTCCATCATTCAGAAATACAGCTGTGAGACGATTCACCACATCGTTCACAGCATTTAGTAGCATTTCTTGCGTTATGGCAGACACATTTTGGCGGTTGGCATCTTTCAGTGCTGCTAGGGATGCCGGTCGGTCGCAGTACACTTTTGACTTCAAGAATCCCCACAGCTAAAAGTCACAGGGTGTCAGATCGGGAGATCTTGGAGGCCATGCGTGGTTAAAGTAGCGACTGATAATGCGATAGTTTGATGCATATAAGCTTCGACTACCATTACCTGCTGTAGTTGTTCCTTTTTATATCGTTTGTTGCTTTGCATAATCCTACATCAGAAATCCGACATCGCCATCTATTGGTCGCCAACAGAACCTTTTTTTTTAAGCTATTGTATAGCTTTTATCGCAGGCTTTGAGCGCGGCGACCGAATCAAAAAATTCCGTAACGAAAAAAAAACCTAACACAGTTCGGCAGACTTCGGTAGACTTCGGCTGTACGAAGCTCGCACAGATCGAGACGAGCTGCTCCGAAATCGGACGAATACGTAAGCAGCTGTTTGTGAGAAAGTATATAGGTGTATAGGTATCTATCATCAATGTACAACAGTGAATAGCAGTACGCGTAAAATTTGTGTATAAAGTAGATCAGATAAAACTTGAATATCCCCATTCGACTTGCAGGCCTTTAAAACCTATTAAATACGTTTTCTCTATTAAAATTTGTTTTCTTATCGGTCACCACGCTCAAAAAGTGTAACTTGAATTAATATCAAAGAAAAAACTTGAATATCCCCATTCGACTTGCAGGCCTTTAAAACCTATTAAAATACCTTTTCTCTATTAAAATTTGTTTTCTTATCGGTCACCACGCTCAAAAAAGGTAACTTGAATTAATATCAAAGAAAAAACTGGAATATCCCCATTCGACGTGCAGGCCTTTAAAACCTATTAAAATACCTTTTCTCTATTAAAATTTGTTTTCTTATCATTATTGTTATCTTATTCATTAATATCAAAGAAAAAACTTGAATATCCCCATTCGACTTGAAGCCTTTAAAACCTATTAAATACCTTTTCTCTATTAAAATTTGTTTTATATCGGTCACCACGCTCAAAAAGTGTAACTTGAATTAATATCAAAGAAAAAACTTGAATATCCCCATTCGACTTGCAGGCCTTTAAAACCTATTAAGTACCTTTTCGATATTAAAATTTGTTTTCTTATCGGTCACCACGCTCAAAAAGTGTAACTTGAATTAATATCAAAGAAAAAACTTGAATATCCCCATTCGACTTGCAGGCCTTTAAAACCTATTAAAATACCTTTTCTCTATTAAAATTTGTTTTCTTATCATTATTGTTATCTTATTCATTAATATCAAAGAAAAACCTTGAATATCCCCATTCGACTTGCAGGCCTTTAAAACCTATTAAATACCTTTTCTCTATTAAAATTTGTTTTATATCGGTCACCACGCTCAAAAAGTGTAACTTGAATTAATATCAAAGAAAAAACTTGAATATCCCCATTCGACTTGCAGGCCTTTAAAACCTATTAAAATAACTTTACTCTATTAAAATTTGTTTTCTTATCATTATTGTTATCTTATCATTATTGTTATCTTATTCATTAATATCAAAGAAAAAACTTGAATATCCCCATTCGACTTGCAGGCCTTTAAAACCTATTAAATACCTTTTCTCTATTAAAATTCGTTTTCTTATCGATCACCACGCTCAAAAAGTGTAACTTGAATTAATATCAAAGAAAAAACTTGAATATCCCCATTCGACTTGCAGGCCTTTAAAACCTATTAAAATACCTTTTCTCTATTAAAATTTGTTTTCTTATCATTATTGTTATCTTATTCATTAATATGAAAGAAAAAACTTGAATATCCCTATTCTACTTACAGGCCTTTAAAACCTATTAAATACCTTTTCTCTATTAAAATTTGTTTTCTTATCGGTCACCACGCTCAAAAAGTGTAACTTGAATTAATATCAAAGAAAAAACTTGAATATCCCCATTCGACTTGCAAAAAACCTATTAAAATACCTTTTCTCAAAAAATAGAGTTAGATCATTCAAATTTGGTACATCGAGGCTTTCGATACCTACAAATCGATTGCGGATATTTTTGATATATTCTCATTGCGGATACATTCTCATTTATTCAATAAAAGAAAAAAAATTGTTTTCTTATCGGTCACCACGCTCAAAAAGTGTAACTTGAATTAATATCAAAGAAAAAACTTGAATTAATATCAAAGAAAAAACTTGAATTAATATCAAAGAAAAAAAAAAATACTGCATAAATAAAATAAATAAATAATTATAATTGCATAAGTTGATAAAAAATGCTATGCAATAGCTTTACCGCGGCAGTCCTCGAGTGCCACACGTATTTTTTTTTTTTTTTTTCCTTGTAGCCTCATAAATCCCGGCTTCTTTTCCATCCGTTTGGTGCAAACCGTATCTTTGTATCTTGATTCGTTTTCGAATTATTTATTTTTAAAGTTCGTCCTGACTTTTGGATCACCCGGTATATTTATAGTTATAAATTTTTAAAAATAACATAATTATTTAGCCTTAAACTTTTATATCCCACTGTGTACTCACCCAACAACAAATTTATTATCATCTCTAAGTGTTTTTGTTCTTATATATTTTCTTCTACGTGTTTTATTTCTTAAATAACAAAAGAGCGATACAAATGTTCTAAGAATAGGGGAAGAACTTACGATTGGCGCCGCAGGCACCCAAGAGTTAACTTAAAATCGTTATATTTTTAATATTTTAGTTTAGTATTAAGCTACTTTTACAGAGAGCAAATTAGGATTGGCGCCTAAGATTTTATTTAAAAATATTTGAATTTTTAATATTTTTATATATTACTAGCAGGCAACGCCCGCTTCGCTGGTCCCTATTTTTAAATGAATCACTATAATGAATTCTCAAAATTGCATTAATTTTTATCACGTGAAAAAAAAGAGAAACAAAATCTGATTAGGAAAAATGTCGCACCGGGTTCTCACTGCCTTCGGAAAAAATTCCCAACATGCTCTATTTCTATTATTTTCCCACTTCGCCCCCCCCCTCCTGTCTATCCTAATAATTTTACAAATTTGAAAATATCCGCAATCGATTTGTAAGTATCAAAAACCTCCATGCACCAGTTTTGAACGATATATCTCTATTTTTATTTTTTTTTGCCGCTCTACTCCCCCGCCTTCCCGCCCTCCCAATAATTTTAAAAATTCGAAAATATCCGCAATCGATTTGTAGGTATTGGAAACCTCTATGTACCAATTTTGAATGATCTAACTCTATTTTCTTTTTTTTGCCCCTCTGCCCCCCCCTTCCCGGCCCTCCTAATAACTTTACACTTTCGAAAATATCCCCATTCGACTTGCAGGCCTCTGAAACCTATCTGTACCAATTTTGAACGGCCCAACTGCATTTCTATTTGTTTTTGACCATAGCCCCCCTTACCGCCCCACCTAATAATTTTAAAAATTCGAAAATATCCACAATCGATTTGCAAGTATCGAAAACATCTATATACCAATTTTGAACGATCTAACTCTATTTTTATTTTTTTGCCCCCCCCCCTTCTCCACTCCCCCTTTCCCGGCCCTCCTAATAACTTTACACTTTCGAAAATATCCCCATTCGACTTGCAGGCATTTAAAACCTATCTGTACCAATTTTAAACGGCCTAACTGTATTTCTATTTGTTTTTGCCCCATAGCCCCCCCCTTCCCGCCCCTCCTAATAATTTTACAAATTCGAAAATAACCGAAATCGATTTGTAGGTATCGAAAACCTGTATATATCAATTTTGAATGACTAACTCTATTTTTATTTTTTGCCCCCCCCCTCTCCCCTCCCCCCTTCCTGCCCCTCCTAATAACTTTACACAATCGAAAATATCCTCATTCGACTTGCAGGCCTCTAAAACCTATCTGTATCAATTTTGAACGCCCTAACTGTATTTCTATTTGTTTTTGCCCCTTAGCCCCCCTCCCCCCCCTTGCTGCCCCACCTGGGGTCTGAATTTCTAAAATTCCAGAAACTGGTTTTTAGATATTTGCATTAGCTATATTTTAGAGCAAAAATTTCACGCATATCAATTTTTTTGTTTGAGATATATAGGATTATGCGAAATCACGTTTTACGCATGTGAAATCACGTTTTGCCCCCCCCGCCCCCCTTGGGGACCGAATTTTGAAAATTCCAGAAATTGGTTTTTTGACATTTGTATTAGCTATATTTTAAAGCAAAAATTTTACGGATATCTGTTTTTTTGTTTGAGATATGAAGGATTTTGTGAAATCACGTTTTGCCCCCCCCCTCCCCCCTTGGGGGGCGAATTTTGTAAAATCACTTCTTAGTGGATGCCTACGTCATAGAAAGAACATTGTCACAAAATTTCATGTTTCTAGGTCCAGGGGTTTGGTCTGGGCGTTGATAGATCACCCCCTCACTCACTCACTCAGGAAGTGTTCTTTTATATATATAGATGTGACTTTTACAGAGAACAAATTAAGATTGGCGACGCAGGCGCCCGAGAGCTTGTTTTTTGACAAAAATTTTCTTGGGTCTCTGGCCAGCTAGTTTTTATTTAATTAAGCAGTACTTTTCTTTCCTGCAGTAAAACAAAATTTTTCGTTGCTATTGTGTATCTTATGAGGTTCTTTTATGTTCTCCCCTTAATTGTAAATGGTTATAATACAGATTTTATTAAGTTTTTTTTTTTTTTTTTAGTGCTAGAGGCCTATTTCAGTCGGTACAGTTGTCAAATTTTTATAGGTCACTCTTAATTAGTGCTAGAGGCCTATTTCAGTCGGTTTATTGAATGGGGATTTATTGAACGAAGTCCCCCCAAGGCCCAACTTTGACATGAGTCCCCCCCCCCCAAGGTACCCCTATTAAGTCGGTACAGCGTTGTCGAATTTTTATAATACACTCTTAATAGTGCTCAGGGCCTATTTCAGTCGGTTTATTGAATGGGGATTTATTGAATGAAGTCCCCCCAAGGCACAACTTTGACATGAGTCCCCCCCAAGGTACCCCTATTTCAGTCGGTACAGCGTTGTCGAATTTTTATAATACACTCTTAATAGTGCTAAGGGCCTATTTCAGTCGGTTTATTGAATGGGTATTTATTGAATGAAGTCCCCCCAAGGCCCAACTTTGACATGAGTCCCCCCAAGGCACAACTTTGACATGAGTCCCCCCCCCCCAAGGCACAACTTTGACATGAGTCCCCCCAGGCCCAATTTTGACATGAGTCCCCCCCCCCAGGCCCAATTTTGACATGAGTCCCTCCAAGGCCGAACTTTGACATGAGTCCCCCCCCAAGGTACAACTTTGACATGAGTCCCCCCACAAGGCACACCTTTGACATGAGTCCCCCCCCAAGGCACACCTCCTCCTCATTAAGAAAAAGAGCAAAAAAGGTTGTTTTGCGGCTATAAGACAGTTTGGACTTCCAACGTTATTTGTTACAGTATCTGCAGCTGAAACACATTGGTTTGATTTAATGAAAACTTTATCATGGAATTTAGATCGTCACGAACTAACTAAAGAAGAATTTGTCGATATTAACAAGTTTAGCAGTAGGCCTCTGTCACTAAATTAAAATCTGTCAATGTCAGATTTTCATGTTTTAAATAATGAAATAATGTCGTGTCTGTATATATATATATTTTTTTTTTAGTAAATATCATAAAATTGTTTTTATTTTATTTTATTATATTTTATTTATTTATTTATTACTTTCTTCTATATGTAATATAGAGAAAGTATTGGATTCGCGAAAATTTTCGACCTCCGTTTTTTGACGGATCTACACGTTTTGGGATGTCCTGAACACGAATTGATAGTTTTTAAAAAATGTCTGTCTGTGTGTCTGTCTGTCTGTCTGTCTGTCTGTCTGTGTGTCTGTATCATTTTTTTGTGGACGCTGTATCTCACGAACCAATGAATGAAATGTAACCAAACTTGGTATTTAGTTGCACCCTGACATGAACTGGTGCCCATTAGATTTGGGGATCAATAGCTCAACAGGTGGCGTTGTGATCGCATTTTATGCAAATTTTTAACATGGCAGCATAGGACAAAATACCGTATAAATGGGCATAATGAGAGTTATTTTAAACTTACGATTGTAAAATGAATATGAATTATTGATAATAGTAGTAGTTAACTAGGAAACAAATTTTGTGCATGGGGGGGCATCGGTTCCCCCCCAGGGGGGAAAATCCCCCCCCCACCCGGGGAAGTAAACTTTCAAGATGGGTATCTTTCGAAAGGTCTCGTTGATAATAGTAATAGTTAACTGGGAAAAAATTTTTGTGCATGTGGGGGCATCGGTTGCCCCCCCACCGGGGGGGGGAAGTTCCGACCCGGGGGGGCAAAGTTTCAAGATGGGTATCTTTCGAAAGATCTCGTCAATACCTTTAAAACGAATGGTTGAACGATAAATCTGTGATAATTTAAACCAAAGTTATCGATTTTTTTTACTTTTAATAAAAAAAAACAAAAATATCGCAATTTTTTTTTTTTTTTTTTTTTTTTTTTTAACGAAATTTAACCAAACTTGGTATTTAGTTGGTCCCCGACATAAACTGGTGCTGATTATGTTTGGGGATCAATAGCTCAACAGGTGGCACTGTGATAGCATTTTATCTAAATTTTTAACATGGCAGCATAGGACAAAAATTCGTATAAATGTGCATAATTAGAGTTGTTTTAAACTTGTGATTGTAAAATTAATATGAATTATTGATAATAGTAGTATGTAACTAGGAAAAAATTTTTCTGCATGGGGGGCATCGCTTCCCCCCCCTAGGGGGGAAATACCCCCCCAGGGGGGGGTAAATTTTCACATTGGGTATCTTTCGAAAGATCAGGTTGATAATAGTAGTAGTTAACTAGGAAAAAATTTTTGTGCATGTGGGGGCATCGGTTCCCCCGCCACCGGGGGGGGGGGGGGGAAGTTCCCACCCGGGGGACAAAGTTTCAAGATGGGTATCTTTCGAAAGATCTCGTCAATACCTTTAAAACGAATGGTTGAACGATAAATCTGTGATAATTTAAACCAAAGTTATCGATTTTTTTTACTTTTAACAAAAAAAAAACAGAAATCGCAATTTTTTTTTTTTTTTTTTTTTTTTAACGAAATTTAACCAAACTTGGTATTTAGTTGGTCCCCCACATAAACTGGTGCTGATTATGTTTGGGGATCAATAGCTCAACAGGTGGCGCTGTGATAGCATTTTATCTAAATTTTTAACATGGCAGCATAGGACAAAAATTCGTATAAATGTGCATAATTAGAGTTGTTTTAAACTTGTGATTGTAAAATTAATATGAATTATTGATAATAGTAGTATGTAACTAGGAAAAAAATTTTCTGTATGGGGGGGCATCGCTTCCCCCCCCCTGGGGGGGAAGTACCCCCCCGGGGGGGATAAATTTTCAAGATGGGTATCTTTCGAAAGGTCTCGTCAATACCTTTAAAACGAATGGTTGAACTATAAATCTGTGATAATTTAAAACAAAGTTATCGATTTTTTTCACTTTTAACAAAAAAAAAAAAAAAAAAAATTAGAAAAAAAAAAAATCGTACTTTTTTTTTTTTTTTTTTTTTTTTTAATATTGTTACTGATTGAATATGTATAGGTAAATATAGAAGAAAGTCTTGTGGTGGCCACAACATACTAGTTTTTTGTATGGAACAACTTTAGTATAGTATCGGATCCCTTTGGCAAAATTTGAAATTTGGTACCGAAATAGCTCGGATGTTTTTCGCCAAGATCTTTAGTTGCATAATTGAGATAGCCATTTCAATTCATCGCAAAAATGGCTTAAAAATTTTAAAGTCACCAAAGAGGTCCCATACTAAAGCTGCGCTTTATGTATTTATTTATTTATAATATTTTCTATTAAAGACTTCCGAAAATGTTCCATAGATTCCTTTAGCATAGTATCGGATCCCTTTGGCAAAATTTGAAATTTGGTACCGAAATAGCTCGGATGTTTTTCGCCAAGATCTTTAGTTGCACAATTGAGATAGCCATTTCAATTCTTCGCAAAAATGGCTTAAAAATTTTAAAGTCACCAAAGAGGTCCCATACTAAAGCTGCGCTTTATGTATTTATTTATTTATAATATTTTCAATTAAAGACTACCGAAAATGTTCCATACATTTCTCTTTTACACCTTTGTTCAGTTTTTTAATTAATTTTAAAATTTTATAAGCGAATCTTCAACCTGGCCAACGCCGGATGAACCTGTCAGTATATATATATAAACAAAATGGGGTACCTCTGGAGTACCTGTGTTAAAATTCACGCATCTTCTATTCATACCAAATATCATAAGTATTATAACAGACGTGAATGTCGTAATATGATATTGTTAACACTTGAGGAAAACTATATTAATAAAATCAGACATTTGTCTGTAAATTTGTCAGAATCAAAAAATTTTGTGATATATTCACGTTTCACACACCATGAAAGCCGAAAATGACTTCTGAAAATTTTGCCTGTGTGTGTCATCGTGTCGTGTCTATATGTCACTATTTTTGTCCGGGCATCACTTGAGAACGGCTGGTCTGAATTCAACGGCGCTTGGCAGAAACTTAGACCTTTACCCAACTTAAAATTATATCTATCAACTTTTCAGAAATCCTCCCCCCCGTTTTCCCCTGGGGGGTAAAAGACATAAACACGTTTGTCTGGGTACCACTTAAAAACGGCTAGACGGAATTCAACGGCACTTCGCAGAAATTTAGGTCTTTACCCAACTTAAAATTATATTTATCAACTTTTCAAAAATTCCTCCACGTTCCCCCCCTGGGGGGGAGGCAAATGACAAAAACACGTTTGTCCGGGTATCACTTGAAAACGGTTGGACGGAATTCAACGGCGCTAGGCAGGAATTGAATTTAGGTCTTTACCCAACTTAAAATTATATCTATCAACTTTTCCGAAATTTCCCCTGCGGGGACAAAAGACAAAAACACGTTTGTAAGCATAACTCGGCTCCTAATTACTTCACAATAAAGTTCGATTTTAAGGGAAGGAAGGGGGAAAATTGATTTTTGGCGGGAAATTTCGAAAATTCCTGATTGGAATAGAACTCTACCAAAAATGGAACAAAGATGTTGAAATAAGGCTATGCGACTTTCTTAGGATATTTCCTAAAACAAGTTTTTGATTTTTTGTGATCTGACATTTTTTTTTCTTTGGGGGGGGGAGGGGGTATGTGTTACAAAGGACAGCAAATTCGAGACACCCTTTTTAGCGCTAAATTTGTCCTGGGAAATTTATGAGAGTTTGAAAGGAATCCACTCGCAGCAGTGGTGGATTTAAGGAAAAGTACTGACATTCACAATCGAATATTTCTATTGTAAACTTTTCATTGATCTGGAATAACATCCTGAAACGTCTTAGCCCCTCCCAAAAGTTAAGTTCTGGATCTGCCACTGACTCGCAGTACCTGAATTTCAGCTATTTATACAGTACGCCTATCAATTTTCCTGTACTAATCACTATATCATTCGAAAGTACATCTAATAGAGTGTTAATATAGCAAAAAATCGTTAGAGCCGTTTTTGAGATACGGACTTCCGGTTTCGGATGTCCCACTTTCGGTTTTCCAATTTTCACCAAAATTTGAAAAATTCATATGTACACCAGTTCTGTCTTGATTGTGTAGTTTCGTAGCTGTATTTTTATTAGTTTCGGAGATGATAGTCAGAAGATTCCCCACACACATACACACACTGACCAATAGCCAAAACCACTTTTTTGGACTCAGGATATCTCAAATCATGTAAATCAGGTGAAATCTCGATATCGAATTTTTAGACAGAATATAATGCTTCTATTAATTACGGTAGTCAGGTAATGGAAGTAAAAAACTATAAATGGTAGATCACCAAGATTTATAGAGTTCGTGCAACGGTGATCTACAACATATGTACCAAGTTCCAGCTTATTCAAAGAAAGCGTTTAGGCGCTATCGTGGTCACTCAACACACACACACACACATATCGCAAAAATGAACTCAGGAAGCCTCAAAACATATAGATACATCAAAATCTCACAGTCGAAATGATTACAATACTTTCCTTACATAGTGTGTTCGGAAAGGTAAAATTAATCGATATTCTTAATCATTATTGTAACTTTTATTATCATTATTAGTTCCCCCATCATACTGTAGGTATGGGGAACTTAAGTAATCGTCAAAATTTTCGACTCCGGTTTTTTGACTTTTTTACACGTCTGGAGGTGTGAGGAATCTGAAGATATCAAAATGGGCATGTGTCTGTAAGTCCATTAGTGTGTTAGTCTGTGAACACGATATCTCAAGAACAAATGATCTCAGAGAGGTTGGACCAGTTTTAAAATATTATTTATGACACTGGCAAGAACCCTATTCATTTGCAACATTCTAATTAAAAAACTTCAGAAGTTATTCGTAATTTACGACTTTCTTGACATCGCAGGATAGGGCAGAATTTCACCTAAACGCGCATGAAAAGAAATATTTTTATCGTAAAAATGTAAGAACAGCTTTTAAATATTAGTTTTGATGGCAGGATGGACATCATTAACTATAAACATGCTACTTTGAAAATTTCGCAAATTATTCGAAATTTACGAATTTCTTAACATGCAAAAATTTCGCATAAATGTCGGTTTTGAGGGATATTTTCATCGTAAAGATGTCAGACTACTTTTAAAATATTATATAATATACTGGCATAAACATCCTTGACTATAAATTTTTCAATTTAAAAATTTTGAAAATCATTGGAAATTTACGATTTCCTCAACATGGCAAAATTTCGCATAAACGTCATTTTGAGTGATATTTTCATCATCATTTTCATGTCAAAACACTTTTAGAATATCATTTAGGGCCTGATTATCCAAAAGGCTCAGGAAGCACAAGTTTCCCCTCTAAAATTTAAGAGGGGGCTCCACAAGGATTAAAAACATGGTCTTGAATTTTTTGTTTCATATTTTCACACTGTGATTGAAATTTTTCTGAGGAAGATTACCTAAAACAAGACAAAACACTCACTATTCCGGGAAAAATCTATTATTTAACCTCAAAAATCTGAATGTTCTTAATTAAAAAGTTGTATGATTTTAATGCTCTGTGTAGAAATCACAAAGATGTATGAAAAAAAAAAATAATAATAATAATAAACACACACTATTTTTTTTGTCTATAGCATTTTTATATTACAATATGTAACAGGAAAACAAGATTTTCCGAAATGAAAGGGGGGCCCGAAATGATGCTGAGCTTCCCCTACCTTCAAAGCTTAATCGGGCCCTGTATCATTTAGGATACTGGCATGAACATCCCTGACTATGAATTTAATTTAAAAAATTCGTAAGTTATTTGGAATTTACGATTTACTTAACATGGCGGAATACGGCAAAATTGAGCATAAACGTCCATTTTGAGGATCATAAATATATGAGACAACTTCAAAATAACATTTATATTTGTTTGAACATCATTGTCTACAAATATTCGAATAGGAAAATTTTGTAAATTATTCGAAATTTAAGATTTTATCACCAAAGCAATATTGGGCGATATTCCACATACATTATGGATTTTGGGGATTGTCGCATTCGAAATACAGCATAGGCGTAGCCATCTTTTCATGGGGGGGGGGTGCCCAAATTTTAATTTGAAACTTTCAGCATATACAGGGTGTTTCAGTGAACCTTTTCAGAACTTCTAAGAGGGGTTGGGTGCATCCTGACGAACCAAAATCATATACCAATGGGCAGTCAGAAATGCTTTCCTGACGCGGTAGATGGCGTTGTGCGAAAATTCCGAGCTTTCGTCATTGTCCTCCGGATGTCCATGCGTCGGAGATGTGAGGCGTGCATTGTAGCCCGTGGAAGAAACTTCCGAACACTTACTTTAATCCATGTACCTTTTGCTTCTTTTCATGTATTATTAAAACGATTTCTCACTTACGGTCTCTTTTCTTTATGGTGCTTCTGTGTACAACACCTCTTCACGAAAGCATTTCCGACCCCATATTGCTATATGATTTCGAATTGTCAGGATGCACCCTACCCCTCTTAGAAGTTCTGAAACGGTTCACTGAAACACCCTGTATATACATACATAGTACGCATATGTATATACGTAAGCGTGCGTATGAGTATTTTAATGTACGTGTATTTATATATATGTCGGTAAAGGTACATAATAAGTGAATTTTGTTATTGCGTGCACAAACATATATATATATATATATATATAAAGAATAATGATATAATTCAACTAGCAGAACAACCCGACGATGTTTGGGTTCAAGTAGTGTTTAAAGAATCTAAGAGAAATTTACAAAGATTTTGATTGTTCAGAAGTTTGAGGTAAATGAAATTGTCCATTGTAACAAAACATTGCAGGTGAGGCTCTGAGACAATTTTTAGCACTACAATTTGCGCAAACATTTATCAATTTTCCTGCGCTGACGCTGACAATACTTTGAGACGCATAATCAAAAGTAGAATCATAGTTAAATGTACACTAAAAACGAATTAGCAGCATCCAATACTTGATAAAATGTATCATTTATGACGTTTTGGCATCAGCTTGAATTCAAATATGCCGTTGCTCTTCAGTTTCTTCTTGTTTTCTCACCTCTGTCTGTTGAGCATCTGCACGATACCTGTCTAGTCGAAATACAGTGGTTCTTTCTAGTCTCTTACAGATTTCCTTTTACCTAGTTATTCCTGAAATATTTTTGAATTAATATAAGATGTGGCTGTTGAATAATTTCTTGCTGCTTCTCCCTCTGTCACATTCACTCTCTCGCAGCAGAAGTCTTTAAGTAGAAAAAACTTTTTTTTGGAGATATAACAGATTCAATTTTTTTATAGGTACTAAACGTAAGTTTTAACTATTTATATTACTGTTGAGTTTTAGAATAAAATGTTGATATTTAGAAAAAATAATAATAATAATAATAATTAAACCAACTTAATAAAATTCATATTAGAGCCATTTGAATTGAACGTGAATCCCAGACAATCAATAAAAATTAAAAATTTTGATTTTAATGTAAGTACTGAATTCAAAACCTAAAATTATTAAATAAAAGTACAAAGTCGATGTTAAAAATAAATAAACAATAAAAACAAATGTTTAATATTGTGAAGCTATAATGACATCAATTTTATTTTATTTTCATTTTATTTTTCACGCGTAAAAAAAATATTCATTTTTTTGTACAATAATGATAATTATTATTATAATTATAATAAATAAAGAACATTTTTTTTTTTTTTTTTATGAGCTCCGTATTTGTTTATAATGTTAAAGATAACATACGTTTTTTTTTTTTTTTTTTTTTTTTTTTTTTAAATAGAAATCCAAACTGATTCATAAACAGATATAGATTTATACATATATATAATGTCAAAAATAAGTTGGAAAGTAAAGAGTTTTGCACACATTTTTGATGGAAAAGCAGAATTTAATTTAACAAAATGGAAGGGACGAGGTCAGAAATGGAACTTGAGACTTTTCATATACCAAAACTAAATTCAGAAACTGGCGTACAATCAATAGAAATATATTAAAACTTCTTCACACACCATTTATGGTGTGTGAAGAAGTTTTAATATCTTTCTACTTTTGATATAACCCGTCAGTGCTCGACAAACTGAGCTATACGGTTGATATACGACAAACACTAACCAATCAACAGATGGAAATTTTCATCTGATATGTAAATAGAAATCTACGCTTCTTTACATAATGAGGGATTAGTGTGAGCCAGATCTTACCCGTGTTTCAGTTGGTTATATGTGAATCTTACTAGAATATAATTATATGGTGGTAAACTGTGGTGACTAGACTATAATATGAAAACTTTAAGAAAATCACAATAAATAAGCTCATAAGGTGATATTATATTGAAGGCAGGGAAGGGTATGAACGCAGATAGAGCATTTCTGTCTCCGATTGGTCTCTGATCAATGTTGTGCAAGTTCACGAAAAAAAACGAACTAGTTCAAACTCAAGTTCATCGTGCAAAAAACGAGTTAGTTCGCGTTCAAACTCATGTCTGAAAAAATGAACGCGCTCAACTCAAGTTAATTTTTAAAAAGGAGCGAAACTCATTAGAAGTTCATTTTTAGGTGCTTTTTTTTTTTTTTTTGTCTTTTCTTTTCTAAATAGATCTCCTCTGTGAACACTTTCATAGGTAATTTACACTTTTTTTTTTAATTACCAATTACCATGAAGATTATTTTTAATTTAATGCTTAATTAAATTTATAAACTTATAGTTCTTAATTATAAATTATTAATTTAAGTGTAGTAAAAATTATTTAGCGGACACTTCTGAATAGTGGACCCACTGTTTTTGCGTGGTTTTTATTCTCAAATTTCCAATACGTTTCATTATTCACATGAGAAAACTTATTAATAGGAGACAAATTCCATCATTTGCAGGTTCAGGTTCCGTTGTTTTGAAGTATTACACTATTTTAAAAATAGTGTAATACTTCAAATTACACTATTTTAAAAATAGTGTAATGGTTTGATTTAATTAATCTTTGTTTGATTGCGCCACAGTCAATGTCGGTTTTGAGTTCTTGGATAAATCAGTAGAAAGTTTCGCTTGCTATTTAGCTTACTATGCAGGAATAAGCATGTGTGTCAACTTGTTAGTTTGCGTACAAATTGTCTCAAGAACAAATTATCTCAGAGGTCAATCCAGTTTTAAAAAATATCATTTATACATTTATGACTTAAAACTTGAAAAGGTAGTAAAATCTTATTTTCGAAAATTCAGCAAATAGCAATACTTTCTTTAGTATATAAGTTTAATAAAATTAAAAATAGAAATCTGAATTCGTATAAATTGTTTTATATATATTATATTTCTGAGTGACGGGATTTCCCCTCTTCCCCCCAATGCCCCATTCAATTATTTACATATTCATAAAAAAAAAAACTTAAAGTTGTAAGGAAATTTTAAAATATGCATTTCAAGTTCTTCAGAGAACTTGTATCAGTAACTTACTGATCTTAGACAAAAATTTCAAGTAACATTTCCAGATAATCTTTAGCATTCTAAATTTAAATTTCTTCCATTTATTTCTTTTCATTTATTGCGATAATAGAACCATACAGGAGCTGTTAAAAGTTTTATTTCTATATTCAAGGCAACTCAAAATGCGAAATTATCCTATAAAGGCAACGTGAAGTATAGAACTCTAAAGAAAGTTTTGTGTAACATAAAAGTAAGCGAAAATAATTATCATTCTCAAGCAATTTCCTTTCACAAGGTAAATTTTGGCAATTTCCTCAATTATATCCAATAAATAAATAAATAAATAAATAAAAGTGAGATCTTAACTGACTTCCATAGAATAATTTTTCGACAGAATAAATATATATATTTTTTTGGCAAAATACTTATTTTAAAATTTCAAATATTATGAATACAGCTAGTGATAAATACAGAGCATTTTTAAAGTTTTTTTTTTTTTTTTTTTTTTTTTTTTTTTTTTTTTTTTGGGGGGGGGGGGGGGGGGAGATTACGACATAGCTTTATTTATTATCTTCTAAATTTACATACATCATCATTACATTAAATCAATCAATGTCTTAGCGTGAGTTATTATTTTGCTCAGTTTTTAATTTTAAGGGGATGCTTTACCAATCGTCGCTGACAGCCAAACTCGTAATATCATTAAACTGATTTTTGTTTTCCGAAACGGATTTTTTTAATTTTTAACATTTTGTTTTGAAGCTGTAAAGGGCGAAAAATACTTTTAGTTAATTATGCGCATTTTAAAGCTTTAAAACAAAACATTAAAAAAAAAAAAAAAAAAAATCAATGTGTGGAAAGGATGAATTATTTTAACGATTGTGAAATATCTAAACATTATTTTAAAAAATACATTAGGTGATGGGTAATTTGCATTACAGGTTTCCCCATATAATATCACGGGGTTTCGCTATCAGCGACAAAAGTTGAAGAGCCCCCTCTTCCCTTTATTAGTATTGCTTAGAAAAAAAGAACATTTTTCTGTCCAATTCTTCTAAAATCTCGCTGTTCAAACTGTGAATGGTTCCTATCTTAATCTTCAGTAATTTTTATATAACGTTGTTTAACAAGATTTTGAATAATTTTTTTTTTTACGATTAAATAGGGAAAAAATTCTATGTTCGGAAAAAGCCGTAAGACAGAGAATCATTGCCAACGTTGGATGAACATATTATTGATTGAGAAATAAGTTTAATTTTATAAATACAGATTTTTGGTATTCTGTAAGCTAAATCTGTACGGGACATATTAATCCGAATACGAATTAATTTTTCTCTTAACTACTACTTATTTGAATTACAGAATTAGATAATTTTTTAATACTATATTCATCAAAAATAATCAACTTTTTCCCTCTTAAAAATTAATGATAAACAACTTAATATTTTTTAATAAATATGCATTTTCTTATAATATTATAAGGGCCCACAAGCGGCTGAACGGTTCTGCGCTCAATGCTAGTAGATGGAAGGTGACGGGTTCGATTCCAGGTCGCACTCATCAGCCAAGCCGTTCGGAATTTTCCGTGGTTTCCTCCGAAACTCGCATAAATATGGGCTAGGACCCCTTAGAAAGACTCTCACGGAGGGCATTTCCCCTATAGGCCTAGGACACATGCGGAGTCAATCGGCCTTAAATCTTCCAACTAAACTATATTATAAGTTAACAAGAAATCAAATCAGACTAAGAAAAATTCTTAAATGAAAATGAATAAGCTAAAAAAAAAAAAAAAAAAAACAAGTGTTAAAGTGTATTTATATTGAAAAACAATTTTGAAAAAATCATTCTCAATTTTCCTTTTTGCTGGACATTTTTAGATTAGCTAGAATCACAAAATCATGAACACAATATTTCTATTCGGAAGTTTGGATTTTAAACTTTGTAAGTATAATAACAGCAATAATGATATTAATGTAAGTATATATATATATGTTTATGGTTATCACGCACAAAATTTATTTTTTATTATTACGATTATTTCAGATAGTTTTGAAATTTATATATTAGGTTGGTTGTATAGCATAAGACCGATTGACTATACCAGGTCCTAGCTTATAGGTGGAATGCCCTCAATGGGCGTCTTTCTAAGGGTTTTAGTCCGTATTTACGCGAGTTTTGGAGAAAACCACAAAAAGCTCCGAACAGTTAGGTCGACGAGCGCGACCTGGGTTCGAACCCAACACTTCTGTTTATCAGATTTGATAATTTATATTTGAAATATTAAATATATATATATATTTTAATTTTTAGAAATTTAACTAAAGGGACAGTCATTTTCTATTGCACCTTAATGAAAGCATTAAAATGACAGGACATTTAATTTCAAGCATATATACTAAAGTTAAATCTCGGGTGCAAAGACAAATAAAAGTGATAGAATGCGCATTAATTCTCCGAATATATTGAATATGCAAATATTTATCATTACAATAATAAAAAAAATTAAAAATCTTTTCAAACATGAGTGAGTTTTAAAACAAGGCAATAATAATAATGTATAATATAATTCAAATATAAAATTAGTATTTACCTCTTAGTCTTGTTAATGTGTACATCAATATTCGAATTTCAGAAAATGAGATGTGGTGCGTCTTTCGCATGCAGTGAAACTGATTATAAATAATATAATGATTTCATCCTGTTTTGTGTGTGTGTTTTTTTTTCTCATTAATTCTGGAAAGACTTGGTGCCTGGTTGTCCAAATCTAAAAGCTTCTTTTTTTCCAAGGCCGCCTTAAAAGGATGCAATGTATACACAACAAGGGGGTGGCGCAGCCTAAGGGGCAGCAGATTGCAGAGATTTTGTTACCGAAACCGTTTTCTACAAATATAGGAGAACAACAACAATAACAAAAAAAAAAAAAAAAAAAAAAAAAAAAAAACTTATACACCCGCGACGAATTGAACCACCCTCATAAAACTAATTTCCGAGCATTTCCTTTCATTGATAAAGGGATGAAGTGAGAATACTGAAAGCCCCACTGAAACTGCCCTATGAACTGCCCATAGTACATCTTTTTCTTTAAAGAATGGTACTTCCGCTATTCCCAAAAGCCATTTGCTTCGCTTGTAGGGTGGGCTGGGAGATGTGTGTGTGAGCCCTAAGGGGATAAGAGTAATTGTACAAAGTTCTATCTGTGGATGTAGATGAAAGATCAAATATTTTAAATCAATTTATTTCAATCAATTTATTTTATTTGTTATTCACAGTAAGAATTTCAAAGACTTATGTAATTATTTATATATAGTATATAAATAATATAAATATTTTTAACGATATTTTCTTCATTTAGGACTAAAATTTTCACCAAGTTAGCCGATTCTGGGGTGGGCTTCAACCCCTCAAGCCCTTCCCCCCCCCCCCCCCCCCCCCCGCCGTGGGTGCGTCTCTGACTTATTTCTTTATTTGTCTTAAGAAATAACTATTGAAATGTATGAAAGCTGGAAATTTTTATCACCATTTTCATCTTGGAAAACTCCTAAAACTAAAATTAGAATTTTACAAAAATGATGATTATTCCACTAAACGCTGCTTTAAATATTTCAAAATTTATTTATATTATATAGTTATCGTTTCTCGTAACTAAAAGTTTACGGATCCCGGAAAAAAGGGCACCGGAAAAAAGGGCACGGAAGAAAGGGCACCGGAAAAAAGGGCACCCGGAAAAAAGGGCACTGGAAAAAAGGGCACCCGGAAAAAAGGGCACCGGAAAAAAGGGCACTTTTCCAATTCGCAAATCGCAAAATAATAAATATCAAATAATGAATTTAAAAAATGACTTTCAAACTACATTTTTAGAAATTTCAATTGATTTGGTACAACATTCATTTAGTATATATGTCGGGGAAGAGGGGGGAGGGGGGCAGGAGCAGATCGAAAGAAAATAATTGTTTTTACAAAAACTCTTACAGATTTTAATGAAACTTTATATAATCACGCACAATTTGGGGAAAAAAATGACAGTAAGTGGCAGGCAAACTTGAGGGGGGGGGGGAGAGGAAAATAAAATTATCTTTTATAGCACCGTTTTACCGATTTAATGATATATTCTATAATTATCACTTACTTTTTATGAAGATCACAATGAGTGCATTATATACTGGGGGGGGAGGGCAAGGGGGGATATGGAAATAGATTTCATTCTTCTTTAAACTACCCTTTTATCGATTCAAAAAACCGTATAATCACGTATAATTTGTGAAAAAATTACAGTAAGTGTCAGACATATATATATATATATGTATATATTCTTTTTTTCGGGGAGGGGGGGGGGAAGGGGAAAACAAAATGATTTT